>CM060916.1:53807500-55007500 GCA_030737875.1 Allium sativum | reverse complement strand
ATGGTCACTACTTGGGCATTAGTTGTGTACCTCCCTTATCTTGCTTTTACTTTTAGAGACAGGTTGAAAAGTTGTAATAATGATGATGTGGAACATAAGCTGTATTTGGATTTTCCGCTGCTATGATAGTTTATTTTCAGCTTATGCACTGTCTCACCTGTTTTATGTCAAGTATGTTGTTATTATATTTTGTTCTATGCGCTGTGAGACATTCTACAGGTTTCTTTGTTAGTTCCTTCATCTTCTTTCCTTTCTTTGGCGACCGTTCCATGCTAGTCGGGCATGAGTACAGTGCACTATCGGAGGAAATGTCGACTGGTGCGGGGCGGGCCGTCACATTTGGTATCAGAGCTCTAGGTTGCGTAGTTAACCTAGGGAAAGACACTAGGGAGAGATAGTATACTTATATGAGAGCGCGTATTTGTGATTATTTTGGTTTTCAAAAGCTATATATATATATACTATTAGTAGTATAAGGATGAAGTCGCACTGCACTAGCACCACTATGGAGATGGTTAATCGTTTTCTCTTTACAGATTGAACGATGAGCCGATACGCAAGAGGTGCCGGTAGGGGAGCCAATAATGGGAATTCTGCTAACATGAGGACGATGTTTACTGACCTCATGAGAGAAATGCTTAGGGATGTGCAGGGGAAACTCCCAATGCCGATAATGGTGTTGGTCCAATAGTGCAGGCCCCTAGGGCCGATTTCGCCAAACTAAATTAGGATTATACTAGTCTTGGTGGGAAGCCGTTCCACGGAACGGAGTCGGCTACGGATGTTCAGGATTGGTTGGAAAGTTGTGATCATATCTTCGATGACTTGGGTATCGAGGATGCGATGAAGAGAAGGCTAGCGTCTCGTCAGCTGCAAGGGCGAGCGATGAATTGGTGGAATGCTATTAAGACAGCCACTCCAGAGGATCAGGTTACTTGGGATCAGTTTAAGGCTCGCTTTAGCGACAAGTTTATCCCAGCTGCTCAGAAGTCAGAATTGTTTAGGAAGTTCTTGGAGCTTAAGCAGAATGGTAGGGCAGTCTCGGAGTATATTGTTGTGTTCGACATTTTGTCGAAGTATGGGTTATCCCTAATAGGTACTGTCGAGAAAAAGAACGAGAAGTTTATAATAGGTTTGGATCTGTACTTGGGGGAAAAGCTTATTAACTACATCGATGAGACGTTTGAATCGATTGTGGGGAAAGCATTGAGGTCAGAGAGTCTTTACCCTAAGCCAAAGAATGAGGTTGTTATTGCATCTGCAGAGGAGCCAAAGCCGCAAGCAGGCGGTGGAGGCAAGAATAATTCCCAGGATAAGAGGAAACAAGATCAAACGAAGGATGGTCAGAATAAGAAGAATAAAAAGATGGCGAGTGCTTTAGCTGTGGCAAGAAGGGCCATTACGCCAGAGACTGCCGAGAAAATCTTGGGGAAAGGAAGTGCTTTAACTGTGGCCAGGCGGGACACCACAAGAATGATTGTCCACAACCTCCTAGGGAGAAGCAGATTGTGAAAGCGTATGCTATCAACGCTGTTCCTTCTTCGTCGAATGCCCCAACTGCGGCGCAGAAGGAAAAATGTGTCGTTATTCGAGGTATGCTTTCTATTTAAGATGTTTTTGATCGAGTTTTGTTTGACAAACCTAAGTTAGTCGATAGACCTTTAGTAGTGACGGCCCGATTGGTGGTTCGACTAGCCTCAGTATAATTTGTCGTAACTTGGTCTTATCGAGTTGTGGGTGTATGTTTGTTTGTAATTACTTTGCTTTGGGCTTTACTGGGTTTAGCATTACTTTGGAGAGTCAATCTACTCTAAAAGAATAGGGTGATATTAGGTACCTACCTAGTGATGGCGATAATAACTGGAGTTAAGGAAGCTGAGAGGTTATCGTTGTAATAAGTTCTAATTGTCTCTGGGAGGCAAATAAGTGCTCCAGTGCTTAGTTGTTTTGCTAGTATCACTTCACGTGGATTGTCCGAATTCGGAGGAGACGTTCCTTGGGTGCTTGTCTGATATTGGTTTAGGCCTTTGGGGCTTGTGCTTGGGGAATGTCGAGTTCGATTAGGATGGTTCGCGTAAGAGATAAATAGTTGTTGCGATTTTTCATTGGATGATATCTTGGTTTACTCGAGGAGCAAAGGGTAGCTGTGACAGGATAAGCCTATTCGATGGTATGGACTGCCCCGAGTTAGACTCAATAAGGTTATGAGATGATTCGAGTGGGACTCGAGAAAGATGCAAAGTAATGGATTGTTTAGGACCTTATGTTGATGTTCTTTTTGAAGAAATAGGATGTATTCGTCGATCACGGAAGATGAAACGAAGATTAGGACGATTCAAGTTGGACTTGAACTCGTAAAAGAAAATGGGTGTTCGTTGATCTTGGAGATGCAATGAATAGGGAGACGACTCACGTTAGACTAGGGCCTGTAGGTAATGGATACTCAAGACTGGGTCTGAGTTTATAGGTAATGGATTGACTCGAGTTGGACTCGAGAAGGCTGCAAGGAATTGGATTGGCTTGAGTTGGACTCGAGAGGGCAGCAAGATAATGGAAAGAATTGGGTGGGACTCGAGTGTTTCAGGCGGACTAAAAGCAGGGGTATCTGGGGACGCCCACTTACCTTGGATCCATTGGACGTGATCTAGTTATCCTTGGAGGATAAACGTACGTTGGACGTACGGTAGTCCGTTTGGAGGCAGAGTTTCCATTAGTTATTGATATTGGTTGGACCAGACATACAGGTATCGATGTATTCATGGCTTTAGCAGGTGATAAATAGGATTTGATTGATGGATGCTATGGTTGTTGTGTTTGCTTTTACCTTTCTTCTCTTGAGTATCACCTGTAGGATCCTATTGAACGGAAATAGTATAAGTACGTTGATCATGGTGATATGACGGGTGTAAGATACTTTACGTTAGACTTGAAGTATGTTGGGCATTGTGGAGCATCCGTTGACCTTGAAGATTCAGCAGATATAGGAGCTTCAAGTTGGACTTGGACTCGAAGGTAGAGTACCTAGATTCATTGGATGAGTCTAGTTCACCTTTAGAAGGTGAATGTACGTTGGACGTGCAGTACGAGTATAAGTGGAGTACCTAGGTTCATTGGATGGGTCTAGTATGCCTCTATGAGGTGAATGTACGTTGGACGTGCAGTACGAATGTAGGAAGGACTCAAGTTGGACTTGAAAGGACATTTGGAATATAGATGAAAATTTGGCGTATAGGGTTAGATTACCTAAGAAGATGACAGTATAGACGGATGCCATAGTACCGGATTAGGTGCGGTAGCTGATGCATTGGGTAGGAGACATGCCAGTTTAGAGGCTTTGTTTCTGGAATGGAAGCAACTAGAGTATATCATGGGAGATGACTTCAGACCTAAGTGCGAATTGGATTCAAAAACGCTAGTAAGCTTGGCGATTAGATCGACCTGGATTGAGTGGATCGGTTCCAGTCAGAGGGACGATCCTAACCTATTGGAAATCACCTCTAGGGTAGAGACGAGAATCGATGGCGAGAGAACGACTGTACTTGGGAAGTAGAGAATGACATAAGAAAGTCGTATCCAAAACTCTTTGCCTGGTAAGACTTACTTTGCAATTTATTTATTCCGCATGCTAGGATAGACTTGTTTTGCTTGTTTTACATGTTTGATTGTTGTTTTATGGCTGAAGGGCATGCGGAACCCTTTGTGTGTTTGGTTAGGGAATTTCGGGGGCGAAATTTCTTAAGACGGGGGGGGGGGGGGGAGAATGTAACAACCCGAATTCTACGCATCGGAAGATCGTAGAATATTTAATCATTTTCCTGGTAAGTCGTATGGTCATGTACTTTTGGGGGAACGACTAGTGGGGTCATTTCCCATGTTCATGATTTTTGCCGATTTTTAAATGACCGTTTTGCCCCTAGTTGATCTTGTTTCAGCCATAACTTTTGACTGGAAAGGAATTTTGATCCGAAACCACTTCCATTGGATCCCGATGATGGTTTACAATTCCGTAGAGTGGTCACATTAGCCAAACAGACTCACCGTTTGGGAGATATGGCTGAAACAAGTTTCAGATAGTGAAAAACAGCTTAATTTGGCTTAACCGGGTGATTAACGGCTGGCCCAAAGGAGAATTTCGGGATTAGGAGTTTAAAAGGGCTGTTAGGGTTTGGAGAATACCTTTTTCTCATTTTTCAGCCGTCAATATTCATTCCTCTTAACCTAGCCATGGCCTCCACTTTCTAAACCTCTCCAAAACACCTCTAAACCACTTTCTAATTGAAGATTAGGCTTAGCTACATCAAATTGAGGAGAGAAAGCACCAAGGCAAAGTTAGAGCTGCTGCGTTACATTGGGAACATCGCCAAACAGAGATTTATTTCAGTTTTGAGGTTTTATTTGTGGCTAAGGTGAGTGATTTGCATAGTTTTGCACTAATTACTGTTGATTAAGGGTAATTAGTGAAGATTAACGAAATTAGACATGATAAAAATTTGGAAAAATGTTTATAAATTCGAAATTAATGTTTTAGACCTCTGTTAGAAATTTGGTTTGATTTGGTTAAGTTTTACTAATCGTATCATTAGTTTTTCCTAAACATGCTTAGGGGAAAATATGAGATTTTGACTATGTTTGATCCGTTTAACCTTACCAAATTATTGTTTTGGTGTTTGTGAGTGATTATACATGTTGCTATGACTGTATGGTATGCTTTGTGATTGTCTAAAAGTGTTAGATTAGTCGAAAACGCCGTCGAATGGCATAAATAGTTGCTGGAAGAAGTGCAGGAATCTGGCCGATCCGGATCGGAAGAAGGATCCCCGAACCGAACCGCCCCTCCAAGCTGTGTGTCCACGAGATGATCTGGAAAATTGGGGAACATCTTCTCCGACCCGACCTGCATGGCTACCTCCGAACCGAACCGATGCATGGCGATTGGACTTGAAGAATCCGACCCGATCCGCCAGGAAGTGATGATGACCGATCCGAACCGCCACAAGAGGTGGACCCCGACCCGATCCGATGGGGGGGGGGGTAGCTCGACCGAACCGAACCGAGATGCTTGGACATGAGGCATGAATCACAATCCGAATTTTAAGTATAGGCTGAAGTGAGGAACCGATCCGGTGATGACCAATAACCCGAGATGCAAAGGTAGTCCAAAAGGAAGTTAGAGCTCAGGACCCAGTTGGGAACCAATGAGTTCACTTCATGATTGGGCTTTGCTGCGGGACATGTGCAAAGGGGTTGTCGGTATTCATAACTTTGGTTCACCATTGAGAGACGGATAGTGGGCTTGTAATAATAGTCGTACGGGACTGGATTCCGTCATGGCCCAATGGATAGGTGATCAAAGTGGTGGATATCGTATGCTTTACGCACTAAGTGAGAGATGTGAGGATGGTTGCTATGTTTGATTGTTTGCCATCACTATGACATGCACACCCCCACCCCCGTTATCTTTACACCATTTGTTTAGTGGCACCTCAGAGTGTTGTACAGTATGTAGTGCTAACTCTTTGGTTACAGGTCCAGGTTCAGGTATGATTGGATTATATCTGTTATTGTTCTGTTTTGTTGCTTATCGCTCATACCAGACTTTTTGTCTGACCCAGAGTTTTATGTCTTTTCTTATTACTCTGGGTGCTCTCATGAGCAGACTAGAAACAAGTTAACTGGTGATGCACGAGTAGCTGATTCGGAGGCGAGCATGAGGCTTCCACGTATGATATATATAAAGATATTCTCCTTATGTCGTTGGTGGTCACTACTTGGGCATTAGTAGTGTACCTCCCTTATCTTGCTTTTACTTTTAGAGACAGTTTGAAAAGTTGTAATAATGATGATGTGGAACATAAGCTGTATTTGGATTTTCCGCTGCTATGATAGTTTGTTTTCAGCTTATGCACTGTCTCACCTGTTTTATGTCAAGTATGTTGTTATTATATTTTTTCTATGCGCTGTGAGACATTCTACAGGTTTCTTTGTTAGTTCCTTCATCTTTTTTCCTTTCTTTGGCGACCGTTCCATGCTAGTCGGGCATGAGTACAGCGCACTATCAGAGGAAATGTCGACTGGTGCGGGGCGGGCCGTCACACTAACCTTATGAGGGGATTTTGGGTATAAACGTGAATGACGGATGCCTTAAATTGGTAGGACTAAGTAGCTAGTTTGTTAGTTTATATTAGTGTAGAGTAAACCACAAAGTAAGGTATTAAGTGATCGATAGGTCCGCCTTGGGTCTTAAGTGATCGAAAGGATCCACCCTTATCTTATATTGGTAGTAATGTCTTAAGTGGCTATATAGAAATAATTAACCTCCTTATGAAATAGTAAGTAGCTGGAAGCCCGCATCTTGGTCTTTTATAGTTGGTTGAATGGTGGTTTTAAAAACTTCATACTTATGTGTAAATGTGCTATTTCAGTATTAAGATATCGTTACCTTCGAGGTTACTACCTTGGGTATGGTAGTTAGTCGTCATGCATAAATTTTTACAAGGTTAGGTTAAATTTGCTAGCCTTGTTAGACATATGTTTTGGTTCTGACTTAACGGGATACATTTGTGTATTGTAGATAGTGTTATACATTTCTACTCATCAGGAATTGTTGTTCTAAGTCCTATGTAATTAAAGTGCTTAGCGGTTCTATAACGGTGGAGCAACAAAAACGTGTAGAGGGGATAAAGCGGGGAAATAGCAGGGATATAGCGGAAGCACAAATAGGTTCACTAAATGTTGAAACCAAATATTTTAAACTAATTAATTATCATTCACACATTATGTTTGTAGAAGTAACCGATGTTAATTTATCTTATATAACTAAGCCGAAGAATATCATGGTTATTTACACTAGATATGATGACTATTTTAGATTTCTATAATATATTAGACACTTATGCATTAAATTTGCTATTTACACTAACTTTATTGATCTTTTTACAAAGAGAACTAGTCAATTCAAGCTTTGTATATTAATATTGTTAAAGCAGGTGCTAAAAAACTTTGATTTAGCGAATGTAGCGGAAAATAGCGGGAAAAAGCGGGTTTACTATTCACCAGCATTAAAATGAAATAGCGTAACGATTAAAGAGCGCTATGGGCTATAGCGGGGATTTTGTGGGGCTTTAACGGGGATTTAGCGGCATAGGTTCTAACGCCCCTCCTCATGACAACCCTCAGGTTTAGCTTGGGGAAAGAAAGGGCTTAGCAGATGTTGGTTTGGTTTCAGTTCTCGTTCTCTCATGCTAGATATCGATGTGGCGATATGGTTTAAGGTCGTCGCCTTAGTCAGTATTAGTTATCTTATTTTGTTTCTACCGTGAGTTAGTTTTATTTTACTCTGATTATGCTCATGCACATTATTTGTAGGTACCACATTTATACTCTCCGTACATGGATGGGTTTCATTTTTATTTTTTTATTGAAATTTGGGCTCAGATAGCTGTAGTTTGTTAATTTGGTATCAGAGCTTAGATTTATACGTTCAGGGGAATTAATAAGTTAGGATTAGTGATAGAAGTGTTTGAGTTTCTTTTCTATTTTATTTCGTATTTTTTAATCGACTTTAAATTATTTCGATGATGAGATGGTCATGGGCCTATTTAATTAAGATAGGCTTCAAACGAGTAAGATTCAGGAATACTTTGAGTTCGAGTATGCAGCTAACCGTTATTTACCGTGCTGTGCGTTTAGTGAATTTGTTTTGAGGAGCATGAGGACAACATATGGTAAATCCCATGGATTTGAGCTTGACGACAGGAAAAAAACTAGCTACAATTAAGATAGTCACGTTATCTTGTTTTCTCGTTGCGAGTTCCAGTCGATGACCCTATTTTGGTCTTGAAACGTGGAATTCACGTTAGTGTGTCGTTATAGTCCGGAAGTATAGTTAAAAAACGTATTTATTCAAATCTGTATATTCTTTTGATAGAATTAATCATTTGAATCCTTAGTCCTATGATCCGAGAGATTTCGGTTTTTAAAACTATTTTTGAATTAAAAAGGTGTTTCAGAAATTTTAAAGTATGGTTTTCAAGAAATTGTTTGAAAGTAAAGATTTGAGTAAATAAAATATATCTTAGAAATTTAAATCTAACCAGGTTTCGAATCGTTGGGTTTTGTGTGATTTTAATAAATAATGCATTTTGGTAAAGAGAAGAAATTTGAAAATGACAAGGAATAATCCTCGAAACAAAGAAATTATAATTACCTGTTCCTTGTGATGTTTAATATTCAGCTTCTCGAATACTTTGGATGATTTATAGAAATTAACACAAATAACTCTTTCATAGATTTAAAATAACGACAAACTAGAACATGGAAAGATTATTCCAATCCATAGTTTAAACTAGAATATAAATTTTAAATATAGGTTATTTATATAATAAAACCCTTAGTTAAAAATAAAAATTTAATATCAAATTTTTTTCAAATTTTTCTCCTGGAAAAGACCAAGGAAATCTTATTCAGCGTAGGGTATTTGATTTCGTAAATCGTTCGTGTTGTTTGTCAATTTGGTGAGGCAAAAATCCATTTTAAATTTATTTCGGACTTTTAGCTGAGCTCTCTTTTCGAAAATTCGCTCGTTCGTTAATGGTTGTAGCGATTAGGAGGTGTTGGGGAAATTATTTCTCAACTTGATGGATGGTGGACGTCAGCACGAGATTTCCTGCGAATTCGGGAAGAAGATACGATTCAATTATAATTTTTTTTTTGTAATCGAACCAGGTCATTGGGCCGAGGTTTAGGTCGCGCCCCAAAAGCGGAAGGCGGTCGACCGCCTCCCTACGACCGGTCGACCGGTCTACCCGTTTGGGTGCGATTCGAAGCTTGGAGCGACGTATATATCGCTCCAGAAAGAGCCAAACATCATTTTTTCTGTCCTCTCCAAAATTGCAGCAGCCGAACCCAACTTCCCCACCTCCTTGTAACAACCCGGATTTTAACAACGTGTTAAGACAAGAATCAAGGCATAATTAAATTTTAAAAACTGGATCAGGGGAAACGGGATGTGCCATTGCGTTCGTCTCGGAAAAATACGCGAAATAGAGTCCGAGTTTTCGGAAATCGGAGTCCGTATGACCAAGTTATGGGCCGTCGAAGTTTTCAGAAAAATTCAAGTTCAAAAACAGTTCGAAATTCAAATCTGGAGCCAAACAGATTGGGCGGGAAAATTCCTGCCCAAGCCCCAGGTCGACTGGGGTGTCGACTGGGGAGTCGACAGGCCCAGGGGCAGGTCGACTGCCCAGTCGACACGGGTGTCGACCTGGCCCAAAAACCCATGTTGGGTCTGGACGACCTGGTGCTCCTGGTTGCTCATTTGAGTCTGGTCTATTGGCCTGTGACGGGCTTTAAGGGTTCAGATCTATCCTAGGGTTAATCTAAGGGCCTAAACTACTCCTAATCTCTATAAAAACACCATAGGACCTAACCTAAATCACTAAAAATCATTCTAGCAACTAAGTGCTGCCAAAATCTATCTTGATCATGGCCTCCATCTCCAACTCCAAGGGCTTATGCATTCAAATCGGATTCAAATCAAAAGGTGCAAGCTTTCTACACCAAATCGAGGAGGGATCAACGTTACTACGCAAGTTTCATGACGATTCTTCAACAAAGGAGCCACCTTTCTTCGACAAGACGATACATGATCTTTCCCTAAGCCCCGCTTTGTAAGTTCTAGCTACTTGTAGATTCTAACGGTGGTTCTAATGTGACATGGAATAAAATGCGATGAAACATAAGTGTGCTAGCCTATGTGAACCTAACTTTGCCCCTTTTCTATGATCTATGACCTTGGGCTAAGTTTTAGCGACTTAATCATGCCACTCATGTTATGTTTAACCTAGTTTATCTTGCAAGTTTGAATCTTTATCTATGGAATGTTAGCATGAACCTTTGGGAACCATTTGACTTGTGAAACATTGGCAAAGACTTTACTTTGGGGCTTATGCATGTAAATGAACCCAAACCCCATATGTTATCATGCATGTTTGTGGCCAAATTCCCTTATGATACTATGCATGTTTGTGGCCAAATTCCCTTATGATACTATGCATGTTTGTGGCTAATCCCGTTGTGACATTATGCATGTTTGAGGCCAAAAACCCCTTATGATGCTATGCATATTTTGAGGCCAAACCCCTTATGATACCATACATGTTTGTGGCCAATCCCTTTTTGATATCGTGCATGTTTTGAGGCCAATATGTAGCATAGTATCCTTACTATGTTGACTCGCTTTTACTTGGGTTGGAAACACGATTTGGGGTAGGTTAGACGAGCGTGATTATGACATGATAATTTGACATGGGATTTCATACTCATGATACACCTAAATGTGGACATGAGATGTGGGGTAAACATGGGACTTGAAACTAGACGCGTATGGGTTGTAAGTGTAATATGACACTAGACCAAACATGAAAGTGGCCAACTCGAGGTTGGGTTGAGTTTGTAGCATAAATCTACCCGGACCCGCCCGGCTTAACTAGTGGCTACAAACAATAGGACCCAATGTGAGTAGTTGGTCATATAGCACTTAAAACCCGAGGTTAGACTAGGTTGTGGTGTAAAACTACCCGGACCCGCCCGGCTTAACTAGTAACCACAACAAAGTCTAATGTGAGAGGTTGGGGTGCATTAATCTAATTAATGCCACATGAAAAGGTTAAGTAATTTTGACTAATGACACTTAACCCATATGACACGAATGGGTAGGTTAAGTTAAACCGGACTCGATTTCTTAATGACACTTAACCATATAAAACAATTAGGGGATGGGGTTAAGTAATTTACACTTAACTAATCCGACTTGGTAATTAGATGGGGTTAAGTAACTTAGACTTAACTAATCTAAACACGGTAATTAGATGGGGTTAAGTAACTTAGACTTAACTAATCTAAACACGGTAATTAGATGGGGTTAAGTAACCTACACTCAACTAATCTAAACACGGTAATTCGACGGGGTTAAGTTAAACACTTAAACAATCTAAACATGATAATTTAATAAGGTTAAGTAACCAATACTTAACCAATTTAACATGATAATTCAATGAGGTTAAGTAACTTATACTTAACCAATTATACATGATGATTTGATGAGGTTAAGTAACCTATACTTAACCAATCTAATATGAGGACCTGATAGGGTTAAGTCACAAGACCTTTGAAATATACTTAACCATTGTAATACGATTAGTGGATGGGGTTAAGCTAACCCATACTTAACCAATCCGACTCGATAATCTGATGGGATTAAGATAATCTATGCTTAATCAATCTAACACGATCATCTGATAGGGTTAAGACAAACAAATACTTAACCAATTTGACTTGATAGGGTCAAGTCATGAGCTTCTTGGTATACTTAACCAACTTTTAGGGCTAAGCCTTGAACTTAAATACTTAGCCAATCTTGACATGATTCGTAGGCGGGTTAAGTCATGAACTTGAATGACAACACTTAACCCATTAGACAAAACCCTAGCTCAGGGGACTAGGTTGAAAATCGTAGTTAACAAGGATAGCGGGAAGAGAAGCTAAGTGGTAAACCTTAGTTAAGGATAACTAAGTAATAATTCTTAGCCAAGGGAATTAGACCAGTTCACGAACGGATAAGTAACCTGATATGGTAGGTCATCGCTTGAACACACGTGGAGGAGCGAATTATCTGACTTAGATAAAGGCTCCAACGAACTGGGTGACGAAGCGGTAGCTTCGGGGGACGTGAGGATACTCTTGGTATCCCTCTGTGAGGTTGCAGATGATCCGCCTGGGCTCACAGAGGTTAAGGTATGCGGTAGAAGAACCAAGGGTATGCCTTGGTTGCTGTGCGAGCAACCTAAAAACGGGGATGGATTAGCGTGGAGTCGACGATACTTGATTTTTGCCCTGGATAGCACGTCGTCGACTACCTACCATCTTTAGTCAATCGTGTACGAACGGAAAGGCAGAGAACCCCCAACAGACCATGTTCTTGCTATCGAGTCATGGGTGAGGTTGGCCAATAGGAAAGTGGGGGCATAGTGGGGCCGGGATGTAGTTCTCATACATGATTTTTCTTGGGTTGCCTTTCAGTAGTTGAGGGAGGGGTCACGTGGGACCATAGCCACGGATATAAAAACAGACCTTGATATCTGCATCGGCAGATGACTTAAAGCTCCCGACCGAGTCCCGTATTTCTTGATTTGCCCTAGCACAGAACTCGGATGGCACATTGAGATACATGTGCGTCTAGACATGGAAAACGATTCACGATACATACATGGGATAAAGGGCGTGGTTGACGGGTGGCATAATCCCTAGTGGCCCTATGTGGCTTGAACCCAAACCGAGACACAGAAACGTTCATTAGGTAGCATATTCCCTAGTGGTCCTAAGTGGCATAAATCCTAAGTGAACACGCTATAGTTCATGGTAAGAAAACATATCCAGATCAAGGGTAGCAGTCCAAAACAACTTCAAGGATAAAATGGTACTACGTTGAGGTGGTATAGATTTACATGGGAAAGCCCGTACGGCCTACGGCAAAGGACTGAACTTATACATGGAAAGAAATATACGAGTTGGGAAAACCTACATATGCTATATATTAGGTTGACATGGACCATTACATGACATTGGGCAAGGGACATTCATAGTTAACACATGACGCGGGTTGGGATACTAGTACGAGAGGTGCAGAGCAAATATACATGATAAATACCTTGGGATGTTGTACATGATAGATACCTTGGGATGGTATACTTGATAGAAACCCGACGATGTGATACCTTGATTTATCTTGACACCGTAGTTTATCATGATACCTTAGTTTATCTTGCTACAGTAGTTCATCCGGTTATCTTGGTTTAGCTTATCTATCTTGTCGTCATCCTTATGTTTACTTTCAGTTTATGCATGTCATGTTACCTTTACCTGTTTTTATACTGGAAGTAGATAGGACTTACCAGTCTTTATGACTGACCCCGTTTTGTTTCGCCTCTTTGTCTTCCGTTCCCCCCCAGGTTTTCAGGGAGGAAACACTGTTGTTTAGTTCGGACCTCTTCTGCTAGAAGGTCATCATATATGGCTTGGACTTCTTTTGGCTATGGCTGCTTTACCGGTTTGTTTTGGGGGAATAATTTATGAAAAGGTTTTATGCTTCTTTACTATCTGCAAGACAGGTTTTTATGTACTCTGATGTAAAAGGCTTTAGACCTTGATGTTTTATAAAGTAATGAAATTTTTTTACTTCCGCTGTTTTATATGTTCTGTCTTGTAATATTTCTGTGCATGTTTACCAATAATGCCCCTCCAAACCTAGTGCAATCCTTTGTGAGTGACCCTGGCGGAGGTGGGGTGTTACATTTGGTATCAGAGCAGAAGGTTACCAGACTGGGCAAAAGTTTTTAAAACCTTCTGAAAACTATTTGAGAAACTGTTTACAAAGAAGCATTTTTCAATAAAAGTTTTTTAAAGGCTATTCCCCAAAAGCCATTGGCACTATCCTTTGTTTCCTTGATTGAACCTCTTTTCCTTTCTTTCCTCCATCTGTAGTCACAGTAGTTTTAACTGCGACTAATCCTTGTCTAGCTACGTAAGTGTTTTCCCGTGTGATGGAGGAAGTTCTCGAGAGACCTGTTACCGAAGTTATAAGAAGGGATAATAAGAGCAAGGATAAAGGACACGAGCTTAAGAATAAGCAACTTGTTGGTATGGATTGATCCATAAAGGAAGATAAGGACAAGATCAGCGAGAGGGCAATTGTATGCTCTCATTTCTAGTGTACCTAAGAGAAATGGTACCGTTTCTGTTAAAGGCTTAGCCTTTCTTTTCTATCGTCCCGTCTAGACTTTGTTTTGATCATCACATCATTTAAGTCTGCCTCGATAGTTAAGTCTCTGCACCTTAGTACTAGCATGGTAGAGGATCCCATTTTTGTCCCAAATCTTGTTGGAAGATCGGTCCATTTATTCAAGACTTCTTGGGCTATGGATGGATTCTAGGGGTAAAGTGGTTATCCAGTAAGGGATACCATTCTCGGTTTTGAAAAGAGGATAGTTAAACTCTTAACTTGCCTTGGTAATACTCTCGAAGTCTCGTGTAACCTTTTGGGTTCTGTCATGGTTAGTTACCTAGAATCTCTTGATGCATTTATCGGAAATCTCTGATCCAATCGAGTAACGTCCGCCAATAAGACGGATGGTTCATTCCGCTTGAGCATGGGTTATAGGAATCGCCCTAGTAAGTGCACGTGGTAACATGGATTGGCATCGGTAAACGAGATCCAGAATTCACTAGTGAATTTTGGAGAGCTTGCATGAGTACGCAGATATGGTTGAGCCAAGTATACTAGGGAAAGAATAAGTGAAAGTGGAACGAGAGGCGATAGTGAAATGAGTTCCAACTCATACCTTGGAAATAGGAATCAAGGAGCTACGAAATCATGAAGTCAAAGGCGGTCAAGGCACAATGGAATTAATCTCATGGAAATGCGGCTTAGACGCGCGCATCATGTCTCTTTTTAAGAGTATATCTTTGATCCTTGGTTCGCCTGTAGAGCTTACTTGCATGCTATCGCTTGGTGGATATCCTCTCGGTCCTGTCTCTGTTGCAAACCCCATAAGGAGTTTGTCTTGTTTATCTTCTCGATCCTGTCTTGGGAACCTTAGGTAGAACCCTATGGATGTAAACATGTATTTGAAACATGTTATGATTGATATGGTTGCAAATGGTTGCAAGTGGTTGCTCGTGGATGCGCGAATGCACACTAGATACTAGATCGATTCAGTCACATTTTATATTGCATATGCACGAGTATTTGTACTTGTTTATGGATGAAGTTGAATATGTTATCATGTGGATGTTGAATGTGGATGAATGGTTGTGCACACATATAGTGTTTATATGACTAGGACTATTTGCATACATGTTGGACTCATGGCACTAAACATATTTTGCATTAGAAAGATCATTCAAGCCTGATCATTAGCATTAGCTAAGGAACATATACACACACTTTCTGCATATGTTCATAAAGCATTAGGAGTCTTTTAAGGACCATGGTTGCCTGTGAATGATGTTTTGAGTAGATGGATGATGTATGGTAGGATACGCTCTTCCTAACTTGGAGATTTCGGGGACGAAACCTTTAAGTTGGGGAGAATGTAACAACCCGGATTTTTATAACGTGTTAAGACAAGAATCAAGGCAGAATTAAATTTTAAAAACTGGATCAGGGGAAACGGGCTATGCCATTGCGTTCATCTCGGAAAAATACGCGAAATAGAGTCTGAGTTTTCGGAAATCGGAGTCCGTATGACCGAGTTATGGGCCGTCGAAGTTTTCAAAAAAATTCAAGTTCAAAAACAGTTCAAAATTCAAATCTGGAGCCAAACAGATTGGGCGGGAAAATTCCCGCCCAAGCCCCAGGTCGACTGGGGTGTCGACTGGGGAGTCGACATGCCCAGGGGCAGGTCTACTGCCCAGTCGACACGGGTGTCGACCTGGCCCAAAAACCCATGTTGGGTCTGGACAACCTGGTGCACCTGGTTGCTCATTTGAGTCTGGTCTATTGGCCTGTGACGGGCTTTGAGGGTTCAGATCTATCCTAGGGTTAATCTAAGGGCCTAAACTACTCCTAATCTCTATAAAAACACCCTAGGACCTAACCTAAATCACTAAAAATCATTCTAGCAACTAAGTGCTGCCAAAATCTATCTTGATCATGGCCTCCATCTCCAACTCCAAGGGCTTATGCATTCAAATCGGATTCAAATCAAAAGGTGCAAGCTTTCTACACCAAATCGAGGAGGGATCAACGTTGCTACGCAAGTTTCATGACGATTCTTCAACAAAGGAGCCACCTTTCTTCGACAAGATGATTCATGATCTTTCCCTAAGCCTCGCTATGTAACTTCTAGGTACTTGTAGATTCTAACGGTGGTTCTAATGTGACATGGAATAAAATGCGATGAAACATAAGTGTGCTAGCCTATGTGAACCTAACTTTGCCCCTTTTCTACGATCTATGACCTTAGGCTAAGGTTTAGCGACTTAATCATGCCACTCATGTTATGTTTAACCTAGTTTATCTTGCAAGTTTGAATCTTTATCTATGGAATGTTAGCATGAACCTTTGGGAACCATTTGACTTGTGAAACATTGGCAAAGACTTGACTTTGGGGCTTATGCATGTAAATGAACCCAAACCCCTTATGTTATCATGCATGTTTGTGGCCAAATTTCCTTATGATACTATGCATGTTTGTGGCTAATCCCGTTGTGACATTATGCATGTTTGAGGCCAAAAACCCCTTATGATGCTATGCATATTTTGAGGCCAAACCCCTTATGATACCATGCATGTTTGTGGCCAATCCCTTTTTGATATCGTGCATGTTTTGAGGCTAATATGTAGCATAGTATCCTTAATATGTTGACTCGCTTTTACTTGGGTTGGAAACACGATTTGGGGTAGGTTAGACGAGCGTGATTATGACATGATAATTTGACATGGGATTTCATACTCATGATACACCTAAATGTGGACATGACATGTGGGGTAAACATGGGACTTGAAACTAGACACGTATGGGTTGTAAGTGTAATATGACACTAGACCAAACATGAAAGTGGCTAACTCGAGGTTGGGTTGAGTTTGTAGCATAAATCTACCCGGACCCGCCCGGCTTAACTAGTGGCTACAAACAATAGGACCCAATGTGAGTAGTTGGTCATATAGCACTTAAAACCCGAGGTTAGACTAGGTTGTGGTGTAAAACTACCCGGACCCGCCCGGCTTAACTAGTAACCACAACAAAGTCTAATGTGAGAGGTTGGGGTGCAATAATCTAATTAATGCCACATGAAAAGGTTAAGTAATTTTGACTAATGACACTTAACCCATATGACACGAATGGGTAGGTTAAGTTAAATCAGACTCGATTTCTTAATGACACTTAACCATATAAGACAATTATTGGATGGGGTTAAGTAATTTACACTTAACTAATCCGACTTGGTAATTAGATGGGGTTAAGTAACTTAGACTTAACTAATCTAAACACGGTAATTAGATGGGGTTAAGTAACTTAGACTTAACTAATCTAAACACGGTAATTAGATGGGGTTAAGTAACCTACACTCAACTAATCTAAACACGGTAATTCGATGGGGTTAAGTTAAACACTTAAACAATCTAAACATGATAATTTAATGAGGTTAAGTAACCAATACTTAACCAATTTAACATGATAATTCAATGAGGTTAAGTAACTTATACTTAACCAATTATACATGATGATTTGATGAGGTTAAGTAACCTATACTTAACCAATCTAATATGAGGACCTGATAGGGTTAAGTCACAAGACCTTTGAAATATACTTAACCATTGTAATACGATTAATGGATGGGGTTAAGCTAACCCATACTTAACCAATCTGACTCGATAATCTGATGGGGTTAAGATAATCTATGCTTAATCAATCTAACACGATAATCTGATAGGGTTAAGACAAACAAATACTTAACCAATTTGACTTGATAGGGTCAAGTCATGAGCTTCTTGGTATACTTAACCAACTTGTAGGGCTAAGCCTTGAACTTAAATACTTAGCCAATCTTGACATGATTCGTAGGCGGGTTAAGTCATGAACTTGAATGACAACACTTAACCCATTAGATAAAACCCTAGCTCAGGGGACTAGGTTGAAAATCGTAGTTAACAAGGATAGCGGGAAGAGAAGCTAAGTGGTAAACCTTAGTTAAGGATAACTAAGTAATAATTCTTAGCCAAGGGAATTAGACCAGTTCACGAACGGATAAGTAACCTGATACGGTAGGTCATCGCTTGAACACACGTGGAGGAGCGAATTATCTGACTTAGATAAAGGCTCCAACGAACTGGGTGACGAAGCGGTAGCTTCGGGGGACGTGAGGATACTCTTGGTATCCCTCTGTGAGGTTGCAGATGATCCGCCTGGGCTCACAGAGGTTAAGGTCTGCGGTAGAAGAACCAAGGGTATGCCTTGGTTGCTGTGCGAGCAACCTAAAGACGGGGATGGATTAGCGTGGAGTCGACGATACTTGATTTTTGCCCTGGATAGCACGTCGTCGACTACCTACCATCTTTAGTCAATCGTGTACGAACGGAAAGGCAGAGAACTCCCAACAGACCATGTTCATGCTATCGAGTCATGGGTGAGGTTGGCCAATAGGAAAATGGGGCATAGTGGGGCCGGGATGTAGTTCTCATACATGATTTTTCTTGGGTTGCCTTTCAGTAATTGAGGGTGGTGTCGCGTGGGACCATAGCCACGGATACAAAAACAGACCTTGATATCTGCATCGGTAGATGACTTAAAGCTCCCAACTGAGTCCCGTATTTCTTGATTTTCCCTGGCACGGAACTCGGATGGCACATTGAGATACATGTGCGTCTAGACATGGAAAACGATTCACGATACATACGTGGGATAAAGGGCGTGTGTAACAACCCGAAAATCTGAGCCAGTTTAAAATTTTTATTTTGGCAATTTTAGTGAATTTTGAATATTTAAAATGAATTATTTTAAATAATATCAACGAGAAATTTATTTTGAATAGTAATAGAACGAATATATTTATATAGATCGTCGTTAGAATATAAATATTTATTTATAATTATAAAAGGAATTGAAAATGGCGCGGTAGTTCGATAATTCGATTTCAAACTTCAATAGAATGTACAGGATTCAAAATAAACCGGATTTTAGCGAAACCAAAAATAATAGAATCTAATTGAGAATATATTTTCACCGAATCAGAAATATCAAAATTTCATAGCGGGAATCAAAAGATATGTCCAAATGAATTTTCAGAATAGTCGCTATGGAATTCTGGCCCTTAAAAATAGCCATTTTGCAAACGACCTCGGAATTCGACGAAACCACTTTTGTTGGATCCGCGATGTCAAGTTATTGCTAGGTTTCAATTTTCATAATTTTCTGAATCAAAATGTGAGCGTGGCGAAGTAAAACGTGTTTGACTAGTTTCCGTTGATTTTAATCGACTGGAAAATGGCCATTTTTCAAACAGTCTCAAAATTTGACGAAATTAGTTTTGTTAGGACCGTATCGTCAATACGAAGCTAGAAATAATTTTTCTGAGTTAGTATGTGGCCCAGGTAAATTGAAATGTACGTTTAAAATTGAATATACAGATTTATATTTTAAATTTAACGGAAACTGATCGAAATAATCGAATCAGCTCACGATACATGTCCCATTGTGTTCGGAATGGGGGTAATTAGCTAGGGGCGACAGTCGTTGGGTTTGATTTCGAGTTGAGGAGGATAAACTAGTAATTTTCGAATTAAAGAATATTTAAATATATTTATATATAGCTTAGACCAGGTCAAACCCCCCTTTTTACTTTCTCTTGGTCAAAGCCGCCGTTCTCATCTGATGAAGGGCGATTATCGCTCCCCTCGTTCTCCCTTAAAATTCCTCCAATCCATGAAGTAATTCACACATGTTATTGAGCGAATATTGAAGAGAATTCTCCCGGCTTCAACTCCATTCAAGCATGATCCGAAGTGGACCATCGTGGTGGCGCTTTTACCAGGGCGTCGCTTCGAAGTTGCTTTTACCAGGGCGTCGCTTCGAAGTTGCTCAGTTCGATCGCCGTTTCCTGGCGATTGACGGCGTCGAGCGGCACGCAACTCAAGGGTGTAGGCGCGGATTTGGTTGGGCTTCGTCATGGCGTACCCCGATCTGGTCAACGACGGCTGTGGTAAAAGCAATGTGAAGACCTAGGTTGGAAGCTCCATTCGACGAGGGTGCGGCTTTCTACAGGAAGAAGAAGCGGCGACAGGGTATTCTTTTAAACCCCGTAATTAATCTAATTAGACAGAAACGTGATTTTAAAATTTGTATAATATTGTTTTTTTTATTGTAACTTTTAATTAAATAGCATTATATTTTTTTATATGAAACATGGATAAAAAAATATGGTTTTTACTTAAATGACTTCATTTTAAAATATGATTTTTACCGCTAGGAAGTTAAACGATTTTTGTTCATGAAGTTCTAAGATTTTTAAAATAAAAAGATGAGTTCTTTAAATATAAAAAGGCGAGATTTTTAAAGTTAAAAAGATTTGATTTTTATAAATAAAAATATGATTTTTACTATGAACAGAGTAAAATAGATTGCGATGGAACCGACGATAAGCAAAACAAAATCCGAACCGTTCAGAAATAAAGAATGGTGGAGTGGAACCCCAAGGTGAGAATTCTCTCACTATAATTATTTCTGTTCAGTTATTTATTTCATAACTGCATATATGAACTGTTCCCCGTCGTCCACAGACCATGGACGACTTGTTTGATTGTATTCTGTGTGAAAATTGATCATGATGTAAAATAAAATATCATATATATTGAAAGTGAAAATATCATATATATTGAAAGTGAAAATATCATATATATTGAAAGTGAAAATATCGTATATATTGAAAAGTGAAAATATCATATATATTGAAAGTGAAAATATCATATATATTGAAAGTGAAAATATCGTATATATATTGAAAAGTGAAAATATCGTATATATTGAAAGTGAAAATATTGTATATATTGAAAAGTGAATATATATATATATGAAATGAAAACGATGCATATGAAATATTCGAATTGAACTGAATAGAAAATGAATTCGAATTGAACTGAATAGAAAAATGAATTCGAATTGAATTAAATAGAAAGTGAATTCGAATTGAACTGAATAGAAAATGAATTCGAATTGAATAGAAAATGAATTCGAATTGAATAGAATATGAATTCGAATTGAATAGAATAGAAAATGAATTCGAATTGAATAAAATAGAAAATGAATTCGAATTGAATAGAATAGAAAATGAATTCGAATTGAATAAAATAGAAAATGAATTCGAATTGAATAGAATAGAAAATGAAATCGAATTGGAATCGAATTGGAATCGAACTGAAATTGAAATGGAAGTTGAAATTGTTTTTGAAATGAATTTAAAACGATTTATAAAATTCGTTTTAAATAGAAATCGACGAAATATATATTATATATATAATATAATGGCCTGAATAGAACGCGCCGCGCTGCGGCAGTTCGCGAATTTCGACCATTAACTTCGAACGGACATTACGGGAGATTCGACCGTCGGATTCTCCTGAAACCGGAACCGCTGGGTTCGTATCAAAAAGTGCTTTCTAATGAATATTATAGATTTTAAATCTAACAGTTGGATTTGGAATTATGTCCAAATCAAATTTGGAAAAGGTCGCTGTAAGTGCAGTTCGATGACCGTTGATGGAAATCGACTGTATGGGCCTTGATAAAATTATTAAAAATATCAATAATTAGTGTAAAATCATAAGAAATGATTTGGTAAGAATTGGGATGAAAAATCCCATATTTGAAAAGATAAAAATAGATTTTTGTCGAAATGAATTAGTTTTGAACTAGAATTATGATTCTATTAATTTTTTAAATAAATAAGGTGAATTTGAAATGGTTTTGAAAATAACCAGAATTTCCAATAAATAAATTGGATTGGAATTGAATTGAAATTATCTTTGGATATTTTCGATATTGGATTCCGTGATTATACAGATATCGTGATGGGAATTTGGAAGATATCGATATCGTTATTCCCGATATGATATCTATTGGTTTCAGGATTTGATGTTGAATATAAGTCGATACTATCTCTATTCAAAACCTTATGTTTAATGTCAAATTTGATTGATTGATTGTTTGGATTGTGCTCGACCAGTTTATGAGCAAAATATGCATTTACATTTAGCATTGGGTTGGGTTGAAAATATTTGTGTGCTAACGCCTTGTGAAACACTTCACGATTTGACGATAAGGTGTTTAGCGATGTTGTGTTCATTTCAAATTTAATGAATGATTGTGAAATGATATTTTTCTTAAAGTGAAAAGAAATGTATTCCCGATTTTGGACAGGGAATGTTTTATAAAAATGTTTTATAAAACAGAAAGGATTTCGAGGCCCAAAACCCGAGGATTTCTAAAATGATTTAGAAATGTATTATATGATACATTTTGGTTCATCGCATATTCTATTAGTTGCTATGGATGATGTATCTGTTTGGTGGCAGAGAATTTATTCTCTTGCTTAATACCCTTCTTTGAGACATACGAGCTCAAAGGTTACATGATTAATAGTGACTGATCATATGTGTGAATTACTGATGTGAAGTACTATATTTTGAAAGTACTTGTGATTATTATGTTGTGAAAATATTTTTCCTACTTCGGGATATGAAATGATTTAGTATGTGGCTAAAGAATCGGGTAACCCTGAGACTAAAAGTATGGGTGAGAGGGCGGTGTATGCTCTCCATGTGTGGGAGGTGCATCGTCGGTGTAGCCTGCTCCTATGTGGGGTAGGTGCACATTTATATATCGAGTTGCGAGGTGCGTACCCTTTGCCTTGTCGATGGGGAGCACGATATTTGGTTGCATACTTGTTTGTATGCATTGTTATGTTTTGGAATTCATATTTCCAGACGATTTGATTTGAGATCCCGAAGTGAAATCTACTTTGATATAGAAAGTTAGATATATATTTCAAATGATTTGAAATAAGAAATCGGGAATAAAATCCAAAGGAATAATTTCTGTAAATTGAATTGGATTTAGAAAATCTAAGTGTAGTGATTAATCTAAGTGGGTAGATTGGGATATTGCATGTTGATTGATGCATAGTAGATCCATATATCTATATTGATTGTTGTTTATACACTGGTATTCATGGGGGTAAACCCGTTCCGCGTTAGCGGCATGGTCCCGTGATATACCATATTATTAAATAAGTTAATTATAACTGTTAGAGTTTCTCACACCAGTCCCATGACTGACCTGTAGTTTGCTTTTCCCTTGCGAACTCGGGTGCCCCTATTTTCCACACGGGCAATCGAGTAGTTTTATTTTACAGATGTATTGAGCAGGATTCTGGATTGAAGCTTTAAGTTGTGTCCAGACATTTACAGTCTTCCGCTGTGTAGTTTATATTTCCGCTGTGCACTGTTTTAGATTTATGTAAATTTATCTTCCGCTGTGTATTATATTTCGATATACTCTGATATTCTGTACTCTGATGTAACATTATTATGATGTTTATTGAAGTCTTCTGTTATTTGTTCTGATGTGTTGTATACCCAAAGTTAGCGTATGCGGGAATCGAACGGTCTTGGTCGATTTAGCGATCGATTAGTTCCAGGTGAAATCCGTGTCGTTACAGTTGGTATCAGAGCTTTGGTTAACTCAAATCTTTGGGGTACAACTCGTTAGAACAAAAGAAAAGACTCATCGGAGGTAGGATTAGTAATGTCCTATAAAAGAATCCTCATTAGAGATAGAATCAGTAGCATTCTAGAATGAGTGACTCGTTAGAGATGGGGTTAGAAATGCCCTAGAATGAGTCGAGAGTTATTTGTTTATAAATAACGTATTAGTGATTTTATATATAATCTGGTTTTAGAAAATATGATTTTAAATATATAAAGTTATATATTTGAAAAATCTAGTCAATTAATTGATTGTTGGTTGTGTTGTTTGATTATTAGTTAACTAATAAAATCAACATTTGAATTGAAGGAACCAATTAGGCCAAATTGTATACAAATTGAACCAAATAATAAACTGTATTGAAAATTGGTTGCAAATGCTTGCATATACATGTACTTACATTGAACAGGTCATAGCAAGGAGGCTAGAGCAGAGAATAAAATTTGTTTGCCCGACAAATAGGTACATATTTACTATAATTTACTGTTTTGTTTGGGTGATGATGATTTTATGAGCCTATTGGCTAGCCGCTTGGCTTTTTCTTTTTCTTTTTGAGATCAGAAGGCCTATATGGCAATTTCGGGATTTTCCCGTGGCTCCCGGTGCAGGGGAGGTTATGGCGAAATTTTTCGAAAATTTAGGGTGTTAGCCAAATTTTTGAAGAATTTGAAAATTCTCAGAAACTGAAAAGTTGGAGAATGGAAGCCAGATCGAACGTAGAGTTGATTGCTCAAACCACTTTCGACTTCGTTCCTTTTCGGGGACGAAAAGTTTTAAGTGGGGGAGATTGTAACAACCCGAAAATCTGAGCCAGTTTAAAAATTTTATTTTGGAAATTTTAGAGAATTTTGAATATTTAAAATAAATTATTTTAAATAATATCGACGAGAAATTTATTTTGAATAGTAATAGAACGAATATATTTATATAGATCGTCGTTAGAATATAAATATTTATTTATAATTATAAAAGGAATTGAAAATGGCGTGGTAGTTCGATAATTCGATTTCAAACTTCAATAGAATGTACATGATTCAAAATAAACCGGATTTTAGCGAAACCAAAAATAATAGAATCTAATTGAAAATATATTTTCACCGAATCCGAAAAATCAAAATTTCATAGCGGGAATCAAAAGATATGTCCAAATGAATTTTCAGAATAGTCGCTATGGAATTCTGGCCCTTAAAAATAGCCATTTAGCAAACGACCTCAGAATTCGACGAAACCACTTTTGTTGGATCCGCGATGTCAAGTTATTGCTAGGTTTCAATTTTCATAATTTTCTGAATCAGTATGTGAGCGTGGCGAAGTAAAACGTGTTTGACTAGTTTTTGTTGATTTTAATTGACTGGAAAATGGCCATTTTTCAAACGGTCTCAGAATTTGACGAAATTAGTTTTGTTAGGACCGTATCGTCAATACGAAGCTAGAAATAATTTTTCTGAGTTACTATGTGGCCCAGGTAAATTGAAATGTACGTTTAAAATTGAATATACATATTTATATTTTAAATTTAACGGAAACTGATCGAAATAATCGAATCAGCTCACGATACATGTCCCATTGTGTTCGGAATGGGGGTAATTAGCTAGGGGCGACAGTCGTTGGGTTTGATTTTGTGACGGCAAAGAATTTCGCTCGGTCCGAACCAGTCGCTAAACCGATTCAGGCCGTTCGAAACGCCCTATCGTTTGAGAACACGACAAACCAGAACGCATACAGAAGAACATTTCATTGTATATTACAACAATGCATCAGATTACAAGAATATACAGAGTATTAATGAACATTACACAGAAATATCAGAGATTTAAATTACATTTAAATACATAGCAGCGGAAAAATAATACAATACACAACTAGAATGAGATATACGGATACAAAGCTTTCCGGATATCGTTCCAGCTGTAAACCAGGATCCTGTGAATATAAATCTGCAAAACCAAAACTACTAGCTGCCCGTGTCAAAATAGGGGCACCCAGAGTTTAGGTTAAAACAATAAACTCCAGGTCAGTCATGGGACTGGTGTGAGAACTAAAACAGTTATTAATCTTTATTTTAAATCATTAGGTAAATCAAGGGACCACGCCGTATAACACGGATCGGGTTTCCTCCCAAGAATACCAGTGCATAAAACAAACAGCTCAATGCTAAATAAAGAAAAATGAAGCTGTTATAAGACCCAGGTCCCATCACACAATGCAACGCAGTCGAGGATAGGGTTTTCCCTTATAACAGCCAAAGAATGCTTGATACGTTTAAAACAAATCATTTGATACTATTCTAAGTGCATAGTGTATAAAACAACTTCAAATCATAAGTATCAATCATAGGCGGCATAAGCGCCCCATCCCACTATGTCGCCATATATATGATTACAACTAAAACCGCAAATGTCACGTATTTTGAAATTGGATTTCCGTCTATGAACCGAGGCAAAAGATAGTCCTCAACCGATTCGAGACGCTCTAGCCCGCCCCTCAGGATCAGAGCTCGAGTGATCCTTGGATCCTCAGGGCCGGTCCACACGGAGTGGATTAAAATGCCTGAACATGCGTTTCCCCGCCCTATGGGGCGTAAATGAGCCAACTAAATGACTCCATCGGTTCGAGAACGACCGATCAATCCGAGGCGCCTCGCAACAGCAACAACCACATAAGTCAAACTCGTCAGGGCGTGTAAAACCACTGACGCCACTTCTAGCTAGAAAGAAACGCATGCCCTCCCTGACGTCCGTCTCCCGTTTTTGGTTCATACCGGGTGTGAAACACGCGAGGTAAACGTTACACAAAGCTACGCCACAAAGGTCGTGCTTTGATCATCACCACAAGACTTTGCTTTTCAACAGAAGCCTCGATCAATTGCCGCTTAGGCATGCCACACAGGCAATTCACTCCATGCGTTTGATATCCATCAATATATAACCCCTGAGCTCGTACGTCTCAGAGAAGGGCGTTAAGCAAGAGAATAAATTCTCCGCCGCCAAACAGATATATATTTAATAGAGATCAATCACACGGACTAAAATCCAATGTCAGACACACAGTCCATTTACTAGTCCGTTCTGGGTCTGAACGAAACCGGAGGCACCTAGTACCCCGCATATCCATCGATCTCCAAGTACGTCTGGACGATCACTAACTGTTTCCATCTTCTTGGGTGTACAGCCCAATCAAGATCATCAGTAATTACCCAAACGACGTGAAGACTTCCGGTCTTCGACCACCGTCTTCATCTTCGACTTATCGTCGTATCAGTTATTCAGAATGGGATAAACCCGGTCTTTCCGAATAACTCGCGTATATTTAAATAAGTGTTACACAAACACAACATACGCCTCATTCCAATTCATTAGTCACTAACCGTAAATTAATCAAGAGAATAATTCCCCAAATATTAACCCCGAAAGCCGAAACCAACATCAGATCAATATCCAGAAAACCATTCTGCTTGGCCAACCGACAGTTAGTTTCTAAATTTCACATTCATAGGGAAATGTTCCCATTAATTTTATCCAAGATAAATTTCTTGAATTTATTCTTCCTTTGAATTTCGATTCAACTAGTCGAGATTAACGAACCTTACCGAAGTAATCATTGGTTTTAATTTCCCAATCCCAACCTATTTATCCCATGAAGTAAAACTGGTAATACTTCATATCTAACACCACAGTGTTATCGGTAAATTCAATTACCATTTCACGTTCAAATCTAATTAAAGATTTAACTATCGCCTGGAGCAAAACTGGTGATACTCCATTTCGATTATTTCAATCTAATTAAAGATTCATTAAAACTCCACTTAGTTTTAATCTGTGACTGGGTTAAAGAATCAGTGTCATTTAAAACACGGTTCACGATAAACCCAAAATCACATCACATTTCAATCAGTCCCTAATTGTAAATTAGCAAGTGAGCAATTCCCTAAGTATTAATCCCGAAGGCCGAAACCAACATCAGATCAATACCTCGGAAACTATTCAACTTAACTAATCTCCAGTTAGTTTCTGATTTTCTTAACTCCTTTAGGTCTAAGAACTGTATTATTGAAGATACCGTTCACGACAACCCAAAATCGCCTTTCATTAATGATCGGGTTAAAGAACGAGTGTTATTTAAAACACTGTCCACGATAAACCCAAAAATCAATATCAATTCAATTCCAATTAAATATCATTTAATTGGTGCACTTCATTAAATCTAAATAAAAAGATTTAATCATTTCTCAACTGGGTTCAAGAACAGTGTTAGTGAAGACACCATTCACGACAAACCCAAATCACATTTGATATTCAATATAAGGCTCTGAATAGAAAATATATCGGCTTATATTCAATATCAAATTCTACGATTAACAAATGTCGTATTGGAAATAACGATACAAATATATCTTTCAAATTTCCATAACAACACCTGTATAATCACGAATTCCAACATCGAAATATTCCGAAGACAATTTCGATTCAAATCCACTCCAATGCAATCATTGGATATTCTGGTTATTTTTAAAACCCTTTTCTAATTCAATTTATTTATTTAAAAATAAATAGAATTTTAATTCTAGTTCAAAACTAGTTCATTTCGATAAAAATCTATTTTTATCCTTTCAAATATGGAGTTTTTCATCCCGATTCTTTCTAAATCATTTCTTATGATTTTACACAAATTATTACTATTTTTAATAATTTTATCAAGGCTTGTACAGTCGATTTCCATCAATGGCCATCGAACTGCACTTACAGCGACCTTTTTCGAATTTGATTTGGACATAATTCCAAATCCAACCGTTAGATTTCAAATTTCTAATATTCGTTAGAAAGCTCTTTTCGATACGAACCCAACAGTTCCGGTTTTAGGAGAATCCGACGGTCGGATCTCCCGTAATGTCCGTTTGAAATAAATGGTCGAAATTCACGAACTGCCGCGGCGCGGCGCGTTCTATTCAGGCCATTATATTATATATATAATATATATAATATATATCGTCGATTTCTATTTAAAACGAATTTTATATATAGTTTTGAATTCGTTTCAAAAGCAATTTCAACTTCCATTTCAATTCAAATCAAAATTGAATTCTTCTTTATAAATTCGTTTTAAAATTCATTTCTATTCAATTCAAATTTCAATTCAATTTGAATTCGTTTTCAATTCAATTCATTTCGAAATCGTTTTCAATTCAATTCATTTCGAAATCGTTTTCAATTCAATTCATTTCGAAATCGTTATATATTCAATTCATTTCGAAATCGTTATATATTCAATTCATTTTGAAATCGTTATATATTCAATTCATTTCGAAATCGTTATATATTCAATTCATTTCGAAATCGTTATATATTCAATTCATTTCGAAATCGTTTTCAATTCAATTCATTTCGAAATCGTTTTCAATTCAATTCATTTCGAAATCGTTATATATTCAATTCATTTCGAAATCGTTATATATTCAATTCATTTCGAAATCGTTATATATTCAATTCATTTCGAAATCGTTATATATTCAATTCATTTCGAAATCGTTATATATTCAATTCATTTCGAAATCGTTATATATTCAATTCATTTCGAAATCGTTATATATTCAATTCATTTCGAAATCGTTATATATTCAATTCATTTCGAAATCGTTTTCAATTCAATTCATTTCGAAATCGTTTAAATATTCAATTCAAATATCGTTCACGTCAAAATGGCGTCAATCTAATCAACACGGCTTCATAAATTTCTATTTTCAAATATTCTATTTCAAATATTTCTTTTTCAAAATAAATGTTATTATCAAAATATTTCGTTCAACACATGACCAATCTCAATGAATGAGTACTGTCAACACATGAAAGTTTATTTTATATTGATAAAGATGTAAATTTTATTACTAAAATATTTCGTTCAACACATGACCAATCTCAATGAATGAGTACTGTCAACACATGAACGTTTATTTTATATTGATAAAGATGTAAATTTTATTACTAAAATATTTCGTTCAACACATGACCAATCTCAATGAATGAGTACTGTCAACACATGAACTTTTATTTTATAATATTCTTTATTTTCTAAACTGGAATGAGGCCCAATCAATTACCATATAATGTTAATTATATGGATTTTCATACAACACATGTATATAATAGCATTGAAAAATAATCAACCATCAGCCAAAGTGCACTACACTGTATAAGCATCAAATATAGATATCTAACGCTTATAACAGCCTGTCAATCCATCGATCGACATGTTTAATCAATCAGGATGAGTGAACTTCAAATTTCATCCCAACACCCGTGTGGGGTTTCAAACAATCAAACACAGATTTTATTTGTGCAGTTGGGCGATGTGTAAAATTTATCGACCCAATCAATGTCAGTCAAATCAGTGTACATAAACAAACCGTCCGGTTTGTAAATGAATATTTTATTCTATTCACTTCACGTTAAAAATTATATTTTTAACGATAAAACATTTTATTCTAACATATGAATTTCTATTCAGTTCATTATTTAAATAAAATGATATTTTCATTTTTCTAACATATTTTAGAAAATTTCGGCGGCATAACGGCACGATACTAGAAACGGGACGAGGCCTAGCCTTATCCCCGGTCTAGTGAAGGCCCACGCCATTCACACATCAATCATATCAATTTCATCTCACCAAACAATTCAATTCAACCAAATAATCCAACTAATCTATGCAACCAAACAAACAAGTCCATGGTCTGTGGACGATTGTGTCGGGTGCTACTAAGCACCGTCTGCATCCTAGTATATATATAAAACTAGAAAAGAAATTGAAAGGTGAGAAATTCTCACCTAAAGCTATCCTAGCTCCACGGCACTTCATTGATAGAAATCTTCGTCGTTATCCTATCTTCGCCATCTTCGTTGCCCGTAGTCACTATATATATAAAAGTCACTCATTTTTATATTTCGATGTCTTTAAAATAAAAATCACATTTTTATTTATTCACTTTCAATTTAAAAATCATATATTTATAATCACTTCATATATTTAAAAATCGAATTTTTACTACGCTATTCAATATATATAAAAATCGTATTTTTACTTCGATGTTCAATATATAAAAATTACACCTTTTCTATTTTTAAAAATATCGTCTTTAATATGTCTATCATGTAAAAATTATATTTCCACATCTTCTACATGGTAAAGATCATATTTTTAATATTTTAAAAATATAAAAATCATATTTTTATTACTTTAAAAATATAAAGATCATATTTTTAATACTTTTATAAGTAAAGATTATATTTTTAATATTTTAAAAATATAAAAATCATATTTTTAACTTACCTATAATATAAAAATCCTAACTTTACAGTTTTAAAAATAATATCTTTACTGATTTAACATCGCTATTCCCTACAATTAAATTCTGAATCAAATCAAAACAAGAAAGGGATAAATCGCTCACCGATCGAAATGGAGGAGGGCCCGGATCCACGGTGGCGCGGCTGCAGCGGAAGGAGAGGTGGCCGGAGGTTGAACTGGTGGTGGTCGCGGGTCCGGTCAGTGGGGTAGCGGGCGCGGCGGTTTTGGGTCAGGGGTTAGGGCGTGGTGGGGTTCGCTTCGGGGGGAGGGGGGTGCTGTCGCGTCGCTTGAGGAGAGTAGGGGGGGTCGCGGCTACCGCAGGTGGAGGAAGGCGCGGTCGGTCAACAGGGAGGAGGGGCGGCGGGGTTCGACTTCGATTATGGGATTTTCCTTTTTTTTTTCTTCCTTTCTTTTGAAATGCTTTGGAACGGGGGGGGGGCCTGGTTAAGGAGAGAAAGGTTTTTTTTTTATATATTTTATTATTTAATTCCACAAAAAGCAACCTTTATTTTCGACCTCAAAACGAGGCCCACCGCCTGTCGTCCATAACTAATTACCCCCATTCCGAACACAATGGGATATGTATCGCAAGCTGATATGATCGTTTGAATTAGTTTCCGTTGAATTTACATTTAAATCTATATATTGAATTTTAAACGTACATTTCCAATTACCGGGGTCACATACGAACTTTAAAAATTCCAGAAAAATATTTTCAAGCTTCGTATTGACGATACGGTCCTAACAAAACTAGTTTCGTCGAATTCTGAGACCGTTGGAAAAATGGCCAATTTCCAGTCGATTAAAATCAACTGAAACTGGTCAAACACGTTTTCCTTTGCCACGCTCACATATTGATTTGAAAAATTATGAAATTTGAAACCTACCAATAACTTAACACTGCGGACCCAACAAAACTGGTTTCGTCGAAATCCGAGGTCGTTTGCAAAATGTCCATTTTTAAGGGCCTAAATTCCATAGCGACTATTCAGAATTTTCAACTGGACATATCTTTTGATTCCCACTATGAAATCTTGATTTTTCTGATTCGTTGGAAAGATATCATCAATTAGATTCCATTATTTTTGGTTTCACTAAAATCCGGGTTGTTTTGCACCCGGTACATTCAATTGAAGTTTGAAATCGAATTATCGAACTACCGCGCCATTTTCAATTCTATTTATAATTATATATAAATATTTATATTCTAACGACGACGTATATAAATATATACGTCGAATTCTATTCAAAATAAATTTCTCGTCGATATTATTTAAAATAATTCATTTTAAATATTCAAAATTCGCGAAAATTGCCAAAATAAAAATTTCAAACTGGCTCGCATTTTACGGGTTGTTACAATCTCCCCCACTTAAAACTTTTCGTCCCCGAAAAGGAACAAAGTCGAAAGTGGTTTGATTATTCAGCTCTACGATCGATCAGGCTTCCATTCTCCAACTCTTTAGTTTCTGAGAATTTTCAAAATTTCAAAAATTTGGCTAACACCCTAAATTTTCGAAAAATTTCGCCATAACCTCCCCTGCACCGGGAGCATCGGGGAATTTCAAATAGCTTCCCCGGTCCTTCAGATCTCAAAAAGAAAAAGAAAAAGCCAAGCGGCTAGCCAATAGGCTCACAAAATCATCATCACCCAAACAAAACAGGAAATTATGTAGTAAACATGTACCTATTTGTCGGGCAAACAAATTTTATTCTCTGGCTCTAGCCTCCTTGCTATGACCTGTTCAAAAGATATACATGTATGCAAGCAAATGCGACCAATTTTCAATACAAATCAATATTCGGTTCAATTAGGCTAAATGGTTCAAAATTAACAAACAAATAAACAAACAACACAAAACATCAATCAATTAGTGAATTAGAGTTTCAAATTCATAATCTTGATATATATACAAAAATCATGTTTTTGATGCCAATTCACAACAATGTGTTCTAGCTATATAAGATTTGGTTCTCACACCAATCTAATGGAAATATATAGAAAACACACCTTCGAAACACGAACATAAATACTGATGATGCACGTGCTATCATCAGTACCATCTCCGGGCGACTAGAGTGTGATTCTACATCTATCCAATATATTAAAACTTCGAATACACGCGGATCAGACGTATACGCAAAATCAATATATACTGGATTGTCCACATCAATATAAATAATCAAATACGAATAATTGATTTAAATTTTCAAAACAAAATTTGTTTTTATTTGAAAAATATACTCTTCACACTCGTTCTAGGATACTACTGATCCCATCTCTAGCGAGTCATTCCCGTTGGATATTACTAATCCAGTTTCTGATGAATTCTTTCGTATGGTCCTAATGTGTCTTGTTCTCTGAGCTTTGTAAACCAAAGCTCTGATACCAACTGTGACGGCAAAGAATTTCGCTCGGTCCGAACCAGTCGCTAAACCGATTCAGGCCGTTCGAAACGCCCTATCGTTTGAGAACACGACAAACCAGAACGCATACAGAAGAACATTTCATTGTATATTACAACAATGCATCAGATTACAAGAATATACAGAGTATTAATGAACATTACACAGAAATATCAGAGATTTAAATTACATTTAAATACATAGCAGCAGAAAAATAATACAATACACAACTAGAATGAGATATACGGATACAAAGCTTTCCGGATATCGTTCCAGCTGTAAACCAGGATCCTGTGAATATAAATCTGCAAAACCAAAACTACTAGCTGCCCGTGTCAAAATAGGGGCACCCAGAGTTTAGGTTAAAACAATAAACTCCAGGTCAGTCATGGGACTGGTGTGAGAACTAAAACAGTTATTAATCTTTATTTTAAATCATTAGGTAAATCAAGGGACCACGCCGTATAACACGGATCGGGTTTCCTCCCAAGAATACCAGTGCATAAAACAAACAGCTCAATGCTAAATAAAGAAAAATGAAGCTGTTATAAGACCCAGGTCCCATCACACAATGCAACGCAGTCGAGGATAGGGTTTTCCCTTATAACAGCCAAAGAATGCTTGATACGTTTAAAACAAATCATTTGATACTATTCTAAGTGCATAGTGTATAAAACAACTTCAAATCATAAGTATCAATCATAGGCGGCATAAGCGCCCCATCCCACTATGTCGCCATATATAGGATTACAACTAAAACTGCAAATGTCACGTATTTGGAAATTGGATTTCCGTCTATGAACCGAGGCAAAAGATAGTCCTCAACCGATTCGAGACGCTCTAGCCCGCCCCTCAGGATCAGAGCTCGAGTGATCCTTGGATCCTCAGGGCCGGTCCACACGGAGTGGATTAAAATGCCTGAACATACGTTTCCCCGCCCTATGGGGCGTAAATGAGCCAACTAAATGACTCCATCGGTTCGAGAACGACCGATCAATCCGAGGCGCCTCGCAACAGCAACAACCACATAAGTCAAACTCGTCAGGGCGTGTAAAACCACTGACGCCACTTCTAGCTAGAAAGAAACGCATGCCCTCCCTGACGTCCGTCTCCCGTTTTTGGTTCATACCGGGTGTGAAACACGCGAGGTAAACGTTACACAAAGCTACGCCACAAAGGCCGTGCTTTGATCATCACCACAAGACTTTGCTTTTCAACAGAAGCCTCGATCAATTACCGCTTAGGCATGCCACACAGGCAATTCACTCCATGCGTTTGATATCCATCAATATATAACCCCTGAGCTCGTACGTCTCAGAGAAGGGCGTTAAGCAAGAGAATAAATTCTCCGCCGCCAAACAGATATATATTTAATAGAGATCAATCACACGGACTAAAATCCAATGTCAGACACACAGTCCATTTACTAGTCCGTTCTGGGTCTGAACGAAACCGGAGGCACCTAGTACCCCGCATATCCATCGATCTCCAAGTACGTCTGGACGATCACTAACTGTTTCCATCTTCTTGGGTGTACAGCCCAATCAAGATCATCAGTAATTACCCAAACGACGTGAAGACTTCCGGTCTTCGACCACCGTCTTCATCTTCGACTTATCGTCGTATCAGTTATTCAGAATGGGATAAACCCGGTCTTTCCGAATAACTCGCGTATATTTAAATAAGTGTTACACAAACACAACATACGCCTCATTCCAATTCATTAGTCACTAACCGTAAATTAATCAAGAGAATAATTCCCCAAATATTAACCCCGAAGGCCGAAACCAACATCAGATCAATATCCAGAAAACCATTCTGCTTGGCCAACCGACAGTTAGTTTCTAAATTTCACATTCATAGGGAAATGTTCCCATTAATTTTATCCAAGATAAATTTCTGGAATTTATTCTTCCTTTGAATTTCGATTCAACTAGTCGAGATTAACGAACCTTACCGAAGTAATCATTGGTTTTAATTTCCCAATCCCAACCTATTTATCCCATGAAGTAAAACTGGTAATACTTCATATCTAACACCACAGTGTTATCGGTAAATTCAATTACCATTTCACGTTCAAATCTAATTAAAGATTTAACTATCGCCTGGAGCAAAACTGGTGATACTCCATTTCGATTATTTCAATCTAATTAAAGATTCATTAAAACTCCACTTAGTTTTAATCTGTGACTGGGTTAAAGAATCAGTGTCATTTAAAACACGGTTCACGATAAACCCAAAATCACATCACATTTCAATCAGTCCCTAATTGTAAATTAGCAAGTGAGCAATTCCCTAAGTATTAATCCCGAAGGCCGAAACCAACATCAGATCAATACCTCGGAAACTATTCAACTTAACTAATCTCCAGTTAGTTTCTGATTTTCTTAACTCCTTTAGGTCTAAGAACTGTATTATTGAAGATACCGTTCACGACAACCCAAAATCGCCTTTCATTAATGATCGGGTTAAAGAACGAGTGTTATTTAAAACACTGTCCACGATAAACCCAAAAATCAATATCAATTCAATTCCAATTAAATATCATTTAATTGGTGCACTTCATTAAATCTAAATAAAAAGATTTAATCATTTCTCAACTGGGTTCAAGAACAGTGTTAGTGAAGACACCATTCACGACAAACTCAAATCACATTTGATATTCAATATAAGGCTCTGAATAGAAAATATATCGGCTTATATTCAATATCAAATTCTACGATTAACAAATGTCGTATTGGAAATAACGATACAAATATATCTTTCAAATTTCCATAAAAACACCTGTATAATCACGAATTCCAACATCGAAATATTCCGAAGACAATTTCGATTCAAATCCACTCCAATGCAATCATTGGATATTCTGGTTATTTTTAAAACCCTTTTCTAATTCAATTTATTTATTTAAAAATAAATAGAATTTTAATTCTAGTTCAAAACTAGTTCATTTCGATAAAAATCTATTTTTATCCTTTCAAATATGGAGTTTTTCATCCCGATTCTTTCTAAATCATTTCTTATGATTTTACACAAATTATTACTATTTTTAATAATTTTATCAAGGCCTGTACAGTCGATTTCCATCAATGGCCATCGAACTGCACTTACAGCGACCTTTTTCGAATTTGATTTGGACATAATTCCAAATCCAACCGTTAGATTTCAAATTTCTAATATTCGTTAGAAAGCTCTTTTCGATACGAACCCAACGGTTCCGGTTTTAGGAGAATCCGACGGTCGGATCTCCCGTAATGTCTGTTTGAAATAAATGGTCGAAATTCACGAACTGCCGCGGCGCGGCGCGTTCTATTCAGGCCATTATATTATATATATAATATATATAATATATATCGTCGATTTCTATTTAAAACGAATTTTATATATAGTTTTGAATTCGTTTCAAAAGCAATTTCAACTTCCATTTCAATTCAAATCAAAATTGAATTCTTCTTTATAAATTCGTTTTAAAATTCATTTCTATTCAATTCAAATTTCAATTCAATTTGAATTCGTTTTCAATTCAATTCATTTCGAAATCGTTTTCAATTCAATTCATTTCGAAATCGTTTTCAATTCAATTCATTTCGAAATCGTTATATATTCAATTCATTTCGAAATCGTTATATATTCAATTCATTTTGAAATCGTTATATATTCAATTCATTTCGAAATCGTTATATATTCAATTCATTTCGAAATCGTTATATATTCAATTCATTTCGAAATCGTTTTCAATTCAATTCATTTCGAAATCGTTTTCAATTCAATTCATTTCGAAATCGTTATATATTCAATTCATTTCGAAATCGTTATATATTCAATTCATTTCGAAATCGTTATATATTCAATTCATTTCGAAATCGTTATATATTCAATTCATTTCGAAATCGTTATATATTCAATTCATTTCGAAATCGTTATATATTCAATTCATTTCGAAATCGTTATATATTCAATTCATTTCGAAATCGTTATATATTCAATTCATTTCGAAATCGTTTTCAATTCAATTCATTTCGAAATCGTTTAAATATTCAATTCAAATATCGTTCACGTCAAAATGGCGTCAATCTAATCAACACGGCTTCATAAATTTCTATTTTCAAATATTCTATTTCAAATATTTCTTTTTCAAAATAGTTGTTATTATCAAAATATTTCGTTCAACACATGACCAATCTCAATGAATGAGTACTGTCAACACATGAAAGTTTATTTTATATTGATAAAGATGTAAATTTTATTACTAAAATATTTCGTTCAACACATGACCAATCTCAATGAATGAGTACTGTCAACACATGAACGTTTATTTTATATTGATAAAGATGTAAATTTTATTACTAAAATATTTCGTTCAACACATGACCAATCTCAATGAATGAGTACTGTCAACACATGAACTTTTATTTTATAATATTCTTTATTTTCTAAACTGGAATGAGGCCCAATCAATTACCATATAATGTTAATTATATGGATTTTCATACAACACATGTATATAATAGCATTGAAAAATAATCAACCATCAGCCAAAGTGCACTACACTGTATAAGCATCAAATATAGATATCTAACGCTTATAACAGCCTGTCAATCCATCGATCGACATGTTTAATCAATCAGGATGAGTGAACTTCAAATTTCATCCCAACACCCGTGTGGGGTTTCAAACAATCAAACACAGATTTTATTTGTGCAGTTGGGCGATGTGTAAAATTTATCGACCCAATCAATGTCAGTCAAATCAGTGTACATAAACAAACCGTCCGGTTTGTAAATGAATATTTTATTCTATTCACTTCACGTTAAAAATTATATTTTTAACGATAAAACATTTTATTCTAACATATGAATTTCTATTCAGTTCATTATTTAAATAAAATGATATTTTCATTTTTCTAACATATTTTAGAAAATTTCGGCGGCATAACGGCACGATACTAGAAACGGGACGAGGCCTAGCCTTATCCCCGGTCTAGTGAAGGCCCACGCCATTCACACATCAATCATATCAATTTCATCTCACCAAACAATTCAATTCAACCAAATAATCCAACTAATCTATGCAACCAAACAAACAAGTCCATGGTCTGTGGACGATTGTGTCGGGTGCTACTAAGCACCGTCTGCATCCTAGTATATATATAAAACTAGAAAAGAAATTGAAAGGTGAGAAATTCTCACCTAAAGCTATCCTAGCTCCACGGCACTTCATTGATAGAAATCTTCGTCGTTATCCTATCTTCGCCATCTTCGTTGCCCGTAGTCACTATATATATAAAAGTCACTCATTTTTATATTTCGATGTCTTTAAAATAAAAATCACATTTTTATTTATTCACTTTCAATTTAAAAATCATATTTTTATCATCACTTCATATATTTAAAAATCGAATTTTTACTACGCTATTCAATATATATAAAAATCGTATTTTTACTTCGATGTTCAATATATAAAAATTACACCTTTTCTATTTTTAAAAATATCGTCTTTAATATGTCTATCATGTAAAAATTATATTTCCACATCTTCTACATGGTAAAGATCATATTTTTAATATTTTAAAAATATAAAAATCATATTTTTATTACTTTAAAAATATAAAGATCATATTTTTAATACTTTTATAAGTAAAGATTATATTTTTAATATTTTAAAAATATAAAAATCATATTTTTAACTTACCTATAATATAAAAATCCTAACTTTACAGTTTTAAAAATAATATCTTTACTGATTTAACATCGCTATTGTAACACCCCGAGAATTCTATAACTGTGAAATTAACAAATTAAAGTATAATTAATCTGAAATCAAAGAACCAAGGGAAACGGGATACGCCATTGCGTTCGTCTCGGAAAAATACGCGAAATAGAGTCCGAGTTTTCGAAAAACGGAGTCCGTATGAAGAAGATATGGCCTTCGGAAGTTTTGAATTAAATTTAAAATTCAAACAGAATTAAATAATTAAATATCCCGAAGTGGGGCCCAATGGGCCAGGGTGGATGAACACCCGCCTGGGCCACCCAGGTCGACTGGGCTGTCGACCTGGGCTACCCATGTCGACAGGGCTGTCGACAGCCCTGTCGACAGGGGTGTCGACCTGGTCGAGCCCAGTCAACCTGGCTGGCCAGGTCTGTGTTTGGTCGAATTTCTGTGGTCTGCTTTGTCATTAGGGCTAGGTGGCGGGTTCTAATTGGTCTCTCTATCTAATGAATGGCTACGATCTAACCTAGCAACATCAATGGTCCTAATCAATTCCTAACCTCTATATAAACAACCCTAGACTAAACCCTAATCTATTCATTCAAAATTAAGAACATAGCCGCCATGTTGCTGAGGAACGACTAAGAGTAGCCGCCAACTAGAGGGAGGATTAGGGAGAAAGTTCTAAAGCCTAAAACAATTCAAGCAACCTAAAGCTAATCAATTCAACAAAGGAAATCATATCTCTTAATTAGAGAATTCGCCGCAACCATTGTAAGTAGAGTATTACTTTGGTATGAACAAATGATTGTGTAGATATGTATGCTTGAATTGTGGCAATAAAATTCATATTTGTGCGTTCTTATCAATTTATATACGGTTGGATATTCTGAATTATGTTATTAATTATAAAGAACTACATGCGGTAGTTCTATGCAAATATACGTTTGGAATATTGCGCAATTTATGTAATCTATGTGTATGTAGTTGATTGAAATTTATGCAAGTTTGAGGCTTTGTTATTATGCCATCATGATGTATATTTTTGGTGCATAATCATTTTGCAAGTAATTGAAACAAGTTTGGTTGTTATAGTTCATATGGAACTACGTTGGAATTTTGACACCATAATCCATGTATTAAGTCATGCTTTTGCAAAACTTGTGAATATGGCTAGGCTATGAATGATATTGGGCATAATTGAAATCCATGATTAAGTCTATCTTGTTTAAAAGAATTATATGATGACATATGTGAGACATGGCTAGGTTAGACTTAAAACTTTTTGCAAGTTTAAAGCAAACACCATGTTTAGGAATATTTATGCATAAGTATGTTTATACCATCGTTATGTGATTAGACTTAAATCATGATTAAGTTGAACTATGCTTTGTGTTAGTAACAAAGTATCCCCTTTGTAAACATGTAGAAACCTTATGAACATGACTTGTTTATGTTTATGCCATGTTTATGCTAGAAGTATTTATGCCATGCTTATGTTTGACATTATGCTATGCTTATGCTAGAAATATTTATGCCATGCTTATGTTTGACATTATGCATAAATAAGAATATAGGTTCATGTTGTAGTTAAACCTATGCAAGTTCACATGCTTTGAATCATGTCACCTATGTTACCACTTTGCAAGTACACCAGTTTCTAGTATGTATTTCCAACGTCATATGCAAGTTCATGCGCTCACCTTCCCCTCTTTGTGTATGTAATCACGCTTTAAGCCTCCCCTTTCGCATGACTAAATTGGGCTTTAAAAGGCTAAGCCCAATATATAAACGGACGTGTAAAAACGGGGGTAAATAACGTTGGGCTAAATTAATTCAATGAATGGAAACTAAAGTAAAAAGGGCCCAAATTCAAGTATGGGTTGGGCCCATGATTTGTGTAACCTTTACACCATTAACTTAATAATGGGCCGCAAATATTTACATATAAATAAAGAAGAAAGACAAAATATGTAAATGTAGAACATACGATGTGTTTAACCCGAGGTTGGATTGAGTTGTGATGTAAACCTGCCCGGAACCGCCCGGCTGTCCAGTAGTCACAACAATACCTATCCAATGTGGGAGGTTAAACATGGAGCCCAGCAAGGACCCGAGGTTAGACTGAGTTGTGGCGTAAGACTGCCCGGAACCAACCGGCAACAGGCAGCCACAACAATACCTGTCTAATGTGAGAGGTCCGGGCCTTAATAAGACAATTAAGGCTGAGTCAGGATTGATAGGATTAAGTGAACTAAAGACTTAATCAAAATGGAACATGCTAAACTAAGCGGACTGGTGGGGTTAGGTTAGGAAACACTTAACCAACTTAGCATGTTGGCTAGAGATAGAAAACCTAGTAACGGGGGACCCTTTTCAGCAGTAACCCTAAAAGGTGTATCAGGATACCCTGAAACTAGGCAGGGTGGGGCACGATTACTGGGCTGATTGTAAGAGGTCAAAGCGACGGCGGTGGTGTAGCAGTGTAGGTTCTAACGGAGTACGGGCGTGCACACACTCCGGCGCAGAAAAATAAGGCACTGGACACCAGTAGCATACCTGTGCACTCTAAGGTTGTGTCGGGTTGCCACTATGGGACTTGATACACCCCATGGTGGGACCAGCATAGGTAACTACAGACATCGGGGGCCGTAAGACACATGTAACTTTGCGAGTAGGAGCCGATCATCATAGAAGGGATCACATCACCCTGGTTATGGGGTGCCAGTTGGAAACTAGTTTATATGGGTTCAGAGATTAACATGGGGTACGATAGTATATTCGACCCTAGACAACTTAACCAAGTTTATAATGCATGCCCACTTCTTGTTTATACTTATCATACCCAGTTCTTTATTCATAGACAAAATAGTACTAGACTTACTCAGGCTTTATGTCTGACTCTACTTTTCTTTCGTCTTCTTTCTTCCGTTTCCCCCCCCCCCAAGGTACTCAGGGAGGGAACACAGCAGCTTGACCAACCTTAGCATCCAGCTTGAAGAAGAGAAATGTATTGCTTGGACTTTCCTGTTTTGAACTATGGCTTTGGACAATCCACTATGGGGCTTTTGCAGTTTATCTATGTTTTATTTATGCTTCTTTAAATAATGTACTCAAGACAGATTATGAAAGTGTTATGTTATGTTTTTGGAAAGGATGTTGTTGTAACACGTATTTGACTTTATGAAATAAAATTTGTTGTTCTTCCGCTGTTTACAAATATGTGTTCTTATATCTGTCTTGTATATCTGTGACTTGTACTTATAAACCTCCACCAAAATTAGGGCATTCCCTTTGAGAGTGACCCTAACGGAGGTGGGGTGTTTCACTTGGTATCAGAGCATAGGTTTACCAGATAAGATAAAAAGTTTTGAAAAATTATTTTCAAAAAGGAAATTTAAAGAAGCATTTTTAAAAAAATAAAATATTATTTTATTTTAAAAGGCAAAGTCCACTCCCCAAAGCCATAGGAACTATCTCTTATCCTTCGTTTTGAATCTATCCTTTTTGTTTCAGCATGTCCCAAGATCTTAACTTGCCGGAAGGGGTACCGATACCTGGTTGGTTTAGACGATTCTTAGAAGCTAGGGCCACTCAGCCAGGTCCTACCGTTCCTCCTCCCCCAGCTGCAGGGAATCATCCAGCTGCAGCAGCACCTTTTCCTCCACCTCCTCCTCGGGGAAACACGTTCGCTAAGATATGTAAAGATTTTAAAGCCATGGGAGGAAGGGATTTCCATGGAACTGAGTCCTTCGTAGCAGCTAGGAATTGGCTGAAGGAAACTGAGGATCTATTCATCATCTTTGAGGTAGAAGATAGACAAAAAGTACAATTGGCGGTGTGGCTATTGAAGGGCGAGGCTTCCTACTGGTGGGAAGTCACTAATGCTGAAAGACCAGTGGAGACATGGGAGGACTTTAGGGCAAGGTTTGAGACTAAATTTCTCTCAGATGCGGAAAGAAGTTTGCAGTTGGAGAAATTCTTATTTCTTAAGCAAGGGGACAAGACGGTCAGAGAGTATGTGAATCAGTTCGATGAGCTGACTAGGTTTGGGCTTGACCTAGTCAACACCCCGCACAAGAAGGCTCTCCGTTTCGTCAAAGGGTTGAATGAGCCATTACACAGTTTGGCCATGACCCATATACCCATGGGAGCCACGTATGAAAGATTGGTGCAAATGGCATTGCTGAATGAAGAGGATAAGGGCAAGAAGAAAGAGGGTCTGCAGCCTAAGAAGACAGACTTTAAGAAAGGCGGGAAAGGCAACAAAGAGAAGAGGAAGTGCAATTTCTGTGGCAAAGTGGGGCACTTAGTAAAGGACTGCCGGAAAAAGAAGGCCAGGGAGAATGGTGGGTGCTTTTCTTGCGGTCAGATAGGCCACAGGGCTAAGGACTGCCCAAGGAAACGAGGACAGGGGCAGAGGGCTGGATCCACCCCAGGGGCACAGGTCCATGTGCTAGAAGCGCCACCTCTGCAACAGCGAGGTATAAATACTTCTGTAGAAAGTGTAGTTTATCTTTATGATCACCCCGTTCGCACTTTATTTGATTCTGGCGCATCACACTCCTTTATCTCGTCTGCTTTAGTAGAATCTCTGCACCTAAAAACTAGTATGGTAGAGGACCCCTTAATTGTTTCAAACCCAATTGGGGGCCCAGCTCATTTGTCTATGATCTGTGTGGGATTGAAAATTTCTATTCTAAATGTAGTGCCTTTGTTTTGGGCTTTTCGGGTTATGGTTTGATTTTGGGTATGGATTGGCTATCCAGTAATGGGGCCATCCTTGATTGTGAGAAAAGGGTTGTTAGGCTCCTAACCCAGCTCGGTAATACTTTGGAAATTTCTTGTAATCCCTCGTATGCGGTTATGCTTTGTTATCTTGAATCGCTAGATGCCTCTGTTGAAAATTTGAAATCAGTTAGAGTGGTCCGGGAATATCCGGATGTCTTCGAAGAGGTGAAGGGCTTGCCTCCGAAGCAGGAAATAGACTTCCATATATATCTTGTAGATAATGCAAAGCCCGTTGCGTTGCCCGTTAGACATATGGCTCCACGAGAAAGGAAAGAGCTCAGTAAACAAATTAAAGAGCTTCTAGAAAAGGGGTTCATTAGGAGGAGCATTTCAGAATGGGGCGCTCCAGTGGTGTTCGCTACAAAGGCGGATGGTTCACTCCGTCTATGTGTTGACTATAGGGAGCTCAACAAGCTAACGAAAAAGAATAGGCACCCTCTCCCTAGAATTGACGATTTATTTGACCAGCTTGTAGGAGCGTCTGTTTTCTCCCAACTCGATTTAGCAACCGGTTTTCATCAGCTAAGGGTGGCTGAAGATAGCATCGATAAAACGGCTTTCAGAACCCCAGACGGCTTCTTTGAATGGCTTGTCATGCCTTTCGGCTTGACAAATGCACCTGCTTACTTCGTGGACCTGATGAGTAGGGTATTTAGAGATTTCCTCAACAAATTCGTAGTGGTCTTCGTAGATGATATCCTTATCTTCTCAAAGAGTGAAGAGGAACATGCTCAGCACTTAAGGGCAATCATGGAAACTTTGCGAGTCCATCAACTAAAAGCCAAGTTCTCCAAATGCCACTTTTGGAGAGAAGAGGTGAGGTTCCTTGGGCACATAGTATCCAAACAAGGGTTAGCAGTGGACCCTGCTAAGGTAGTGGCGGTACAGGATTGGAAGACACCAAGGAATGCAACGGAGGTCCGAAGCTTTCTAGGGCTAGCAGGTTTCTATCGAAAATTCATAAGGGATTTTGCGAAAATCTCAGCTCCGCTCACAAAATTGACCAAGAAGAATCTAGTGTTCAATTGGGACTTGGATTGCGAGTTTGCTTTCCAACGACTCAAAAGGGCTCTTACAACAGCCCCAGTTTTGACGCTGCCAGATGGGAGCAAGATGTTCACTGTTTATACGGATGCATGTGGGACAGGGCTAGGCGCCGTTTTAATGCAAGAAGGAAGGGTAGTAGCATATGGCGGGAGGCAGTTGAAGGTGCATGAAAAGAACTACCCAACCCACGATCTTGAGTTAGCCGCCATCGTCTTTGCACTCAAGTCTTGGCGACACTATCTCCTAGGTGAGAAGTTCGAACTTTACACTGACCATAAATCGTTGAAATATCTTTTCTCGCAGAAGGATCTTAACTTGAGGCAACAAAGATGGATGGAGTTTCTTGCCTCGTACGATTTCGAAATCTCCTACACTCCGGGCAAAGGCAACGTAGTTGCAGACGCGTTGAGCCGAAAGAAATTGACCCTAAGCCCGTTGTTTGTTGAAAGACAAAGCCTAGAGTTTATAGCCAGTTTCGACTTTAGGCCCTCCTCCGATTTCGTACCAGGCTTGCTAGCGTCTCTCGAAGTGCGCCCAACCGTAGTGGATTCAGTAGGGACAGCACAACGCGAAGACCCTCAGCTTGTGGAAATAATTGATAGGCTAATTAGGGGTGAGACTTCAAGTCACCTCAACAGATACTCCATTGACGATAAGGGTGTACTAAGGCGAGACGGAAGACTATGCGTCCCACAGACAAACGATTTAATAAAGAAGGTTCTCGAGGAAGCACATCACTCCAAGATGACGATACATCCAGGCGGAGATAAAATGTACAAAGACATAAAAAGGACTTTCTTCTGGAACGGCATGAAAAAGGACGTGGCAGAATTCGTTTCTAAGTGTATGGTGTGCCAACAGGTTAAGGCGGAACAGAAAAAGCCTGGCGGACTGCTACATCCTCTGGAGGTCCCGCAGTGGAAGTGGGATAGCATCTCAATGGACTTCATCGATGGGCTGCCTAGGTCTAGGAGAGGCAACACTAGTATTTGGGTAATAGTGGATAGGCTTACTAAAAGCGCCCACTTTTTACCTGTCAAAAGTAAAAGAACTGCCTCATCCCTAGCATCACTTTACCTCAAGGAAATCATTCGACTCCATGGAATACCATCTAGCATTGTCAGTGACCGAGACCCCATCTTCACCAGCGAGTTTTGGCGGAGTCTACAAGAAGCAGTAGGAACGCAGTTATGCTTAAGCACAGCCTATCATCCGCAAACCGACGGCCAAACAGAGAGAGTAAACAGAGTTTTGGAAGACCTTTTAAGACTATGCGTCCTTGACTTCGGAGGGACATGGGAAGACCACCTTCCTTTGGTGGAATTTGCCTACAACAACAACTATCAAGCAACCATCGGAATGGCGCCCTTCGAAGCTTTATATGGAAGACCGTGCCGATCGCCCACTTGTTGGTGGGAGTCTACTGATAAGCTCATACTTGGACCAGATATGATCCGAGAGACTTCAGAGAAAGTAGACTTAATACGAAGAAGGATGAAGACGGCCCAAGACAGACAAAAGTCATACGCCGACAAAAGGAGAACCGACCTTGAATTCGAGGTTGGAGACAGAGTTTTTCTCAAGGTATCACCGCTAAGGAACGTTGTCCGTTTTGGAACCACAGGAAAGCTAGCACCAAGGTTCGTAGGTCCATTCCCTATCATCGAGAAAATTGGGAAGATGGCCTATAGATTAGAGCTACCCGAGAAGTTGGCTGGAGTCCACAACGTTTTTCACGTTTCACATCTTCGAAAATGTCTACATGAGTCAGCTGAAGTGGTAGAGCCAAATATCCTAGAAGAGGCCGAAGTGGAACATGAAGCAACCATAAGGAAAGTTCCAACCCGCATCTTAGGAACGGAAGTGAAGAAGTTACGCAACCGCGAAGTCAAGCTCGTCAAAGTTCAGTGGAGCGACGCCGAGGGAGACGCGACTTGGGAAACTGAAGCTAGAATACGTACAGCCTACCCTTTTCTGTTCGAGGGTACATCCTTGATCTTTCTTTTTCCTTAAGTTGTGCTTTCATCTATCTTTTTAGGTATATTTCCTCGACCTTATCTTTTAGGTAGAAACCTTTTGGATGAAAACATGTAATTGAAACATGTTATGTATGATGGTTGCAAGTGGTTGCAAGTGATTGCTAGTGGTTGCTCGTGGTTGCATATACACACACAATCTAGGTTTTTAGATCGGCTCAGTCACTTCATATTGCATATGCATATATGTTTGCATTCGTATATGGTTGAACTTTAATGTGTTGTCATGTGGATGTTGCATTTGTATTGAATGATTGTGCACTCATGTAGAATCATGAATAGGAAAATTTGCATACATAATGGATTCATGGCACTTACATAATTCGCATTAAGGAGGTCAACTGAATCAGTAGACCGCCTGATTTTGCATTAGATAAGTACATGTACACACACACTTCGCATATGATCATGAAGCATTAGAAGTCTTTTAAGGACAATGGATGCTCGTGTTTGATGGATGAGTAGATGGATGATTGGATGTTAGGATTTACATTCCTCCTAACTTGAAGATTTCGGGGACGAAATCCTTTTAAGTGGGGGAGAATGTAACACCCCGAGAATTCTATAACTGTGAAATTAACAAATTAAAGTATAATTAATCTGAAATCAAAGAACCAAGGGAAACGGGATACGCCATTGCGTTCGTCTCGGAAAAATACGCGAAATAGAGTCCGAGTTTTCGAAAAACGGAGTCCGTATGAAGAAGATATGGCCTTCGGAAGTTTTGAATTAAATTTAAAATTCAAACAGAATTAAATAATTAAATATCCCGAAGTGGGGCCCAATGGGCCAGGGTGGATGAACACCCGCCTGGGCCACCCAGGTCGACTGGGCTGTCGACCTGGGCTACCCATGTCGACAGGGCTGTCGACAGCCCTGTCGACAGGGGTGTCGACCTGGTCGAGCCCAGTCAACCTGGTTGGCCAGGTCTGTGTTTGGTCGAATTTCTGTGGTCTGCTTTGTCATTAGGGCTAGGTGGCGGGTTCTAATTGGTCTCTCTATCTAATGAATGGCTACGATCTAACCTAGCAACATCAATGGTCCTAATCAATTCCTAACCTCTATATAAACAACCCTAGACTAAACCCTAATCTATTCATTCAAAATTAAGAACATAGCCGCCATGTTGCTGAGGAACGACTAAGAGTAGCCGCCAACTAGAGGGAGGATTAGGGAGAAAGTTCTAAAGCCTAAAACAATTCAAGCAACCTAAAGCTAATCAATTCAACAAAGGAAATCATATCTCTTAATTAGAGAATTCGCCGCAACCATTGTAAGTAGAGTATTACTTTGGTATGAACAAATGATTGTGTAGATATGTATGCTTGAATTGTGGCAATAAAATTCATATTTGTGCGTTCTTATCAATTTATATACGGTTGGATATTCTGAATTATGTTATTAATTATAAAGAACTACATGCGGTAGTTCTATGCAAATATACGTTTGGAATATTGCGCAATTTATGTAATCTATGTGTATGTAGTTGATTGAAATTTATGCAAGTTTGAGGCTTTGTTATTATGCCATCATGATGTATATTTTTGGTGCATAATCATTTTGCAAGTAATTGAAACAAGTTTGGTTGTTATAGTTCATATGGAACTACGTTGGAATTTTGACACCATAATCCATGTATTAAGTCATGCTTTTGCAAAACTTGTGAATATGGCTAGGCTATGAATGATATTGGGCATAATTGAAATCCATGATTAAGTCTATCTTGTTTAAAAGAATTATATGATGACATATGTGAGACATGGCTAGGTTAGACTTAAAAATCCCTTTTTGCAAGTTTAAAGCAAACACCATGTTTAGGAATATTTATGCATAAGTATGTTTATACCATCGTTATGTGATTAGACTTAAATCATGATTAAGTTGAACTATGCTTTGTGTTAGTAACAAAGTATCCCCTTTGTAAACATGTAGAAACCTTATGAACATGACTTGTTTATGTTTATGCCATGTTTATGCTAGAAGTATTTATGCCATGCTTATGTTTGACATTATGCTATGCTTATGCTAGAAATATTTATGCCATGCTTATGTTTGACATTATGCATAAATAAGAATATAGGTTCATGTTGTAGTTAAACCTATGCAAGTTCACATGCTTTGAATCATGTCACCTATGTTACCACTTTGCAAGTACACCAGTTTCTAGTATGTATTTCCAACGTCATATGCAAGTTCATGCGCTCACCTTCCCCTCTTTGTGTATGTAATCACGCTTTAAGCCTCCCCTTTCGCATGGCTAAATTGGGCTTTAAAAGGCTAAGCCCAATATATAAACGGACGTGTAAAAACGGGGGTAAATAACGTTGGGCTAAATTAATTCAATGAATGGAAACTAAAGTAAAAAGGGCCCAAATTCAAGTATGGGTTGGGCCCATGATTTGTGTAACCTTTACACCATTAACTTAATAATGGGCCGCAAATATTTACATATAAATAAAGAAGAAAGACAAAATATGTAAATGTAGAACATACGATGTGTTTAACCCGAGGTTGGATTGAGTTGTGATGTAAACCTGCCCGGAACCGCCCGGCTGTCCAGTAGTCACAACAATACCTATCCAATGTGGGAGGTTAAACATGGAGCCCAGCAAGGACCCGAGGTTAGACTGAGTTGTGGCGTAAGACTGCCCGGAACCAACCGGCAACAGGCAGCCACAACAATACCTGTCTAATGTGAGAGGTCCGGGCCTTAATAAGACAATTAAGGCTGAGTCAGGATTGATAGGATTAAGTGAACTAAAGACTTAATCAAAATGGAACATGCTAAACTAAGCGGACTGGTGGGGTTAGGTTAGGAAACACTTAACCAACTTAGCATGTTGGCTAGAGATAGAAAACCTAGTAACGGGGGACCCTTTTCAGCAGTAACCCTAAAAGGTGTATCAGGATACCCTGAAACTAGGCAGGGTGGGGCACGATTACTGGGCTGATTGTAAGAGGTCAAAGCGACGGCGGTGGTGTAGCAGTGTAGGTTCTAACGGAGTGCGGGCGTGCACACACTCCGGCGCAGAAAAATAAGGCACTGGACACCAGTAGCATACCTGTGCACTCTAAGGTTGTGTCGGGTTGCCACTATGGGACTTGATACACCCCATGGTGGGACCAGCATAGGTAACTACAGACATCGGGGGCCGTAAGACACATGTAACTTTGCGAGTAGGAGCCGATCATCATAGAAGGGATCACATCACCCTGGTTATGGGGTGCCAGTTGGAAACTAGTTTATATGGGTTCAGAGATTAACATGGGGTACGATAGTATATTCGACCCTAGACAACTTAACCAAGTTTATAATGCATGCCCACTTCTTGTTTATACTTATCATACCCAGTTCTTTATTCATAGACAAAATAGTACTAGACTTACTCAGGCTTTATGTCTGACTCTACTTTTCTTTCGTCTTCTTTCTTCCGTTTCCCCCCCCAGGTACTCAGGGAGGGAACACAGCAGCTTGACCAACCTTAGCATCCAGCTTGAAGAAGAGAAATGTATTGCTTGGACTTTCCTGTTTTGAACTATGGCTTTGGACAATCCACTATGGGGCTTTTGCAGTTTATCTATGTTTTATTTATGCTTCTTTAAATAATGTACTCAAGACAGATTATGAAAGTGTTATGTTATGTTTTTGGAAAGGATGTTGTTGTAACACGTATTTGACTTTATGAAATAAAATTTGTTGTTCTTCCACTGTTTACAAATATGTGTTCTTATATCTGTCTTGTATATCTGTGACTTGTACTTATAAACCTCCACCAAAATTAGGGCATTCCCTTTGAGAGTGACCCTAACGGAGGTGGGGTGTTTCAGCTATTCCCTACAATTAAATTCTGAATCAAATCAAAACAAGAAAGGGATAAATCGCTCACCGATCGAAATGGAGGAGGGCCCGGATCCACGGTGGCGCGGCTGCAGCGGAAGGAGAGGTGGCCGGAGGTTGAACTGGTGGTGGTCGCGGGTCCGGTCAGTGGGGTAGCGGGCGGGGCGGTTTTGGGTCAGGGGTTAGGGTGTGGTGGGGTTCGCTTCGGGGGGGGGGGTGCTGTCGCGTCGCTTGAGGAGAGAGGGGGGGGTCGCGGCTACCGCAGGTGGAGGAAGGCGCGGTCGGTCAACAGGGAGGAGGGGCGGCGGGGTTCGACTTCGATTATGGGATTTTCCTTTTTTTTTCTTCCTTTCTTTTGAAATGCTTTGGAACGGGGGGGGGGGGGGGGGCTGGTTAAGGAGAGAAAGGTTTTTTTTTTATATTTTATTATTTAATTCCACAAAAAGCAACCTTTATTTTCGACCTCAAAACGAGGCCCACCGCCTGTCGTCCATAACTAATTACCCCCATTCCGAACACAATGGGATATGTATCGCAAGCTGATATGATCGTTTGAATTAGTTTCCGTTGAATTTACATTTAAATCTATATATTGAATTTTAAACGTACATTTCCAATTACCGGGGTCACATACGAACTTTAAAAATTCCAGAAAAATATTTTCTAGCTTCGTATTGACGATACGGTCCTAACAAAACTAGTTTCGTCGAATTCTGAGACCGTTGGAAAAATGGCCAATTTCCAGTCGATTAAAATCAACTGAAACTGGTCAAACACGTTTTCCTTTGCCACGCTCACATATTGATTTGAAAAATTATGAAATTTGAAACCTAGCAATAACTTAACACTGCGGACCCAACAAAACTGGTTTCGTCGAAATCCGAGGTCGTTTGCAAAATGTCCATTTTTAAGGGCCTAAATTCCATAACGACTATTCAGAATTTTCAACTGGACATATCTTTTGATTCCCGCTATGAAATCTTGATTTTTCTGATTCGTTGGAAAGATATCATCAATTAGATTCCATTATTTTTGGTTTCACTAAAATCCGGGTTGTTTTGCACCCGGTACATTCAATTGAAGTTTGAAATCGAATTATCGAACTACCGCGCCATTTTCAATTCTATTTATAATTATATATAAATATTTATATTCTAACGACGACGTATATAAATATATACGTCGAATTCTATTCAAAATAAATTTCTCGTCGATATTATTTAAAATAATTCATTTTAAATATTCAAAATTCGCGAAAATTGCCAAAATAAAAATTTCAAACTGGCTCGCATTTTACGGGTTGTTACAGATTTCGAGTTGAGGAGGATAAACTAGTAATTTTCGAATTAAAGAATATTTAAATATATTTATATATAGCTTAGACCAGGTCAAACCCCCCCTTTTTACTTTCTCCTGGACAAAGCCGCCGTTCTCATCTGATGAAGGGCGATTATCGCTCCCCTCGTTCTCCCTTAAAATTCCTCCAATCCATGAAGTAATTCACACATGTTATTGAGCGAATATTGAAGAGAATTCTCCCGGCTTCAACTCCATTCAAGCATGATCGGAAGTGGACCATCGTGGTGGCCAGGGCGTCGCTTCGAAGTTGCTCAGTTCGATCGCCGTTTCCTGGCGATTGACGGCGTCGAGCGGCACGCAACTCAAGGGTGTAGGCGCGGATTTGGTTGGGCTTCGTCATGGCGTACCCCGATCTGGTCAACGACGGCTGTGGTAAAAGCAATGTGAAGACCTAGGTTGGAAGCTCCATTCGACGAGGGTGCGGCTTTCTACAGGAAGAAGAAGCGGCGACAGGGTATTCTTTTAAACCCCGTAATTAATCTAATTAGACAGAAACGTGATTTTAAAATTTGTATAATATTGTTTTTTTTATTGTAACTTTTAATTAAATAGCATTATATTTTTTTATATGAAACATGGATAAAAAAATATGGTTTTTACTTAAATGACTTCATTTTAAAATATGATTTTTACCGCTAGGAAGTTAAACGATTTTTGTTCATGAAGTTCTAAGATTTTTAAAATAAAAAGATGAGTTCTTTAAATATAAAAAGGCGAGATTTTTAAAGTTAAAAAGATTTGATTTTTATAAATAAAAATATGATTTTTACTATGAACAGAGTAAAATAGATTGCGATGGAACCGACGATAAGCAAAACAAAATCCGAACCGTTCAGAAATAAAGAATGATGGAGTGGAACCCCAAGGTGAGAATTCTCTCACTATAATTATTTCTGTTCAGTTATTTATTTCATAACTGCATATATGAACTGTTCCCCGTCGTCCACAGACCATGGACGACTTGTTTGATTGTATTCTGTGTGAAAATTGATCATGATGTAAAATAAAATATCATATATATTGAAATTGAAAATATCATATATATTGAAAGTGAAAATATCATATATATTGAAAGTGAAAATATCGTATATATTGAAAAGTGAAAATATCATATATATATTGAAAGTGAAAATATCATATATATTGAAAGTGAAAATATCGTATATATTGAAAAGTGAAAATATCGTATATATTGAAAGTGAAAATATTGTATATATTGAAAAGTGAATATATATATATATATATATATATGAAATGAAAACGATGCATATGAAATATTCGAATTGAACTGAATAGAAAATGAATTCGAATTGAACTGAATAGAAAAATGAATTCGAATTGAATTAAATAGAAAATGAATTCGAATTGAACTGAATAGAAAATGAATTCGAATTGAATAGAATAGAAAATGAATTCGAATTGAATAGAATAGAAAATGAATTCGAATTGAATAGAATAGAAAATGAATTCGAATTGAATAGAATAGAAAATGAATTCGAATTGAATAAAATAGAAAATGAATTCGAATTGAATAGAATAGAAAATGAATTCGAATTAGAATCGAATTGGAATCGAACTGAAATTGAAATGGAAGTTGAAATTGTTTTTGAAACGAATTTAAAACGATTTATAAAATTCGTTTTAAATAGAAATCGACGAAATATATATTATATATATAATATAATGGCCTGAATAGAACGCGCTGCGGCAGTTCGCGAATTTCGACCATTAACTTCGAACGGACATTACGGGAGATCCGACCGTCGGATTTTCCTGAAACCGGAACCGTTGGGTTCGTATCGAAAAGAGCTTTCTAATGAATATTAGAGATTTGAAATCTAACGGTTGGATTTGGAATTATGTCCAAATCAAATTTGGAAAAGGTCGTTGTAAGTGCAGTTCGTTGACCGTTGATGGAAATCGACTGTATGGGCCTTGATAAAATTATTAAAAATATCAATAATTAGTGTAAAATCATAAGAAATGATTTGGTAAGAATTGGGATGAAAAATCCCATATTTGAAAAGATAAAAATAGATTTTTGTCGAAATGAATTAGTTTTGAACTAGAATTATAATTCTATTGATTTTTAAAATAAATAAGGTGAATTTGAAATGGTTTTGAAAATAACCAGAATTTCCAACAAATAAATTGGATTGGAATTGAATTGAAATTATCTTTGGATATTTTCGATATTGGATTCCGTGATTATACAGATATCGTGATGGGAATTTGGAAGATATCGATATCGTTATTCCCGATATGATATCTATTGGTTTCAGGATTTGATGTTGAATATAAGTTGATACTATCTCTATTCAAAACCTTATGTTTAATGTCAAAATTTATTGATTGATTGTTTGGATTGTGCTCGACCAGTTTATGAGCAAAATATGCATTTACATTTAGCATTGGGTTGGGTTGAAAATATTTGTGTGCTAACGCCTTGTGAAACACTTCACGATTTGACGATAAGGTGTTTAGCGATGTTGTGTTCATTTCAAATTTAATGAATGATTGTGAAATGATATTTTTCTTAAAGTGAAAAGAAATGTATTCCCGATTTTGGACAGGGAATGTTTTATAAAAATGTTTTATAAAACAGAAAGGATTTCGAGGCCCAAAACCCGAGGATTTCTAAAATGATTTAGAAATGTATTATATGATACATTGTGGTTCATCGCATATTCGATTAGTTGCTATTGATGATGTATCTGTTTGGTGGCAGAGAATTTATTCTCTTGCTTAACACCCTTCTTTGAGACGTACGAGCTCAAAGGTTATATGATTAATAGTGACTGATCATATGTGTGAATTACTGATGTGAAGTACTATATTTTGAAAGTACTTGTGATTATTACGTTGTGAAAATATTTTCCCTACTTCGGGATATGAAATGATTTAGTATGTGGCTAAAGAGTCGGGTAACCCTGAGACTAAAAGTATGGGTCAGAGGGAGGTGTATGCTCTCCATGTGTGGGAGGTGCATCGTCGGTGTAGCCTGCTCCTATGTGGGGTAGGTGCACATTTATATATCGAGTTGCGAGGTGCGTACCCTTTGCCTTGTCGATGGGGAGCACGATATTTAGTTGCATACTTGTTTGTATTCATTGTTATGTTTTGGAATTCATATTTCCAGACGATTTGATTTGAGATCCCGAAGTGAAATCTACTTTGATATAGAAAGTTAGATATATATTTCAAATGATTTGAAATAAGAAATCGGGAATAAAATCCAAAGGAATAATTTCTGTAAATTGAATTGGATTTAGAAAATCTAAGTGTAGTGATTAATCTAAGTGGGTAGATTGGGATATTGCATGTTGATTGATGCATAGTAGATCCATATATCTATATTGATTGTTGTTTATACACTGGTATTCATGGGGGTAAACCCGTTCCGCGTTAGCGGCGTGGTCCCGTGATATACCATATTATTAAATAAGTTAATTATAACTGTGAGAGTTTCTCACACCAGTCCCATGACTGACCTGTAGTTTGCTTTTCCCTTGCGAACTCGGGTGCCCCTATTTTCCACATGGGCAGTCGAGTAGTTTTATTTTGCAGATGTATTGAGCAGGATTCTGGATTGAAGCTTTAAGTTGTGTCCAGACATTTACAGTCTTCCGCTGTGTAGTTTATATTTCCGCTGTGCACTGTTTTACATTTATGTAAATTTATCTTCCGCTGTGTATTATATTTCGATATACTCTGATATTCTGTACTCTGATGTAACATTATTATGATGTTTATTGAAGTCTTCTGTTATTTGTTCTGATGTGTTGTATACCCAAAGTTAGCGTATGCGGGAATCGAACGGTCTTGGTCGATTTAGCGATCGATTAGGTCCGGGCAAAATCCGTGTTGTTACAGCGTGGTTGACGGGTGGCATAATCCCTAGTGGCCCTAGGTGGCTTGACCCCTAACCGAGACACGGAAACGTTCATTAGGTAGCATAATCCCTAGTGGTCCTAGGTGGCATAAATCCTAAGTGAACACGCGATAGTTCATGGTAAGAAAACATATCCAGATCAAGGGTAGCAGTCCAAAACAACTTCAAGGATAAAATGGTACTACGTTGAGGTGGTATAGATTTACATGGGAAAGCCCGTACGGCCTACGGCAAAGGACTGAACTTATACATGGAAAGAAACATACGAGTTGGGAAAACCTACATATGCTATATATTAGGTTGACATGGACCATTACATGACATTGGGCAAGGGACATTCATAGTTAACACATGACGCGGGTTGGGATACTAGTACGAGAGGTGCAGAGCAAATATACATGATAAATACCTAGGGATGTTGTACATGATAGATACCTTGGGATGGTATACTTGATAGAAACCTGACGATGTGATACCTTGATTTATCTTGACACTGTAGTTTATCATGATACCTTAGTTTATCTTGCTATAGTAGTTCATCCGGTTATCTTGGTTTAGCTTATCTATCTTGTCGTCATCCTTATGTTCACTTTCAGTTTATGCATGTCATGTTACCTTTACCTGTTTTTATACTGGAAGTAGATAGGACTTACCAGTCTTTATGACTGACCCCGTTTTGTTTCGCCTCTTTGTCTTCCGTTCCCCCCCAGGTTTTCAGGGAGGAAACACTGTTGTTTAGTTCGGACCTCTTCTGCTAGAAGGTCATCATATATGGCTTGGACTTCTTTTGGCTATGGCTGCTTTACCGGTTTGTTTTGGGGGAATAATTTATGAAAAGGTTTTATGCTTCTTTACTATCTGCAAGACAGGTTTTTATGTACTCTGATGTAAAAGGCTTTAGACCTTGATGTTTTATAAAGTAATGAAATTTGTTTTACTTCCGTTGTTTTATATGTTCTGTCTTGTAATATTTCCGTGCATGTTTACCAATAATGCCCCTCCAAACCTAGTGCATTCCTTTGTGAGTGACCCTGGCGGAGGTGGGGTGTTAAACTCCTCCTAGGCCACTAATTGATTTTTTGAGCTATGTTTTTCCTCCAATCACCATTAAAATCCTTATGCTTCAGATCTATTCCGTTTCATACTCCAGATCTGTAATTTCCTTCGTCGTTTTTGCCGTGTTTGCTGATTTCTCAATGGCACCACTTCGAGCCTCTAACATCCTAGTGCAACACCTCGGTCTCACACCTCAGGAGGCCGCAACTCGAGTAAAATAGAGACTTATTTGGAAATAACAAAATTTGAGTTTCACTAAGGACACCCGATTTTGATTTTTTTTTCCCATTTCATTTAGAATAGGTGTTCGTCGCCGTAGGTCCGGCACCAGTCCTGCGCCACGACACGTTCGAGCGCAAGTGCTATTCGTGTTGCCCTGGCACCAATCCTGCGCCATGACACGTTCGAGCGCAAGTGCTATCAATGTTGTATCAATCTGTTTGACGCCGATATTGACACTAACTTTGATGAGGTTTCTAATTTGATTCGTTTTGAGGTGATATGAACCGCTTTTGAGTTCACCGACTAGAATTTGACTGACATTTTGGATATTTCCACTATTGGAGCAGATTTAGACAACGCTGAGATGACGAACCATTAGATCCTCTCTCGCCTCTTTATTGGAACTGTCACTGCATGGGACACCAGTAGTTTGTGATCCATTGCCCATTTGGTTGGGCGCATCATTCAACACAACATCGTTCCCAAGACGGGAAACCTTAAGCAAATCTATCCTTCAGTGCATCGAGTCACTTATGCTATTATTGGAGGTAAAACCGTCAATTGGGCGTGGCGTTGATGATCTACCTCTTTAAGCCTTTAGTGGGTACCCCGAGGACCCACTTTGCTTATAGTCATCTTCTATTCTGGCACTTTCAAGTGAATCTTTATGGGGAATCAGCGGTCAAGAAAGACCCCAACTGCCATTAATCGTGCCTCCCTCACAAGGATTGGCATCCAACTATGCGCCGCTCCTGCCCCAGCTCCCGTTCCATTTCCTATACCTCCCGCTCCTGTTGATTAGCAGTAGCTAGCCGCAACAGGCTAGGAGAGCCCTGAGCTTGCCACCCTTCGTCAGATCCAAGCAGAGATCCACGATGTTCGTAGGGAGCAGTGTAGACAGGCGCATGAGATTGGTAGTATTTCTTCCTTGCTATATTTATGGCGTGGACATGGAAATGGATCGAATTCCAGCTGTGGTGCTTGACCTTCTCATAGCTTGTAGGCGATATCTTTTGTACCTTGTGCGGTGTGTGTCTTTTCCTTTTCCAGTATTTTATCTTTGTTGTTGTAGTAGTTGTGTTTGTAACTGTTACTGTTATTGTTCCTGTAAATCACATGACGATGTAATGAGATTTCATGTGTGTTAGTCTTTCACACCTCGTTGTATTTGAATTAGAAATGAAATCTTACTTTCTTATCTAACTAACAATTGTCTTAGAGCTGGAAAGTACATAATTCTATGGTGGATATATTTTAGCGAAAGACAGGTTTTTGCATTGTTTTGTCATAACTATATTTATTATTTGTCGTCCGTTTCATTTTGAGTTAAATTTTATTTTTGAGTCATTATGTAACAACCCAAATTTTGACAAATCAATTTTATTTTAAATCAAAATATATCGAAACTTAAGCTGGTTTATCGGTTACCTGCAGAAATTCAAAGATGAATATACCAGAGCTCATAATAGAAATCTCACAACGGAAGTGAGTAAAATATAACAGTAAGTAAACACTCACTAATATAGTGACACTATCTAACAGTGTCTCTAAGCTGCGGAATCACAACCACCTGTCTAACTTGCGGGTTTCCTATGAGGAGTGGGTCAAAAAAAAAGTTCCGATGAAAGGATAAATTGTACTTTCTACAAATAACACTACATATACCATTCTATCACTGATTTATATTTATTAAGTTGTTGGGGTTTATTTCACAATACACTTTTGATTTCTCCGCATAAATCATACGCATCTACTCCCTAGTAGATTTACTTAATAAATAATATATATGTAGCTATATACCCAATATCAAGAAACTTCCCACAGTACCCTCCTCAAGTAGTCCTAAATACGTATGGACTAGTCCACACGCACCTCATCATTACGTTACTAGACCCTATGTCTAATCTTCAACTACGCGCTTGTTTTACTTACCGCTTGCTAATAAACTTAAACATTACATTATTTATTCTATATTCAGTCATTTGTTTATTAGCCTTAGTTGGCAGCTTATTGCCCTCTAATCAGCTCCCACTGCCAGAACAAACCATCGCTTATTGCTATATTCATTAAACTTTATTTCCTTCAATTATAAGTTTACTAATAATAAGCCTAATCTACTCTTTTCCATTTAATTATAACCTCGTGTTATAATATTTCCACAATTATAATTGTGAGTTTGCTTATTAAACTTATTCCTCGTTGTCTAAGGTTAATTATAATAAGCCTCTTACTTCCTGTTTCATCTTTTAATTATAACCTGTGTGTTATTACCCTGCTTATCCCTATGACAAGTCTACCTATTATATTACATTTCCGTCTACTATAGTTTATTATAATATGTTACATTCCCCATTTATTACATATTTCATATTTTTCTTATTAATTAACATAACCCTTATAGTTATGACATTAATCTACTTATCGTCTTTGTAAGTATACACAATAAACCTTTTTATCTCCTTTTCTTTTCATAACCTCTTTCATTTATGTTACCTTCTATCTCATATTTACAATTTATTCTTTTTAGGAAGTTAAGCCTTTCCAAATTGATTGGTTACCAAATTGGTAATAAAATCCATTTACATAGTTTCAGATAATTATTATAATAGGAACCCATGATTGCAAAACATTTCTTTTCTAATTTTTTAGGTCATCAGTTTATTATGTAATACGGTTAATTCCATATTTAACGCTTATCTTTATTTACTCATAATTTATATTTGCAATCATGTTTTCTATTTTTCTTTGTTTGCACAAACTATGCAAATACATTCTTTCTTCTTTTCTAACCAATCAATCTAGACTACTATATACTTTCAGATTTGATTAATATGTATTAATTATCGTCTCTTACTTGTTTTATTTTTTTTATTTTGTACAATTACAGTAAAATTTGACATAATTTGATTTACATTTCGTTTTCTTTTAATACGTACAATTTCTGCACTATTTCCATTTAAATATGAAAAGGGATTTCTTACAAATAACATGTAAATTCACAAATCCTTCATATATTACAATATTGATACACTTCTTTTAGCCTCAAATCACAAAATTTTCCTCTTTTTGTTTATAATTTCAATTTATTTATGCGTAACTCCAATTCAATAATTTTGCGCCTATCCATAATTCAATTATTCAATTTGTACATAACCATAATTTTATCCAATTTTTGCACATAACTAAATTTTTATATAAATGGTATATTCTAAAACAGAAGAGGAAAAAGAAGAAGATGAACATATTGTAAATCTCAATAGGAATCAAATGATACAAAATATGGTTATTGAAAAAATAATAATTTAATCTACTCACCTGACTGCGTACAATTCTTGAATCTGATTGGATTTGCGTTGCTTTCTATTTTGATTCGAATTTGTAGTTTTGCTTGGACATAAGATCTGAGCATATGTAACTTAAATCTGTAATAGTTATCTCTAAATCTTGAACCAGAAATCCTAAAACTAATATATTTATTTTCTGAAGAATTTAGAGGAGAAAAGAAATGGTAGAGCTCTAGCGCCCTCTCAGAAAATATGAGTTGGAGGCTAGGCCCGACTGGTTTATTTATAGGTGCTCAGAAGGACCTCATTCGTTGGATTGAAATAAGTAAAATCAAAGTCATTTAAAACGTTAAATCCACGTCACCTAGCCCAACACTAGGTCACGAACGTTAATTTTGTTTCTATTAAATTTTCATTTAACATTACATTCAATGATTTTTTTCTTACATAATATTCTTCTCTATATTAATTTTCCATTTATAACACACGTTGTAGATTTCAAATTCAAACTTGTGCGCACATATGTGTGCATAACTTCCTATTCGTTAATAGCTACGCAATAAATGATATTATTAATGTTATTCCCCTGCCAAATTTCTTTCTAATCTATTTAATTATTTCTAATCTTTTTTACGTGCGTTCACACGTGTAAATAAATGCACGCATTCATTCCATTGTTATCTTTCGCTCTTAGTTTATGCTTTAAATTCTAATTTTGAATTTATGCATATATATTCATGCAAAACCCCATTTATTTCCAAAATTCAAACAACGTTATGCCAACATTTGTTTCTTACTTGTTACTTTTGAATTTCTTGACTATATATATACATATATACACACACAATTACTTATACATATATACATAGATATACACACATATGTACATACCTACATGTACATATACATATACATATGCACATTTATATATACATACACACACACAGAGTCATATACATATATATTTTTCCTTATATGTAAATATTTTTTTTCTTAGAACATGCATCCTTTTAGTTGGCTCTTTTAAAATTTAAAATATGATGTTGGTGAGATTCGAACTCCTGACCTCCACCTTGGGAAGTGCATGCTCTACTAACTCACTTAACTTAGCTTTTTGCTCACAAGATTAAAACTTTGGTAGCTATTGTTCTTATTTATGTTTCTCTTGTTTCTTCTTTTTCATGTTTGTTCTAAAACTTTATTTATTGATATCTTCTTCGTTTTAAATCAGTTTTCTGCAAACCATTGTTCTAAATTGATCAAAAATTCCATGTACGCAATGATGCTAGTTCCGTGACAAAATTATGAATATTTTACGAACTTTATTTTATTATTTGATTTAAAAATACGGGGTGTTACGTTCTCCTACCCTTAGGAAATTTCATACCCAAAATTTGGTAAGTGTAAAATTAAGTAATTCCTCTCTTAATTTACAACCATCATGTGTACGTCCAATTTTTTTAATCGTTTGTGCACTTGTGCAAAGTGTAACACACAAAATACATGAATGCAACGTATGCCTAATGTAATATCCCACAAATCTGTACTATCTGAATTGACTAAAACAACACACGTCTAACCCAAATAATATAGAAATACGAGTCATTAGGGTTAAAGAAATAGAAAAGATAGGAGAAAACGGAAATAACAATACAGAATCTCACAGCGGAACGAATAAAATATAATATATAACATAATTTTTGAATACAAATTTGAATTTGTAAATATATACCATGTCAGAGTACAACACATATATTACAACGGAAATAACTCTAAATAACTAACGGTTAAGCCTTCTACTTCAAGGTCCTCAAAGTTTATCTGTAAAATCCTGAAACACTTGAGTGCCCATACAAATTTGGGTGCCCAAGAATTTAGGAAAACAAACAAAATAAACTCTGGGTCATTCATAGGACTGATGTGAGTAAACTCCAACCATATTGTTTAACTTTGAAAATCCTTTAAAAGAAAAGGATAATAGTAAGGCCAGCCCACACATAAACATTGATGGTTTTTACCTTACTATAACCGAAAACATTTTTGATATCAAAATCTGGTGATATTATAATGATGTCTAATCAAATATATAACCAAATAGTAGAACACTTGCATCTCATGCTCTACATATATAGTATAAAAATCAAAAACCGCAGGGCACTTATTGGAGATTGGATTCCAACTATGACAAGGTATGGGACCACCTCCCGATCAGTGTACTCAAGAGGGGATACATTGGGGTTTAGCAAGAACATCTTGCAACCCGGCCACACAAGACCGCCCACTTATTTAGCTTGAGTGTAGCGAATATATTTTCACCCATGATTGTCGGTCGTCCAACCGTAATTCGTAAGATACAGAATTGAAAGAAGAATAAATAATGAATTTTCTCTATATTGGTGACAAATATACCCTGCTTGGGTATATCCCACTAAGCCATGCTGCATGCCCGATTTTTGTCATTTCCCGGTTGTGAGGCTTAAGGCTACGTTGATCTTTCAGAACATCTGGCCACCATTTATTTGAATGTCACATCGTCAAACCCGTCAAATCACAAGTTGATCTTCCCAAAATATTACGGGTATAAAAGCTATGAGAAACGAATTCCTCCGCCACCAGACGTAATATCTCGAAGAGATCGTCTTATGTGATCCGTTAAGAATACTCTGTCAGACATTCGTCTATACAAGTTGTCCTGGGACTGGACAACAAAACAACCCTTATATTTCACTCCGTCTCCAATTTCTTTAGCATAATCTAATTCGCAACGCCTATGCCTATAAGGTGTGGTTTTCGGATATTAAATCTAACCGGTCTCACCGTATTGACAACGATGGTCCATTTTTTTTTAATAGCCAGCATAATCTAGTTACCCAAATTTCTTAAAGTTATTCTAACTCCTTAAACTTCCGGAAAATTTCGCTAGCACCTCCTTTGTTGCGGTCAATAGTTCAAACTCCAACTCGTCTCTCCAGGCCCTTTCCATTCAAAAAGAAAATCAAAAAGCCAAGCGGCTTGCCCAATAGTCTCATAAAATCTCATATGGAAATTTAAACATGTACCTTTTTGTTGGGCACTTAAATTATAATCTTCATACTCTTCTTTCCATACCTATCGACCTATGCATATTCCCATTTCCAATCTATCTCAGACTGATCCAATCATTTTATCTCAATTTGCTAATTTATTTTCAAATTAGCTTATTTTATTATTCTATTTTCAAGTTGAATATCTCATGTTCAAATTTAAATTCATTTACACACAAATCAAACTCAAACTTGTTGTTCGCTTCCAAATCCTAATCCATGTTCCATATTCAAATTCCCATTTTTCAATTTACAAATTCAGTTTACTTAACAAGCGTTAAGTTCGATCAAAAACCATATTAACTAATTCCTTTCGAAATTAGCTAACTTCATTTGATAATTAAAAATATGATTTTTGTTCCAAAAATCGATCCATTTACTCGGCTTGAGTTGCTATTTAATTTATAGCTCAAGTCCCGAATTTGGATTTTATCCACTCAAAATCCTTTTATTCAATTTAATAAACCGTTATGGTTTAGAACAATTATGGCGCTCTTTTTTTGAAACTTTGATTTTGTCATTACTCAAAATCTATACGATGAAATCTAGATTTTTCTCTTCCATTAGAAAACTATTATTCAATAGGTCCAGGCGTTTCTTGTTTCATCGAATTTCGACTTATATTGAGTTCTGTATACTCAATTGAAGTTCGAATCATAAAATTACGAACTACCGCGCCACGACAAGTTCGTTTTAATTAAATTAACTATAAACGTTTAAAAACTTCGTTTATAAAATAATTCCATCTCTATTTTCGATATTTTAAAGCAATTCAAGCCTGTGATCCAATTCTGACTTAACAATTCAAGTTATTCAAACTTGTCGATTTTTATTCCACATTCATAACTTATTTATGAATGTATTAAAAACTCAAATTTCTATATTCAAGTCCAATTCATATGAAATTAGATTATTTATAAAATATTGATCTCATTAAATTCCGACAATAAATTTCCTTTATGCAAAAAGTTAACTAATTCAACATGCCTTACCATTACAAACTAATACCATCCCTTGATAATAGTGAAGTCGTTCAAGTTGGGGTATTTTAATTACCTCTCAGACCTTGATCGACAACGTTCTTATTTCGAGATGGTTAAGAGTTTGTAATACAAAACTGACATTATTTATCATAAAAATCCCATCTTCTGTTCCATATAAAAATATGACATCTAAATGGCATCCCTTATATTTGAAAAAAAAATCAATTTGCAATTTATCAAATGAAGATTACTCCAATATATTTATAAACAATGTTTATAAATCAACTACCTTATCTTATATTTAACAAGTTTCCATTTAAAATTCCATTAAAACTCGATTCCTAATTTGAAATATTTTATTATTTTAACTTATATGTAAGAGCATATAATCTGTTTTCATATTAAAATTCTAATTTTCTATTTAATACAGTTCCAATATCTTTGGAAATAAAATTTTATTTCTATAAATTTGACTCTACTGAATTCAAATCATAAATCGGTATGAATTTATTTCAATCCAATTTATTCTGAACATCGGAATAAATTTCAATGTTTTCTTCTCGAACGATTCCAATTTCATTTATATTCATTCTTGAATTAGAATTTTAAATTATACAATGATAGTTTACTTTATTTATAAATACCATTTATAAATTTCACTTCATGGTTTACATATTAAAACAAGCTTTGATTTAAAATTCCATTTGGAAATCCAATTTCCACTTCAGAAATAAATCATTCCTTTTTAAATTTATACTTGAATTTAAAATTTTAATGTTATTTAATGATAATATTTTTTTCATTTATGAATACCGTTTATAAATTCAACTACTTGTTTTTATTATTAAAAACAAGTTGATATTTCTGAATTCATTTGAAATTCCGTTTCTTATTCGAAAATTAAACTTTCCCTTTTAAAATCTAAAAATCCCTTTGTTTAATACTTTTTTCTAGGGCCAGTGATATTCAAACATCCAAAAAACACAATTTCCAATCATAGGTTTTTCAACACCTCATATATGATAATATATATATAAAACAAACAATTATAAATTTTGAGGAATCCAGTTGGATCTCTCCAACCTGTTTTTCTGCATCCATAGATGTCAGACAATAATACCAATCTAGCTTCAAGGCAGGATATCGTGGTATAAAAGTTCATCTACTCATATATCGTGGGGCGATAGGGTCATCCGCTAATGGTACTATGGGCATCCGCTAATGATACTGCGGGAAATCTAATATAGATATATAATAACCAGAACCACCAAGCCTAGATGACTAATATATATATATATATATATATATATATATATATGATAACCACAATTTATAGATAAACAATGCAACCAGTCGACCAACAAACAACATATGAATATTTGTATTAAATAAATATTCGATTATAATAAATTATAATCGAACAAAGAAGTGAGTTTACTCGCCTTGATTTTCATTTTTCGAATATCCTATTAGTTTCCATATCGTCGGCCATGAATCTACTCAGGTGAAATTAATCGTGTACCTACGATTATTTTAAATTTTTATTTATTAGTTAAACAATTATTTAAATTAACTATTAAAATAAATAAACAATTTATTCAATGTACATTATTTTTTTAAAACTTATATCTCGCTGCTACCGAAATCTACTTGACTTATTCACGAAGCATATCAACCATCATTGATCCATTCTCATCGCAATTAACCCCAAAAACAGTCATTCTCCATTTTGGCAATTCAGCAAACACCTTACAGACAATTTACCATCTCCTTCTAACACCTATAATCAACTGTCTGGCTGCCACTGCTACACCAGCTCGATCCCGACATTGATGGAAAATCCTAGTCCATAATCCTGTTCCTTCATACAAGCATCCCACAGTCAAACACTCCCATCTAACCTAGCAAACACCAGTAAAACTCAAACGTGCTCCTCAAACTCACACAGCCCCAAAAACTATTGTGCACTGATCGAAGTCCCCTTGTTGTTTCATACGATCATGATTTTGATCTCAACAGTTCCCATCGCGTCGACCATCACTTCGCCGTCGCAACTCCCAAATAGCCTACCCCGTTTCATCGCACCCTCTTTCAAACTGTTTGTTGTTTGAATATTTCAACGATTGGGTCACATATATAAAATAAAATGTGTTGTGCAATTTTGGTGTAAAGCCTAATTAAAGTGATCTAATTTTCGATTAGAATTAATAGGCTTAAAGTTTAAGTTATCATGGGCCTAATGTGTAGATACCGGGGCATTTTATAATTTGTCGAAGGGCCGAATTACAAAATGCCAAATCTATAAATAAAGGGTTATGGTCCCCGAATTACACAAGCCTTAACAACTCTCTAACATCTTCTACGGAGAGCTGAATCTAATCTAGGGTTTGTGTCAATTTGGAAGACCGAACCAAATTCTTCTTCTTCTACAACAGATAATCTTCTCTGTGGCAACCAATTATGGAATTCAGGCACAACAATAAATAGATACAGATTCAGGTACGCTTCCGCTAATCAAGTTATCTATTTTCTGTTTTGTTCTCAATTAAATCAATATGGATTACATATTTGGATCTAGGGTTTCACAATTGGATATTGTTAAAGTATACTGAAATCCTAACATTTGTAGCCCCCCAAAACTCCATTGCCATCCTCCTGCCCTCGTGCTTCAGTAGCCTCGCGATGTAACTGATTTGAGCGAGTTCTAAAATTTGATCTGAGGAAAGAAACGACGTTGAATTAATAATTAAAAATCGCTATTTGGTTTTTCGTTTTAAAGAAAAGAACCGAAAAGGGGAATGACTTAAGCTGTTGTTTATTTCTTCCGTGGATTTAGAAGGGAGATATCTGAAAGCTTGGGTTCGATTTATAGAAGAGCAGGGAACCAAATTTTCTGCTCGATGTAGGCTAAGTTTTTGCGAATTCAGTCCTTAAGACGGCGCCATTAATTTCGTTGTCTTCCTTTTTTATGAAGCTGGGAGACATGGCGTACGAGAATTAAAGAAAAGAGGTAGAAGCTATAGATAAGTTTTGGTTAGAAAAATATATAGGTCGGCCTTATGTTTCAATATATATATATATATATTGATTTGAATTTTTATAAATTTTATATTCAAAATATCTCATTGCCCTTAATTCGAAACCTCGAACTGCTATTTAACCGTAACAACTGATGTTTCCAATGTTATTTACTAATCTAAATTCAATAGAATGGTTTTTGAAATTTAATTCGACTGTATAGAAGAGATAACAAATTAAATTTACATTTTAAATTAAATTCGATTTAAAATATATATCGATTTCAAACAATTAAATTCATCGAAAATAAATAATTATTATCGTTCTAATTTAATATAGAATTTATAATAATCGATTGTACATTTTCGATTCAGTTTTTTAATGCGAATTCAATTGTTTGTTGATAACTCGATATATTCGAAATTAAATTGTATATCGTGATTCAATATAAAAATTTGTTTATTAATCCAAATCAACATTTAAAACTGTAATGTCCCGCATTTTTATAGGTTTGTATTTGAATATTTAAATCAGTTTAAATATTGATTTCGTAATATAACTGGATTTATATATTAATTATAACGAAGATGAACGTATAAAAATATATATTAATTATAATCGAGCCCATAATATCGCGGCAGTTCGTAATTTAACTTTCTGAACATCAGCTGAGTGTACAGGACTTATTTTAAATCGGATTTCTGCGAAACAAGAAACGTTGGAATCTATTGAACTGTATTTTTCTAATAGAAGTGAAAAACCAAGGTTTCGTCGTATAGATTGCAAGATATGTCCAAATCAAATATTCAGAAAGTTGCTATAAAATCATCAATCGACCGTAATAATTTATTTGATTTAACTAGATACCGGTCGCAAATTTGAACAAGGTTCTTTTGAGACATAGTGATAATTTAATTTTTAGAATTTTACTGTAATTTTCAATTAATTAAATACGCGACTTTTTATTTGGAGTATTTCGCACCCTGTAACAACATTTTGGGGTTTCACAGTATAAGTTAAACTACCGATATTATTATATTTTGGGATCATGGTACCCCGCTAGACATGACCGTATCTTTATTTCTGTCCGCAGCCGCCCAGATATGAACGAATTTTACGTAACGTGGTACATTTAGATTTGTGAAACATAAATCTAAATATTTGGTTCCTTCCAGGATAACCTGTATGTCCTTTCTCTTCATGAAGCAAACCTTAAGAAGGACCATTACCTAAATTTTTAACACCATGACCTATATAGAACACAAAGGCCAAATTGATATCAAAACATGTGGGGAAACTTAATGGCGAAGTCCTCAACTTTCTACCCTATACAGACATGCCTAAGATAATAAATTAATACAAACCCACACCCTACTAATAAAACCATGACACTAAATACCTATATTCGTCCATCCCTTATTACTTTCAATTGAAGATACAGACCATAACGCTAAGCCTTGGAACAAAGAAAAATCCTTGACAAAATTGCAAAACTATGTTCTGAGCCCATAGTATTGTTTTGATGGTATCACAGCCTTCTACCACTATAAATATATCATCTTCCACAGAATTGAACCCAGAACAAAACAAACGAAAACATCCTTTTCTCCCTGCTCAAATAACATCAAACCTGTCCCTCTTTTGAAGCAGTTCAAAGCTGCTGTGTGAATTAAACTCAAGCCTTTTCCCTCTAAAAGTTTTCTCTTCAAATACAAAATAACCAACCCAACTTTCTTCGCGGCAAGTTAATGCCTTCCTGTCAGTAGGTGACATGCGTTCGAATAGTGGTGGAGCGTCTCGTTGGAGGGATGAGGTATTGGAAGTGAAGTTAAATGATGGATAAATGTTGCTGGAGGTTATGACAAATTGTTTTGTGGAAATGGTATAAAGATGTCGAACTGGTGGAGATTTGTTCGGACAAGAGGAGTACGGTTTTAAAACTAAGCACAGGAGTTAATGTGGCTTTGATTTCTTTGGGTATGATGATGCCGCGTTTAAGTGCAAAATCATCAAGGAGGAAGTGGGATGGGTTGACTTCGAAATTGGGGATGGTCATTAGGTTTCATTGGTGGATGGTGTTTGAGTGGGATTAGCAGATGTTGAAGGGTGGGATGATGAGAAGATATGGAGTGTGTGTTCGAGTATAGAGGAAGAATAGTGGGATGAGGCTTGTCACGATGGAGTACTCACGGTCTTGGGTGAAGCGGTGAACAGTTGGATGGAGTGGTACTGTGTTGAATGAAGCAGCGAAGCGAATGAGGCCTTGCAGGAAACCTGTGAAAACCCGTAACTTCCCCGTAAAGGAAAGCGTCGGATAGTTCGAGAACAAACCACAACAGAACACAATACAGAAGAACATTCCATTGTATATTACAACAATGCATCAGATTACAAGAATATACAGAGTATGAATCAATAATACACAGAAATATCAGAGATTTAAATTACATTTAAATACATAGCAGCGGAAAATAATACAATACACAACTAGAAGAGATATACGGATACAAAGCTTTCCGGATATCGTTCCAGCTGTAAACCAGGATCCTGTGAATATAAATCTGCAAAACCAAAACTACTAGCTGCCCGTGTCCAAAATAGGGGCACCCAGAGTTTAGGTTAAAACAATAAACTCCAGGTCAGTCATGTGACTGGTGTGAGAACTAAAACAGTTATTAATCTTTATTTTAAATCGCTAGGTAAATCAAGGGACCACGCCGTATAACACGGAACGGGTTTCCTCCCAAGAATACCAGTGCATAAAACAAACAGCGCAATGCTAAATAAAGAAAAATGAAGCTGTTATAAGACCCAGGTCCCATCACACAATGCAACGCAGTCGAGGATAGGGTTTTCCCTTATAACAGCTAAAGAATGCTTGATACGTTTAAAACAAATCATTTGATACTATTATAAGTGCATAGTGTATAAAACAACTTCAAATCATAAGTATCAATCATAGGCGACATGAGCGTCCCATGCCACTATGTCGCCATATATAGGTTTACAAATAAAACCGCAAAGTCACGTATTTGGAAATTGGATTTCCGTCTATGAACCGAGGCAAAAGATAGTCCTCAACCGATTCGAGACAATCTAGCCCATGTCTCAGGTCCCAGACTCAGGTGGGCCTTGGATCGTCAGGGCCGGTCCACACGGAGTGGATTATTATGCCTGAACAATACGTCTCTCCGCCCTTTGGGGCGTAAACGAGCCAACTAAATGACTCCATCGGTTCGAGAACGACCGATCAATCCGAGGCGCCTCGCAACAGCAACAACCACATAAGTCAAACTCGTCAGGGCGTGTAAAACCACTGACGCCACTTCTAGCTAGAAAGAAACGCAAGTCCTCCCTGAGGTCCGTCTCCCGTTTTTGGTTCATACCTGGTGTGAAACACGCGAGGTAAACGTTACACAAAGCTACGCCACAAAGGCCGTGCTTTGATCATCACCACAAGACTTTGCTTTTCAACAGAAGCCTTGATCATTTGCATCTTAGCATGCCACACAGGCAAACCATCCTATGCAACCGATATCAGTCACACAGAATGAAATCCGATGTCAGACACACAGTCCATTTACAAGTCCGTTCTGGGTCTGAACGAAACCGGAGGCACCTAGTACCCCGCATATCCATCGATCTCCAAGTACGTCTGGACGATCACTAACTGTTTCCATCTTCTTGGGTGTACAGCCCAATCAAGATCATCAGTTATCACCCAAACGACGTGAAGACCTCCGGTCTTCGACCATCGTCTTCATCTTCGACTTATCGTCGTATCAGTTATTCAGAATGGGTTAAACCCGGTCTTTCCGAATAACTCGCGTATATATTATAAAAGTGTTACACAAACACAACATACGCCTCATTCCAACTCATTAGTCATTAACCGTAAATTAATCAAGAGAATAATTCCCCAAATATTAACCCCGAAGGCCGAAACCAACATCAGATCAATATCCAGAAAACCATTCTACTTAGCTAACCGACAGTTAGTTTCTAAATTTCACGTTCAAATCTAATTAAAGATTTAACTATCGCCTGGAGCAAAACTGGTGATACTCCATTCTCGATCTTTTCAATCTAATTAAAGATTCATTAAAACTCCACTTAGTTTTAATCTGTGACTGGGTTAAAGAATCAGTGTCATTTAAAAACACGGTTCACGATAAACCCAAAGTCACATCCCATTAATTATCGGGTTAAAGAACAAGTGTTATTTAAAACACTGTTCACGATAAACCCAAAAATCAATATCAATTCAATTCCAATTAAATATTATTTAATTGGTACACTTTATTAAATCTAAATAAAAAGATTTAATCTTTTCTCAACTGGGTTCAAGAACAGTGTTAGTGAAGACACCATTCACGACAAACCCAAATCACATTCATTAATTATCGGGTTAAAGAACAAGTGTTATTTAAAATGCTGTTCACGATAAACCCATAAATCAATATCAATTCAATTCCAATTAAATATTATTTAATTGGTACACTTCATTAAATCTAAATAAAAAGATTTAATCATTTCTCAACTGGGTTCAAGAACAGTGTTAGTGAAGACACCATTCACGACAAACCCAAATCACATTTGATATTCAATATAAGGCTCTGAATAGAAAATATATCGGCTTATATTCAATATCAAATTCTACGATTAACAAATGTCGTATTGGAAATAATGATACAAATATATCTTTCAAATTTCCATAACAACACCTGTATAATCACGAATTCTAACATCGAAATATTCCGAAGACAATTTCGATTCAAATCCACTCCAATGCAATCATTGGATATTCTGGTTATTTTTAAAACCCTTTTCTAATTCAATTTATTTATTTAAAAATAAATAGAATTTTAATTCTAGTTCAAAACTAGTTCATTTCGATAAAAATCTATTTTTATCTTTTCAAATAGGGAGTTTTTCATCCCACATCTTTCTAAATCATTTCTTATGATTTTACACAAATTATAACTATTTTTAATAATTTTATCAAGGCCCGTACAGTCGATTTCCATCAATGGCCATCGAACTGCACTTACAACGACCTTTTTCGAATTTGATTTGGACATAATTCCAAATCCAACTGTTAGATTTCAAATTTCTAATTTTCATTAGAAAGCTCTTTTCGATACGAACCCAACGGTTCCGGTTTTAGGAGAATCCGACGGTCGGATCTCCCGCAATGTCCGTTTGAAATAAATGGTCGAAATTCGCGAACTGCCGCGGCGCGGCGCGTTCTATTCAGGCCATTATATTATATATATAATATATATAATATATATTTCATCGATTCTTATTTAAAACGGATTATATAAATAGTTTTAAATTCGTTTCAAATTCTATTTCAACTTCTATTTCAATTCAAAGCCAAAATTGAATTCTTCTTTATAAATTCGTTTCAAAATTCATTTCTATTCAATTCAAATTTCAATTCAGTTTGAATTCATTTCAATTCACTTTCAATTCAATTTGAATTCGTTTTCAATTCAATTCATTTCGAAATCGTTTTCAATTCAATTCATTTCGAAATCGTTTTCAATTCAATTCATTTCGAAATCGTTTTCAATTCAATTCATTTCGAAATCGTTTTCAATTCAATTCATTTCGAAATCGTTTTCAATTCAATTCATTTCGAAATCGTTTTCAATTCAATTCATTTCGAAATCGTTTTCAATTCAATTCATTTCGAAATCGTTTTCAATTCAATTCATTTCGAAATCGTTTTCAATTCAATTCATTTCGAAATCGTTTTCAATTCAATTCATTTCGAAATCGTTTTCAATTCAATTCATTTCGAAATCGTTTTCAATTCAATTCATTTCGAAATCGTTTTCAATTCAATTCATTTCGAAATCGTTTTCAATTCAATTCATTTCGAAATATTCGATTTCAAAATTACTTTTTAATATTCATTTTAAAATGAATAAAATCGATATAAATATCGTTCACGTCAAAATGGCGTCAATCTAATCAACACGGCTTCATATATTGATATTTTCAAATATTCCATTTCGAATATTTCTATTTCAAATATTTCTATTTTTAAAACTGGAATGAGGCCCAATCAATTACCATATAAAGTTAATTATATGGATTTTCATACAACACATGTATATAATAGCATTGAAAATAATCAACCATCAACCAAGGTGCACTACACTGTATAAGCATCAAATATAGATATTCAACGCTTATAACAGCCTGTCAATCAATCGATCGACATATTTAATCAATCAGGATGAGTGAACTGCATATTTCATCCTAACACCCGTGTGGGGTTTCAAACAATCAAACAAATATTTTATTTGTGCAGTTAGGCGATGTGTAAAATTTATCGACCCAATCAACGTCATTCAAATAGGTGTACATAAACAAACCGTCTGGTTTGTAAATGAATATTTATTTATTCACATTCACGTTAAAAATTATATTTTTAACGATAACACATTTTATTTCAACATATGAATTTCTATTCAGCTCATTCTTTAAATAAAATGCTATTTTTATTTTTCTAACTTATTTTAGAAAATTTCGGCGGCATAACGGCACGATACTAGAAACGGGACAAGGCCTAGCCTTATCCCCGGTCTAGTGAAGGCCCACGCCATTCACTTATCAATCAAATCAATTTCATTTTGCAAACCACAAAATTTGGAGTAAGGGTCTAACCTAGCCTTACTCCTACGCCTTATAACGGCGCACGTCTAATCCTAACCAATTTATCGATTCGATTTTTCACACCACAAACCACATTCAAACCAATATCGCAATCAATCACCAAACAGTCAAACAAACAAGTCCATGGTCTGTGGACGGTTGTGTCGGGTGCTACTAAGCACCGTCTGCATCCTAGTATAAATATATAACTAGAAAAAGAAATTGAAAGGTGAGAAATTCTCACATATAGCTATCCTAGCTCCACGGCTCTTCTTTTGCAGAAGTCTTCGTCGTTTCGCCTTTTTGTCGCTTTCGCCCGTATTCTCTACATATGTAAAAACCGAATTTTTACTTCGCTATTCAATATATAAAAATCGAATTTTTAGTTCGCTATTCAATATATAAAAATCGAATTTTTAGTATGCTATTCAATATATAAAAATCGAATTTTTACTTCGATGTTCAATATATAAAAACGAATTTTTACTTCAAAGTTCAATATATAAAAATCGAATTTTTATTTCAAAGTTCAATATATAAAAATCGAATTTTTATTTCGCTATTCAATATATAAAAATCATATTTTTAGTTCGCTATTCAATATATAAAAATCGAATTTTTACTCCGAAGTTCAATATATAAAAATTCTATTTTTATTCCGAAGTTCAATATATAAAAATTCCATTTTTATTTCAAAGATAGCGTCTTTTCACATTTTAAAGATCTAACTTTTTAGATTTTAAAAATCTAACTTTTTGCCTTTTAAAAATCTGTTTATAATCATTTTAAAAATCTGTCTATAATCATTTTAAAAATCTGTTTTCAACATTTTAAAAAAACTGTTTTAAACATAAAAAAAAAACTGTTTTAAACATTTAAAAAATATATTAATAAATAAATAAATAAAACAACACTTACAGTAGTTTGGAGGAGGGGGGGTTTGGGCTCTGGTGAGCGTCGGAGGACGTCGAGGCGGTGGGTCGCGGGCGGCTCCGGCGAGATTCAGGGTGGTCGGAGTGTTGCGTTGGCCGCTGGTGGGTCGGGGTTCGAGGCGGGGGTCGTAAATCGGGGTCTAGGGCTTGGGGCTATCGGGGTTTTCAAGAAGGGGAGGAGGAGCAGCAGCTCGAGGCGGAGAAGGAGGAGAGGGGCGGAGGGGCTCTGGGTGCGGTTGGAGGTTGGGCGATGGCGGTGGGTCGCGGGGCGGCTCCGATTTGAAAGCGGCGTTTGTTGTTTTTTTTTTTTTTCTTTTCTTCTGAATTCATTTTTTTTTTTTTTGAACGGGGGGGGGGGGGGGGGGGCCAGGAGGGTTAAAGGGGAGGAGGGAATATTTTTTTTATTTTATTTTTATATTATTTAATTTCTAAAAGTTGACTTTCCCATATGACCTCGAAACGAGGCCCACCGCCTGTCGCCCATAGCGTTTCACCCCCATTCCGAACACAATGGGATATGTACCGCAAGCTGAATCGACCGTTTCGATCAGTTTCCTTTTTAATTTACATTTAAATCACTATCTTGAATTTTAAACGTACATTTCAAATTACCGGGGCCACATACTAACTAGAAAAATTCCAGAAAAATATTTTCTAGCTTCGTATTGACGATACGGTCCTAACAAAACTAGTTTCGTCGAATTCTGAGACCGTTGGAAAAATGGCCAATTTCCAGTTGATTAAAATCAACTGAAACTGGTCAATCGCGTTTTCTTTTGCCACGCTCACATATTGATTCGAAAAATTATGAAATTTGGAATCTAGCAATAATTTGACACCGCGGACCCAACAAAACTGATTTCGTCGAAATCCGAGGTCATTTGCAAAATGTCCATTTTTAAGGGCCTGAATTCCATAGCGACTATTCAGAATTTTCAACTGGACATATCTTTTGATTCCCGCTACGAAATTTTGATTTTTCGGATTCGTTGGAAAGATATTCACAATTAGATCCCATTATTTTTGGTTTCACTAAAATCCGGATTGTTTTGCACCCGGTACATTCAATTGAAGTTTGAAATCGAATTATCGAACTACCGCGCCATTTTCAATTCTATTTATAATTATATATAATTATTTATATTCTAACGACGACGCGTATAATATATACGTTCGATTTATATTCAAAATAAATTTCTCGTCGATTTTATTTAAAATAATTCATTTTAAATAATCAAAATTCGCAAAAATTGCCAAAATAAAAATTTTAAACTGGCCCAGATTTTCCGGGTTGTTACAATCTCCCCCACTTAAAACTTTTCGTCCCCGAAAAGGAACAAAGTCGAAAGTGGTTTGATTATTCAACTCTACGTTCGATCCGGCTTCCATTCTCTAACTCTTTAGTTTCTGAGAATTTTCAAAATTTCAAAAATTTGGCTAACACCCTAAATTTTCGAAAAATTTCGCCATAACCTCCCCTACACCGGGAGCATCGGGGAATTTCAAATAGCTTCCCCGGTCCTTCAGATCTCAAAAAGAAAAAGAAAAAGCCAAGCGGCTAGCCAATAGGCTCACAAAATCATCATCACCCAAACAAAACAGTAAATTATGTAGTAAACATGTACCTATTTGTCGGGCAAACAAATTTTATTCTCTGCTCTAGCCTCCTTGCTATGACCTGTTCAATGATATACATGTATATGCAAGCAAATGCGACCAATTTCCAATATAATCCAATATTTGATTTAATTAGGCTTAATGGCTAAAAATTATCAAACAAATAAACATACAACACAAACATCAATCAATTAGTGAATTAGAGTTTCAAATTCATAATTTTGATACATATACAAAAATCAGGTTTTTGATGCCAATTCACAACAATAGGCCCTATCTAATTTTGGTTCTCACACCAGTCTAATGGAAACATATAGAAAATCACACCTTCGAAACTCGAATACCAATTCTGATGATGTCTAGACTATCATCAGAATCGTCTCCGGGCGACTAGAGTGTAATTCTATATCTATCCAGTATATTAAAATTTCGAATACACGCGGATCAGACGTATACGCAAAATCTATATATACTGGATTGTCCACATCAATATAAATAGATAATCAACTACGAATAATCGATTTAAATTTTCAAAACAAAATTTGTTTTCACTTTTAAAAATATACTCTTCACACTCGTTCTAGGATACTACTGATCCCATCTCTAACGAGTCATTCTAATTGGATATTACTAATCCAATATCTGATGAATTCTTTCGTATGTTTCTAATGTGTCTTGTTCTCTAGCTTTGTAAACCAAAGCTCTGATACCAACTGTGAAAACCCGTAACTTCCCCGTAAAGGAAAGCGTCGGATAGTTCGAGAACAAACCACAACAGAACACAATACAGAAGAACATTCCATTGTATATTACAACAATGCATCAGATTACAAGAATATACAGAGTATGAATCAATAATACACAGAAATATCAGAGATTTAAATTACATTTAAATACATAGCAGCGGAAAATAATACAATACACAACTAGAAGAGATATACGGATACAAAGCTTTCCGGATATCGTTCCAGCTGTAAACCAGGATCCTGTGAATATAAATCTGCAAAACCAAAACTACTAGCTGCCCGTGTCCAAAATAGGGGCACCCAGAGTTTAGGTTAAAACAATAAACTCCAGGTCAGTCATGTGACTGGTGTGAGAACTAAAACAGTTATTAATCTTTATTTTAAATCGCTAGGTAAATCAAGGGACCACGCCGTATAACACGGAACGGGTTTCCTCCCAAGAATACCAGTGCATAAAACAAACAGCGCAATGCTAAATAAAGAAAAATGAAGCTGTTATAAGACCCAGGTCCCATCACACAATGCAACGCAGTCGAGGATAGGGTTTTCCCTTATAACAGCTAAAGAATGCTTGATACGTTTAAAACAAATCATTTGATACTATTATAAGTGCATAGTGTATAAAACAACTTCAAATCATAAGTATCAATCATAGGCGACATGAGCGTCCCATGCCACTATGTCGCCATATATAGGTTTACAAATAAAACCGCAAAGTCACGTATTTGGAAATTGGATTTCCGTCTATGAACCGAGGCAAAAGATAGTCCTCAACCGATTCGAGACAATCTAGCCCATGTCTCAGGTCCCAGACTCAGGTGGGCCTTGGATCGTCAGGGCCGGTCCACACGGAGTGGATTATTATGCCTGAACAATACGTCTCTCCGCCCTTTGGGGCGTAAACGAGCCAACTAAATGACTCCATCGGTTCGAGAACGACCGATCAATCCGAGGCGCCTCGCAACAGCAACAACCACATAAGTCAAACTCGTCAGGGCGTGTAAAACCACTGACGCCACTTCTAGCTAGAAAGAAACGCAAGTCCTCCCTGAGGTCCGTCTCCCGTTTTTGGTTCATACCTGGTGTGAAACACGCGAGGTAAACGTTACACAAAGCTACGCCACAAAGGCCGTGCTTTGATCATCACCACAAGACTTTGCTTTTCAACAGAAGCCTTGATCATTTGCATCTTAGCATGCCACACAGGCAAACCATCCTATGCAACCGATATCAGTCACACAGAATGAAATCCGATGTCAGACACACAGTCCATTTACAAGTCCGTTCTGGGTCTGAACGAAACCGGAGGCACCTAGTACCCCGCATATCCATCGATCTCCAAGTACGTCTGGACGATCACTAACTGTTTCCATCTTCTTGGGTGTACAGCCCAATCAAGATCATCAGTTATCACCCAAACGACGTGAAGACCTCCGGTCTTCGACCATCGTCTTCATCTTCGACTTATCGTCGTATCAGTTATTCAGAATGGGTTAAACCCGGTCTTTCCGAATAACTCGCGTATATATTATAAAAGTGTTACACAAACACAACATACGCCTCATTCCAACTCATTAGTCATTAACCGTAAATTAATCAAGAGAATAATTCCCCAAATATTAACCCCGAAGGCCGAAACCAACATCAGATCAATATCCAGAAAACCATTCTACTTAGCTAACCGACAGTTAGTTTCTAAATTTCACGTTCAAATCTAATTAAAGATTTAACTATCGCCTGGAGCAAAACTGGTGATACTCCATTCTCGATCTTTTCAATCTAATTAAAGATTCATTAAAACTCCACTTAGTTTTAATCTGTGACTGGGTTAAAGAATCAGTGTCATTTAAAAACACGGTTCACGATAAACCCAAAGTCACATCCCATTAATTATCGGGTTAAAGAACAAGTGTTATTTAAAACACTGTTCACGATAAACCCAAAAATCAATATCAATTCAATTCCAATTAAATATTATTTAATTGGTACACTTTATTAAATCTAAATAAAAAGATTTAATCTTTTCTCAACTGGGTTCAAGAACAGTGTTAGTGAAGACACCATTCACGACAAACCCAAATCACATTCATTAATTATCGGGTTAAAGAACAAGTGTTATTTAAAACGCTGTTCACGATAAACCCATAAATCAATATCAATTCAATTCCAATTAAATATTATTTAATTGGTACACTTCATTAAATCTAAATAAAAAGATTTAATCATTTCTCAACTGGGTTCAAGAACAGTGTTAGTGAAGACACCATTCACGACAAACCCAAATCACATTTGATATTCAATATAAGGCTCTGAATAGAAAATATATCGGCTTATATTCAATATCAAATTCTACGATTAACAAATGTCGTATTGGAAATAACGATACAAATATATCTTTCAAATTTCCATAACAACACCTGTATAATCACGAATTCTAACATCGAAATATTCCGAAGACAATTTCGATTCAAATCCACTCCAATGCAATCATTGGATATTCTGGTTATTTTTAAAACCCTTTTCTAATTCAATTTATTTATTTAAAAATAAATAGAATTTTAATTCTAGTTCAAAACTAGTTCATTTCGATAAAAATCTATTTTTATCTTTTCAAATAGGGAGTTTTTCATCCCACATCTTTCTAAATCATTTCTTATGATTTTACACAAATTATAACTATTTTTAATAATTTTATCAAGGCCCGTACAGTCGATTTCCATCAATGGCCATCGAACTGCACTTACAGCGACCTTTTTCGAATTTGATTTGGACATAATTCCAAATCCAACCGTTAGATTTCAAATTTCTAATTTTCATTAGAAAGCTCTTTTCGATACGAACCCAACGGTTCCGGTTTTAGGAGAATCCGACGGTCGGATCTCCCGCAATGTCCGTTTGAAATAAATGGTCGAAATTCGCGAACTGCCGCGGCGCGGCGCGTTCTATTCAGGCCATTATATTATATATATAATATATATAATATATATTTCATCGATTCTTATTTAAAACGGATTATATAAATAGTTTTAAATTCGTTTCAAATTCTATTTCAACTTCTATTTCAATTCAAAGCCAAAATTGAATTCTTCTTTATAAATTCGTTTCAAAATTCATTTCTATTCAATTCAAATTTCAATTCAGTTTGAATTCATTTCAATTCACTTTCAATTCAATTTGAATTCGTTTTCAATTCAATTCATTTCGAAATCGTTTTCAATTCAATTCATTTCGAAATCGTTTTCAATTCAATTCATTTCGAAATCGTTTTCAATTCAATTCATTTCGAAATCGTTTTCAATTCAATTCATTTCGAAATCGTTTTCAATTCAATTCATTTCGAAATCGTTTTCAATTCAATTCATTTCGAAATCGTTTTCAATTCAATTCATTTCGAAATCGTTTTCAATTCAATTCATTTCGAAATCGTTTTCAATTCAATTCATTTCGAAATCGTTTTCAATTCAATTCATTTCGAAATCGTTTTCAATTCAATTCATTTCGAAATCGTTTTCAATTCAATTCATTTCGAAATATTCGATTTCAAAATTACTTTTTAATATTCATTTTAAAATGAATAAAATCGATATAAATATCGTTCACGTCAAAATGGCGTCAATCTAATCAACACGGCTTCATATATTGATATTTTCAAATATTCCATTTCGAATATTTCTATTTCAAATATTTCTATTTTTAAAACTGGAATGAGGCCCAATCAATTACCATATAAAGTTAATTATATGGATTTTCATACAACACATGTATATAATAGCATTGAAAATAATCAACCATCAACCAAGGTGCACTACACTGTATAAGCATCAAATATAGATATTCAACGCTTATAACAGCCTGTCAATCAATCGATCGACATATTTAATCAATCAGGATGAGTGAACTGCATATTTCATCCTAACACCCGTGTGGGGTTTCAAACAATCAAACAAATATTTATTTGTGCAGTTAGGCGATGTGTAAAATTTATCGACCCAATCAACGTCATTCAAATAGGTGTACATAAACAAACCGTCTGGTTTGTAAATGAATATTTATTTATTCACATTCACGTTAAAAATTATATTTTTAACGATAACACATTTTATTTCAACATATGAATTTCTATTCAGCTCATTCTTTAAATAAAATGCTATTTTTATTTTTCTAACTTATTTTAGAAAATTTCGGCGGCATAACGGCACGATACTAGAAACGGGACAAGGCCTAGCCTTATCCCCGGTCTAGTGAAGGCCCACGCCATTCACTTATCAATCAAATCAATTTCATTTTGCAAACCACAAAATTTGGAGTAAGGGTCTAACCTAGCCTTACTCCTACGCCTTATAACGGCGCACGTCTAATCCTAACCAATTTATCGATTCGATTTTTCACACCACAAACCACATTCAAACCAATATCGCAATCAATCACAAAACAGTCAAACAAACAAGTCCATGGTCTGTGGACGGTTGTGTCGGGTGCTACTAAGCACCGTCTGCATCCTAGTATAAATATATAACTAGAAAAAGAAATTGAAAGGTGAGAAATTCTCACATATAGCTATCCTAGCTCCACGGCTCTTCTTTTGCAGAAGTCTTCGTCGTTTCGCCTTTTTGTCGCTTTCGCCCGTATTCTCTACATATGTAAAAACCGAATTTTTACTTCGCTATTCAATATATAAAAATCGAATTTTTAGTTCGCTATTCAATATATAAAAATCGAATTTTTAGTATGCTATTCAATATATAAAAATCGAATTTTTACTTCGATGTTCAATATATAAAAACGAATTTTTACTTCAAAGTTCAATATATAAAAATCGAATTTTTATTTCAAAGTTCAATATATAAAAATCGAATTTTTATTTCGCTATTCAATATATAAAAATCATATTTTTAGTTCGCTATTCAATATATAAAAATCGAATTTTTACTCCGAAGTTCAATATATAAAAATTCTATTTTTATTCCGAAGTTCAATATATAAAAATTCCATTTTTATTTCAAAGATAGCGTCTTTTCACATTTTAAAGATCTAACTTTTTAGATTTTAAAAATCTAACTTTTTGCCTTTTAAAAATCTGTTTATAATCATTTTAAAAATCTGTCTATAATCATTTTAAAAATCTGTTTTCAACATTTTAAAAAAACTGTTTTAAACATAAAAAAAAAAAAACTGTTTTAAACATTTAAAAAATATATTAATAAATAAATAAATAAAACAACACTTACAGTAGTTTGGAGGAGGGGGGGTTTGGGCTCTGGTGAGCGTCGGAGGACGTCGAGGCGGTGGGTCGCGGGCGGCTCCGGCGAGATTCAGGGTGGTCGGAGTGTTGCGTTGGCCGCTGGTGGGTCGGGGTTCGAGGCGGGGGTCGTAAATCGGGGTCTAGGGCTTGGGGCTATCGGGGTTTTCAAGAAGGGGAGGAGGAGCAGCAGCTCGAGGCGGAGAAGGAGGAGAGGGGCGGAGGGGCTCTGGGTGTGGTTGGAGGTTGGGCGATGGCGGTGGGTCGCGGGGCGGCTCCGATTTGAAAGCGGCGTTTGTTGTTGTTTTTTTTTTTTTTTCTTCTGAATTCATTTTTTTTTTTGAACGGGGGGGGGGGGGGGGCCAGGAGGGTTAAAGGGGAGGAGGGAATATTTTTTTTATTTTATTTTTATATTATTTAATTTCTAAAAGTTGACTTTCCCATATGACCTCGAAACGAGGCCCACCGCCTGTCGCCCATAGCGTTTCACCCCCATTCCGAACACAATGGGATATGTACCGCAAGCTGAATCGACCGTTTCGATCAGTTTCCTTTTTAATTTACATTTAAATCACTATCTTGAATTTTAAACGTACATTTCAAATTACCGGGGCCACATACTAACTAGAAAAATTCCAGAAAAATATTTTCTAGCTTCGTATTGACGATACGGTCCTAACAAAACTAGTTTCGTCGAATTCTGAGACCGTTGGAAAAATGGCCAATTTCCAGTTGATTAAAATCAACTGAAACTGGTCAATCGCGTTTTCTTTTGCCACGCTCACATATTGATTCGAAAAATTATGAAATTTGGAATCTAGCAATAATTTGACACCGCGGACCCAACAAAACTGATTTCGTCGAAATCCGAGGTCATTTGCAAAATGTCCATTTTTAAGGGCCTGAATTCCATAGCGACTATTCAGAATTTTCAACTGGACATATCTTTTGATTCCCGCTACGAAATTTTGATTTTTCGGATTCGTTGGAAAGATATTCACAATTAGATCCCATTATTTTTGGTTTCACTAAAATCCGGATTGTTTTGCACCCGGTACATTCAATTGAAGTTTGAAATCGAATTATCGAACTACCGCGCCATTTTCAATTCTATTTATAATTATATATAATTATTTATATTCTAACGACGACGCGTATAATATATACGTTCGATTTATATTCAAAATAAATTTCTCGTCGATTTTATTTAAAATAATTCATTTTAAATAATCAAAATTCGCAAAAATTGCCAAAATAAAAATTTTAAACTGGCCCAGATTTTCCGGGTTGTTACAAAACCATGGTTTGAGTTAAAACAGTATATGTATATGAGAGTTTTGTTGTATGCGAACCAAAGACAAAGCTGAAGAAATCGGCCATTGTGATCAAAGGGACTGCGCGCTTTCTGAGAACATGAGGGTGCGGTTTCAGGAAATGAGGGATGGATTTGCATGAGAGGTGTTCACACAACAGTTGCGTGTGATACTGGTGCATGATATTGACTGTTGGATACCAAAGTATTGGAAAGAGGAGCGTGGAGTACTGTGGAGGTTGCTGGAGTTTCGGTGAGGGCAGACTTGTTTCGGTTGGAGTTTTCTCCTGTAGTTGTGTTCAACAATGAGGGGTTAGAGTTGTCATACCAGTAGTTTGCAACTTGATGGCAAGTGAATTGAAGATGGCATTGGGTTTTGGTAGAAAAGAAGCTTAAATGTATGCGGCATGGAGTTGTTTGATGTAGGGGGTCACGTTTTTTTTGTACAAGGAAAAGATGATGTACCTATGTACGGGCGTGGGTTTTAAAACAAATGAAGATGGGATGGGGGCTTTCTCACGTTGGCATTGGGCCATGAAAACTATATATAAAAAGAAGTAAAGAGAAAATGTTGTTGTGGACAAAGAAAAAGGAAAGTTTCGAAACCCGTATAACTGGAGGAAGAAGCTCATGTACGCCGGCAGGAGTGGGTTATGAAGTGTGGGCAAGGCCGACAGAAAATAAGGTGAGGCCCACTTATATTTAGCATTTAATTAAGGTGATTTGTATTGAAATTTTCACGGAAGGAAAGAACGATACTACGAGCAGAACTGAATAGTTAAGGAAGGAAGCTTTAGTACAAATGGATGTGGTTGATTCCTTATCGCAGCAGGCCGACGTGCCAATCAAGAATTTCGGACGGTCAAATCCGTTGTGATCGTACAGACGAGCGCTACACAATGGAACTGACTGGAAGTGAATGGGAGCTCATCACAATTTATAGCGAAATAAATTATCCGTCTGAATTGACTGACGTAAATCGTTATTTAACGGTTAACACGCAAAGGTGAGTAAATTCACTCACTCTGATCTATTTAAAATATTTTAATTATATTTTAATATTGGTTGAATACTGTGTGATGGTCGTTTAGGTAGATTACAATAAAAATTGGTTAAATAATATATATCATTGCATATATACACATCACGGATTTCATATTGATCCCATCAGTTATAAGATTCCTTAGTATGAAATTAGTGTATTGTATGGACTGACATCTGTGGATGCAGGAAACCGGCTGGAGGAATCCAGCCGGATTCCACGATATTTATCTGTACTGTTGGTTTTATATTATTTATATAAGCATGACTGTTATGTCGAAATTAGTTATAGAGGTGGATATTATAGCGTATAACAAGTCTTTGAACTATAGCGATAAAATAAACGCTGTTGACTAGGATAAACCTTAACTGTTCAGATTAGTTATAAAGGAGAATATTACAGCGTATGACAAGTATTGAACTATAACGATAAATTAACGCTGTTAACCAAACTTAAGCATGATTTTTATATATAGAAACACTAACAGTTCAGTTTGAAATCCACTTATTCAAAAGTAATAAGTAACGATGTTGTACGAAAATATAAGCACTAGTTTAGAAAGGGAAATTGGAGAATCGTGTTAGAAAACGATGACAGCATTTCGATATTCGAAATGTGATTAGAATTAAACCATTACGATTTGGAACTATAGTTCGACTATGTCGAATGAATTATTTTTAGGAATTGTAATCTGATACGATAATTAATATTTAGTTTTAAACCAACGAATTATAATAGGATATGTAATCAATATGTAGTTATAAACTTGATATTGATTTAACAAGGAGTTGACTTGGAAACAGAGTTTATAAAGTGTAATAACTGGGAATGTTTTCCAAGAAGTGTGAAAAGACTAAAACGGGTTTGGGAAATATCTGGTAAGATATGGGAATGCGAATAATTAAACGAATGTTAAATAAAAAGTGCCCGTGATTGTGTGATGTTAGTGGAATGAATGTTGTTTTTACTTCGATAGTTAAAGAACCGACTATCGAAGTGTTTGACCATCATTGTCGATACGGAGAGACCGGTTGGGTATATTATCCGAAAACCACTCCATATAGGCATAAGCGCTGCGAATTATATTATGCTAAAGGAAATCGAAGACGGAGTAAAATGCAAGGGTCGTCCTGTCCCAAAATGGTGTTTTTAGTTTGTCCAGTCCCAGGACAACTTGTATGGACGAGTGTCTGACAGAGTATACCTAGTAAATCACGTACGATTGATCTCTTAAAGGTATTACGTCCGGTGGCGGAGGAATTCGTTCCTCTTAGCTTTTTATACCCGTGATATTTTTGGAAATCGATTAGTGAATTGACGGGTTTGACGATGTGGCATTCAAAGTGAATGGTGATTAGATGTTCTGAAGGTAGACGTAGCCTCTAGCCTCACAACCAGGAAGTAACAAAAGTTGGGCTAGGCAGCATGGCTAGTTGGGTCATACCCAAGCAGGATGTATTGTCACCGATCTAGAGAGAATTCATATTTGTTCTTCTTTTCGATTCTGTATCTTCGGATGACAGTTGGATACCTACAACCAGGGTGGCAATATATTCGATACACCCAACCTAAATGAGTGGTCGGTCATGTGTGGCCGGGTTGCAAGACGTTCTTGTTGAACCCAGGTTTATCCCGTCTAGAGTACACTGATCGGAAGGTGCTCCCATACCTTGTCTGTTGGAATCCAATCTCCAATAAGCGCCCTGCTGTTTATGATTTTATACTATATATGTGGAGCGTGAGATGCAAGCGTTCTGCTACTTGGTTATTTATATGATTAGACATTATCATAATATCACTGAATTTTGATATCAAAATATTTGGGTTATAGTAAGGTAAAAACCGTCCATGTTTATGTGTGGGCTGGTCTTACTATTATCCTATTGTTTCAAAGGATTTTCATAGTTAAATGATATGGTTGGAATTTACTCACACCAGTCCCATGACTGACCCAGAGTTTATTTTGTTTGTTTTCCTTAAACTCTTGGGTGCCCAAATTTGTACGGACAGTCAAGTGTTTCAGGCTTTGCAGATTCACTTGGAGGAGCTCAAAGCAGAAGGCTTCACCATTAGTTATGTAGAGATTATTTCCGCTGTGATGTAAATGAGTTATACTCTGATATGATATATAAGTACAAATCCAGATTTTGTATTTCAAAGTTATGTTGTAATACAATTTATTCATTCCGCTATGAGTTTCGTGTTTACTCTGACTCTAATGTTCTTCTTCTTCTTCCATTCTATTAGTTCTATCTTTTCTATCTCATCCTCTTATTTCTTTCTATTAATTATCTGAATTTTCGTGCACTTTGAGTTGAATGTGTAGGATATTAGTCAGCTCAAATTGGTACGGATTTTCGGGCCGTTACAGTGGTATCAGAGCTGAAGGTTAAGTGATTACCTTGGCTCTATGGCGTAACTCAATAGAGATGGAGTTAGTAATACTCTAGATTGAGTTTGAGTGTATATATATGAGCGCGTATTTGTAAATTAATATAAAAATTGTTTTATATTGTGTTGACTGGTCAGTCGAGTAGTTTATAAATTCTGGTCGAAACAGTGATGCAAACTGTGTCGATAGGTGTTTCTAAACTCTTGAACAGAGTAATTCGACACAGTATGTTTTTAAAGAGGGTAAATAAAATAATTTTACCCAAAAATATATTTTGATATAAAGATAGAATATATATTGGAACTATCTAATATATATTGAATGTGTTGGTTGAAATTATGATCGAATAAGATTTATAATTGAGTTGGTTATATAAATAACCGATCGAAATATTATATAAGTATAATGTGTAAAATCAGATGAACTGAATCTGAATTTAAACCAGAACTGAAATAAAACTCTAGAAACTTGGAAAGGTGTTAAAATAATATTTGGATTAAATATATGGGAATCTTAAAATCCTGGGAGATTTGAAATTGTTTTCCAAGTGCTTTGAAAGATATTTGGAAGTAAAATTCAAAATGGAAGTGTTTTAAAATGAATTTTCAAAAGTGATATAGTATTGAACTCACTTCGATCACTGGAAAATAATTCTGATGATGACGGCCGCATCATCAGTGTAATTTTCGAGTTGCTAAGTGACAATTACTACCAAAGATTGTGTTTTGAATTATTGTAAGGAAACAAGTTGTCAGAAATTCAAATGTTTTGAATTAATATGATTTCAAACTGATTTGAAATAAAATCCTAGGAATTTGAATTCTGAAACAAAAATTTAACTTATGAAGTTAAAATGATAAAAGTGGAACTTAAACTAAGATAAGCGAATTTGGAACGATCCAGAATGGGAAATTGTAAAAGAGAAATATTGGAGATTCGTGTTATTAAAATAAATTAATTCTTGGAGAATAAAAATCGAATTTTGAATTTGGAGATGAAGATAACTGATTTGAGAAATAAATCAGTAAATGGAACGTTGTAATAGAACTTAACAAGGATAAGAGTTGGAATTGAGAATGGAATTGGAGTTGAAATGAAATTTGGCTTAATAAAAATGAAAGATTGGTTTGAGAATGGATTGATGGGAGATCAACCAAGGATGTTTGGATATGCTAAAGTGATAGCAAATGGCAGGTATAGAGTTAAATGCCAGACAAAAAGGTATATATTCATATTTTGTATGGGATATGAGATTTCTATGAGTATATTGGGCAAGTCACATGGCCGTTTGAATTTATTTTGGATTGGAGAAGGCCCAGTGAGGCAAGTTGTGGTAGTACCGAATGAGCCGTGCGGAGGAGATGCTGGTGAAATTATCCGGTAGATTGAGGTGTTAGGAAATTTTCAGAATTTCTGAAAATATTCGTTAATAAGAAGAAATTAATTTTTAATTAAAATTGATCGGTTCAGTTGAAACTGAATTTAAGAAATTAAAATAAAAGATTTTTAACCTGCTTATAATATGGATTGTAGCATTTTCCCCACCTTAGTAATTTCGGGGACGAAGTTCTTTTAAGGGGGAAGGAATGTAATGTCCCGCATTTTTATCGGTTTGTATTTGAATATTTAAATCAGTTTAAATATTGATTTCGTAATATAAGTGGATTTATATATTAATTAAAATGAAGATGAACGTATAAAAATATATATTAATTATAATCGAGCCCGTAATATCGCGGCAGTTTGTAATTTAACGTTCTGAACATCAGCTGAGTGTAGAGGACTTATTTTAAATCGGATTTCTGCGAAACAAGAAACGTTGGAATCTATTAAACTGTATTTTTCTAACAGAAGTGAAAAACCAAGGTTTCGTCGTATAGATTGTAAGATATGTCCAAATCAAATATTCAGAAAGTCGCTATAAAATCATCAATCGACCGTAACAGTTTATTTGATATAACTAGATACCGGACGCAAATTTGAACAAGGTTCTTTTGAGACATAGTGATAATTTAATTTTTAGAATTTTACTGTAATTTTTAGTTAATTAAATACGCAACTTTTTATTTGGAGTATTTTGCACCATGTAACAACATTTTAGGGTTTCACAGTATAAGTTAAACTACCGATATTATTATATTTTTGGGATCATGGTACCTCGCTAGACATGATCGTATCTATATTTCTGTCCGTAGCCATCCAGATATGAACGAATTTTACGTAACATGGTACATTTAGATTTGTGAAACATAAATCTAAATATTTGGTTCCTTCCCGGATAACCTGTACGTCCTTTCTCTTCATGAAGCAAACCTTAAGAAGGACCATTACCTAAAATTTTAACACCATGACCTATATAGGACACAAAGGCCAAATTGATATCAAAACATGCGGGGAAACTTAATGGCGAAGTCCTCAACTTTCAACCCTATACAGACATGCCTAAGATAATAAATTAATACAAACCCATACCCTACTAATAAAACCCTGACCCTAAATACCTATATTATTCCATCCCCTATTACTTTCAAGTGAAGATATAGACCATAACGCTAAGCCTAGGAACAAAGAAAAATCCTTGACAAAATTGCAAAACTATGTTCTGAGCCCATAGTATTGTTTTGATGGTATCACAGCCTTCTGCCACAATAAATATATCATCTTCCACGGAAATGAACCCAGAACAAAACAAACGAAAACTTCCTTTTCTCCCTGCTCAAATAACATCAAACCTGTCCCTCTTTTGAAGTAGTTCAAAGCTGCTGTGTAAATTAAACTCAAGCCTTTTCCCTCTAAAAGTTTTCTCTTCAAATACAAAATAACCAACCCAACTTTCTTCGCGGCAAGTTAATGCCTTCCTGTCAGTAGGTGACATGCGTTCGAATAGTGGTGGAGCGTCTCGTTGGAGGGATGAGGTATTGGAAGTGAAGTTAAATGATGGATAAATGTTGCTGGAGGTTATGACAAATTGTTTTGTGGAAATGGTATAAAGATGGCGAACTGGTGGAGATTTGTTCGGACAAGAGGAGTATGGTTTTAAAACTAAGCACATGAGTTAATGTGGCTTTGATTTCTTTGGGTATGATGATGCCATGTTTAAGTGCAAAATCATGAAAGAGGGAGTGGGATGGGCTGACTTCGAAATTGGGATGGTCATTAGGTTTCATTGGTGGATGGTGTTTGAGTGGGATTAGCAGATGTTGAAGGGTGGGATGATGAGAAGATGTGGAGTGTGTATTCGAGTATGGAGGTAGAATAGTGGGATGACGCTTGTCACGATGGAGTACTCACGGTCCTGGGCGAAGTGGTGAACAGTTGGATGGAGTGGTACTATGTTGAATGAAGCAGCGAAGAAAATGAGGCCTTGCAAGAAACCGTGGTTTGAGTTAAAACAGTATATGTATATGAGAGTTTTGTTGTATGCGAACCAAAGACAAAGATGAAGAAATCGGCCATTGTGATCAAAGGGACTGCGGGCTTTCTAAGAACATGAGGGTGCGGTTTCAGGAAATGAGGGATGGATTTGCATGAGAGGTGTTCACACAACAGTTGCGTGTGATACTGGTGCATGATATTGACTGTTGGATACCAAAGTATTGGAAAGAGGAGCGTGGAGTACTGTGGAGGTTGCTGGAGTTTCAGTGAGGGCAGACTTATTTCGGTTGGAGTTTTCTCCTGTAGTTGTGTTCAACAATGAGGGGTTAGAGTTGTCATACTAGTAGTTTACAGCTTGATGGCTAGTGAATTGAAGATGGCGTTGGGTTTTGGTAGAAAAGAAGCTTGAACGTATGCAGCATGGAGTTGTTTGATGTAGGGGGTCACATTTTTCTTGTACAAGGAAAAGATGATGTACCTATGTACGGGCGTAGGTTTTAAAACAAATGAAGATGGGCTGGGGGCTTTCTCACGTTGGCATTGGGCCATGAAAATTATATATAAAAAGAAGTAAAGAGAAAATGTTGTTGTTGTGGACAAAGAAAAAGGAAAGTTTTGAAATCGTATAACTGGAGGAAGAAGCTCCTGTACACCGGCGGGAGTGGGTTATGAAGTGTGGGAAAGGCCGACAGAAAATAAGGTGAGGCCCACTTATGTTAAGCATTTAATTAAGGTGATTTGTATTGAAATTTTTGTTGAAGGAAAGAACGATACTAGGAGCAGAACTAAATAGTTAAGGAAGGAAGATTTAGTACAAATGGATGTGGTTGAATCCTTATTGCAGCAGGCCGACATGCCAATCAAGAATTTCGGACGGTCAGATCCGTTGTGATCGTACAGACGAGCGCTACACAATGGAACTGACTGTAAGTGAATGGGAGCTCATTACAATTTATAGCGAAATAAATTGTCCGTCTGAATTGACTGACGTAAATCGTTATTTAACGGTTAACACGCAAAGGTGAGTAAATTCACTCACTCTGATCTATTTTAAAATATTTTAATTATATTTTAATATTGGTTGAATACTATGTGATGGTCGTTTAGGTATATTACAATAAAAATTGGTTAAATAATATATATCATTGCATATATACACATCACGGATTGCATACTGATCCCATCAGTTATAAGATTCCATAGTATGAAATTAGTGTATTGTATTGACTAACATCTGTGGATGCGGGAAACCGGTTGGAGGAATCCAGCCTGATTCCACGATATTTATCTGTACTGTTGGTTTTATATTATTTATATAAGCGTGACTGTCATGTCGAAATTAGTTATAGAGGTGGATATTACAGCGTATAACAAGTCTTTGAACTATAGCGGTAAAATAAACGCGGTTGACTAGGCTTAAACGTGACTGTTATGTCGAGATTAGTTACGAAGGAGAATATTACAGCATATGACAAGTTTTGAACTATAACGATAAATTAACGCTGTTAACCAAACTTAAGTGTAATTTTTATATATAGCAACACTAACAATTTAGTTTGAAATCCACTTATTCGAAAGTAATAAGTAACAATGTTGTAAGAAAATATAAGCACTTGTTTAGAAAGGGAAATTGGAGAATCGTGTTAGAAAACAATGACAGCATTTCGATATTCGAAATGTGATTAGAATTAAACCATTACGATTTGGAACTATAGTACGACTATGTCGAATGAATTATTTTTAGGAATTATAATCTGATAGGATAATTAATATTCAGTTTTAAACCAACGAATTATAATAGGATATGTAATCAATATGTAGTTATAAACTTGATATTGATTTAACAAGGAGTTGACTTGGAAACAGAGTTTATAAAGTGTAATAACTGGGAATGTTTTCCAAGAAGTGTGAAAAGACTAAAACGGGTTTGGGAAATATCTGGTAAGATATGGGAATGCGAATAATTAAACGAATGTTAAATAAAAAGTGCCCGTGATTGTGTGATGTTAGTGGAATGAATGTTGTTTTTTACTTCGATAGTTAAAGAACCGACTATCGAAGTGTTTAACCATCGTTGTCGATACGGAGAGACTGGTTGGGTATATTGTCCGAAAACCACTCCATATAGGCATAAGCACTGCAAATTATATTATGCTGAAGGAAATCGAAGACAAAGTAAAATGCAAGGATCGTCCTGTTCCAAAATGGTGTTTTCTGTTTGTCCAGTCCCAGGACAACTTGTATGGACGAGTGTTTGACAGAGTATACCTAGTAAATCACGTACGATTGATCTCTTAAAGGTATTACGTCCGGTGGCGGAGGAATTCGTTCCTCTTAGCTTTTTATACCCGTGATATTTTTGGAAATCGATTAGTGAATTGACGGGTTTGACGATGTGGCATTCAAAGTGAATGGTGATCAGATGTTGTGAAGATAGACGTAGCCTTTAGCCTCACAACCAGGAAGTAACAAAAGTTGGGCTAGGCAGCATGGCTAGTTGGGTCATACCCAAGCAGGGTGTATTGTCACCGATCTAGAGAAAATTCATATTTGTTCTTCTTTTCGATTCTGTATCTTCGGATGACGGTTGGATGGCCTACAACCAGGGTGGCAATATATTCAATACACTCAAGCTAAATGAGTGGTCGGTCATGTGTGGCCGGGTTGCAGACGTTCTTGTTGAACCCAGGTATATCCCCTCTAGAGTACACTGATCGGAAGGTGCTCCCATACCTTGTCCGTTGGAATCCTATCTCCAATAAGCGCCCTGCAGTTTATGATTTTATGCTATATATGTGGAGCGTGAGATGCAAGCGTTCTGCTACTTGGTTATTTATATGATTAGACATTATCATAATATCACTGAATTTTGATATCAAAATATTTGGGTTATAGTAAGGTAAAAACAGTCCATGTTTATGTATGGGATGGTCTTACTATTATCCTTTTGTTTCAAAGGATTTTCAAAGTTAAACGATATGGTTGGAATTTACTCACACCAGTCCCATGACTGACCCAAAGTTTATTTTGTTTGTTCTCCCTAAACTCTTGGGTGCCCAAGTTTGTTCGGGCAGTCTAATGTTTCAAGCTTTGCAGATTCACTTGGAGGAGCTCAAAGCAGAAGGCTACACCATTAGTTATGTAGAGATTATTTCCGCTGTGATGTAAATGAGTTATACTCTGATATGGTATGCATGTACAAATTCAGATTTTGTATTTCAAAGTTCTGTTGTAATACAATTTATTCATTCCGCTGTGAGTTTCGTGTTTACTCTGACTCTAATGCTCTTCTTCTTCTTCTTCTTCTTCTTCTTCTATTCTATTAGTTTTATATTTTCTATCTCATCTTCTTATTTCTTTCTATTAATGATCTGAATTTTCGTGCACTTTGAGTTGAATGTGTAGGATATTAGTCAGCTCAACTTGGTACGGATTTTCGGGCCGTTACAAAAACAATTTAAATATTTAATATTAAAGGGCTAAAAATCCGAGACATTACATTCCTTCCTCCTTAAAAGAATTTCGTCCCCGAAATTAATAAGGTAGAATAAATTCTACAGACTCAATAACTTATCAAAAGCTCACTTTGTTATAACTCGACATTTCATATTCTATAGCTCAAGTCCTATACAACTTTAAGTTTTCATAGAAATATTTAATTTTCTATTTCCCATTCAAAAATCTTCAAATTGAATTCATTTTGAAAATCATCTCCTTTATCTTTACAACAATTTTCAAATTTTTTTTAACTCCCTAAATTTTGGAAATTTTTTGGCAGAATCTCCCCTGTATGAAGGAGCTTTTGCAATATACCAAAAGAGAGAAAAAAGTACACATCGACCCTCATGGTCGGAAAACAATTCATATATCCTAATTTGATATTTTTGCATAGGCGTAGCTTATATAAGCGTTTATTAAGCGCATTCTCTTAGCGATTATACAATCCACGCAGCCAAAACTAAGCCAGGCAGCTCCATTTACTTCTGCTTACTCAATTTAAACACATAGGTCTCATATATGCGAAATTTTAATAACCTTTATTCATTTAGATGATTAAACACATGAATTCAATATTAACAAGTCATATCATGTATATTTAGCACGTATATGTTACAACAAGTTCCAATATTTAGTATGTACGTCATTTATTCATATTACACATCGTATATAGTTTTATTTATTTAATTCAAATGATTTGCGATCAATATATTCACATTCCATTCATATTTCATTTATATGCATCCAAATTTATTCAGATTAACTCTTATCAATATATTTATTTCGTTTATGCCAACGAATTTTTTTCTATGTTTGATATTCTCTAGTTATTATAGTAATCATTTTTTTCTGGCTAATTTTAATTGATTTCAAATCAATTCTTCAGCTTCACTTTTACCAATTCAATTTATTTAACTTGCATAAGTTAAGTTTTAGATTCTAGAATTCAAATTCACGGTTTTATTTCAAATCCTTTGAAATAAAATAAATATACATAAAAATATTTCTTTCCATCTCAAATTCAAACATTTGAAATTTTCAAAACTTATTTGCAAAAATAAGTTTCCATAGGAAATCTCATTATGGTAGCAATCCATTACTTAGAAAATCGAAAATAAACACCGATGATGTCTGGATCATCATCGGAATTATTTTCCACTGACCGAAGTGAATTCAGTGCTTTATCATTTTCAAAAATCCATTCAGAACAATTTAATTCAAAAATCCTTACAAAAAAACAATATTATTTTAATATACTTTGGAAAAATATTTTTTAAACATCCGAGATTTAAATTTCAAACTATAATTTCAGTAAATTTTAATTTTATCTCATTTGTATATTCATCCTTCTACAAATTCTATTTTGTTATATATAACCATTTCAAATTTTTAATCTCATTTGATTATAATAATGATAGCAACCAACTCATCCATATATAAATAATTTTAGAAAATTGTTCACTTTATATCAAAATATAATTTTGGGAAAATTTAGTTCATTTCCCAGCTTTTAAAACATACTGTGTCGGATTACTCTGCTCAAGTGTTTAGAAACACATTATCGATACAGTTGTACATTCTGTACCGACCAGAATTCATAAACAACTTGACAAACCAATCAACACAATATAAAACAGTTTTTATATCCACTTACAAATATGCTCTCTCATATTTAAGCGCTCAACTCATTCTAGGGTACTGGTGACTCTATCTCTAATGAGTAAACCCCCAACAAAGCCTAGGTGTTCGCTCAACCTAAGCTCTGATACCAAATGTAACAACCCACAAATTCGTACTATCTGAATTGACTAAAACAACATGTCCAACCCAAATAATACAGAAATATGAGTCATTAGGGTTAAAGAAATAGAACAAATAGGAGAAGAACGAAAAAAACTATATAGAATCTCATAGCGGAACGAACAAAATATAATATATAACATAATTTTTGAAATACAAATCTGAATTTGTATATACATACCATATCAGAGTACGACACATATATATCACAGCGGAAATAACTCTAAATAATTAACGGTGAAGCCTCCTGCTTCAACCTCCTCCAAGTGCATCTGTAAAAGCCTGAAACACTTGACTGCCTATACAAATTTGGGCATCCAAGAGTTTAGGAAAACAAACAAAATAAACTCTGGGTCACTCATGGGACTGATGTGAGTAAACTCCAACCATATTGTTTAACTATGAAAATCCTTTGAAAGAAAAGGATAATAGTAAGACCAGCCCACACATAAACATGGATGGTTTTTACCTTGCTATAACCCAAAACATTTTTGATATCAAAAAACCCGGTGATATTACAATAATGTCTAATCAAATAAATAACCAAAAAGTAGAACGCTTGCATCTCACGCTCTACATATATAGTATAAAAATCAAAAACCGTAGGGCGCTTATTGAAGATTGGATTCCAACTATGACAAGGTATGGGACCACATCCCGATCAGTGTACTCTAAAGGGGATATACTAGGGTTCAACAAGAACATCTTGCAACCCAGCCACACATGACCGCCCACTCATTTAGCTTGAGTGTAGCGAGTATGTTTTCACCCACGGTTGTCGATCGTCCAACCGTAATCCGTAAGATACATAATTGAAAGAAGAATAAATAATGAATTTTCTCTAGATTAGTGACAAATATACCTTGCTTGGGTATGTCCCACCTAGCCATGCTGCCTGCCCGATTTTTATCATTTCCCTGTTGTGAGGCTTGAGGCTATGTTGATCTTTCAGAAACATCTGGCTACCATTCACTTTGAATGTCACATCGTCAAACTCGTCAAATCACTGGTTGATCTTCCCAAAATATTACGGGTATAAAATCTAAGAGAAATGAATTCCACCGCCATCAAACATAATATTTCGAAGAGATCGTCTTATGTGATCCATTAAGAATACTCTGTCAGACATTCATCAATAGAGGTTGTCCTGGGACTAGACAATAGAACATCCTTTGCATTTCACTTTGTCTCCAATTTCAAGCATAATCTAATTCGCAACGCCTATGCCTATACGGAGTGGTTTTCAGATATTAAATCTAACCGGTCTCTCCGTATTGACAACGATGGTCCAAAAAATATTTGATTGCTGGTGATTTAACTATTAAAGGAAACCAAACATCCACCAAACAATCATTGACCCTTTTTAATATTAATTAAACTACTTTTCAAATTCCTTATCGAATTCTATATATTGTTATATTGATTTCTAGTTATCCAAATTTCTTAAAAATATTATAACTCCTTAAATTTTCGGAAAATTTTGCCAGCACATCCTTTGTACCAGTCAATAGTTCAAACTCCTACTCGCCTATCTAGGCTCTTTCCATTCAAAAATAAAATCAAAAAGCCAAGAGGCTTTCCCAATAGGCTCATAAAATCTTGTATGGAAATTTAAACATGTACCTTTTTATTGGGCACTTAAATTATAGTCTTCATACTCTTATTTCCACACCTATCAACCTATGCATATTCCCATTTCCAATCTATCTCAAACCGATCCAATCATTTTATCTCAATTTGCTCATTTATATTCAAATTATCTTATTTTCTTATTCTATTTTAAGTTGAAAATCTCACGTTCAAATTTATATTCGCTTATACACAAATCAAACTCAAACTCGTTGTTCGCTTCCAAAACCTAATCCATGTTCCATATTCAAATTCCCATTTTTCAATTTACAAATTCAGTTTACTTAATAAGCATTAAGATCGATCAAAAACAATATTAACTAATTCCTTTCGAAATTAGTTAACTTCATTTGATAATTAAAAATATGAATTTTGTTCCAAAAATCGATCCATTTACTCGATTTGAGTTCCTATTTAATTTATAACTTAAATGCAGAAATTCAGATTTATCCAATCAAAATCCTTTTATTCAATTCAATAAACCGTTATGGTTTAGAACGATTATGGTGTTGTTTTTCTGAAAATTTGATTTTGACATAACTCGAAATCTGTATGACGAAATCTAGATTTTTCTCTTCCATTAGAAAACTATTATTCAATAGGTCGGAGCGTTTCTTGTTTCATCGAACTACTTTTCCACGACGAGTTTGTTTTAATTAAATTAAAAATAAACATTTAAAAACTTCATTTATAAAATAATTCCATCTACATTTTCGATATTTTAAAGTAATTCAAGCCCGTGATCCAAATCTAACTTAACAATTCAGGTTACTCAAACTTGTCGATTTTTATTCCACATTCATAACTTAGTTATGAATGTATTCAAAACTTAGTTATGAAAGTATTCAAAACTCAAATTTCTATATTCAAGTTTAATTCATATGGAAAAAGATAATTTATAAAATATCGATCTCATCAAATTCCAACTATAAATTTCCTTTGTGCAAAAAGTTAATTAATTCAACATGCCTTACCATTACAAACTAATACCATCCCTTGATAATAGTGAAGTCGTTCAAGTTAGGGTATTTTAATTACCTCTCAGACCTTGATCGACAACGTTCTTATCTCGAGATGGTTAAGAGTTTATAATAATAAACTGACATTATTTATCGTAAAAATCCCATCTTCTGTTCCATTTAAAAATATGACTTCTAAATTACATCCCTTATATTTGGAAAAAATCTATTTCCAATCTATTAAATGAAGATTACTCCAGTATATTTACAAACAATGTTTATAATTCAACTTATATATTTTATATTTAACAAGCTTCCATTTAAAATTCCGTTTAAAACTCGATTCCTTATTTGAAATATTTTATTATTTTAACTTATATATATGAGCATATAATCTGTTTTCATATTAAAATTTTAATTTTCTATTTAATACAATCCCAATATCTTTGGAAATAAAATTTTATTTCTATAAATTTGACTCTACTGAATTCAAATCATAAATCGGTATGAATTTATTTCAATCCAATTTATTCCGAACATCAGAATAAATTTAAATGTTTTCTTCTCGAATGATTCCAAATTCATTTATATTCAGTCTTGAATTAGAATTTCAAATTATACAATGATAGTTAGTTAACTTTATTTATAAATACCATTTATAAATTTCACTTCATGGTCTAAATATTAAAACAAGCTTTGATTTCAAATTCCGTTGGGAAATCCAATTTCCACTTCCGAAATTAATCTTTCCTTTTTAAATTCATACTTGAATTTAAAATTTTAATATTATCTAATGATAATATTTCTTTTCATTTATGAACACCGTTTATAAATTCAACTACTTTTTTTATTATTAAAAGTTAATATTTCTGAATTCATTTGAAATTCCATTTCTAATTCGAAAATTAAACTTTCCCTTTTCAAATCTAAAAATCCCTTTGTATAATATTTTTTTCTAGGGCCAGTGATATTTAAACATCCAAAACTCACAATTTCCAATCAAAGATTTTTCAACACCTCATATATAATGATATATATAAAAAACAATTATAAGATGTGAAGAATCCAGTTGGATCCCTCCAACCTGTTTTCTTGCATCCACAGATGTCAAACAACATAAATAATACCAATCCTGCTTCAAGGCAGGATATCCCGGTATAGAAAGTCATCCACTCATATATCATGGGGTGATTGGGTCATCCGCTAATGATACTGCAAGCATCCACTAATGATACTATGGGAAATCCAATATATATATAATAGCCACAACCACCGAGCCTAAATAACTATATATATGATAACCACAATTTATAAATAAACAACAATGCAGCCAATCAACCAACAAACAACATATAAATATTTGTATTAAATAAATATTCAATTATAATGAATTATAATCGAACAAAGTTGTGAGTTTACTCACCTTGATTTTCGTTTTTCGAATTTCCTGTTAATTTCCATATCGTCATCGACGAATCTACTCCGGTGAAATTAATCATGTACCTACGATTATTTTAAATTTTTATTTATTAGTTAAACAATTATTTAAATTAAATATTAAAATAAATAAAGAATTTATTCAATGTACATTAAAAAAATTAAACTTATACCTTGCTGCTACCGAAATCTACTTGACTAATTCACGAAGCACATCAACCATCATTGATCCATTCTCATCCCCATCAACCCCAAAAACAGTCATTCTCCATTTTGACAATTCAGAAAACACCTTATAGACAATTTACCATCTCCATCTAACACCTATAACCAACTGTCTGGCTGCCACTGCTACACCAGCTCGATCCCAACATTGACGAAAATCCCAGTCCAGAATCCTATTCCTTCGGACAAGCCTCCTATAGTCAAACCCCCCATCCAACTTAGTAAACACCAGTAAAACTCGAACGTTCTCCTCAAACTTGCACAAGCCCTTTCCCACCATTCCTGAACGCAAATTGTCGTAGGGGTTTGAACAACCCCATCTTGAAATCACTGACTACCACGACATCACCACCCTAAACCTACTTTCAGATTTTCACATCGAGTCCATGGTGCTAAAAACTTCAACCCTATGACGCGCTCGAAACTGTCGAGCCCTAAAAATTGTCGCACACTGATCGGAGTCCTCTTTTGTTTCATTTGATCGCGTTTTTGATCTCAACAGTTAGCATCACGTCGACCATCACTTCGATGTCGCAACTCCCAAATAGCCCACACTGTTTCATCGCATCCTCTTTCAAACTATTAGCAGCCTCCAAAAAGTCCATTGCTATCCTCCTGCCATCATGCTCCAATAGCCTCGCGATGTAATTGATTTGAGCGAGTTCTAAAATTTGGACTAAGGAAAGAAACGGCTTTGAATTAATAATTAAAAAACCCGATTTGATTTTTCGTTTTATAGAAAAGAATAGAAAAGCGGAATGGCTTAAGCTGTTGTTTATTTCTTCCATGGATTTAGATTAGAGATATCTGAAAGCTTGGATTCAATTAATAGAAGAGCGAGGGAACCAAATTTCCTGCTTGATGTAAGCTAAGTCTGCGCGAATTCATTCCTTAGGACGACACAACTAATTTCGTTGTCTTCCTTTGTTATGAAGCTAGGAGACATGGCGTACAAGAATTAAAGAAAAGAGGCAGAAGCTATAGATAGGTTTTGGTTAGAAAATAAATAGGTCGGCCTTATGTTTCAATATATATATATATATATATATATATATATATATATACTGATTTAATTTTTTATAGATTTTATAACCAAAATTTCTCATTGCCTTTAATTAGAAACCTCAAACTGCTATTCAACCGTAACGACTGATGTTCCCAAAGTTATTTACTATTCTGAATTCAGCAGAACGGTTTCTGAAATTTAATTCGGCTGTATAGAAGAGATAACAAATTAAATCAACGTTTCAAATTAAATTCGGTTTAAAATATAAATCAATTTCAAACAATTAAATTCATTGAAAATAAATTCAGTCCCACTCGATTATAATGAAGAATAGATATCTTTATGTTCGGAATATAAATTAAATTGAAATAAATCCAACAGATTTATTTTAGAATTCGAATATGTCGAATTTACAAATGCAAATTTTTCTCAAAAAGGAAATTATGATTATATTTAGTTGTAATTATATTTTGGAACTTTAATCCAAGAACCTGATACTATTTAAATATCAAAATATTTTCGATATATATATATAAGTTATAATAATAAAATAAAATGTAAATCAAGTTCAAATGGAGTTTAAATTGGAAATTTGCTTTAAGATATGAAATGAGGCAGTTAATTTAGAAACAACATTTATAAATGGAATGAAGTCAGGTAATTTGGAAATAGATTATTCCAAAATAAACATGGCTTATAAAACCATATTTTAATGGACTAGAAAGTGGGATTTTAATCGAATTTTGTATTACAAACTTTTATCAATCCCAATATAAGAACGTTGTCAATTAAGGTCTGAGAGGTAATTGAAATACCCCAACTGGAGTGACTTCACTATTATCAAGGGATGATACTAGTTTATAATGGTAAATGATGTCGAATAAATTGATTTTCCCATAAATGGAAATTATATTTAGAATTCGAGTATCGATATTTTATAAATAATCTAATTCCATATGAATTGGACTTGAATATAGAAATTTGAGTTATGAATGTGGAATGAAAATTGGCAAGTTTGTATTACCTGGATTGTTAAGTCAGATTTGGATAACGGGCTTGAATTTCTTTAAACTATCGAAAATGGAGTTGGAATTAGTTTATAAACGATGTTTTTAAACGTTTATATTTAATTTAATTAAAACGAACTCGCCGCATCGCGGTAGCTCGTAATTTGGCACTTGGAACTTCAATTGAGTATATAGAACTTAGTATGAGTCGGAATTCGATGAGACAAGAAACGTCTGAACCTATCGAATAATAGTTTTCTAATGGAAGAGAAAAATCAGGATTTCGCCCTAAAGATTTTAAGTTATGTCAAAATAGAATTTTAGAAAAGTTGCTATAAAATCGTTTAAAAACCATAACCATTTAGTTAGTTAATTAATTAATTAAAGAGATATTTAGTTAATAAAAATCCAGATTTGAGTTATAAAATAGATTTGAACTCACGTGGAGTAAATGGATTGATTTTTGGAACAAAAATTAGATTTTTAATTATCGATTGAAGTTAACTAATTTCCTTGAAATTAGTTAATAGAGTTTGGCCAAATTTAACTCTGTTTAAGTAATTTGAATTTATTAGTTGAATTTAGGGATCTGAATATCGAACTTGCGTTAAATTTTGGAATTTTGACATGGAGATTGAATTCATATAAGCGAATAAAAGTATGTTCGAACGTGAGATGTTCAAAGTAAAATTAGAATGAGCAAATAAGCTAATTTGAAATTAAATTAGCAAATTTGAGTTAAAATGATTGGATCGATGTGAGACAGATTGGAAATGGGAATATGCATAGGTTAACAGGTATGAGTTGAAGAGTAGGAAGAGAGTTGAAGATTTTATATTAAGTGCCCGACAAAAAGGTACATGTTTCAATTTCCATATGAGATTCTATGAGCCTACTTGGCAAGCCGCTTGGCTTTTTGATTTTTTTTTTTTGAATGGAAAGGGCTTAGAGTGGCGAGTCGGGGTTTGAGCTATTGACCGGTACAAAGGAGGTGTTGGCGAAATTTTTCAGAGTTTTACGGAGTTAGAATATTTTTAAGTAGTTTTGATAACCAGAAATCGATATATCGATATATATATATATAATTCAATAAGGAAACTTAAAATAGAATATTAATTAGAAAGGGCCAGTGATTGTTTGATGGATGTTTGTTTTCCTTTGATGTGGCATTCAAAGTGTATGGTGGCCAGATGTTCTAAAAAGGTATACGTAGCCTCAATCCTCATCAACCAGGAAATGACAAAAAATGGGAAGGCAATATGGCTAGTCGGGTCATACCCAAGCACGGTATATGTGTCACTGATCTAGAGAAAATTCATTATTTATTCTTCTTTCGATTCTGTATCTTACGATTACGATTGGACAATGGACATCTGTGGGTGACAATATATTCGCTACACTCACGCTAAATGAGTGGGCGGTCATGTGTGGCCAGGTTGCAAGATGTTCTTGCTAAACCCCAGTGTATCCCCTCTAGAGTACACTAATCGAGAGGTTGTCCCATAACCTGTCATAGTTGGAATCTAATCTCCAATAAGCGCCCTGCTGTTTTTGATTTTATACTATAAATGTAGAGCGTGAGATGCAAGCATTTTACTATTTGGTTATTTATTTGATTAGGCATTATTATAATATCACTGGATTTTGATATCAAAAATGTTTTAGGTTATAGTAAGGTAAAAACCATCCATGTTTATGTGTAGGATGGTCTTACAACTACCCTTTCTTTCAAAGGATTTTCAAAGTTAAACGATATGGTTGGAGTTTACTCACATCAGTCCCATGACTGACCCAAAGTTTATTTTGTTTGTTTTTACCTAAACTCTTGGATGCCCAAATTTGTACGGGCAGCCAAGTGTTTTTGGATTTTATAGATACACTTGGAGGAGCTTGAAGTAGGAGGTTTCACCGTTAGTTATTTAAAGTATTTCCACTGTGATGTATATGTATTGTACTCTGATATAGTATGTATATACAATACAAATTTGTATTTCAAAGTTATGTTATATAATATATTTTATTCGTTCCACTGTGAGATTTTTTTTGTTATTTCTATTCTTCTTCTATCTGTTTCTATTTTTTAACCCTAATGACTATTTGTATTATTTGGGTTGGACGTGTGTCGTTTAGTCAACTCAGATAGTATGGATTTGTGGGCCGTTATAGTTGGTTGTAACGTCCTGGATTTTTAGTCGATTTATTTTTAAACATTTAGATTTATTTTAAATGTTGAATTGGAAATATAAATTAATTTTAATATGGAATTTATCGATTTAATAATCAATATACGATTTAATTTCGAATGTACTGAATTATCGTATATGGAAAAACAAAATAATTGAAATCGAAGTTAAAAACTGATATCAACAATTTAGTCGACTAATATAAATTTTGTATTGAAATAGAATGATAAAAATTTATTATCGATGAATTTAATTGGTTGAAAGCGATTTATATTTTAATTAATTGAATTTAATTTAAATGGTCAGTTTAAAATTGTTATCTTTTCCATATGATGGAATTAGGCTTCGAAACATGTACCAGTATGTTCAGAATTATCGTATAACCTTAAAGATGTTGGTCGTTACGCTAAAAACATAGTTCAAAATCAATAGGTATTTTAAATTAAATCAATTCATATATATTCTAAACAAATAAAAATAAAATAAATAAAATATATATAAGGTCGACCTATATTTTCTAACGCAACCTATCTATTTACCTATGCTGCCTTTTTCCTTTAATTCATGTACGATATTGTCTCTCACTCTCAGTATCAAAGAGGCAACCAATTTATGGCGTATGCACGAGGTGTATACCCTTCCACTTCTATTAATATCGCATTACTCCTGTTATTCCCCATCCTCCTCCTTCAATCATTTTCCAAATAAAACCAAATTTGCTCCTTCCTTCAGAACTGCACATTTCAAGAGGAATCAAATCGAAAACGCAAATTCAAACCACAATCTTCTAAAGCTCGACGACAATTGAAAGCATTTGCGATTCAAGGAGAAAAGGGTATCGCGATTCGTAATTTGGGGGTATCGGATTTCGAGCATCAGAGGGATGGGGTGTTCGAACACAGATGGTTATCGGAGATGGAAAGAAGATCTTATAGGGGAAAGATGGGAGTAGGATGCGATTGTTTTGGGAAGGAGAGAAGTCGATGTTGGAGTTCGGTCATGGATGTGTGCCGAGATGTGCTGTTGCGTTGACCCGGTGGAGAAGATAAAGGGAGGCATGAAGGGGACGATGGTGGATTTAGTGAGTTTGACGTTGAGGCAGTAGGCAAAATGGGGATTGTGTGAGTTTGAAGATCTTGGTGCATGAGTTACTAGAGTTGACAGTTTTGGAAAGCTCGATCTTTAAAGTTAGGATGGTGCAATATACTATAATGGATGGAGTTCAATTCACTGGAGATGGAACTGTGAGGACCAAATGGAGTTTGGAGGAGTTCAATATGTGGAGGGTGACACTGTGTAAGGGTAAATTAGTTGTTCGATGTTCTGATGGTTGAATTGGGCTTGGAACACAGTAAAAACAGGGAGGTCCAGTTCGAATGTAATGGGGTTGGAGTGATGTTTGTTGATTGGAGTTGTGGGACAGGGCAGTAATAGTAATGGGAAGGTTTGGTGATCGATAAATGGATGTTTGCAGTAAATGGTAGAAGTTCAGAGAAGTGGGAGTTATTGGTGACGGTGTGGTGCTTGATGGAATGCCGAATAGGATGAAGGAAAGTCTTGGGGATGATTTGCAGCTAAAACGATCGTTGATTTCTGAAGTGTTCTTTGTAGTTGATCGACATGTGTCGAGTTGGCTTCGTAGTAGTTCAAGCAATAAGGTATATGTTTTTGTTTAATTTAAATTATATAAAATAAATTATTTATTCATTTTAGTAGTTAATATAAATAAATAACAGCTTAATCGATTAATGAAAATAAATAATTGTATGTTCTTGGTAAATTTCACTCGAGATGATTCGTAGCCGACGATATGGAAATTAATTGGATGTTTCGCCAAATAAAAAAAATCAAGGTGAGTAAACTAACTTATTTGTTCGATTATAATTTATTATAATCGAATATTTATTTAATACACATATTTATATGTTATTTATTGGTCGATTAGTTGCATTATTGTTTATTTATAAATTGTGGTTATCATATATATTACTTATTTAGGCTTGGTGTTTGTGGTTATTATATATATATATATATATTGGATTTCCCACAGTATCATTAGCGGATACCAGCAGTATCTTTAGCGGATGACCCTATCGCCCCACGATATATGAGTGGATGACCTTCTATACCGCGATATCCTACCTTGAAGCGGGATTTGGTATCATTTATGTTGTTTGACATCCTCAGATGCAGGAAAACAGGTTGGAGGGATCCAACTGGATTGCTCAAAATTTATAATTGTCTGTTTTATATATATTATCATATATGAGGTGTTGAAAAACCTATGATTGGAAATTTTGTGTTTTGGATGTTTGAATATCACTAGCCCAAGAAAAAATATTATACAAAGGGATTTTTAGATTTGAAAAGGGAAAATTTAATTTTCGAAATAGAAATGGAATTTCAAATGAATTCAGAAATATAAACTTATTTTTAATAATAAAAACAAGTAGTTGAATTTATAAATGGTGTTTATAAATGGAAAGAAATACATTAGATAATATTAAAATTTTAAATTCAAGTATGAATTTAAAAAGGAAAGATTAAACTTCTGTATGGGAAATTGGATTTCCAAATGGAATTTGAAATCAAAGCTTGTTTTAATATTTAAACCATGAAGTGAAATTTATAAATGGTGCTTATAAATAAAGTAAATTAACTATCATTGTATAACTTGAAATTCTAATTCAAGAATGAATATAAATGAATTTGGAATCATTCGAGAAGAAAATATTGAAATTTATTCTGATGTTCGGAATAAACTGGATTCAAATAAATTCATACCGATTTATGATTTGAATTCAACAGAGTCAAATTTATAGAAATAAAATTTTATTTCTAAAGATATTGTAACTGTATTAAATAAAAAATTAAAATTTTAATATGAAAGTTGATTATATTATATATATAAGTTAAAATAATAAAATGTTTCAGATAAGGAATCAAGTTTTAAACGGAAATTTAAATGGAAGCTTGTAAAATATAAAATAAGGAAGTTGATTTATAAATAATGTTTATAAATATATTAGAGTAATCTTTATTTGATAAATTGGAAATAGATTTTTTCCAAATATAAGGGATGCCATTTAAAAGTAATATTTTCAAATGGAACAGAAGATGGGATTTTTATGATAAATAATGTCAGTTTTGGATTACAAACTCTTATCCATCTCGAGATAAGAACGTTGTCGATCAAGATCCAAGAGATAATTAAAATATCCAAACTTGAATGACTTCACTATTATCAAGGGATGGTATTAGTTTGTAATGGTGAGGGATGTTGAATTAATTAATTATTTGCATAAAGGAAATTTATAATTGGAATTTGATGAGATCGATATTTTTGTAAATAATCTAATTCCATATGAATTGGACTTGAATAAAGAAATTTGAGTTTTTAATACATTCATAACTAAGTTATGAATGTGGAATAAAAATCGACAAGTTTGAATAACCAAATTGTTAAGTCAGATTTGGATAACTGGCTTGAATTACTTTAAAATATCAAAATTGGAGTTGGAATTATTTTATAAATGAAGTTTTTAAACGTTTATATTTAATTTAATTAAAACAAACTCTTCGTGGCGTGGTAGTTCGTAATTTGACAATTCAAACTTTAATTGAGTATATAAAACTCAATATAAGTAAAAATTCGATGAAACAAGAAATGCCCAAACCTATTGAATAATAGTTTTCTAATGGAAGAGAAAAATCTTGATTTCGTCGTATAGATTTTGAGTTATGTCAAAATCAAATTTTCAGAAAAACAATGCCATAATTGTTTTAAACCATGAAGGTTTATTAAATTGAATAAAAGGATTTTGAGTGGATAAAATCCGAATTTTCGTTAGAAAAATCCGGACTTGAGCTATAAATTAAATAGGAACTCAAGTCGAGTAAATGGATCGATTTTTGGAACAAAAATCACATTTTTAATTATCAAATGAAGTTAACTAATTTCAAAAGGAATTAGTTAATATGGTTTTTGATCGAACTTAACGCTTGTTAAGTAAACTGAATTTGTAAATTGAAAAATGGGAATTTAAATATGGAACTTGGATTAGGATTTGGAAGCGAGCAACGAGTTTGAGTTTGATTTGTGTATAAATGAATATAAATTTAAACGTCAGATTTTCAACTTAAAAATAAAATAACAAAATTAGTTAATTTGAAAATAAATTAGCAAATTGAGATAAAATGATTGGATCGGTCTGAAATGGATTGGAAATGGGAATATGTATAGGTTGACAGGTATGGAAAGAAAAGTATGAAGATTATAATTTATGTGCTCGACAAAAAGGTACATGTTTAAAATTTCCATATGAGATTTTATGAGCCTATTGGGCAAGTCGCTTGGATTTTTTGATTTTCTTTTTGAATGGAAAAGGCCTAGAGAGGCGAGTTGGGGTTTGAGCTGTTGACCGGTACAAAGGAGGTGCTGGCAAAAAATTTCGGAAATTTAAGGAGTTAGAATATTTTTAAGAAATTTGGATGACTAGAAATCAAAATATCAATATATAGAATTCGATAAGGAATTTGAAGTAATTTAATTAATATTAGAAAGGGCCAGTGATTGATTGATGGATATTTGTTTTCCTTTGATAGTTAAATCACTGGCTACCAAAGATTTTGACCATCGTTTTCAATACGGAGAGACCAGTTGCATTTATCCGAAAACCACTCCGTATAGGCATAGGCGTTTCGAATTAGATTATGCTGAAGAAACTGGAGATGGAGTGAAATGCAAGGGTTGTTTTGTTGTCCAGACCCAGGACAACTTGTATGGACGAGTTTTGATAGAGTATTCCTAACGGATCACATAAGACGATCTCTTCGAGATATTACGTCTGGTGGCGGAGGAATTCGTTTCTCTTAGCTTTTTTACCCGTAATATTTTGGGAAGATCAACTAGTGATTTGACGGGTTTGACGATGTGGCATTCAAAGTGAATGGTGGCCAAATGTTCTAAAAGATTAACGTACCCTCACGCCTCACAACTGGGAGATGACAAAAATTGGGCCGGCAGCATGGCTAGGTGGGTCATACCCAAGAAGGTTTTATTTGCCACCGATTTAGAGAAAATTCATTATTTATTCTTCTTTCGATTCTGTATCTTACGGATTACGGTTGGATGGCCGAAAACCGTGGGTGACAATATATTCGCTACACTCAAGCTAAATAAGTGGGCGGTCATGTGTGGCCGGGTTGCAAGATGTTCTTGTTGAACCTCAGTGTATCCCCTCTAGAGTAGGCTGATTGGGAGGTGGTCCCATACCTTGCATAGTTGGAATCCAATCTCCAATAAGCGCCTTGCGGTTTTTGATTTTATGCTATATATATGTAGAGCGTGAGATGCAAGCGTTCTACTATTTGGTTATTTATTTGATTAGACACTAATATAATAACACTGGATTTTTATATCAAAAATGTTTGGGTTATAGTAAGGTAAAAACCGTTCATGTTTATGTGTGGGCTGGTCTTACTATTATCCTTTTCTTTTAAAGGTTTTTTTTCAAAGTTAAACAATATGGCTGGAGTTTACCCACACCAGTCCCATGACTGACCTAGAGTTTATTTTGTTTGTTTTTCCCTAAACTATTGGGTGCCCAAATCTGTACGAGCAGTCAAGTGTTTCAGGATTTTACAGATACACTTGGAGGAGTTTGAAGCAGGAGGCTTCACTTATAGATATTTTAGAGTTATTTTCCGCGGAATCAATTGTTGTATTTACTCTAATGATGGTATGTATATATGATACAAAATTTTGTATTTCAAAGATTATGTTATATAATTTTTTTATTCGTTCTACTGTGAGATTTTAATGTTCATTTTGTTCTATCTTCTATCTATTTTTATTTCTTTAACCCTAATGACTCGTAATTCTGTATTATTAGGGTTGGACGTGTGTTGTTTAGTCAACTCAGATAGTACGGATTTGGGGGCCATTACAGTTGGTATCAGAGCTTAGGTTGAGCAAACACCTAGGCTTTGTGGGGATCTACTCATTAGAGATAGGGTCAGTAGTACCCTAGAATGAGTTGAGTGTGTGTGTGTGTGTGTGTGTGTATATATATATATATATATGAGAGAGAGCGCATTTGTAAGTTAACATAAAAATTGTTTTATATTGTTTTGGCTTGTCTGTTGAGTGGTCTATGAATTCTTGTCAAATCGTAGGATGCCACAACGTCGATAGGAGTTTCTAAACACTTAAACGGAATAGGTTGACATAATATTGTTTTAGAGTGGGTAGATGAAATAATTTTACCCAAAATTATATTTTGATATAAAATGAATAATTTTCTAGAATTATTTATATATGGATGAGTTGGTTGCTATTATGAGATTATAAAATTGGAATAGTTATATATAATCAAATAGAATTTGTATATAAATAATATATATACAAGTGAGATGAAATTGAATTGAACTAGAACCAGAATTGGAATCCAGGAAAGATGGAAAATATTTTTCCAAAGTCTATTAAAATAATATAGCTTTGTTTTGAAAGGATTTTTGAATAAAATCATTTTAGATGAATTTTGAAAATGATAAAGCACTGAACTCATTCAGCGGCCGGAAAATAGTTCAGATGATGATGGCCACATCATTTGTATTTATTTTTGATTTTCTAAGTGATGGATTACTACCATAGTGATATTTCCAATGAAAATTGATTTAAGGAAACAAGTTGTTTTGGAAAATTCAAATGTTTTGAATTTGAGATGGGAATTTATATGATTTCAAAGGGATTTGAAATAATTACCGGGTACTTGAGTTTTGGAATTTAAATTTTAACTTGTGCATGTTAAATAGGTTGAAATGGATAAATTGATTTTGAATAAATTAAAATTAGCAAAAAATAATAAGTGTTTATTTTACTAACCAAATATTACCAAAGATGAATAGAAAAATTTTCGTTTATGGTAAATGAAATAAATAAATAAATTATAATCAATTTGAAGGAAGATGAATGCATATGAATGAAATGTGAGTTGAATATAAATTTATTGGTTGTAAATTATTTGAATTGAATGAATATAAGCACATTTGATGTAAAATGTGAATGAAATGCGGCATAAACTAAATCTCGAAACTTCTTTTAGCCTATATTTAATAAATATGCATGGTATGACTTGTTTATAAATGAATTTATACATTTAACCATTTAAATGAATGAAAGTTATTGAAACTTCACATACATGCAACTTAAGTGTTTAAATTAATTAAGTACAGGTGAATGGAGCTGCCTTGCTTAGTTTTGGTTGCATGGATTGTATAACCACTAAGAGAATGCGCTTAATAAACACTTATATAAGGTACGCCTACACAAAAGTATCAAATTAGGATATATGAACTATTTTCCGAACACATGGGTCGATGTATACTTTTTTCTCTCTTTTGGTATATTACAAAAGCTCCTCCATGCAAGGGAGACTCCGCCAAAATTTAGGGAGTTAGAAAAATTTTCACTTTGAATTTTTTTTTGCAAAATTAAAAGAGATGATTTTCATAATAAATTCAATTTTAAGGGTTTTGAATGTAAAATTGAAAATTAAATATTTTAGGGAAAACTTAAAATATGGGTCAGACTTGAGCTATAAAATATGGAATACCAAGTTAAAACAAAGCGGGCCTTTGAAAAATTAATGGGTCTGTAGCATTTCTTCTGCCTTAATAATTTCAAGGATGAAATTCCTTTAAGGGGGATGGAATGTAATGTCCCAAATTTTTACTCGATTTATTTTTAAACATTTAAATTTATTTTAAAGGTTTAATTGGAAATTTAAATTAATTTTAATATGTAATTTATCGATTTAATAATACTTGTACGATTTAATTTCGAATGTACTGAATTATCGTATATGGAAAAATAGAATAATTGAATTTGAAGTTAAAACTGATATAAACAGTTCAGTCGATTAATATAAATTCTATATTGAAATAGAACGATAAAAATTTATTATCGATGAATTTAACTGGTTGAAAGCGATTTATATTTTAATTAATTGAATTTAATTTATATGGTCAGTTTAAAATTGTTATCTTTTCCATATGATGGAATTAGTCTTCGAAACATGTGCCAGTATTTTCAGAATTTTGGTATACCTTAAGGATGTCGGTCGTTACGCTAAAAACAGAGTTCGAAATCAATAGGTATTTTAAACTAAATTAATTCATATAAATTCTAAACAAATAAAAATAATATATATATATATAACTATATTTTCTAACGCAACCTATCTATTTAACTACGTTGTCTCTTCCCTTTAATTCGCGTACAATATTGTCTCTCATTCTCAGTATCAAGGAGGCAACCAAAATATTGCGTATGTACGAGGTGTATACCCTTCCACTTCTATTAATATCGCATTACTCCTGTTATTCCCCATCCTCCTTCCTTCAATCATTTTCCAAATAAAACCAAATCCGCTCCTTCCTTCAGAACCGCGAGTTTCAAGAGGAATCAAATCAAAAAAGCAAATTCAAACTGCAATCGCCTAGAGCTTGACGACAATTGAAAGCATTTGCGATTCAAGGAGAAAAGGGGTATCACGATTCATAATTTGGGGGGGTATCGGATTTAATTTTGAGCATCGGAGGGATGGGGTGTTCGAACACAGATGGTCATCGAAGATGGAAAGATGATCTTGCATTGGAAAGACGGGAGTAGGATCCGATTGTTTTGGGAATGAGAGAAGTCAATGTTGGAGTTTGGTCATGGATGGGTGCCTGGATGTGCTGTTGCGTTCACCTGGGGGAGAAGATAAAGGAAGGCGTGAAGGGAACGGTGGTGAATTTAGTGAGTTCGACGTTAAGGCAATAGGCAAAAAGGGGATTGCGTGAGTATGAAGATCTTGGTGCATGAGTTACTAGAATTGACAATTTTGGAAAGCTCGATTTTTGAAGTGAGGATGGTGTAATATACTATGATGGATGGAGTTCAATTCACTGGAGATGGATCTATGAGGACCGGATGGAGTTTAGAGGAGTTCTATATGTGGACGGTGAAACTGTAAGGGTAAATTAGTTGTTCGATGTTCTGATTGTTGAACTGGGCTTGGAACGCAGTAAAAAAGGAGGTCCAGTTCGAATGTAATGGGGTTGGAGTGATGTTTGTTGATTGGAGTTGTGGGACATGGCAACAATAGTGAAGGGAAGGTTTGGTGATCGATAAATGGATGTTGGCAGTAAATGGTAGAAGTTCATAGAAGTGGGAGTTACTGGTGACGGTATGGTGCTCGATGGAATGCCAAATAGGATAGAGAAAAGTCTTGGGGATGAATTGCAGCTAAAATGATCGCTGATTTCTGAAGTGTTCTTTGTAGTTGATCGACATGTGTCGAGTTGGCTTCATAGTAGTTCAAGCAATAAGGTATACAATTTTATTTAATTTAAATTATATAAAATAAATTATTTATTCATTTTAGTAGTTAATCTAAATAAATAAAAACTTAATCGATTAATGAAAATAAATAATCGTATGTGTTAGGTAAATTTCCCTCGAGACGATTCGTAGCCGATTATTTGAAATTAACTAGATATTTCTCCAAACAAAAAAAAACCAAGGTGATTAAACTCACTTCTTTGTTCAATTATAATTTATTATAATCGAAAATTTATTTTCTACAAATATTTATATGTTGTTTGTTGGTTGATTGGTTGCATTGTTGTTTATTTATAAATTGTAGTTATCATGTATATTAGTTATTTAGGCGTGGTGGTTGTGGTTATTATATATATGTATATATATATTGTATTTCCCGTAGTATCATTAGTGGATGCTCGTAGTATCATTAGCGGATGACTCTATCGCCCCACGATATATGAGTGGATGACCTTCAATACCGCGATATCATGCCTTGAAATAGGATTGGTATTATTTATGTTGTTTGGCATCTGTGGATGCAGGAAAACAGGTTAGAGAGATCCAACTAGATTAATTTATAATATATTATCATATATGAGGTGTTAAAAAACCTGTGATTGGAAATTGTGTGTTTTGGATGTTTGAATATCACTGGCCCTAGAAAAAATATTATACAAAGGGATTTTTAGATTCGAAAAGGGAAATTTTAATTTTTGAATTAGAAATGGAATTTCAAATGAATTCAGAAATGTTAACTTGTTTTTAATAATAAAAACAAGTAGTTGAATTTATAAATGGTGTTTATAAATGGAATGAAATATTATCATTAGTTAATATTAAAATTTTAAATTCAAGTATGAATTTGAAAAGGAAAGATTAGTTTCTGAAGGGAAATTGGATTTCCAAATGGAATTTGAAATCAAAGCTTGTTTTAATATTTAAACCATGAAGTGAAATTTATAAATGGTATATATAAATAAAGTAAATTAACTATCATTGTATATTTTGAAATTCTAGTTCAAGAATGCATATAATTGAATTTGGAATCATTAGAGAAGAAAACATTGAAATTTATTCCGATGTTCGAAATAAATTGGATTGAAATAAATTCAAATCGATTTATGATTTGAATTCAACAGTCAAATTTATAGAAGAAAATTTTTATTTTCAAAGATATTGGAATTGTAGTAAATAGAAAATTAGAATTTTAATATGAAAACAGATTATATGCTCATATACATAAGTTAAAATAATAAAGTAATTCAAATATGGAATCAAGTTTTTAACGGAAATCTAAATGGAAGCTTGTTAAATATGAAATAAGGAAGTTGATTTATAAATATTGTTTATAAATATATTGGAGTAACCTTCATTTGACAAATTGGAAATAGATTTTTTTTCAAAATATAAGGGATGCCATTTAAAATTCATATTTTTAAATGGAACAGAAGATGGGATTTTTACGATAAATAATGTCAGCTTTGGATTACAAACTCTTATCCATGTCGAGGTAAGAACGTTGTCGATCAAGGTCTGAGAGGTAATTAAAATACCCCAACTTGAACGATTTCACTATTATCAAGGTATGGTATTAGTTTATAATGGTAAGGGATGTTGTATTAATTAATTATTTGCATAAAGAAAATTTATAATTGGAATTTGATGAGATCGATATTTTATAAATAATCTAATTCCATATGAACTTGAATATATAAATTTGAGTTTTGAATACATTCATAGCTAAGTTATGAATGTGGAATAAAAATCGATAAGTTTGAATAACCGAATTGTTAAGTCAGATTTGGATAACGGGCTTGAATTACTTTAAAATATCGAAATTGGAGTTGGAATTATTTTATAAACGAAGTTTTTAAATGTTTATGTTTATTTTAATTAAAACGAACTCGTCGCGGCGTGGTAGTTTGTAATTTGACGATTTGAACTTCACTTGAGTATATAGAACTCAATATAAAACGAAATTCGATGAAACAAGAAACACACAGACCTATTGAATAATTGTTTTCTAATGGAAGGTAAAAATATAGATTTCATCATATAGATTTTGAGTTATGTCAAAATCAAATTTTCAGAAAAACAACGCCATAATTGTTTTAAACCATAATGGTTTATTAAATTGAATAAAAGGATTTTGAGTGGATAAAATCTGAATTTCCGTTAGAAAAATCCGGACTTGAGCTATAAATTAAATAGGAACTCAAGTGGAGTAAATGGATCAATTTTTGGAACAAAAATCATATTTTTAATTATCAAATGAAGTTAACTAATTTCAAAAGGAATTAGTTAATATGGTTTTTGATCGAACTTAAAGCTTGTTAAGTAAACTGAATTTGTAAATTGAAAAATGGGATTTTGAATATGGAACTTGGATTAGGATTTGGAAGCGAACAACGAGTTTGAGTTTGATTTGTGTATAAATGAATATAAATTTGAACGTGAGATTTTCAACTTAAAAATAGAATAAGAAAATAATATAATTTGAAAATAAATTAGCAAATTGAGATAAAACGATTGGATCGGTCTGAGACAGATTGGAAATGGGAATATGCATAAGTTGACAGGTGTGTAAAGAAGAATATGAAGATTATAATTTAAGTGTCCGACAAAAAGGTACATGTTTAATATTTCCATATGAGATTTTATGAGCCTACTGGGCAAGCTGCTTGTTGGTTTTATTTTTTTTGATTTTGTTTTTGAATGGAAAAGTCCTAGAGAAGCGAGTTGTGGTTTGAGCTATTGATCGGTACAAAGGAGGTGCTGGCGATATTTTCCGAAAATTTAAGGAGTTAGAACATTTTTAAGAAATTTGGTGTAATGCACGAACTTCCCCGGTCTCCGAAGAGAAGAGAAAGAACGGATTGTCTAAGAACACGACAAATCAAAACACAAACAGAAGAACATTTCATTGCTTATTACAACAATTTACATCAGAGTACAGAATATACCAGAGTATGAATAAATATTATACATCAGAGAAATATCAGAGATTTAAAATTACACTGCAAAGGAAAAATAATACATAACACAACTGAAAGAAATACATGGATCCAGAGCTTTCCGAGTATGGTTCCAGCTGTCAATCTAGGATCATGTGAATATAATATCTGCAGAAACCCAACTACTAGACGCCCGTGTGGACAAAGGGGCACCCAAAGTTTAGGATAAAACAATAAACTCCAGTTCAGTCATGTGACTGGTGTGAGAACTAAAACAGTTATTTAAAACTTTACTTTAAAATCATATATATCAAGGGACCACGACGTACAACACGAAACGGGTTTCCTCCCAAGAATACCAGTGCATGTAACAAAACAATGCAATGCTTTTTGTAAAATTGAAGCTATTATAAGACTCAGGTCCCATCAAACAATGCAACGCAAGCCGGAGGATAGAGTTTTCCTTATAATAGGCAAACATGCTTGGTACGTTTAAAATGAATCATTTTGATACTATTATAAGTGCATTTGTGTTTCAAAAACAATTTCAACCATAATGTATCAATCATAGGTGACATGAGCGTCTCATGCCACTATGCCGCCACATATAGGTTTACAATCAAAACCGCAAAGTCACGTATTGGAATTTGGATTTCCATCTGTGAACCAAGGCAAGGGATCATCCTTACCGCTTGAGACTGTCTAGCATGAGCCTCAGGACCCAGACTCAGGTGGGTCCTTGGATCGTCAGGGTCAGCCCACACGTAGAGGGTTAATAATGCCATAAACTATATGCTAGTCTGCCCTATGGGGCATAAATGAGCCAGATGACTCAATATCCATCGGCTCCGTAGTTACCGATATATCCGAGGCACCTCTCTATCCATCAAGTAATAATAAGCAACATCCACATGAGTAAAATGTCTGGATTCCATACCATGACACCACTTTTAGCTAGAAACCGGCATATTTCCATTACCGTGAAGTCCTCTCCCGTTTCAGGTTCACACCGGGGTGTGAGGCTCGCGAATTAATGCTATACACAAAGCTATGCTATATTAAAGTCGTGCTTTGATCATCACCCACAAGACTCTGCTTTTCAACAGAAGCCTTGATCATTTTCCACTCAGGCATGCCATACAGGCAATTCATGCCATGCGACTGATGTCTATCGATATATAACCTCTGAGCTCGTACGTCTCAGAGAAGGGCATTAAGCAAGAGAATAAATTCTCTGCCGCCAAATAGATATGTATTTAATAGAGATCAATCAACGCAGAATAACATCCAATGTTAGACACACAGTCCATTTACAAGTTCGTTCTGGGTCTGAACGAAACCGGAGGCACCTTATTCCTCGTCCCATATGTCCAAATACAGGAGAGAGGTCCTCGCATATCTGGTCGATCTCCAAGTAGTTTTGGACGATCACTACTTATTACCTCATCTTGGGTGTACAGCCCAATCAAGACATCAGTAATCATCGAAACAATGTGAAGGCCTCCGATCTTCAACCACCGTCTTCCTCCACAAAAGCCCACTTCGATTATTATCTAATTGAATTCCATTCCATTCCAATTTAGTATATTAAACCAGAAAACTTTTACTTTGGAAAATTTCCTCTAAATCTTAATAAAAGATTTACAAATCCAAATCACATTTCATTGTAAATCGGGTTAAAGAACGAATGTCGTTAAAAACACTGTTCACTATAAATCTGATTCACATTCCATTTTATTCCAATTAAACGTTAATTAACTGGAAATTCTAATAATCTTAATCAAAAGATTTATTCTTTTCTCATGGGGTTTAAGAACAGTGCTAATGAAGACACCATTAACGACAAACCTAAAATCCCATTTAATATTAAATACAAGGCTCTGAATAGAAAATATATCGGCTCATATTAAATATCAAATTTTGAAACCAACAAATATCATATTGGAAAAAACGCTATAAATATATCTTTCAAATTTCCATAACAATACATGTATAATCACGAAATCCAACATCAAAATATTCTGAAGATTATTTTGATTCATATCCATTCCAATTCATATATTGGAAATTTTGGTTATATTAAAACTCATTCTCAATCCAATTTATTTATTTAAAAATAATTGGATTTTAATTCTAGTTAATAACTAGTTCATTTCGATAAAAATATATTTTTATCTTTTCAAATATGGAATTTTTCATCCCAATTCTTTCCAAATCATTTATTATGATTTTACACAAATTATTAATATTTTTAATAATTTTATCAAGGCCCGTACAGTCGATTTTCATAAATGGTCATCGAACTGCACTTACAACAACCTTTTCCAAATTTGATTTGGACGCAATTCCAAATCCAACCATTAGATTTCAAATCTCTTATATTCATTGGAAAGCTCTTTTCGATACGAACCCAAAGGTTCCGGTTTTAGGAGAATCCGACGGTCAGATCTCCCATAATGTCAATTCGAAGTCAATGGTTGAAATTCGCGAACGGTCGCTGCGCGGCGCGTTCTATTCAAGCCATTATATATATAATATATATAATATATATTTCATCGATTTCCATTTAAAACGTATTTTATAAATTCATTTTAAAACGATTCTAACTTCATTTCAAATTTCAAATCAAATTTGAATACTCCTTAATAAATTCGTGTTAAATTCATTTTAAAACGATTTAAGTTCCATTTCAAATTTCAAATCAAATTTGAATATTCCTTATCATTATAATATTAAATGATAATATTTTCAAAACATTAGATTTTGAAATCACTTCCCTTTTCGATATTCATTATAAAAAAAATGAATAAAATCGATATAAATATCGTCTGTGTTAAAATGGCGCAAATCTAATCAACACGGCTTCGTATATGTAAATATTTTCGTGTCCATCCAAAATCGGACATCAAAATCGCATTTTGATCCTTTTCTAAATATTATATTAATATTCATTATTTTAAAATATTCCTCATTTCTGAATTAGAATCAGACCCATTCAATTACCATATAATTTTATTTATATGGATTTCATACAACACATGCATATATCAACAATGATAAACAATCAACCAACAGCTAGAGAGCATTGCACAACTGCATAAGCATTAAATATAAATAATTAACGATTACAATAGTCTGTCAACCCATCGATTGACATACAACTAAACAATTGGGATGAGTGTACGTCAAATATCATTTAATACCCGTGTGGAGTTTCAAACAACAAACGTAGATTTTATTTGAACAGTTGGGAAATGTGTAAAGTTTATCGCCCCAATCCATATCAGTCAAATGGGTGTACATAAACAGATCGTCTGATTTGTTAATAAATATTTATTTTATTCATATACATGTTAAAAATTATATTTTTAATGATAAAATATTTTATTCAACACATGAATATTCTATTCAGTTCATTTATATAATAAAAATGATATTTTTATTATTCAAATATTTTATTCAACACATGAATATTTTATATAGTTCATTTCACATCACAATCACAATCAAATTCCACAACATAATACAATCAAACAAGTCGTCCATGGTCTGCGGACGACGGTGTCGGAACTACTAAGCCCCGTCTACAACCTAGTATATATTTAACTGTAAAAAGTTTGACTAAGAAGGAGTTCTCACCTTTGGTTTCATTAGTTAACAAATAATCATGCAACACGAACAACAATCAATTTGTGAATTAGCTTTTCAAATGCATAACTTTAATATATATTCAAAAATCATCTTTTTGGTGCCAAATCACAACAATAACCCTATCTAATTTTGGTTCTCACACCAGTCAATTGGGAATATATGGATATCCTACCTTCGAAACTCGAACATAAATACTGATGATGACATGTCAATCATCAGTATCATCTCCGGGCGACTAGGGTGTGATTCTAAATCTATCCAGTATATTTGAGGCTTCGAACACACGTTAATTACACGTATATTCAAAATCTCCATATACTCGATTGTCCAAATCAATCTAAAATAAATATTCAAATACGTATTATGAGGTTTAAATTTTTCAAAACAAATTTCATTTTCATTTTTATTTTATAAAACACTACTCTTCACACTCATTCTAGGATATTTGTAACAACCCGGAAATTCTGAGCCAATTTAAAATTTTTATTTTGGCGATTTTGATGAATTTTGATTATTTAAAATGAATTATTTTAAATAATACCGACGAGAAATTTAATTTGAATAGAATAGAAAGTATATATTTATTTGAATCTTCGTTAGAATATAAATATTTATTTTAAATTATAAAAGGAATTGAAAATGGCGCGGTAGTTCGATAACTCGATTTCAAAATTAAAATGAATGTACAGGATTCAAAATAAACCGGATTTTAGAGAAACAAAAAATATTAGAATCTAATTGAGAATATCTTTCCAACGAATCTGAAGAATCCAAATTTCATAGCGGGAATCAAAAGTTATGCTCAGTTCAAAATTTAGAATAGTCGCTATGGAAATAATACATGGCCCAAAAAGTCATATTTTACATACGGATGAATTTGGACTCGAAACCACTTCCATTGAGTTCAAAATGCCGTTTAGAACTCTAAAAAGTATAAGTTTCGATATATTGCGATATCCGGAATAGTGCAATTGGCAGGAGCTTTTCGATTAGCAATACATAGCCCTTAAAAAGTAAAATTTTGCATATGAGCTCAGAATTCGACGAGATAAATTTTTCTGGATTCATAATGACAAATTATTGTTGGGTTCCAAAGGGCACGTCGAACGGAGTTAATATGTGGCCGTGCGAGCTAAAACAGTTCAGGGTAAAACGGGCAGTCATTTTACAAAGGAACATTATTGAGACGACCTCAGAATTCGAATTTTTTTTTGGATTCGTATCGTCTAATAATGGTTAAATCCAAAAGGGCATGATTTTTGGGGTCAGCATGTGAGCGTGCAAGAAGAAATGGTGTGCCAAAATCGCATTTTTAGAGCTTATCTGAGCATTTTTGAGAATTTTAAAGGACGGTCAAACAAACTCGGAATTCAACGAAACTTATTTTGTTGGACTCGTCTTCACGTCTACTATGTCGTGTCCGAAATCCGCGGCAATTGGATATCGTTGGAGTTCGGACGATAGGCGAGAAACGAGCATATAATCACTTTTCCTCCTTTACATTTCTCACTTTCCTCTTCTTCCTCTTTCTTCCTCTTTTCTCTTTAATGGGGAGCTCACCCACCCCCCGCTGCCGCTGCCACCCTTCCCCCACCTCCACCGCTGGCCGCCAGCCACCACCACTCCCTCCTCCTCTTCCTCCTCCTCTCTATCTTTGATTTCATGAACCCTAGCACCCAAAACCACCCACCACCGCCTCCGTGGACCCCACCCCGCCACCAGCGACCTCCCCCACGTCCATCAGGTCCGGCGCCCCTCTATGGCCACCCAACTCCGGCCGTGGGCCCCTCCTCCTCAAAAATCACATTTTTTACTAATATCTCGTTTTGCACAAAACACTCTGTCCTTATTTCGCGAATAACTCCCAAACCGTGCGTTTCTAGCCAAAGTTCCTCAAGACCTAAGTCGAAAAGCATGATTTTCTCTTCGATTTGGTATATGATAGTACCATTTTTCATTGCGGAGTTGTCGGGAAATAGCGTCCAAAGTCTGCTGTCCAAACACTGTCAAAATGCTGTCTTTTAGCGATTTTCGGCGAAATGGCACATTTTCGGAAGGAAGACCACTAGGCGAAAGTTGTCCGGAATGACGCGTTTAAGCTTGAAAAAAAGATGGTGTGAAGATTGAAGCTCGTTTGCAAATTGTGGAACCAGAACAACGAATCCGGACGTTAGAAAAAATGTGAGTTTTCTCCGCTTTAAAGCTTCTATGGTTTTTGACGAATGAAGTATGTAAAAATATGATTTTTTATATAATAGAGAATATAAAAATATCATCTTTATATATGTAGCGAGATAAAAAAATATGATTTTTATCATATGTGAAATATAAAAATATAATTTTTATAAAGTAGAAGTATTAAAAATATAATTTTTATATAGAGAATAGCGTGATAAAAATATGATCTTTATTATGTGAATATCGTTATAAAAATATAAATTTTATCTATATAGCAGCGTTGTAAAAATAGAATTTTTATCCATGTAGTAGCGGTATAAAAATGTGATTTTTATATATGTAGTGGCTACGGACAATGAAAATAATAAAAGGCGAGCACGACGAAGATTTCTACATATGAAGAGTCGTGGCATTTGGTTCAGCTAGTCGGTGAGAACTTCTCACTTTAAATCTTGTTTTCTAGTTAAAATATATACTAGGATGCAAACGGTGTTTAGCAGCACCCGACACCCGTCGTCCACAGACCATGGACGGCTTGTTTGTTTAGTTGGTTGTTTGGTGATTGATTTATTTGTTTGGTTGATTAATTTGATTGAATTTGTTTGGGATGTGAAATGGGATTGATTAAATTGGTATGTGTATGGCGTGGGCCATTATTAGACCGGGGATAAGGCTAGGCCTTGTCCCGTTTCTACTATCGTGCCGTTATGCCGCCGAAATTTTCTAAAATAAGTTAGAAAAATAAAAATATCATTTTATTGAATAAATGAACTGAATAGGATATTCATTTACAAATCAGACGATTTGTTTATGTACACTGATTTGACTGATATTGATTGGGACGATAAATTTTACACGTCGCCCAACTACACAAATAATATTCGGTGTTTGTGGATAGAAACCCCACACGGGTGTTGGGATGATATTTGGCGTACACTAATCCCAATTATTTAATTGTATGTCGATCGATTGGTCGACAGACTGTGTAAGCATTAATTATTTATATTTAATGCTTATGCAGTTGTGTGGTGCACTTTGGATGATGGTTGATTATTTATAGTTGCTATTATATACATGTGTTGTATGGAATCCATATAATTAACATTATATGGTAATTGATTTGGCCTCATTCCAATTGTGAAAATAAAGAATATTATAAAATAAATAGTCATGTGTTGACGATGCTCATGTGTTGAGAATATTCATGGGTCGAGTAAAATATTTTAATAATAAAATTTACATCTTTATCATATATAAAATTAGAAACTAACTAGAAAATAGATAAGATGAGTGGTTTCCTGGGTATTGATCTGATGTTGGTTTCGGCCTTCGGGGTTAATATTTAGGGAATCGTTCTCTTACAAATTTACGGTTGGAGTCTGATTAAGAATTAAACGATAGAAATCGTAATTTTATAAAATATATTAAATAACAAAAATAGTCATGTGTTGACAGTTCGCATGTGTTGAAAGAAATATAGATTCATGTGTTGAATAGAATAAATATTCATTTGTTGAATGGAATAACGAAGTTCTTAAAATATATAAAGCCGTGTTGATTAGTGATGCGCCATTTGAACGCGAGCGATATTTATATCGATTATATTCGTTTTTATAATGAATATAGAAAAGGAAGTGATTTCAAAATATAACGTTTTGAAAATATTATCATTTGTATATCGATGATGTGGAATATTCAATTTTGATTCGAAATTGAATATGAAGTTGAAATCGTTTCGAAAACGAATTTAAAACGATTTATAAAATATGTTTTAAAAGGAAATCGACGAAATATATATAATATGTATATATATATATATATATATATAATGGTCTGAATAGAACGCGCCGCGCCGCGTCAGTTCGTGAATTTCGACCATTGGCTTCAAACGGACATTGCGGGAGATCCGACCGTCGGATTCTCCTAAAACCGGAACCGTTGGGTTCGTATCGAAAAAAGATTTCCAATGAATATTACAAATTTGAAATCTAATGGTTGGATTTGGAGATACGTCCAAATCAATTTCAGAAAAGGTCGCTGTAAGTGCAGTTCGATGGCCATTGATGGAAATCGACTGTACGGGCCTTGATAAAATTATTAAAAATAATAATAATTTGTGTAAAATCATAAGGAGTGATTTTGGAATAACTGGGATGAAAAATTACACATTTAAAAGGATAAAAATATATTTTTATCGAAATGAGCTAGTCTTGAACTAGAATTAAAACCAATTTGTTTTTGAAATAAATAAATTGAATATGAAAGTGGTTTTAAAAATAATTAGAATTTCCAATACGTGAATTGGAATGGACTTGAATCGAAATTATCTTCGGAATATTTCGATGTTGGATTTCGTGATTATACAGATATGGTTGTGGAAATTTGAAAGATATATTATATATCGTTATTTCCACTACGATATTTGTTGGTCGTAGAATTTGATATTGAATATAAACCGATATATTTTCTATTTCAGTGCCTTGTATTTAATATCAAATGGGATTTGGGTTTGTCGTGAATGGTTTCTTCATCAACACTATTCTTAAACCCTGTTGAGAAAAGATTAAATCCTTTTATTTATATTTAATGAAGTATACCAATTAATTAATATATTTAATTGGACTTGAATTAGAATTGAATTTTGGGTTTATCGTGAATGGTGTTTTAAATAACACTTGTTCTTTAACCCGATAATAAATAGAATGTGATTTGGGTTTATCGTGAACTGTGTTTTAAATGACATTAGTTCTTTAACCCAGTAAAAGGAGTTTTAATGGATCTGTAATTAGATTGAAATGTGAATTGATAATTTAAATTATCAAATTTGGAAAGTGAGCGAGAATGGAGTATCACTAGTTTTGCTCCAAAGCGATAGTTAAATCTTTAATTAGATTTGAACGTGAAATGGTAATTAGTTTTACCGATAATACCGGGGTGTTAGATATGGAGTATTACCAGTTTTGCTTCATGGGATGAATAGGTTGGGATTGGGAAATAAAATAAATAAATCCTTCGGTGTAGTTCGCTAATCCCGACTAGTTTGGAAAACCTTAACATGGTTTGAAATGATATCCAAAGGAAGATTAAAGAATAAATTTTAAAGAATTTATCTTTGTTAAAATTAATGGGAACCTTTCCCTAAGAATGTGAAATTTAGAAACTAACTGTAGGTTAGCTAAGAAGGATGGTTTCCTGGGTATTGATCTGATGTTAGTTTCGGCCTTCGGGGTTAATATTTGGGGAATTGTTCTCTTGCTAATTCACGGTTAGTGACTTATGGATTGGAATGTGGCATATGTTGCGTTTGTGTAACACTTGTTTATTATATACGCGGGTTATTTAGAAAGGCCGGGTTATACCCATTCTGAATAACTGATTCGATGTTAAGTCGAAGATGAAGACGGTGGTCGAAGATCGGAAGTCTTCACATCGTTTGGGTGATTACTGATGATCTTAATTGGGTTGTACACCCAAGATGAGGGAATCAGTTGGTGATCGTCTAGACGTACTTGGAGATCGATGGATATGCGAGGAAAGTGGCTCCGGTTTCGTTCAGACCCAGAACGAACTTGTAAATGGACTGTGTGTCTGACATTGGATTTTATTCTGTGATGATTGATCTCTATTATACATACATCTGTTTGGCGGCGGAGAATTTATTCTCTTGCTTAACGCCCTTCTCTGAGACGTACGAGCTTAGAGGTTATATATCGATGGACATTAGTCGCATGGAGTGAATTGCCTGTGTGGCACGCCTAAGTGGCAGATGATCAAGGCTTCTGTTGAAAAGCAAGGTCTTGTGGTTGATGATCAAAGCACAGCCTGTGTGGCGCAACTTTGTGTATAACGTGAATTCGCGAGCCTCACACCTTGGTATGAGTCAAAAACAGGATAGTGACTGCAGGGAGAGCACGACGTTTCTTTCTTGCTAGTGGTGGCGTCAGTCCTTAAACTGGTTGAAATTTATATACTTTTCACCTATGTGGTTGTTGGATGCGAGGCGGCGCCTCGATTTTAGGTCTGTAAGGACCGGGAAACGTGTGTTCAGGAATTGCCAATCCTCAAATGTAAGAGAGGACCGACCCTGAAGATCCAAGGGTTACCCAGAGTGTGTAGTCCTGAGGCATTTGCTAGAGTGTCTTGAAGCGGAGAGGAGCTTGCCCCTTTCCTCGACTCATGACGGAAATCCAATTTCCAATACAAGATATTTCGATTTTAATTGTAGAACCTAGTATGGCGACATAGTGGCATGGGACATTCATGCCGCCTAGGATTGATATTTATGATTGAAATTGTTTTGACACTATACACTTATAATAATATCAAATGATTTCGTTTTATACGTACCAAGCATGTTTGGCTGTTATAAGGTAAAAACCCTATCCTCCGGCTTGCGTTGCATTGTGTGATGGGACCTGGGTCTTATAACAGCTTCATTTTTGTTTACTTAGCATTGCGCTGTTTGTCTTATGCACAGGTATTCTTGGGAGGAAACCCGTTCCGTGTTATACGGCGTGGTCCCTTGATTTACCGAACTTTAAAAACCAATATTAATAACTGTTTTAGTTCTCACGCCAGCCACATGACTGACCTGGAGTTTATTGTTTTAACCTAAACTCTGGGTGCCCTTATTTCCGCATGGGCAGCTAGTAGTTTTGGTTTTGCAGATTTATATTCGCAGGATCCTGATTTACAGCTGGAACGATGCTCGGAAAGCTCTGTATCCGTGTATTAGTTTCAGTTGTGTTTTATATTGTTTTTCCGCTGCTATGTACTTTATTGTAATCTCTGATATTTATCAAATGTATTTTATTTATTCATACCCTGTATATTCTTGTATTCTGATGGAATTGTTGTAATAAGCAATGAAATGTTCTTCTGTTTGTGTTCTGATTCGTCTTGTCCTCAATTCATTCATTGCTTTCCTTCACGGGGAAGTTCGGGTCGTGTCAATATTACTGTTCCTATCTCTAACGAGTCATTCCCATTGGATATTACTAATCCAATCTCTGATGAATTCTTTTGTTCGATTCTAATGTGTCTTGTTCTCGAGCTCTATAAACCAAAGCTCTGATACCACGTTTAAATTTACCACACTCACAAATTGATTCCAAAAATTATGAAAATTGGAATCAGCAATAACTTGACATTCCAGATCCAACAAAGGTGGTTTCATCGAAAAACGGAGGTCATTTGCAAAATCGCTATTTTTAAGGGTTGTATACATATATAAATTCCATAGCGACTATTCTGAATTTTCAACTGGACATAACTTTTCCATCCCATTATGAAATCTGGATTTTTCACATTGGTTGGAAAGATATTTTCAAATAGAATCAAATATTTCTGGTTTCACCAAAATCCGGTTTATTTTGGATCCTGTACATTCATTTGAAATTTGAAATCGAATTTTCAAACTACCGCGCCATTTCCAATTCTTTTATAATTAAAATAAATATTTATATTCTAACTTCGTTTTAAATAACTTTATACGTTCTAATTCTATTCAAAATAAATTTATAGCCGTTATTATTTAAAATAAATCATTTTAAATATTCAAAATTCATTAAAATTGCCAAAATAATTTTTTTTAATTAGTTCTGATTTTCCAGGTTGTTACATTTGGATAACAAGAAATCAATATACCAATATATAGAATTCAATAAGGAATTTGAAGTAATTTAATTATTCTTAGCAATAGCCAGTGATTGATTGATGGATGTTTGTTTTCTTTTGATAGTTAATCACCGGCTATCAAAGATTTTGACCACCGTTGTCAATACGGAGAGGCCAGTTGGATTTAATATCCGAAAACCACTCCGTATAGGCATAGGAATTGCGAATTAGATTATGTTGAAGAGATTGGAGACGGAGTGAAATGCAAGGGCTATTCTGTTGTCCGTCCGCAGGACAACTTATATGGACGAGTATCTGACAGAGTATTCCTAACGGATCACATAAGACGATCTCTTCGAGATACTACATCTGGTGGCGGAGGAATTCGTTTCTCTTAGCTTTTATACCCGTAATATTTAGGGAAGATCAATCGGGAAATGACAAAAATCGGGCAGGCAGCATGGCTAGGTGGGTCATACCCAAGCAGAGTATATTTGTCACCGATCTAGAGAAAATTCATTATTTATTCTTCTTTTGATTCTGTATCTTACAGATTACGGTTGGACGGCTGACAACCATAGGTGACAATATATTCGCTACACTCAAGCTAAATGAGTGGGCGGTCATGTGTGGCCAGGTTGCAAGATGTTCTTGTTGAACCTCAGTGTATCCCCTCTAGAGTACACTGATCGGGAGGTGGTCCCATACCTTATCATAGTTGGAATCCGATCTCCATAAGCGCCCAGCGGTTTTTGATTTTATACTATATATGTAGAGCGTGAGATGCAAGCGTTCTACTATTTTGTTATTTATTTGATTAGACACTATTATACTATCACTGGATTTTGATATCAAAAATGTTTTGGGTTATAGAAAGGTAAAACCGTCCATGTTTATGTGTGGGCTGGTCTTACAATTATCCTTTTCTTTCAAAGGTTTTTTTTCCAAAGTTAAACAATATGGTTGGAGTTTACTCACATCTGTCCCATGACTGACCCAGAGTTTATTTTGTTTGTTTTCCTAAACTCTTGGGTGCCCAAATTTGTAGGGCAGTCAAGTGTTTCAGGATTTTACAGATACACTTGGAGGAATTTGATGCAGGAGGTTCCACCACTAGATATTTTAGAGTTATTTTCCATTATATCAAATGTTGTATTTACTCTGATGATGGTATGCATATGATAAAATTTTTTATTTCACAGATTATGTTATATAATATATTTTATTCGTTCCGCTGTGAGATTCTGATGTTCATTTTGTTATGTCTTCTATTTTTTATTTCTTTAAACCTAACGAATCACATTTCTGTATTGTTAGGGTTGGACGTGTGTTGTTTATTCAACTCAGATAGTATTGAGTTCTATATACGAAACCCAACAGCCCACAAATCCATACTAACTGACTTGACTAAAACAACACACATCCAACGCAAATAATATAGAAATACGAGTCATTAGGGTTAAAGAAATAGAACAGATAGGAGAAGAACGGAAATAACAATACAGAATCTCACATCTGAACGAATAAAATATAATATATAACATAATTTTTGAAATAAAAATTTGAATTTGTATATACATACCATATCAGAGTACAACACATATATATCACAGCGGAAATAACTCTAAATAACTAACGGCAGAGCCTCCTACTTCAAGCTCCTCCATGTGTATCTGTAAAAGCCTAAAACACTTAACCGCCCATACACATTTGGGAACCCAAGAGTTTAAGTAAACTCCAACCATATTGTTTAACTTTGAAAATCCTTTGAAATAAAAGGATTATAGTAAGACCAGCCCACACATAAACATGGATGGTTTTTACCTTATTATAACCTAAAACATTTTTGATAACAAAATCCGGTGATATTATAATAATGTCTAATCAAATAAATAACCAAATAATAGAACGCTTGCATCTTATGCTCTACATATATAGTATCAAAATCAAAAACTGCAGGGCGCTTATTGGAGATTGGATTCCAACTATGACAAGGTACGGGGCCACCTTCCGATCAGTGTACTCTAGAAGGGATACACTGGGGTTCAGCAAGAACATCTTGCAACTCGACCACACATGACCGCCCACTCATTTAGGTTGAGTATAGCGAATATATTTTCACCCACGGTTGTTGGCCGTGCAACCGTAATCCGTAAGATACATAATTGAAAGAAGAATAAATAACGAATTTTCTCTAAAACGGTGACAAATATACCCCACTTGGGTATGACCCAACTAGTCATGCTGTTGAAATCTACTTTCCAATTTCCTTATCAGATTCTATATATTGTTATATTGATTTCTAGTTATCCAAATTTCTTAAAAATATTCTAACTCCTTAAATTTTCGTAAAATTTTCGCAGCACCTCCTTTGTACTGGTCAATAGTTCAAACTCAAACTCGTTGTTCACTTCCAAATCCTAATCCAAGTTCCATATTCAAATTCCCAATTTTCAATTTACAAATTCAGTTTACTTAACAAGTCTTAAGTTCGATTAAAAACCATATTAACTAATTCCTTTCAAAATTATTTAACTTCAATTAATAATTAAAAATATGATTTATCTTTTCAAAAATCAATCTGTTTACTCAACTTGAGTTCCTATTTAGTTTAATTAAAACGAACTCGCCGTGGCACGGTAGTTCGTAATTTGACGATTCGAACTTCAATTGCATATATAGAGCTCAATATAAGTTGAAATTCGATTTAATTATTGTATGCTTATTTGTAAATTTAATATCGAATATATAAAATTATCATAATAGTAATAGTAGTAGTTGAATTCACAATCAAAATCTGAATCTAAACAATTCAGTCAATTAATATAAATCCTATATTGGATTAAAACGATAATAATAATTTATTCTCAATGAAATAAATTATTTAAAATCAATTTATATTTTATATCTAATTTAATTTAAATCTTTGGTTTAAATTAATATCTTCTTCATATGATCGAATTATGCTTTGAGACATGTCCAGGTGTGTTGAGAATAGCGGCTAAACCCTAGAAATAATAGTTGTTATGCACCGATTAGTGTTTGTTAACGCGAGATATGTTAGTTATTAAATTAGTTTAAATCACTTCAAATTCTTATCAAATAAAAATAAAGGTCGGCCTATATTTTACGCAGACCAATCAACGCTGCTGCTCCTTTAATTAGCGTACTAATTGCCCCTTTCCTTCACAACAAAGAAAAACAACAAATTTAATGGCGCTAACCTAACTTTTCACTATTGAAGACCTTTGTAGTAGCCACGCAGACCTACATTTTTTCTTTTATTTAAAAGGATTGGGTTTCCTTAATTCATTCATTCCCCAAGCAACGAGAAATTCCCCTTTTCAAAAACAAATGAAATCGATCCCGTTCTTTTTCCCCCTTGATTTCTTTTTAGTACGCTTCAAGAGAAACCACTTCTGCTAGAAATCCACGAACATCGTAAACCTGAAATTCAAAAATCGAAAATCAAAACTATGAACTCTCCTCATCTTTTGATTCAAATGGAAATCGACAGTTATTAAAAAAAGAAATCAAAGTCGCGCATCACAATCCAGACCGTGAAGTTCCCAAAAGCTCGCGATTTCTGGGGAACATCGATCTGGGTATAGGGTGACGTTGGGTTTGAATGGGGTATTGTGAAAACTATGGTAGTGCGTGATGGTTTGAGGCACTGCGATTTTGACGAGGTCGACGATGTACTTGGTGAGGTTGGGTAGAATTCGATGCTGATGGAATTCAAAGTAGGTTGAACTGGGTGCGAAAATGGGAAGCTCGAACTGTGTTTTGGGAAGTGCATGTAATCATGGCCAGGGTATGGGAAACTGTAGATGGAAGAAGTATATCTGGACAATGAAGTTTTTGAAGAGGATGATTTTTTTCCTCTATTCTAAACGAAGCAGCAAGTAATGAAGCTTGCACCAGGGAGTTCAGTGGCCCTACCGGTAACATGTAGTACTATATATGGAAGAGCTATTGGCCATGGAAGGTTCGAGAGGGAGGACAATAGTAATGCACAGTGGGCGTTCGCCTAAATGCAACAATGAGTTGCGAAATAAATTTATTCGAGAAGATTTGAGTTGATTCGTAGTGGCAAGGATGCGGCATCTAATCGGATATTCAACAAATGAAAATCAAGTTGTGTAAATCTCACTTAAAAATTTATTTTTACCATTAAAAATAAATTTTTAGCTGCTTGGTTGCATTTACAAATTATTTACCAGTCTTGGTTATTATATATTAGTTATATATAGGCTTGGTGGTTGTGGCTATTATATATATTGGTGGTTGGATATTTCCCGCAGTACTATTTGTGGATGCCCGCAGTATCATTAGTGGATGACCCTATCGCCCTACGATATATGAGCGGATGACCTTCATACCGCGATATCCTGCCTTGAAGCAGGATTGGTATTATTTATGTTGGCTAACATCTGTGGATGCAGGGAAAACAGGTTGGGGGAATCCAACCGGATTCCTCAAATTTATTTACTACTGTTTACAAATTTATATATATGTGTGATGTGTGAATTGAATGGATGATTTGTTTGGATAATTAAATATCACCGGCCCTAAGTATTTTTATAAAAAAATATCAAAATTGGATTTTTGGATTTAAAAAGGAAAATTTAGTTTTCCGAAATGGAAATTGGATTTCAAATGGAATTTGAAATCGAGAAGCTTGTTTTAATATTTAAAACAAGAAGTGAAATTTATAAACGATATTTTTATATAAAGAAAAAATATCATAATTAAATAAAATTAAATTTTAAATTCAACTTAAAAAGTGAATTTGGAATTGTTTCAAGAAGAAAACGATAAAATTTATTCCGATGTTTGAAATTTAAATTGAATTGAAATAAATCCATCAGATTTATTTTAGAATTCGACTATGTCGAATTTACAAATGAAAATTGTTTCAGAAAGGAAATTATGATTATATTTAGTTGAAATTATATTTTAGAACTATAATCCAAGAATTTGATAATATTTAAATATGAAAATATATTAGATATTTATATATATATATATATATATATATAAGTTATAACAATAAATTAAAATGAAAATCAAGTTCAAATGGAGTTTAAATTGGAAATTTTCTTTAAGACATGAAATGAGGCAGTTAATTTATAAACAACATTTATAAATGGAATGAAGTTAGATAATTTGGAAATAGATTATTCCAAAATAAACATGGCTTATAAAACCATATTTTAATGGACTAGAAAGTGGGATTTTAATTGAGTTTGGTATTACAAACTTTTATTAATCTCGAGATAAGAATGTTGTCGATCAAGGTCTGAGAGGTAATTAAAATACCCCAACTTGAGCGACTTCACTATTATCAAGGGATGATATTAGTTTGTAATGGTAAATTATGTTGAATAAATTGATTTTCCCATAAAAGGAAATTATAATTGGAATTCGAATATCGATATTTTATAAATAATCTAATTCCATATGAATTGGACTTGAATATTGAAATTTGAGTTATGAATGTGGAATGAAAATCAAACCTGGATTGTTAAGTCAGATTTGGATAACGGGCTTGAACTACTTTAAAATGTCGAAAATGGAGTTGGAATTTTTTATAAACGAAGCTATTAAACGTTTATATTAAATTAATTAAACCAACTCGCCGCATCGCGGTAGTTCGTAATTTGGCGTTTGGAACTTCAATTGGGTATATAGAACTCAGTATGAGTCGGAATTCAATGAAACAAGAAACTTCTAAACCTATCGAATAATGGTTTTCTAATGGAAGAGAAAAATCTAGATTTTGCCCTAAAAATTTTAAGTTATGTCAAAATCAAATTTTAGAAAAGTCATTGTAAAATCATTTAAAAACCATAACCATTTAATTAATTAAAGAGATTTTTAATGAATAAAATTCTGAATTTCAATTAGAAAAATCCAGATTTGAGTTATAAAATAGATTTGAACTCACGAGGAGTAAATGGATTGATTTTTGGAACAAAAATCAGATTTTTATTTATCGAATGAAGTTAAATAATTTCCTTGAAATTAGTTAATAGAGTTTTGACCAAATTTAACTCTCTTTAAGTAATTTGAATTTATTAATTGAATTTGGGGATCAGAATATGGAACCTGCATTACATTTTGAAATTTTGACATGGAGATGGAATTCATATAAGCGAATAAAAGTATGTTCGAACGTGAGATGTTCAAAGCAAAATTAGAATAATCGAATAAGCTAATTTGGAATTAACTTAGCAAATTTGAGTTAAAATGATTGGATCGATGTGAGATAGATTGGAAATGGGAATATGCATAGGTTAACAGGTATAGGATAAAGAGTAGGAAGAGAGTTGAAGATTATATATTAAGTGCCCGACAAAAAGATACATGTTTCAATTTTCATATGACATTTTATGAGCCTATTGGGCAAGCCGCTTGGCTTTTTGAATTTTCTTTTTGAATGGAAAGGGCCTAGAGAGGCAAGTTGGGGTTTTAGCTATTGACCGTTACAAAGTAGGTGCTGGCGATTTTTTTTGAAAATTTAAGGAGTTAGAATATTTTTTAGTAGTTTCGATAACCAGAAATCGATATACCGATATATATATATATATATATATATAGAATTCGATAAGGAAACTTAAAATAGAATATTAATTAGAAAGGGCCAGTGATTGTTTGATGGATGTTTGTTTTCTTTTGATAGTTAAATCGCCGACTATTAAAGATTTTTGGATTATCGTTGTCAATACGGAGAGACCGGTTAGATTTATTATCCGAAAACCACTCTGTATAGGCATAGGTGTTGCAAATTAGATTATGTTGAAGATAATCGAAGACAAAGTAAAAATGCAAGGGCTGTTTTGTTTTTCCAGGCCCATGACAACTTGTATGGACGAATGTCTGATGGAATATTCCTTACTTATCATATAAGACAATCTTTTCAATGTATTACGTCTTATGGCAGAGGAATTCGTTTCTCTTAGCTTTTATACTCGTAATATTTTTGATAAGATAAACTAGTGATCTGACGGGTTTGATGATGTGGCATTCAAAATGTATGGTGGCCAGATGTTCAAAAAAGGTTTACGTAGCCGCAAGACTCATCAACTGGGAAATGACAAAAATCGAGCAGGCAGCGTAGCTAGTTGGGTCATACCCAAGCAGGGTATATGTGTCACCGATCTAGAGAAAATTCACTATTTATTCTTCTTTCGATTATGTATCTTACGATTACGATTGGACGGCGGACAATTGTGGGTGACAATATATTCGCTACACTCAAGATAAATGAGTGGGCGGTCATGTGTGGCCAAGTTGCAAGATGTTCTTGCTAAACCCCAGTGTATCCCCTCTAGAGTACACTGATCGGGGGGTGGTCCCATACCTTGTCATGGTTGGAATCCCACCTCCAATAAGCGCTCTGCGGTTTTTGATTTTATACTATATATGTAGAGTGTGAGATGCAAGCGTTCTACTATTTGGTTATTTATTTGAATAGACATTATTATAATATCACTGGTTTTTGATATCAAAAATGTTTTGGGTTATAGTAAGGTAAAAACCGTCCATTTTTATGTGTGTGCTGGTCTTACTATTACCTTTTCTTTTAAAGGATTTTCAAAGTTAAACAATATGGTTGGAGTTTACTCACACCAGTCCCATGACTGACCCAGAGTTTATTTTGTTTGTTTTTACCTAAACTCTTGGGTGCCCAAATTTGTATGGGTAGTCAAGTGTTTAAGGATTTTATAGATATACTTGGAGGGGCTTGAAGCAGGAGGCTTCACCATCAGTTATTTAGAGTATTTCCGGCGTGATGTATATGTATTGTACTCTAATATTGTATGTATATATAATACAAATTTGTATTTAAAAGTTATGTTATATAATATATTTTATTCATTCTGCTGTGAGATTTTTTTTATGTTATTTTTGTTCTTCTTCTATCTGTTTCTATTTCTTTAACCCTAATGACTCGTATTTCTATATTATTTGGGTTGGACATGCGTCGTTTTGTCAACTCAGATAGTATGGTTGTGCTCTGATACCAAATGTAACGGCCCGAAAATTCGTACTATCTGGGATGACTAATACAACGCACGTCCAACTCAAATAATACAGAAATACGAGTCATTAATGTTAAAGAAAATAGAAAAGATAGAAGAAGAACATAAATTACACAGAACCTCTGTAACACCACAAATTTCCTGTTAAATGCTACTCAACAAATTAAAGTATAATTAATTATAAATTATGGAATTAAGGGAAACGGCTTACGCCATTGCGTTCGTCTCGGAATTCTTCTTGAGATAGAGTCCTAGTTTGCGTAAAACGGATACTGTATGAAGGAGATATGGACGAACGAAGTTAGGCAGAAAAACCAGAAACGAGCCAGAATGCACTAGCGCACTTGGGAAGTGCGCCAAAACAAAATTGCACTGGCGCACCTGGGAAGTGCGCCAGTACAAATTTGCACTGGCGCACTTGCCAAGTGCGCCCAGGCCGAGCAGAAACCTGCTTGGTCAGGCCCTGGCTGGCCTGATCGAGTTCTGGTCGATTTCTGAGGCTTGGCTGTGTCACTAGGGCTTACATGTCGCTTTCTGATTGGTTTCTCTTGAGATGGATGGTCTGGATTCACCCTAGCTTCATCGATGGCTCTAATCAGTTTAAAATTCTATAAATACAACTCAAGTCTAAACCTAAATTCACACAAATAATATAGTACTAAAGCCGTCATGCTGCTGGGAAGAAACTAGGAGTGGCTGTCAGTTAGAAAGCTTAGAGACAAGCCAATACTAAAGTAAAACACGAATCAAAACAATGTTAGTCTACCCAAAGGAAAGCATTTCAAATTCAGAACTCAGAATCCAGAATTCAAATTCGTCATTTGTTGTAAGTATAGTGATTTTTCCGATGTGAATAAAAGCCAGGATTTGATTCGATGTAAAATGGAAATGGAATGGTGTTATTGTGTAACAACGATGTTAATTCATATCAATGTGTTGTAATGATTGTGGTATTGTGATGCTTGTGGTATAGTTGAGTTGATATTGATCCTATTGTACATTTAGAATCACATGCAATTTGTATAGTTCATGTTGTAATCGACACCTATATGTTTATGTGATTATATAGGTTGTACGTGATTAAGATTTCATGTATATATGCTAAAACCTCTATGCCTAAAGTTCATATACATGCTAATATGTTTATACAAAAGTTGCAAAGTTCCTAATTGTATCCATGTCAAGATCCACTTTAGTACATGTTTCATGTTGTAATTAGATATATGATTGGATATAGTTCACACCCTTGTCATAAAATTATACATACTTATGAAAATGTCATATTCTTGTCATATACTAGTGATGTTCGATGTTATGCCTAGATCCAAAACATGTTTAGGCTTATGTTGTCTAAATCATATGCTAATTTATGTGACACCTATTAGGTTAGAACCCTATTTCAATGCAAGTTCACATATATGTAAGTTAAATTAGGCTATGTTGCAAATTCACATGTATGTTAATTTAGGCTACGTTGCAAGTTCACACTTATGACATTCATGTTGACTATTTTGCAAGTTCACACTTATGATGTTCATAGTGACTATGTCAAAAATGCCAAGTTTACACCTATGTCATGTTTATGTTAGTGAACTGTGTTGATACCAAAAATTGGTTCAACACCCAAAGGAAAGAGATTTGTAGAGAATAAATGAAGATTAATAGCAATAAACGATGCACAAAAAATTAAAAAAAATCACACACAGAACTTTTATAGTGGTTCGACAAAGATGGTGCCTATGTCCACTTTATATGTTATTTCTCTTTTTGATTTGCTAGAATGATTACAATATCCTTTTCTGAATTGAAACACAGTTTTTTATAAATGGTACAATGCTTGGCCGTTATCTACACGTGCCATCGGGATCCAACAGAATAGCTGCGGCTGAATGAATCGGTATCTGCTGAAGAATCAGTCTTTCTTCCAAAAATCCAGTGCGGATTCGATGCTGGATCTACCCGCCGTGGGCAATTTGAATGGAAAAAAAATCTGGGATGAACTATTCTTTAGACTGACCCTTAGACGAGCGCTTTGTAGCTGGCTGGACCGGGCCTCATCATACTCCTTTGGAACCGCTTCTGATGGATAATCGTGGAATAGGAGGATGGGCTTCTTTAATCGATTTACTTTGAGGGCTTCGAAGGCGAATCTTCGACACTACCATGTCTTGATGGGCAGTCCAAAAAGGCTCATCAACACATTGCCCCCCAAAATATGATTCACTTAATGGGAAGCATGCTTTACTGCTACATTTTTTGAACCAAAGTCTATGCATCGCTTACTCCATTGGTTGCCCCAACTTTCATTCAATGGGTACCGCATACTGTGTCAAGTCCCATCACTTGCTTCGAGATTGTAAATGAATTCAAATAATGATGGCGCCTTTCTATCTCCCCGTCTTATCAACTGACTTTTGATTTTCCAACTTCGTTACGCGTCCGCCTGGTCCAATTAGATTGGTCGAATCCGAATAGCCACATTTCTTTATTGCTATAAAAGTAAAATTTCATTTACCCTTTTCTTTTTACTTTTTCATCATTGTGGGGGTTAATCTACTGCTTCGAAAGAAAAAACAGTCAGCGATCATCATCTTCTCCAAAAATCATCTTTTTCAGGTATGAATTGCTCTCCATTTCGAAGTATCATTTTTGCACAATTGTTCCCCCTTTTTTTCTTACTATGACCTAAGGTTTAATTTTAATCCATCGACGGAGTTTCTCCGTATTAAACCAGTCGATATCAAATTTCTAATCTTGATGGCAATTTTTTTGTCATTTATCCCAAACTAGATCACCAGTTACTCGTTTTTTTTCTTTTTAATAGGTTAATGGCTAAGTCGAAGTCTAGTGGAGAGACACCTTTTTCCATTAGAATGGACAGTTCTTCGGAATCTACAAGCCAATCATAATTCGCTCCTAGCAACGATCCTCAAAGTCGGTCGATGGATCTGCAACCCATCCCCCCGATATCGGTCGAGCTATCCGAGGCGACACATATCCCTTTGGCGCCCGATATGCTTCCTGGTGCGGAAATCTTAAGGAGCCCCCAGAAGCAGAAAAATTCAATATTACTCTCAAGCGATTAAAACATTTAACAGCGAAGCATAACATTCCTTTTGATGACGTTCTAGTCCCCACGGAGACCGACAGACCTCATAACCCCCCGGATGGTAACATGGCAATTTCTCTTTCGATGTGCAACGTGGGAGCCATTCCCCCTTTTCCTCCTTTCATCATTGATTTTTTATGTCGAATGAATTTGGCTCCAATGCAATTTCATCCAATAGCTTATGGCAACCTGTTGTCGACCTGTTACCTATTTCTGAGATTTCTGGGACATCTTCCGACCTTTGATGACATAGCCTTCTTTTTCAACCTTAGACACAATGATAAGTCTCCTTCTTTATTTTTCTTTGAAGCTGTTCGCGGTCGGAAGATTATTGAGGAGGTTCCAAGCAAGGCGAGCGATCCCAGGAGAGACTGGTTTTGGATTAAGCAATAGCCGGGGTGCGCTCAATACTGGTTAAAATGTGGTAAGTTCTCCTGTACTATTGGAGTCTCTCTCCCCAACTGATCTTTTTTTCAATATACAGAAGGCGAGCTAGCAAGACCTGATGGGGAGGTCTTTAAAGAACGCCACAGGCGGCTGATTGAGATAGAAAAGAAGCAGCGGGAGTTCTGGGACTGCCTAACCGATGAAAACTTGCACCGATATGCCCTCCTCGATCAGCATAGGTCGAGGGGCTCAACGAAAGAAGGGCCTGACCCTGAAGTACCGACTCGAGATGAGGTGCCCCCAGTTACAAAAAAAGTCGGGTGGTAAACAGGCGATTCCACAGGTCGGTTGGTCCTCCGCTTGTCCTTTGCCTGAGAAGAAAAGGAAATCCAGTTCAAAGAAGCCTATCTTCAAAAGGCAGGTTCAAAAGGTCAAGTTTCAGGAAGTCGCTCGCGATGGGGTCGGACATCGATCAAAAAAGAAGGTGTCCGCTAAGAGGTCTCCCAAATTGGCACCAAGGAATATAAACAAAGAAGAATCCATTAAGGTCCATCCGAAAAATTCGGGAGTTGAAGATGATTTTCCCTCAACTCAAGACTTGCAGGCGGAGCTTGACGCAGCCCCTCTTCCGGGGTTGGAAAATCTTCAAATGCCTGATGTTATTCTCTCTCCTCAAAGCTTAAATCCAGATCGATTCTTTGCCCACCAATCTGAGGGAATGTCCTTTCCAGATAAACAGAGCGGCATTGGAGGTATAATTTTGTCATAGTTATAAGGTTTTATTGCACGTTAAAACACCAAATGCTTTTATGCAAATCAAAGACAACTCACTTCATTTTGCTTTCCCAACAGGTGTTGATGAAGAGTTCTATGGAGATTTGTTCGCTTCCTTTTCAAGGGACGTCGGGCCAAGGGAAGCTACTTTGCCCCATACCGAAAAAGACGTCAGCGAAAAAGACAATGATAACAGGAGGAGGGAAGCAGAAGCTGCGAAGAGAGACAGGAAGGAAGAAGAGAGAGAAGAATCAAGAGAAGAGGAGGAGATCAACTGCCCAAGGACCAGGATGGGCAGTAAAAGGGATGCTTGAAAAGACGTGATCAATCGCTTAAGAATATTGACGGGTTGAGTAACACGCCCAAGAAGAGGAAAGTGGATAAATTTCCCGAGTCCAGGGAGCAAAAGGAAGCCGATTCTTCCCGGGTAGTGACCCATCGCTCCAGTACTATGGCTGGCACTTCTTCCGTCGACCGATTCCAAGAATTGGAACGAAATTTCCCCGGTCTTGTTTTTTCTGAGATCGGAGCACTCCCCGAAATACAACCATTATCCCACAGTTTTCATCACCGTATGCGCAGTAATTTGGAATATGCCATGTCTCAATACGACGCCATGCTGGAATATGCCGAGCAGGTGAGTGGGGCATTAAAGGAAAAACTAGTCGAACTTGCTAGTTTAAAAAGGGATGTCGACAGTGGTAAGAGGACCTTCGAGTTCCTTGAGAAGAGAATTAAAGACCAAGAGTTACAGGCAGCGGCGGACAGAGAAAAGCACCAGAAAGAGATCGAAGAGTTGGAGATTCAGGACCAACAGAAAGGCCAGGAATGCGCCTCCATGAGGGAGGAAATTGCAGCTTTGAAGAGGGATAGAGCGCAGCTTGACCTCGAAATTCAGAATTTAAAGGGTGCCCTTCATTCATCAGAGCTAGCTAAGGATCAGGCCGAAAATAACGCTGCTGTGGCGGTCGAGTCCGTTGGTAATCTGAAGCTTCAGCATGATACTGAAGTCGAGACTCTTAAGGACGAGCATGCCTGGGAGAAGGTTGAGATGAAGAAGGGGCATGCTCGCTAGATTCTTCTATTTTGCGCGGATGTTCTTCGCCGCAGGGATTTGTCCTGGATGCCTGGATATCCCAAGTCGTTAGTTGATGTATGGAAGGTACTCTTATGGGAGGAAGAGAAGAAGGCAACACAGGGTCGTCCAGTGAATGAGACATCACTGATGACCCATATCTTGAATGACAGAGAGCGTGCCATTGTGGTGGAGACACGAAAACAAGAAAGGAAAATGGAAGAGGCGGAGCGTCGTAAGGTGAAGGGAAAATCGGTCCTTCAGACTGAAGCTAGTGATAGCCGTCCTTATGCTCCCGCGCCTTCTGCGCACAGGGTTACAGAGAAGGGTTCATCTTCTATCTTTCCATCCGATAAAGTCAAGGCCGTGGAAGGATAGGTGGCTGGTTCGAATACGGAAGGTGAGCTTCTCCTCTCTCCTTTTTCTTTTTCAAACCTTTATCCTCCTCCAACTTACATGTATCTTCTCTTTTTTTCAGGGATTTCCATTGCTTCTGAAACGACGAACGAAGGACCTGTCGCCGAGAAAAAAGGCGTTACTGAGGAGGTGATCAAAGCTGCAGAAGTAGAAACGGTCGACTTAGTATCTCCTGATGTCGAGATTATTGAGGAATCCAAAAAAGAGGGTCGCCCATCTATGGCCGAGACCAAGGATTAGGAAGACAAGGAAATTTCCGCTTTGAAGCCCGAGCCCATTGAAGATCCTGGAAACACTGGACTTCCTCAGTTCAATCCCGCAACCATTATATCTGTAGCTCCATTCCCTACTATTTTGTCGAATCCACAGGCTTCTACCCAGACTCCTCGCTCCTTTGGTAGCACGCTTGGAGGGTCAAGATGCGTGATGACCACTGAGGAGATGTTAGAGATGATCAGACAGAAGGAGTTGGCTGAGATGGTAGAACAAGGATTGAAGCCGCCTCTCATTTAAACTTTCCATTTCTGTGTAGTTTTTGTTTGTTTGATGATGTAGCGCTATTCGGATAGCACCTGTCAGGCAGTAATATTTTGTAATGATATCAGGGTACTTTAAATAAAAATCAACTTATGATGATAACGTGTATATAAATGTCGTATGGATTTCATGGCTATGTTTTTTTAAAACATTAAGGGTAAGTCGCCCTTCATCCTAATCGGGGGTGATGGCTACATCTTTTGCCCCCAATGTCCGGTAGACCTTTGAGTGGCGAACCCCCCATCGAGTTTAAGTTGTCTCATCCTTAATCAAAACCTGGATGTAACTAAACAGGGCGCCTTGAGGCTTTTATACTTATCCTTTGGTCAGTAAAGGGTAAAGTTCTATTGTTTGAGCGGCCTTTTGTCAAGGTGCACCATTCACGTTCGGGTGTCATTTATGCTCTTCCTCAAGTCAATGAGGTCGAGAGTCGAGGCCTTATGGTCGATCAGTATGCCTGGATAGGCGTCAGTCTTATCCTTGATTCATCCAAGGTAAAGGTTATAAGGTCAGTCGTTCAATCACAATCACTGGCTCTTCTATAATTACAACAAATTAGAGCAGGAACGGAGACGCTTATTAATACGATAATGCGACCGATGATGGTTGCTTATTACAACGCTAGAAACAAATAAATCAATAATCTAAATGCAGAAAGAAGGTAAAAACATTGAAATGCAAATTCTAAGAAAGATAATGCCATAAATGCTCTGCGTTCCCTACTCTTTGAAACAGCTCACCATCCATAGTTACTAATCTGAAACTTCCATTATCGAGCTTTCTTTGAATGACGTAAGGTCCTTCCCATTTCGGGCCCATATGCACAGGAATTGGAAAGATTCGTTTCAAGACCAGGTCGCCTACTTCGAAGGTTTTTGGTCGGACCTTCTTGTTATAATATCAAGCGACCCTTTGCCTGTGAGCTTGAGCACGAAGATTTGCTTCTTCTCTTTTTTCGTCGATCATGTCCAAAGACGTCAAGAGAAGTGCCTTGTTAGTCAGGGGATCATAGTATGTTGTCCGATGAGTCGGGACTTCAAGCTCGATCGGAAGGACTGCTTCGGATCTGTACGACAAAGCAAAGGGGGTATGGCCCGTAGCGGTCTTATGGGTAGTACGATATGCCCATAGTGCCAAGGGTAACTCGTCGACCCATTTTCCTTTAGCGCGTTCCAGTCGTTTCTTCAAAATGGTCTTGATGATCTTATTGACCGCTTCGACTTGACCATTGGATTAGGGGTGTGCGACTGCAGTGTACTTCTTTTCAATATGATATTTCTCACAAAAATCTCAAAATTCTAAACTGTCGAATTGAGTTCCGTTATCTGTGACAATAGTTCGAGGCACTCCATATCGGCATATGATATTCCCGACGAAGAAGTTGATAACTTTTTTCGTTGTGATTGTAGTCATCTGCTTAGCTTCTGCCCATTTTGTGAAGTAGTCTACCGCCACAATTGCATACCTTGCACCCCCTTTCGAAACGGGCAATGTTCCTATGATGTCAATTCCCCACACAGCAAACGACCAAGGACTAGTCATCGGGGTAATATTTGTCGGGGGTGCCCGTGGGATTTGCGCGAATCTCTGGCACTTATCACATTTTTTGGCATAGTTGGATGCATCCCTATTGATGGTCGGCCAGAAATACCCATAGCGCAGTATTTTTTGGGCAAGGGATTGCCCCCCGGTGTGTGCTCCGCAATCCCCCTCGTGTACTTCCTTCAGAATCCTTTTAATGTCGTTGTTGGCTATACACTGGAACATAGGAACAGAAAATCCTCTTCTATAGAGTTGGCCTTGCTGAATAAGGTACCTAGAGGCTCGTCGTACCAAGGCTCGTTTTTCGTTTTTCTTTTCGGGTAATTGCCCATGGAGAAGGAAATTTTTAATGGGAGTCATCCATGATTCTTCTTCGGGTTCGACGTCTGTCTGGTCGACATCCATTTGGTCGATGCTTGGCATCTTTATGATTTCTACAGGAACTAACTCTGTTTTGCTCGGATGGTTCGAACTAGCCATTTTAGCTAGCCTGTCCGCTTTCTGGTTTTCTATTCGAGGAACATGGGAAATGCTGTATCGGTCGAAGCTCCGTAACAGCTTCTCGACTTCTTTGAGGTAAGAGGTCAGTCGCTCTCCTCAGGTTACGAATTCTTTTCTGACTTGGCAGACTACAAGCTGTGAGTCACAATAGATGTCGAGCGATGTTATCTTCAGGTCTTTCGCCAGTTTGAGTCCAGCAATCAGGGCTTCGTATTCAAAGTCGTTATTGGTTGCTAAGAATTCTAATCTCAGAGCATAATAGACCGAGCGCCCCTCAGGGGACAAAAGTACAATGCCGGCTCCTGAACGTTGTCTATTTCGAGCCCCATCCGTGTAGAGCTTCCAACAGACTGGCTTCTGTTCGATCCTCATGGGCTCAGGGTCCTCGGCTTGACATTCTTCCTCCGGGGTCGTGAAATCTGCTATGAAATCAGCCAGGGCTTGTCCTCGGATCGATTTCTGAGGAATAAATGTTAAGTCAAACTGGCTTAATTCAATATTCCATTTTAGCAGTCTCCCACTCGCTTCTGGCCTTTGTAAGATTTGTCGAAGAGGCTGATCAGTGAATATCTTATTTGGATGGGCCTGGAAGTAGTGTCGAAGCTTCCTCTACGTGATTAATAAACTATAGGCCAATTTTTCAATTTTAGGTAAATTGCGTTCGGCCCCAGTTAATTTTTTACTCACATAGTAGACTGGTCGCTGTACTCGATTTTCTTCTCGGACAAGAACTGAGCTGAGTGCATGTGCTGAAACTGCTAAGTAAACGAACAAGTCCTCATGATCGACAGGCTTGGAGAGAATGGGAGGCTTTTCAAGATGGTTGAGTAGATTGCGAAAAGCTTCGACACAGTCAGGTGTCCAAGCAAAGTTTCACTTTCCTCTTTTTATTAATTCAAAGAATGGTAGGCATTTATCAGTGGCTTTCGAGATGAACCGTCCCATAGCTGCTACCTTTCCCGCTAAACTCTGAACATCCTTTATCCGACGAGGTTCCTGGATCCCTTTAAGGGCTGCAATCTGATCAGGATTGATCTCGATTCCACGGGAACTCACAATGAAACTGAGGAATTTGCCCGATGCCACTCCAAAAGAACACTTCAGCGGATTTAGCTTCATTCTATATATTCGAAGGATGTTAAAAATCCTTGATAGGTCGTCCACATGATCGGGCGATTGTTTTGATTTTACCAACATGTCATCTACATATACTTCCATTGTTTTCCCAATTTGATCATGAAACATTCGATTGACTAACCTTTGATAAGTAGCTCCTGCGTTATTTAGACCAAAAGGCATCACCACATAACAGTATAGTCCGAGATCGGTAATGAAGCTGGTGTGTTCTTGGTCAGGGACATGCATGGAAATTTGATTATATCCGGAATACGCATCCATGAACGAGAGTAGCTCATGCCCGGCGGTCGAGTCGACCAGCTGATCGATCCTTGGTAATGGGAAGTTGTCCTTGGGGCACGCTTTGTTTAGGTCAGAAAAATCGATACAAGTTCTCCATTTCCCATTAGCCTTCTTCACAAGTACCGTGTTAGCTATCCAGTCGGGATAGGTTGAATCCCGGATGAACCCATTGGCCTGTAATTTCCCGATTTCCTCCTTCAAAGCTCTCGACCTTTCAGGGCCTAGCATTCGCCTTTTTTGCTTTACTGGAGTATATTTTGGGTTGATGCTGAGGGAGTGGGTTATAATAGACGGAGATATCCCACACATGTCAGCATGGGTCTAGGCGAACACGTCTAAATTTTCCCGAAGGAATTCACTTAACTCCCTCGTCCGGAGGGGATCAAGGTGAGATCCAATCTTTAGGACCTTGGTGGGATCATTATCATCGATGGGTATTTCTATGGTGGCCTCATTTGGGGCCGCCTTTCTGCACCCCGACTCATCGTCATCTCGTGGGTCGATGTCTTCGACCTCACAGGCTGACGGTCCTGGTCGAGGTGTTTTCTGTAATTGCTATGCTTCCTTATTCTCCCCCAAGGGGGAAGATTTCTCAGACTCCTGGTTACCGCCGTTCCGTAGCTCCTTCCATTCTGCCATATAGCACGCTCGACCTGTTACCTGGTATCCTCGCATAGTTCCGATTCCGCTATCCGTGGGGAACTTCAGAAGTAAACACCAAGGGGCGATACACGCTCGAAACACAGTCAGGGCAGGCCGCCCCAAGAAAGCGTTATAATGCGAGTTGATATTCATTACAACAAATGGCAGAATCCTGACTGTTCGTCGATCCCCATCTCCTAATTCCACTGATAGCTTGACTTGGCCGAGGGGTTCGGTGGTCGACCCATTGAAACCACGTATCTGACCTTCATACAGCTCCAAGTCCTTTACATCTAATTTCATTTGGTCGTAGGTCTGCTTAAATAGGATGTTAACTGAGCTCCCGTTGTCAATCAAGACCTTTCGGACGGTAGCTGGGCCAATAACAGCTGTTATTACCAATGGATCGGCTGTAGGAATTTCTATACCAGATGATTCTCGCTCACGGAAGATGATATCCTCGCTCATCCTTCTTCTTTGTTTGATAGGACTCGCGGCTTCACGGGGATATACTTCTGCAACATTAAGATGTTTTGCGGCGTTGACGTATCGTTCCATGGCTCTGATGCTATGACCTGCGGAATGCGGTCCTCCCACGATGGTATTAATAACAATCCCCTTTCCTTTTTCTTGAGGGGTAGCATGAGCCGTGGCTTGGTTTTGCTTAGGCATCGAAGTTCCTTGCCCCCTGTCCCTTGGAGCTGTTTTATATTCGTCGAGTTTTCCTTCTCGAATCAGCTTTTCCACGATGTCCCTAAGATGTCGACACTCATTGGTTGTATGCCCATAAATGTCATGGAATAAACAATACTTCCCGGTTGCACGTTCCTTCTCTGTAGGCTCTCGTGGGGGCGGCTTCTTATATTGCATCGTATTATAGGTATCGAGGTATATGTTCTCTAATGTGTCGTTTAACGCCGTATATGTTTCAAATACCTGGAAGCGGGGGAGCTCCCGGGAATTCCCTTGCTTCGAACTACCGCTGTTCGATCCTTCACCATTTCGCTTGCCACGATTTTCTACATTTACTTCGATTTTCCCCGAGTTATCCCCGGATTGTTTAGCCGCGGCGTTGTTTCGAGTTGACGAATTGAAGGCATCCCTCTGACCGTCTTCTTCCAGCTGCGCATCTTCTTGCCTTAATCGGACGTTGGCTTTTTCATAGAATGCTTCAATCGTGGTCGGCGGTTTTCCAATCAAATATTTCCCGAATTCGGTTCGTTTGTCGATGCCATCGACCATGGCCATCAAAACGGTCTCGTGGTTGGGGTTGCTAACTTCGGTTGCCGCCCGATTAAACCGATTGAGATAATTTCTTAGGGATTCGCCTCTCCCCTGCTTAACTGCTGACAGGGCCGTGACATGTTTTGATTTGGTGGCATGAAGACGGAACTAAGTTAGGAACTTTTCACTCAGGTTTTAAAGCTAGATACAGATTTCGTGGGTAAATGGACAAACCACATAAGAGCTATACCACTTAGGAAGATTGGAAAAGCCTTGCATTTGATGGTGTCAGGTGCAACCGCTACTTCCATGTGCCAAGAATATCTCATTAGATGCTGCTGTGGGTCTGAAGTCCCATCGTACTGGTCCATTTGGGGCATATTGAATCTCCTGGGAAATTTCGCTTGCAAAATGTCATCAGTGAATGGCGTATGGCTTCGGTCGATTCCCCAATCCTCATTTCTATGCCCGCGACTATCGTTAATAATTTGTCGTACCATCGCGGCTAGGTTTGGTGGAACCACTGTATCTGGATCGACTTCTTCTATAGACGGACTCCTTCTGCCCCTTCTATCAAGAAATACCGTCCGGGCATTTCTTCTTCTTTGGTTTTCTTAGTCCCTCACAAGATTCCGGGGAGGGCGTATAGGAGACCAATTTCTTCGAACAGCGTTTCGGTTTACTGGAGGAGAAGGCTCCCGGTTGTGTGGGGCTACAGGCTCAGCTACTTCTAACCCGACCTGTTCAGCACGTCCTTGAGCACGTTCATCAGGCGGATTCTGATGTTCTTCCGTCTGCGGTAGTCGGGCAATTTTAATTCTCTCTAATGGGAGTCGAGGTCGGTGTGGGTCCCTGTCTTCCTCCGATGAAGACGAGCTTCCTGATATTCGGCCCGGCGGCGAAGAAGGGAGTCGATAACCCCGGAGCTCCTGAGCTTGATTTCTGAATTCTTCCCATTGCCTTGCCATGCGAGTCATGTCTTCACGCATAGCGACATTCTCCTGAGAGTGGACCCTTAGGGCATCAGTAGTTTCCCTAAGTCGATCTACTATAGCCATGAATTCGTCTCGAGCTGCAAAGGCAGAGGATGGAGCTAAATCCCCTCCAGCGGGTAATACAGGTTGATCCGAAGTAGTTTCGGGGGCGGTCGACCCACCAGCTGCTCACGTTGAGGATCCCACCTGCGGATTTTTTCCTGTATTGCGTGCCGTTTTCCCTGCCATTGCTAAACCAATACAACAATAAGAAATGGGATTTTTGTCTTGGACTTGGTGATCCAAAAGTAGAGCAAAAAATCCGAAATGATCTGAGAAAGTCAAGTTCTCAGTGAAAGCACCAAAATGTTGATACCAAAAACTGGTTCAACACCCAAAGGAAAGAGATTTGTAGAGAATAAATGAAGATTAATAACAATAAACGATGCACAGAAAATTAAAAAAATCACACAGAGAACTTTTATAGTGGTTCGGCAAAGATGGTGTCTACGTCCACTTTATATGTTATTTCTCTTTTTGATTTGCTAGAATGATTACAATATCCTTTTCTGAATTGAAACACAGTTATTTATAGATGGTACAATGCTTGGCCGTTATCTACACGTGCCATCGGATCCAATAGAATAGCTGCGGCTGAATGAATCGGTATCTGCTGAAGAATCGATCTTTCTTCCAAAAATCCAGTGCAGATTCGATGCTGGATCTACCCACCGTGGGCAATTTGAATGAGAAAAATCTGGGATGAACTATTCTTTAGACTGACCCTTAGACGAGCGCTATGTTGCTGGCTGGACCGGGCCTCATCATACTCCTTTGGAACCGCTTCTGATGGATAATCGTGGAATAGGAGGATGGGCTTCTTTAATCGATTTACTTCGAGGGCTTCGAAGGCGAATCTTCGACACTACCATGCCTTGATGGGAAGTCCAAAAAGGCTCATCAACAAACTGCTTTATGCCAATTTTGTGTACGCTAAATTTGGCTAAGTTTTTAGCCTAATATTATATGTTAAAAATCACGCGAACGAAAATTAGGCTAAGATTGTTAGCCTAATACTTAGACGGGGTAACGTTGGGATAAATTGGTAACTATAGGAAAACTTGACATAAAAATATATGAAATTGGCACGTTTGACACATGCCAAAATTGGTGGCATTTAACGGTATAAATTCTTATACCAAAAATGTTAAACTTGGAAAGTGGGCCATAACATTTAATTGTTGACAAATTTACATATAACAGGTAATAAAGACAAATATGTAAATTTAGAAAATACGAGTATGCTTAACACGAGGTTGGATTGAGTTGTGATGTAAACCTGCCCGGACCCGCCCGGCTGTCCAGTAGTCACAACAATACCTACCCATTGTGGGTGGTTAAGCATGGAGCCCAATAAGGACCCGAGGTTAGGCTGAGTTACGGTGTAAATCTGCCCGGAACCGACTGGCATATCCAGTAACCGTAATAATATCTGTCTAATGTGAGTGGTCGGTGCTTTAAAAAGCTAAGGACGGGTAAGTCAGGATGGTAGGGTTAAGTTAACTAAAACACTTAACCAATTCAACATGTTAATTAAACTGATGGGCGGGGTTAGGTAAATACAGACACTTAACCACTTAACATGTTTGTATAGAAAACCAGCAGTAACCCAATTAGGTATCATGGTACCCTAAAACTAGGCAGGGTGGGGCACGATTACTGGGCTGATTATAAGCGGTCAAAAGCGACGGTGGTGGGTGCAACAGCGTGGATTCTAACAGAGTGCGGGCATGCACACACTTCGGAGCAGACAATCAGGGCACTGGGGGTATAACCTATGCATTCTAAGAATTGGGTCGGGTCGCCACCATGGGACTTGATACACCCCATGGTGGGGCCAGCATAGGTATCTACAATATTTGGGGGCTGTCATACACAGATGATTATGCGAGTAGGAGCCGATCTTTAGAAAAAGGGGATCACTTCACCCTCAGCATGGGGTGCCAGTTTAGAACTAATGCATGTAGGTGCAGAGATATAGTGTGGGTGCGATAGTATATTCGATTCAAATTGCTTTACCTTAGTTTATGATACTTTCCTGTTTCTAGTTTAGACTTATCATGTCCTTTTTTTTATTCTCATACTGAAGAGTCACTAGACTTACTAGGCTTTATCTCTGAACCTATTTTCTTTCGTCTTCTTTTCTTCCGTTCCCCTCCCAGGTCCACAGGGAGGAAACAACCCAGCTTAGTTAGATCCTTTGAAAGCTTTAAGATAGTAGATGTACGGTTTGGACTCTCTTTCCTTGGCTATGTCTGTTGGACACACTCTATGGGGGTTTATGCAGTTTTAATTATGTTTTTATGCTTCTTTATTTAATAACCAAGACAGAAATGATGATGTAATGTTTTTGAAGTTGTTATGTGACAGTTATGGAAATGTCTTTGTATGAACACGTATTTATGAAATAAAAAGTCAGTTTGTTTTCCGCTGCTTATATATATGTGTTTATATATCTGTCTTGTGTTTATCTATGACTTTTACTTAAAAACCTCCACCAAAGTTAAGGCATTCCCTTTGTGAGTGACCTTAATGGAGGGTGGGGTGTTTCACTTGGTATCAGAGCGCGGTTTTACCAGACTAGTTAAAAGTTTTTGAAACTATTTTCAAAAAGAAGTTTAAAGAAGCATTGTTTTCAAGAAAAAGAGTTATTTTTTTAAAAGGCATAATTCCCCAAAAGCCATATGCACTATCTCTCTATCCTTTGTCTTGAATACTTTCCTTTTATTCCAGCATGTCTAGAGATCTTAACCTTGTGGAAGGAGTACCGATACCCGGCTGGTTCCGAGGGTACCTAGAGGCTAGGGCCAATGGTGCGGGCCCAACAGACATCCCTCCTCCAACAATGGCAGCGGTTCCTCCTCCTCCTCGTGGAAATACTTACGCTAAGACGTGTAGAGACTTCAAGGCTATGGGTGGAAAGGACTTTTATGGAACTAAATCATTTGTGGCAGCAAGGAACTGGCTGAAGGAGACCGAGGACTTGTTCGTCATCTTCGAAGTTGACGACAGGCAAAAGATACAGCTAGCAGTGTGGTTGCTTAAAGATGAAGCTTCCTATTGGTGGAAAGTTACCCATGCTGAGAGGCCAGTGGAAACTTGGGAAGATTTCAGGATGAGGATTGAGATGAAATTCCTCTCCCAAGCTGAAAGAAGCCTGCAGATGGAGAAGTTCCTAACTCTTAAGCAAGGGAGTATGACGATCAGGGAGTACGTCAATTAGTTTAATCAGCTGGCCAGATTTGGGATGGATTTAGTAAACACCCAACACAAGAAGGCCCTTCGCTTCGTCAAAGGCCTGAATGAGCCTCTACACAGCCTTGCTATGACCCATATAACCATGGGAGCGACCTATGAAAGCTTAGTGGACATGGCGCTGCTACACGAGGAAGATAAAGGCAAGAAAGAGGCAAAGGCGGAAGTGCCTCAAGAAAAGAAGGAGGGTTTACAGGCTAAGAAAATAGACTTCAAGAAAGGAGGGAAGAACAACAAATCCCGTGAAAAGAGAAAGTGAAATTTCTGTGGCATTGTGGGACATATAGCAAAAGACTGCAGGAAGAAGAAGGCAAAGATGAATGGTGGTTGCTTCAGTTGTGGCGAGACTGGACACTTGGCTAAGGACTTCCCAAAGAAGCGGGGGCAGGGACAGAGGACTAGATCCACCTCAGGGGGACAAGTTCACGCGCTGGTGGCACCTCCACAGGAACGAGGTAGAAATATTTCTGTAGAAAGCTTTGTTTATCTGTATGATCATCCAATTCGCACTCTCTTTGATTCTGGTGCATCACACTCCTTTATTTCATCTGCTTTAGTAGAATCTCTACACCTAGACACTAGTATAATAGAAGATCCCTTGGTTGTTTCAAATCCAATTGTGGGCTCGGCTTATTTGTCGATGGTTTGCTTGGATTTGAAAATCTCTATTCTAAGTGTTGAATTTAGATGTAGTGCCTTTTTTTTGGGCTTATCAGGATATGGGCTGATCTTAGGCATGGACTGGTTATCCAGTAATGGTGCCATTCTTGATTGTGAGAAAAGAGTGGTTAGGCTCTTGATTCGGCTCGGAAAAACTCTAGAAATTTCTTGTAATCCCTTGAATGCTGTTATGCTTAGTTATCTAGAGTCGCTTGATGCTTCTGTTGAGAATTTGCAGTCGGTTAGGGTGGTCCGGGAATATCCGGATGTCTTTGAAGAGGTGAAAGGCTTACCTCCGAGGCAGGAAATAGACTTCCACATATATTTGGTTGATAATGCAAAGCCCGTAGTTTTACCTGTCAGACACATGGCTCCAAAGGAGAGAAAGGAGCTCAGTAAGCAAGTTTAGGAGCTTCTTGAGAAGGGGTTTATAAGGCGGAGTATCTCGGAATGGGGTGCTCCAGTGGTGTTCGCCACCAAAGAAGATGGTTCACTACGTCTTTGTGTGGACTGTAGGGAGCTAATCAAGCTGACTAAAAAGAATAGACACCCGCTTCCCAGAATAGACGATCTGTTTGATCAGCTTGTAGGTGCGTCGGTCTTCTCCTAACTTGATTTAGCTACTGGGTTCCATCAGCTAAGGGTATCTAAAGATAGTATTGATAAAACGGCGTTTAGAACCCCAGATGGTTTCTTCGAATGGCTTGTCATGCCTTTTGGGTTGACAAACGCACCCGCTTATTTCGTAGACCTAATGAGCAGGGTGTTCAGAGAATTCCTCAATAAGTTCGTGGTGTTCTTCGTAGACGATATTTTGATCTTCTCAAAGAATGAGGAAGAACATGCTCAGCATCTGAAAGAGATCATGGATACTCTCCGTGCACATCAGCTAAAAGCCAAATTCTCCAAGTGCCACTTTTGGAGGGAAGAAGTAAGATTTCTGGGGAATATAGTGTCCAAAGAGGGGTTGGCTGTGGACCCCGCGAAAGTGGTGGCAGTGCAAGATTGGAAGACACAAAGAAATGCAACCGAAGTCCGAAGCTTTCTTGGGCTACCCGGTTTTTACCGAAAGTTCATTAGGGATTTCGCGAAAATCTCAGCTCCACTCACAAGGCTAACAAAGAAGAATCTAGCATTCGCTTGGGATTTGGACTGTGATATTGCTTTCCAAAGCCTAAAAAGGGCTCTTACAATAGCCCCAGTTCTAACTTTTCCTGATGGAAGCAAGATGTTCATAGTATATACAGATGCTTGTGGTACGGGGCTAGGCGTTGTTCTGATGCAAGAAGGGAGGGTAGTAGCTTATGGTGGAAGACAATTGAAAGTTCATGAAAAGAACTACCCAACCCATGATCTTGAGTTGGCTGCCATCGTCTTTGCGCTTAAGTCTTGGCGCCATTATCTCCTAGGTGAGAAGTTCGAATTATATACTGACCATAAATCGTTGAAGTATCTTTTCTCGCAGAAAGATCTTAACTTGAGGCAGCAAAGGTGGATGGAGTTCCTTGCCTCATATGACTTTGAAATTTCCTATACTCCTGGCAAAGGCAATGTAGTAGCAGAAGCGTTGAGCCGAAAGAAGCTGACCCTAAGCCCTCTCTTTGTAGAAAGGCAAAGCTTGGAGTATATAGCCAGTTTTGACTTTAGGCCCTCCTCTGATATTATACCTGGTTTATTGGCATCCCTAGAAGTATGACCCACTCTTTTAGACTCAATAGGGGCCGCACAACAAGAAGACCCTCAGCTTGTGGATGTGATTAATAAGCTAATTAGGGGTTAAACTTCCAGTCACCTCAATAGGTACTCCATCGATGATAAGGGTTGGCTAAGACGAGATGGAAGACTGTGCGTCCCACAAGCCAGGGATTTGGTAAAGATGGTTCTCGAGGCGCACATCATTCCAAGATGACAATACACCCAGGTGGAGACAAGATGTACACAGACGTAAAGAGAGTTTTCTATTGGAGCTGCATAAAGAAGGACGTGGCAGATTTCGTTTCTAAGGGCGCGACATGCCAATAGGTCAAGGCGGAACAAAAGAAGCCTGGAGGACTGCTTCATCCTCTAGAAGTCCCGCAATGGAAGTGGGATAGCATTTCAATGGACTTCATTGATGGGTTGCCTAGGTCAAGAAGAGGCAATAATAGCATTTGGGTAATAGTGGACAGGCTTACTAAAAGCGCCAACTTTTTACCTATCAAGAGTAGAAGGACTACTTCGTCTTTAGCTTCTCTTTATCTCAAGGAAATAGTTCGACTCCATGGAATACCCTCTAGCATAGTTAGTGACATAGATCCCATCTTTACAAGCGAATTTTGGCGGAGTTTGCAAGAAGCTGTAGGCACACAGTTATGCTTGAGCACGGCCTATCACCCCCAAACTGATGGTCAGACGGAAAGGGTGAATAGAGTATTAGAAGATCTTTTAAGACTGTGCGTCCTTGACTTCGGAGGGACATGAGAGGATCATCTTCCTTTAGTGGAATTTGCTTACAATAACAGCTACCATGCCACCATCGGTATGGCGCCCTTCGAAGCTTTGTATGGAAGACCGTGCCGATCACCAACTTGTTGGTGGGAGTCTACTGACAAGATTATACTTGGGCCAGACAAGATTAGAAGGACTTCAGAAAAAGTGCTTTGATACGAAGGAGAATGAAGACTGCCCAAGACAGACAAAAATCCTTCGCCGACAAAAGAAGGACCGACCTTGAGTTTGAGGTTGGGGACAGGGTTTTCCTTAAGGTATCTCCTTTAAGGAACATCGTTCGCTTTGGATCCGCAGGAAAGCTAGCACCAAGATTTGTAGGACCATTCCCTATCATCGAGAAGGTTGGGAAGATGGCTTATAGAGTAGAGCTACCCGAAAGGTTGGCTGGAATTCACAACGTCTTTCACGTTTCTCATCTCCGGAAATGTCTACATGAATCTGCGGAAGTGGTGGAGCCAAGCATTCTAGAAGAAGCTGAAGTGGAACGCGAAGCAACTGTGAGGAGAGTTCCAACTCGAATCGTAGGAACTGAAATCAAAAAGCTACGCAATCGCGAAGTCAAGCTCGTCAAAGTTCAATGGAGCGATGCCAAGGAAGGCATGACTTGGGAAACTGAGGACAGAATACGCGCGACTTACCCTTTTCTTTTTGAGGGTATATCTTTAATCTCTCTTTTCCCTTAAGTTGTGCTTGTATCTATCTTTTTAGGTAAATCTCCTCGATCTTACCTTTTACCCTTAGGTAGAAACTAATGGATGTAAACATGTATTTGAAACATGTTATGGTTGATTGCTGCAAGTGGTTGCAAGTGGGTGCTAGTGGTTGCTCTTGGATGCATATACACACACAACCTAGGTTTTAGATCGGCTCAGTCACTTCCATATTGCATATGCATATATGTATTCATATTTGTATGTGGTTGAAACTTGATATGTTGTCATATGGATGTCGCATTTGTATTGATGGTTGTGCACTAGGGGAAAAATTTTCATACATAATGGATTCATGACACTTACATGATTTGCATTAAGGAGGTCAACTGAATCAGTAGACCGCCTAATTTTTGCATTAGATAAGGACATGTACACACACTATGCATATGATCATGAAGCATTAGAAGTATTTTAAGGACAATGGATGCCTATGTTTGATGGTTGAGTAGATGGACGATTGGATGTTAGGACTTATGTTCTCCTAGACTTGAAGATTTCGGGGACGAAATCCTTTAAGGAAGGGAGAATGTAACACCCCGAATATCCTTTTAACTGCTACTCAAAAAATTAAAGTATAATTAATTCTAAATGATGGAATTAAGGGAAATGGGTTACGCCATTGCGTTCGTCTCGGAATTCTGCTTGAGATAGAGTCCGAGTTTGCGTAAAACGGATACCGTATGAAGGAGATATGGACGAACAAAGTTAGGCAGAAAAACCAGAAACGGGCCAGAATGCACTGGCGCACTTGGGAAGTGCACCAGAACAAAATTGCACTGGCGCATCTGGGAAGTGCGCCAGTAAAAATTTGCACTGGCGCACCTGCCAAGTGCATCCAGGCCGAGCAGAAACCTGCTTGGTCAGGCCCTGGCTGGCCTGGTCGGGTTCTGGTCGATTTCTGAGGCTTGGCTGTGTCACTAGGGCATACATGTCGCTTTCTAATTGGTTTCTCTTGAGATGGATGGTCTGGATTCACTATAGCTTCATCAACGGCTCTAATCAGTTTAAAATTCTATAAATACAACTCAGGGCTAAACCTAAATTCACACAAATAATATAGTACTAGTGCCGTCATGCTGCCGGGAAGAAACTAGAAGTGGCCGTCAGTTAGAAAGCTTAGAGACAAGCCATTACTAAAGTAAATCATGAATCAAAACAATGTTAGTCTACCCAAAGGAAAGAATTTCAAATTCAGAACTCAGAATCCAAAATTTAAGTTCGTCGTTTGTTGTAAGTATAATGATTTTTCTGATGTGAATAAATGCCAGGATTTGATTCGATGTAAAATGGAAATGGAATGGTGTTATTGTATAACAACGATGTTAATTCATATCTATGTGTTGTAGTGATTGTGGTATTGTGATGCTTGTGGTATAGTTGAGTTGATATTGATCCTATTGTACATTTAGAATCACATGCAAGTTGTATAGTTCATGTTGTAATCGACACCTATATGTTTATGTGATTATATAGGTTGTATGTGATTAAGATTTCATGTATATATGCTAAAACCTCTACGCCTAAAGTTCATATACATGCTAATATGTTTATACAAAAGTTGCAAAGTTCCTAATTGGATCCATATCAAGATCCACTTTAGTACATGTTTCATGTTGTAATTAGATATATGATTGGATCTAATTCACACCCTTGTCATAAAATTATACATACTTATGAAAATGTCATATTCTTGTCATATGCTAGTGATGTTTGATGTTATGCCTAGATCCAAAACATGTTTAGGCTTATGTTGTCTAAATCATATGCTAATTTATGTGACACCTATTTGGTTAGATCCCTATTTCAATGCAAGTTGACATATATGTAAGTTAAATTAGGCTATGTTGCAAATTCTCATGTATGTTGATTTAGTCTACGTTGCAAGTTCACACCTATGACATTCATGTTGACTATTTTGCAAGTTCACACCTATGATGTTCATATTGACTATGTCAAAAATGCTAAGTTTACACCTATGTCATGTTTATATTAGTGAACTGCTTTATGCCAATTTTGTGTACGCTAAATTAGGCTAAGTTTTTAGCCTAATATTATATGTTAAAAATCACACGAACGAAAATTAGACTAAGATTGTTAGCCTAATACTTAGACGGGGTAACGTTGGGATAAATTGGTAATTATAGGAAAACTTGACATAAAATATATGAAATTGGCATGTTTGTCACATGCCAAAATTGGTGGCATTTAAATGGTATAAATTCTTATACCAAACATGTTAAACTTGGAAAGTTGGCCACAACATTTAATTATTGAAAAATTTACATATAACAGGTAATAAAGACAAATATGTAAATTTAGAAAATACGAGTATGCTTAACACGAGATTGGATTTAGTTGTGATGTGAACCTGCCCGGATCCGCCCGGCTGTCCAGTAGTCACAACAATACCTATCCAATGTGGGTGGTTAAGCATGTAGCCCAATAAGGACCCAAGGTTAGACTGAGTTACAGTGTAAATCTGCCCGGAACCGACCGGCACATCCAGTAATCATAACAATATCTGTCTAATGTGAGTGGTCGGTGCTTTAAAAAGCTAACTAAAACACTTAACCAATTCAACATGTTAATTAAGCTGATGGGTAGGGTTAGGTAAATACAGACACTTAACCACTTAACATGTTTGACTAGAAAACCCTATTAACGGGGACCCATTTCAGCAGTAACCCAATTAGGTATCATGGTACCCTGAAACTAGGCAGGGTGGGGCACGATTACTGGGCTGATTATAAGCGGTCAAAAGCGACGGTGGTGGGTGCAACAGTGTGGGTTCTAACGGAGTGCGGGCGTGCACACACTTCGGAGCAGACAAACAGGGCACTGGTGGCACCAGTAGTAAAATCTATGCATTCTAAGGATTGTGTCGGGTCACCACCATGGGACTTGATACACCCCATGGTGGGGCCAGCATAGGTATCTACAATATTTGGGGACCGTAAGACACAGATGATTATGCGAGTAGGAGCTGGTCTTTAGAAAAAGGGGATCACTTCACGCTCAGCATGGGGTGCCAGTTTAGAACTAATGCATGTATATGCAGAGATATAGTGTGGGGTGCTATAGTATATTCGATTCAAACTGCTTTACCTTAGTTTATGATACTTTCCTGTTTCCAGTTTAGACTTATCATGTCCTTTTTTCTTATTCTCATACTGAAGAGTCACTAGACTTACTAGGCTTTATGTATGACCCTATTTTCTTTCGTCTTCTTTTCTTCTGTCCCCCCCCAGGTCCATAGGGAGGAAACAACCCAACTTAGTCAGATCCTTTGAAAGCTTCAAGATAGTAGATGTACGGTTTGGACTCTCTTTCCTTGGCTATGGCTGTTGGACACACTCTATGGGGATTTATTCAGTTTTAATTATGTTTTTATGCTTCTTTATTTAATAACCTAGACAAAAATGATGATGTAATGTTTTGGAAGTTGTTATGTGACAGTTATGGAAATGTCTTTGTATGAACACGTATTTATGAAGTAAAAAGTCTGTTTGTTTTCCACTGCTTATATATATGTGTTTATATATCTATCTTGTGTTTATCTGTGACTTTTACTTAAAAACCTCCACCAAAGTCAAGGCATTCCCTTTGTGAGTGACCTTAATGGAGGGTGGGGTGTTTCAACCTCACAGCGAAACAAATAAAATATATTATATAACATAATCTTTTGAACACAAAATTTTATATCATATATACATACCATCATCAGAGCACAATACAATATTTGATACAGCGGAAATAACTCTGAAATAACTAACGGTGAGGCCTCCTACTTCAAGCTCCTCCAGGTGTATCTGTAAAAGCCTAAAACACTTGACAGCCCGTACAAATTTCGGTACCCAAGAGTTTAGGGTAAAACAAACAAAATAAATTCAGGGTCAGTCATGGGACTAGTGTGAGTAAACTCCAACCATATTGTTTAACTTTGAAAAAACATTTTTGAAAGAAAAGTATAACAGTAAGACCAACCTACACATAAACATGGATGGTTTTTCCTTACTATAACCCAAAACATTTTGATATCAAAATCCAATGATATTATAATAATGTCTAATCAAATAAATAACCAAATAGTAGAACGCTTGCATCTCACGCTCTACATGCGTAGTATAAAATCAAAAACCGTAGGGCGCTTATTGAAGATTGGATTCCAACTATGACAAGGTATCGGACCACCTTCCGATCAGTGTACTCCTGTGGGGATGCACTGGGGTTCATCCAGAACATCTTGCAACCCGGCCACACATGACCGCCCACTCATTTAGCTTGTGTGTAGCGAATATATTGTCACCCACGGTTATTGGCCATCCAACCGTAATACGTAAGATTACAGAATTGAAATGAGAATAAATAATGAATTTTCTCTAAAGCGGTGATAAATATACCCTGCTTGAGTATGACCTACCTAGCCATGCTGCCATACACTTTGACTCCCTTCAACATCGCGACAGCACCTTCAATCCAATTGCACCTTACATAGTGGAATCCCCTCTTCACAACTCAGAATAAACCCTTAATAGAACCCCACTTTGAACCCAAAAAAACCAACGACGGCAATCCTACTTCCTCCTTAAATCGTGAGGTTCCATCTTTGTTTCGAGCTCCAGTATACTCGCGGCTTTTGATTACGACGATGAGTGTAATCGCGATTTCCAATTTTTTCTTCTTCTTTTTTAAAATTTATGCGGATTGATTTTCGACCGGCGAGGAGGAAAATGAGAACTAAGAGGGAGGATTTGGAATGATTTCGATTTGCAAATGAACGATGGAATGGTTGCGGTTTTACAGTTGGAGGAAGGAGACAGTTTATACTGTTCAAGAGAGAAATAGGTCTGCGATAGTGAAAAGCTATTCTGGCACCATTAAATTTTGTGGTTTCCTTGATTGCAAGGTTGGGGACATTATTTTCAAATCAACCGAACTATGTTTTTAAACGCCACCCTAAACCAGTATCAGCTTGTTCTTTTCTCGAGCCGAATTGCACCTAAGCGGTACCTCCTATGTGATTGTAAATTTTCTTGAAAATCTTTTAAAAACATGATGCACACATCCTAGTTATACTGACAATTTCTATATGAATGTAATTCTTTGAAAATAAAAAACACTTTTTCGTCCAATCTTTTCCTCATTCTTACGGAGTAAGAGCGTATTTCATCCAATTTTCGCATCCAAACCCTACCAGCGAACATTAAATTTGCGAATTTCAGAAAAGTTTATTTTCTGAATTCGATTTCTTATGTTAGAAACAGGTAGAAAATGGAAAAAATACATATTTTGCGTCCACTTTTATGCACATTTTCCCTATACTTGGAAACCTTAATTGTTAATCTTACAAAAATTTCTATTTTTCTATTCCAAGCACGGTTTACATAAGAAAAATTTCTTTTCAGTTTTCCAAACTAACTTAGAAAAGAATTCGTTTTCTTTTATTGTTCTCTATTTTTCGAGTTGTCACCCTTGTTTGTTTTCTTTTAATTGTTTGTCTTTTATCTTCGTTTTTATTTAGCGATCACTACAAGCACCTAAGAATAAAATATCCAATTAAACCATTCTATTTTTCTAAAATAAAACACTACATAGGAATGCAAGTCTATACTAAAAGAAATATTTCCTATCTCCTAAAAGGGTATTAAAAAGGATTTCTATTAATTACTAACCCTGTCATACATTTACTTATAAAAATTTCAACTTGGTTTTTCCTATTTATTTTCTCTTTATGCTCATCCCTTGAACCATGCAAATTTTATAAAAAACTATCAAATAGTACCCACTTGAAATATCTTTTCAAAATTCCCTCAAACCATTACTAACTGTTCTTGCACATTAATGCGAGACTTTCTCACTAATTTTTTGCACTCAAGGTCACTTATGCATCCCTTATGGTCAATTCCATTATTCGTGCTTTCTCTTAACCATTTATGTTGCTTAACCCTACAACTTGCTTATGCATTTAATACTTTGAAAATAAGTTGGCACAGTTACCTCTGAAATCCTTTTAATGCAACTCTTAACATTGCAAATCAATAAATTTCTAAAATTGTAAACTTTTAAATTTTTGAAACTTGAATTTTTTTCTAGAAATCTTTTTCTACACTTACAATTTTTTTCAAGTTCTTTAAAAAAAATTAATTGTGGGGCAAATTACAAAGTGGTTTATAATTTTTGCATTTTTCAAACTCTTTGTGCGAATTCACATTTCTTTGTCCTAAATATCTTCTTCTACATAAATTTCTACCAAACTATGTTTGAACCGAAGAATAAGACTAGCACCACTTTTGCGCCAAATGTGTGTGTGTATATATATACATACACACATATACTAATCCAATTTTCTCTATCTTAATTTTTTTCAATTTCCAAGGCCCTACTGTCCAAACCACTAACTTGAAATACCAAAATTTCTATTATTTACACTTGGAATTTTATTCCAAACGTTTTATACACTTTCCACCCTAGCCACTCATGGGTCTATATCCTCAAACTTCCATAACTTTTTCCTTAGTGTACAAAACCAATACCCAAATTTCCTCCATGTGCGCTCACTTAATCAGTGGGTTCCTTTATGGATATAGGTATATTCGTGTATAATATATTTAAATTTTAAAAATACAAATGCATTCACTCACTATCTACATAGGAATCCTAAACCTAAGCTCCACTACCAAATGTAACAACCAGAATTTCGACATACCGATTTTTCTTTCAAAAAACTAAATCTATAGAAACTAGAGTTGCTTTATATGATATCGTGCAGAAAGTCAAAGATAAATATATCAGAGCTCATATTAGAAATCTCACAACAGATGGAAATAAAACATAACAGTAAGTAAATACTCACCGATATAATGACACTATCTAATAAGCGTCTCTAAGCTGCGAGATCTCAATTACCAGTCTAACTTGCGGGTTTGTTATGAGGAGGGGGTCAGAACAAAAGTTTTGGTGAATGGATAATTTATACTTTCTACAAATAATACTACATATACCGTTCTATCACTAGTTTATATTTATTAAGTTGTTGGGGTTTATTTCATAATACACTTCTGATTTCTCCGCATAAATCGTACCCATCTACTCCTCAATAGATTAACTTACTAAATAATATATATTGCTATAATACCCAATATCAAGGTACTTCCCACAGTATCCTCCTAGGGAAGCCCCATCGTTACACTATGAACATCGTACTGGACATTTATCTGTACGCTACGAAAGCGTGCTAAACTATGTGATGAAGGCATACCAAGTCTCCAACCTTACGCCACAAAAGCGTACTAGGCTACGACGCTGTTCCATAAGGGTGCCCTAATCCCTGAGTTTCTACATGAAACTCAGTCCGGGTCTTTATACATACCTGTAAAGGACAATTTCGTTAGGCCTACAGTACAAATATATAAATTTAGGCATGTCTCTTCGATGGTTCTCTAAGGCCCCACTCCATCCTACCCCCAATATAATGAAAGACTATTTAAAAGGGAAAAATGATCGTTGTACCATCTAATTTAAAAAAACATGTGGCCCTTTATCCAATGACCCAATAGTGAAAATCATTGGCCTATTGGCTTAGCTCCAATCTTTTCGCACGTGCTCCAATTGAAGATGACAGGTATCCGACGACCTACTATCCCTGGTTGGACTTGACCACGACGCCTCCCTCCTTGAGGCAGTCGCCGAATCATCCTAAGATCATCTCAATTGGCCTTTAGGATGTCCACCATCCAAGATGTAGTCGATGTATATTCACCAGATGGAACCGTATAAACCATGCCTCTGTCGGTACAACTTCATTTGGACTACCATAGAGGGCCATTGTAACACCCCATAATTTTATAAAACATTGATAAACTAAAGAATACATAACTAAATATTGAGAATTAAGTAATACAGACTGCCTCATTACGTTCGTCTCGGAATTCTGCTTAAGATAGACTCCGAGTTTGCATAAAACGGAAACCGTATGAAGAAGATATTAAGGTTTGAAATTTACATATATATATATATATATGTATAAGCTAATTGTATATAAAAAACGTTCTAGAAAAATCAGAAATGGAAGGCAGGACAATGTGGGAATCAGACCCGTTGGGGGTCGAACCCAGCCCTGGGGTGTCGACCCCAGCCCTGGGGTGTCGACCCCAGCCCTGGGGTGTCGACCCATGGGTCGACACCATAATGAGGGTGTCGACACCCATGTTGACACCCAAGTCGACACCCGAGATCCGAACCAGATTAATTCCTGCGTATGTGGACTGAATTCTTGGATAGATTCGTTGACCCTATGCTATAAATAAGACCTTAATCCCATTGTTTTATTCATCTAAATCAATGGTGACAACGAGGTGCTGCCCCAACTCAGTTTTATCTAGCCTATTCTTCTTCAACAATAAGAGTTAGACAAATTTAGAGATCTGTGCTACAACATCTACAGTTAATTCTCTATTCTTTAGATCCAATCAAAGTGAGCCTATGCTATTATTAGATATAAACATTTAAAAGTTTATCTTGACACATTTATGAGTTGGATCTAAGCCTAAGCCTATTTATCATATCAGATCTTCCATTATTTGTATATCTAATTCACTATTTAGATCTCATCATGCTTGTTTATGATGTCTCTATTATGTTAGTTTGCTTAATTATGTCAGTATGCCTAATCAGTTCTATTATCACATGTTCATCAGATCTGTTCTTATATGCCTATCTTGTTAGTATGCACAATTCTGTCACTATATGCTTATTCTGTTGCTATGCCTATTTCTGCCATCATATGTCTATCTTGTTATTATGCTTATTTCTGTTCTCTTCCCTTCTTCTGTTCCCTTTTTATTTTATAGCAAGGATACCTTCGAGCCTAGGCATACCGCTGAAATATGCAAATGCATGAAATTGGGAACGAAGGAAAACATTAAAATTGTGGTATAACTTGTATTGGGAAATTTGGGGAATAACTTGAATTGAAAAAATAAATATGGATTTGGGGCGTAAATCAAACTGTGATTAAAGATATTAATTTGGGTGCATATGGTACATGATGAATATGACTTGGAAAAGGACCTATAATGAAATAGGAATAATTGTTTAATAATGAAAATTCCTAGATTTACATTAATTAGAAACTGTATCCACGCTTAGACATGAGGTTTGATTACACTTGTGGTAGAAGCCTGCCCGGACCCAATAGGCATATCCAGCATCCACAAGCGATAAAATCTAATGTGAGGGGTCTAAATGCATAAACACGTAACGTGCTAAGACATGAGGTTAAGTCCGACTTGTGGAAAAAGTCTTCCCGGAACCGACTGGCATATCCAGCATCCACAAGTGGTAGACTTAATGTGGGAGGTCTAGCGCATTATAACCATAAATAAATAAATGGTAATGAACTTGTAATACTTAACTTGTTTGAATCCATAGGGATTACATGAACGTGTTAACTTGAGTAGGGGTTAAGTAAACTTTCTTGGGTCAGTGGGAGGGTTAAGTAAATCTTGGGGCGGTGGGTAATATTTATATATAGGCCCAAAAACATAACCCGCAGGGTTATGCAATCTTGTTACACTGGTAGGCATAACCTGTTGAAATCCTAGTAGTGGGCATGCAAGCCTAGGGGGAAATTTGTATCATCTGGTGTGTGTGGGATCTGTTTCAGTTAGTAATCCATATAAGCATCAAATGAGTACTTCGAACTAGTTCAGTGTCGGGGCAAGCTTACTGAGCCGATTATAAGAGGTCACTTGGGAAAATGTGTCTGACGACGAATTCCATCGGCCTCACGTGCGTTCATGGGTCTGCTTGCTCGAGAAGATAAGACGCTATGGCATCAGTAGATATGGTTGTGCACAACCTAGAAATGAAGGGTTGCCACTTTAGGAAGTGATGCATCCTACTATGGGGCCAGCATAGGGTATCTATGGAGTTAGGGAGCTGATCGATTGGGGTAGTAACTAGGGCACATCTAGTCTCGATTGTTTAGGACCCTGTTATTATCCTCAGGGGTAACACCGATAAGTTCAATTGGGATGCCTGTCATTGTATGGGGTAAAACCTGTAACACCCCATGTCCATTAATGTCACTCACAAAGGGAATGCATTAACTTCCATGGAGCATTATTAGTGTATAGAACAGAATATAACAAGACAGATACATATATTGGTACTTGAAAATTTAAAAAAATACAACTTTTATTGCAGTAGAGAAATAGTTTGATTACATCAACTTCATAAACCAACAGTAAAACCAAGTACACTTAATATCCAACTTGACAAATTTCTTTCTGAGTACATAAAGTAAAAAGCATAACCCAAACATAAGTAGCCATAAAAGAGATGAGCTGAACTTTACTTTCAGCAATCCAAGCGCTTCCAAAAGAGAGAGAAAGAGATCCAAGATCAAGCTCCACTAGTACTAGTCCCACCCTGAGAACCGGGGGGGGGAGGGAAGAAAAGAGGCGAAAACAAGGGGTCAGACATAAAGTCTGGCGAGTATAATAACTTTAACAATATAATTATTAAAGTAACTAGGATAAGGCATAAACTGGTAGAACAAGGTATGACGGTGAAACAAGTGGGCATGACAAAGAAAATAGGAGTAATATTCTAGCGTTAATCTCGTTCCTAATCACTATAGTATAATGACTACGCTGCACCAATGTTAATTACACCGCACCATTACTAGTCACCCTAAAAGCTAATCCCGCCTACAGAACATAACAATGTTAATGGTAGTTTCGTGTACCCCTAGTTACCTTCATAGGTACTGCCTGCCCCTATCTCCACTAGTAGTACCCACTACCCCCATGCGATCGGCTCCCTAACTCGTAGATACCCGTGTTGGTCCCATAGTGGGGTGTATCACTCCCCAAAATGGCAACCCGATTCCACTAAAGATGCACGGCTTATATCTACACGATGCAACAATGTCTTACCTACCAGCCCAGGCCCACGCACGCACATGACCCCGTTGGACTTGCGTTGCCACCGCTAACCCGTTTTAACTTCTTACAATCAAACCCAGTAAGCGTCACGTCCTCGACTTGGGTCGAGCTCATAAAGATACTTAATGGGTTACTAGTTTGAAAAGGGCCCGCATGCCTGACACAAGCTTTCCACCTAAGCTTGGTCCCCACTAAGGTTTCCCACTTAACCCCATTCTTATTTATGCCTTCTTACATGTTTCAACTTGGTTAAGTGTTTCTAATCGTATTTCACAAGCCACCCAAGGCACCCACTTAACCCCCATGTCCTACCACATGTTTATCTGGTTATGTGTTACTTAATTCATTATAACCGTAACCTTGTAAAGACCTCCCACATTAAACTGACATTTGCGGTTGCTGGATTTGCCGGGCAGGTCCGGGCAGTCTTATACCGCAAACGAGCCTAACCTCGTGTCTTTACAAATGTTACGCATTTAATTCATGCCTTTGACCTCTCACATTAGACTACCGTTTGTGGTTGCTGGATTTTCCGGGTGGGTCCGGGCAGTCTTACACCACAAACGAGTCTAACCTCGTGTCTTAGGCGGTTAATTATTATACATCTTTATTTAACCCCAAATTGGATTAATATCCCTATTCAAATTTGTCAATAAATACCAAATTCATTTATGTCCATAATTGTCACCTAAATTATGTCTATAAATTACAGGTATACAAATTATACCTATTAATGTCTCAAATTAATAATATGCCCTTTTAAGGCCATTCTATGCCAATTCACAATTATGCATTTTTAATACTTTCCCATCGTCCCCACGCTATTCGTACGTTTTAATAAGACATATGTTAGACTCGCAATAGTCTAACTTATAAAAGAAAAACAACGTCAGAACTTGCATAGCACATAAAATAGATCTAAGAATCATGACATAAGTTTACATATCCAATAACTTGCATATATGTGTATGGTTTTCCTATAACTTGCATATGAACAAACTAGCATATGATTCTCATACAAAACTAGCATAGGCAATTTGCATAACTATGTACTGCCATGGATCTAAATATAGATCTAAACAAAAAGGTGTGAACTTGCATATGGATCTAAACATAAAGATGTCAACTTGCATATGGATATAAACATAAAGATGTGAACTTGCATATTAATCTAAACATAAAGATGTGAACTTGCATATGGATCTAAACATAAAGATTAATGTCACATGTTTGCATATAAACTAGCATATGTATCTACATGATTCACATATGTCTTAACATCCCAACTTGCATAAGATTCATATATGTTTTAACATCCCAAACTTGCATATAATATATATAAGAATACATAGTCCAACATTACAGACTTGCATATATAAGAACATGTAATCCAACATCACAAACTTGCACATAATTCATATAAGAACATGTAATCCAACATCACAAACTTGCATATAATTCAACATCACATGATTCAAAATCATATTCTCATAATCCCAATTATAACTTATCATAATTAAATTAATTAATTAATTTGTGAAAGATATTATACTCACAAACAAAAGAATTGTCTTGTCTTTCTGGAATTTGTATTATGAAACTGAATTGCTCGCCTTTGATGTAGACTAATCGTTATTTAGATTTAGATTTGATTTTGATTCTTGCTTTAATCTTGTTCTTGAGTTGAAAGAGATGGAGGCTACTCTAGGTTCTCTATTGACGGCATGGCAGCTCCTGGTATGAATTAGTATGATTTTAGGTTAAGATTTAGGTTGCTTATATAAAATTTTAATTGATTATAAGCCGTCCGATTAACCTAGAATCAATCAAGACCATCCAGTCAAGATAGAATAACACCTCAGCCCAAATGACTCAGCAACAGGTCAAAGCAGCGTCATCTTTCAGATATGCCCAGGGGGCAGGTCGACCCCTTGGTCAACCTGTATGGTAGGCCAACACCCAGGTCGACCCCCTGGTCGACCTGGCCTTTGGGCGGGAATTTTCCTGCCTAGCCTGCTCCCCTATTTGAATTTGAATTTCGAAAATGTTTATTTAAATTCTGAAACTTTGGAAGGCCATAACTTCTTCATACTAAGTCCAATTCACACAAACTCGGACTCTATCTCAAGCAGAATTCCGAGACGAACGCAATGGCGCAACTCGTTTCCCTTAATTTTCCCATTTGAATTTAAGTATTGTATAATTTTAATATTTAAAATCATGGGGTGTTACATTCTACCCTCCTTAAAGGATTTCACCCCCGAAATCTCCAAGTTAAGGAGAATGTTTATCCTAACATCCAGTCATCCATCTACTTAACCATCAAACACAGGCACCCATTGTCCTTACAAGTTTTCTAATGTTGTATGAATATATGCAAAGAGTGTGTGTATATGTTCCTTATCTAATGCAAAATCAGGCAGTCTACTGATTCAGTTGACCTCCTTAATGCAAATCATGATAGTGCCATGCGTCCATTATGTATGCGAAAGAATCCTATCGATACATATTATTTCTACATGTTTGCACAAACATTCATCAAAATGCAGCATCCATATGGTAACACAACCATTATACATCCATTCATTTAAATATGCATGCATATTTATATGCAATATGAAGGTGATTGAGCCGATCTAGTGTCTAATGCGTGTGTACATGCATCCACGAGCAACCACTAGCAGCCACTTGCATCCATTTGCATCCACCAAACATAACATGTCCCGAACACATGTTTGCAACCATAGGGTTCTTCCTAACTAAAGATCGAAGATGTCACCACAAAGATAATACTAAATTATAAGACAAGTATCAACAAAGAGGTAAAAAAAGGAGAAAATAAAACATACCCTCAAAAAGGAAAGGGTACAACGTACGCATCTTGTCTTTCGTCTCCCAGGTCGCATCTCTTTGATCGTCTCCCCATTGCACTTTGACCAATTTGACCTCTTTGTTGCATAGCTTTTTGACCTCCGATTCGAGAATGCGTGTAGGAGCTCGTCTAACTGTGGCATTGCGCTCTACTTCCACTTCTTTGAGCGTGCGCGGCTCCACCACTTCCGCCGTATCATGTAAACACTTACGCAAATGCGAACGTGAAACACGTCATGAACTCCACTGAGCTTCTCTGGTAACTTTACTCTATACGTCATCTGCCCAATCCTCTCTGTAATTGGAAAGGGTCCTACGAACCTCAGTGCCAACTTCCCTACTGATCCAAAGCGGACTACGTTTCTCAACAGTGACACCTTAATAAAAACCATGTCCCCAACCTCGAAATCAAGATCGGTTCGTCTCTTATCAGCATATGATTTCTATCGGTCCTGCGCCGTCTTCATTCGCCGTCGAATCAGGGTTATCTTCTCCGAAGTCTCCCTAATCATGTCGGGTCCGAGCAAAACCTTATCCGTGGATTCCCACCAACAAGTAGGTGATCGGCACGGTCGTCCATAAAGAGTCTCAAAAGGCGCCATGCCAATTCTAGCTTGAAAGCTGTTATTATAGGCGAACTCCACTAGTGGAAGGTGTTCTTCCCATGTTCCTCCAAAGTCTAGGATGCATAGCCTCAGAAGGTCTTCTAGAATCCGATTTACTCTCTCGGTCTGGCCGTCCATCTGAGGGTGATAAGTGGTACTTAAGCAAAATTGTGTTCCAACTGCCTCTTGTAAGCTTTTCCAAAATTCGTTTGTGAAAATCGGATCTCTATCGCTCACAATGCTAGCGGGTATGTCGTGCAGACGGACTACCTCTCTAAGGTAAACAGATGCTAACTATGTGGCGGTCCTCCTACGTTTAACGGGAATAAAGTGGGCACTTTTGGTAAGTCTGTCAACAATTACCCAAATCCCCGTATTACCCTTCCTTGATCTTGGCAACCCATCTACAAAATCCATGGAAACACTTTCCATTTCCACAGCGGAATATCTAAAGGGTGGAGCAAACCTCCGGGCTTCTTTTGCTCCGCCTTTACTTGCTAGCACACTAAGCATCTAGAAACAAACTTAGCCACATCCTTCTTCATTCCTGCCCAAAAGAAAACTCGCTTCATATCCCTATACATCTTGTCACCACCAGGATGTATGGTCATCTTAGAGCGATGTGAGTCTTCAAGAATTGTCTTCTTCAAACTCTCGTCTTGGGGTATGCAAAGTCTCCCATCTCTACGCAGCTAGCCTCTCTCATCTATAACATATCTATTAAGATGACTCGAAGACGCCCCTCCTATAAGCTTGCCTACTATCTCAACCAACTGAGGGTCATCCCGCTGTGCCTCTCCAATCCGACCCAAAAGTGGTTGCACCTCTAACGATGCCAACAATCCGAGTACATAATCGACGGAGGGTCTAAAGTCAAAGGTAGATATATACTCCAAACTCTGTCGCTCTACGAACAAGGGACTTAAAGCCAACTTCTTTCTACTTAAGGCGTCGGCTACAACGTTACCCTTACCAGGGGTATATGTGATCTCAAAATCGTAGGATGCCAAAAACTCCATCCACCTCTGTTGCCTCAAGTTTAGGTCCTTCTGAGAGAATAAGTACTTTAGCGACTTATGGTCTATATACAACTCAAACTTCTGGCCAAGCAAATAATGACACGCCATGACTTAAGCGCAAAAACTATGGCAGCCAACTCTAAGTCGTGGGTAGGGTAAGTTTTCTCATGGGCTTTCAACTTCCTTTCTCCATAGCATATCACCCTTCCCTCTTGCATTGAAACTGCGCCAAGCCCCGTCCCGTAAGCATCGGTATATAATGTGAATGGCTTACTCCCGTCTGGCGAAACTAAAACTGGAGCTGTTGTCAAATCCCTCTTTAGACGTTGGATAGCATCGTCACAGTCGATGTCCCAAGCAAAAGTCAAATTCTTCTTTGTTAACCGAGTGAGTGGGGATGAATTCTTCGCAAAGTCCTTGATGAACTTCCTATAGTAAACAGCCAGCCCTAAAAAGCTTCTTACTTCTGTTGCATTCTTAGGAATTTTCCAATCTTGGATTGCCACCACCTTTGCGGGATCCACAGCTATCCCTTCCTCAGAGACCACGTACCCTAAGAACCTCACTTCTTTTCTCCAGAAATTGCACTTGGAGAACTTAGCTTTAAGTTGATGCGCTCGTAGGGTCTCTAAGACTTCCCTAAGATGTTGGGCATGCTCTTCTTCATTTTTAGAGAAAATCAGGATATCGTCCACAAAGACTACCACAAACTTGTTTAGAAACTCCCTAAACACCCTACTCAATAAGTCAACAAAGTATGCGGGTGCATTCGTCAAACAAAAAGGCATGATGAGCCACTCGAAGAAACTGTCAGGAGTTCTAAATGCAGTCTTATCTATGCTATCTTTAGCCACCCTTAGCTGATGAAACCCCGTAGCCAAATTCAGTTGCGAGAAAACCGAAGCACCCACCAACTGATCGAATAAATTATCTATCCTCGACAATGGGTGTCTGTTCTTCTTTGTTAGCTTATTCAGCTCTCTATAGTCCACACACAATCTAAGTGAACCATCAGATTTTGTAGCAAAGACGACTGGAGCACCCCACTCCAAAATACTTCTTCTTATGAAACCCTTCTCAAGCAACTCTTTCACTTGCTTACTGAGTTCTCTTCTCTCTATCGGAGCCATGTGACGCACTGGTAATGCAACTGGCTTTGCATTATCTACTAAGTATATTCGAAAGTCTATCTCGCGCCTCAGGGGTAAACCTCGGACCTCATCGAAGACATCACTATATTCACGGACCACACGAATAGATTCCAAATCATCATTGGATGCGTCAAGGGATTCTAGGTAGCTAAGCATTACCGGACCTCTAGGGTCACAAGAAATATCGAGGGTCTTTCCATAACGAGTCAACAATCTAACTACCCTTCTTTCACAATCTAGGATGGCACCATATCTAGCGAGCCAATCCATGCGTAGAATCAAGCTGTAGCCCATGAAGCCAAGAACGAAGGCGTTGCATTCAAACCCAACGCCCAAGATAGACACTCTCAAATCCCGACAAATCATCGAAAGATGAGCCGAACCACCAATAGGATTTGAGGCTACTATGGGATCTGTAACTAGACTAGTATTTAGGTGTAGTGTTTCAACTAACGAAGTAGATACAAACGACTGTGAAGTGCCAGAGTCAAACAAAGTACGAACATGATGATCAAACAGAAAAACTAAGCTTTCAACAGAAATGTTTCTACCTCTCTCCTGTCCTGGTGCCATGAGAGCATGAACCTGCCCTCTTGCCTGTCCTGGTGCCATGAGAGACTGAATCTGCCCTCCCGAAGTGTACCCTGTCCTTTGCCCTTGCCCCTGTTTCCTTGGGCAGTCTTTAATTAGATGTCCTGCCTCTCCACAGTGGAAGCATCCAGTCTTCTTCTTTTTCCTACAATCCTTGCTCAAATGGCCTGGTGTCCCACAATTAAAGCACCTTTTCTTCCCCTTTCTATTGTTATCCTTACCACCTTTCTTGTTTTGCCGCTGTGATTTCTTTTGATCCCCTTTCTTCTCTGGTGCCTTATTAGCATTAGCACCCTTCTCTTCTTTATGCATAAGCGCCATGTCAACCAATCTCTCAAAGGTAGCCCCTATCGGACTGTGCGTCATAGCCAACCCATGTAGCGGCTCATTCAAGCCTTTAATGAACCTCAAAGACTTCTTCTTAGGTGTGTTCACCAAGTCTAAGCCAAATCTTGCCAACTGATTGAATTTGTTGACGTACTCCTTTACTGACAAATTTCCTTGCTTCAACGCTAAGAATCTTTCCATATATAAGTTCTCTTCTGCACGTGAGAGAAATTTCATCTCGAACCTACGCCTGAAATCCACCCATGTCTCCACTGGACGCTCTCCATTCATGACCTCCCACCAAAACGAGGCTTCGTCCTTCATTAACCAAGCAGCCAATTGGACCTTCCTCCCATCTTCTACCTCAAAAATACCAAATAGATCTTCCACCTTCTTCAGCCAACTTCGAGCTTCAGCAAACATCTCTGATCTGTGGAAAGGTTTCCCGCCCATTGCCCTAAAATCTTTGCATATCTTCGAAAAAGTATTAACGCGAGGCAGGGGAGGGGGAGGAGCGACTGCAGCTAGGGGAGGAGGAACATTTGCTGGGCCTACGGTATTGGCCCTAGCCTCCAGATACCTTCTAAACCAGCCTGGTATCGGTAAGCTCTCGGGTATCTCAGGATCCCCTGACATGCTGAAAAAAGAAAAAGGAAGAGATTCAAAACGGAGAATCAAAGGAAAGATATATGGCTCTTGGGGGTTATGTTTTTAAAACAAACTTTTCTCTTGAAAATACTTTCCTTAAAACATATTCTTGAAAGTATTTCTTTATAAAATGCTTTTAAAAAATAGTTTTTTAAAATCTCATATCTGTTCTGGTAACCTTCAGCTCTGATACCACATGTAACACCCCACGTCCATTAATGTCACTCACAAAACGGAATGCATTAACTTCCATGGAGCATTATTAGTGTATAGAACAGAATATAACAAGACAGATACACATATTGCTACTTGAAAATTTAAGAAAAAACAACTTTTATTGTAGCGGAGAAATAGTTTGATTACATCAACTTCATAAACCAACAGTAAAACCAAGTACACTTAATATCCATCTTGACAAAAAAATTTCTGAGTACATAAAGTAAAAAGAATAACCCAAACACAAGTAGCCACAAAAGAGATGAGTTGAACTTTACTTTCCGCAATCCAAGCGCTTCCAAAAGAGAGAGAAAAAGATCCAAGATCAAGCTCCAATAGTACTAGTCCCACCCTGAGAACCGAGGGGGGGGGAGGGAAGAAAAGAGGCGAAAACAAGGGGTCAGACATAATGTCTGGCGAGTATAATAACTTTAACAATATAATTATTAAAGTAACTATGATAAGGCATAAACTGGTAGAACAAGATATGACGGTGAAACAAGTGGGCATGACAAAGAAAATAGGAGTAATATTCTGGCGTTAATCTCGTTCCTAATCACTATAGTATAATTACTACGCTGCACCAATGTTAAATACACCGCACCATTACTAGTCACCCTAAAAGCTAATCCCGCCTACAGAACATAACAATGTTAATGGTAGTTTCGTGTACCCCTAGTTCCCTTCATAGGTGCTGCCTGCCCCTATCTCCACTAGTTGTACCCACTACCCCCATGCGATCGGCTCCCTAACTCATAGATACCCGTGTTGGTCCCATAGTGGGGTGTATCACTCCCCAAAGTGGCAACCCGATACCACTAAAGATGCATGACTTATATCTACACGATGCAACAACGTCTTACCTACCAGCCCGGGCCCACGCACGCACATGACCCCGTTGGACTTGCGTTGCCACCGCTAACCCATTTTGACCTCTTATAATCAAACCCAGTAAGTGTGTCCCGTCCTCGACTTGGGTCGAGCTCACAAAGACACTTAATGGGTTACTGGTTTGAAAATGGCCCCCATGCCTGACACAAGTTTTCCACCTAAGCTTGGTCTCCACTAAGGTTTCCCACTTAACCCCGTTCTTATTTATGCCTTCTTACATGTTTCAACTTGGTTAAGTGTTTCTAATCTTATTTCACCAGCCACCCAAGGCACCCACTTAACCCCCATGTCCCACCACATGTTTATCTGGTTAATTGTTACTTAATTCATTATAACCATAGCCTTGTAAAGACCTCCCACATTAGACTGTCATTTGCAGTTGCTAAATTTGTCGGGCGGGTCCGGGCAGTCTTATACCGCAAACGAGCCTAACCACGTGTCTTTACAATTGTTACGCATTTAATTCATGCCTTTGACCTCTCACATTAGACTACCATTTGTGGTTGCTGGATTTGCCGGGCAGGTCCGGGCAGTCTTACACCACAAACGAGTCTAACCTCGTGTCTTAGGCGGTTAATTATTACACATCTTTGTTTAACCCCAAATTCGATTAATATCCCTATTCAAATTTGTCAATTAATACCAAATTCATTTATGTCCATAATTGTCGCCTAAAATATGTCTATAAATTACAGGTATACAAATTATACCTATTAGTGTCTCAAATTAATAATATGCCCTTTTAAGGTCATTCTATGCCAATTCACAATTATACATTTTTAATATTTTCCCATCGTCCCCACGCTATTCGTACGTTTTAATAAGACATATGTTAGACTCGCAATAGTCTACTTATAAAAGGAAAAACAACATCACAACTTGCATAGCACATAAAATAGATCTAAGAATCATGACATAAGTTTACATAGCTAATAACTTGCATATATGTGTATGGTTTTCCTATAACTTGCGTATGAACAAACTAGCATATGTTTCTCATACAAAACTAGCATAGGCAATTTGCATAACTATGTACTGCCATGGATCTAAATATAGAACTAAACATAAAGGTGTGAACTTGCATATGGATCTAAACATAAAGATGTGAACTTGCATATGGATCTAAACATAAAGATTAATGTCACATGTTTGCATATAAACTAGCATATGTATCTACATGATTCACATATGTTTTAACATTCCAACTTGCATAAGATTCATATATGTTTTAACATCCCAAACTTGCTTATAATTCATATAAGAATACATAGTCCAACGTCACAGACTTGCATATATAAGAACATGTAATCGAACATCACAAACTTGCACATAATTCATATAAGAACATGTAATCCAATATCACAAACTTGCATATAATTCAACATCACATGATTCAAAATTGTATTCTCATAATCCCATTTATAACTTATCATAATGAAATTAATTAATTATTTTGTGAAAGATATTATACTCACAAACAAAAGAATAGTCTTGTCTTTCTGGAATCTGTATTCTGAAACTGAATTGCTCGCCTTTGATGTAGACTAATCATTATTTAGATTTAAATTTGATTTTGATTCTTGCTTTAATCTTGTTCTTGAGTTGAAAGAGACGGCAGCTACTCTAGGTTCTCTATTGACGGCATGGCGGCTCTTGGTATGAATTAGTATGATTTTAGGTTAATATTTAGGTTGCTTATATAGAATTTTAATTGATTAAGAGCCGTCCAATTAACCTAGAATCAATCAAGACCATCCAATCAAGATAGAATAACACCTCAGCCCTAATGACTCAGCAACAGGTCAAAGCAGCGTCATCTTTCAGATCTGCCTAGGGGCAGGTCGACCCCTAGGTCGACCCCTTGGTCGACCTGTATAGGTAAGTCGACACCCAGGTCGACCCCCTGGTCGACCTGGCCTTTGGGCAGGAATTTTCCCGCCTAGACTGCTCCCCTGTTTGAATTTGAATTTCTGAAATGTTTATTTAAATTCTGAAACTTCGGAAGGTCATAACTTCTTCATACTAAGTCCAATTCACATAAACTCGGACTCTATCTCAAGCAGAATTCCGAGACGAACGCAATGGTGCAACCTATTTCCCTTTATTATCCCATTTAAATTTAATTATTCTATAATTTTAATATTTAAAATCATGGGCTGTTACAAAACCTCACACTAGAAGTATGCTTAAGTCTGCCATCCTTATAGGATCATCTTGTTCATGTAATACTAGTATTGGTGCAGAGAGAAAAGTATTAGAGAAGAGATATAATATATGATCTATTCGGTTTATCTTGTTTACCTTATTATACCTGCCTTATATGCTGTTATTCTCTAATCCAATTTATGTGAATGTCATGGTGCTTTTACTTATTTATATGCTAAACGTAACTGGACTCGCCAGACTTATGTCTGACCTATTTTGTTTCCTCTTCTTTCTCTTCCATTCCCCTCCAGGTTCTCAGGGTGGAAATACTCAAGCTTGATCATTATTATTCTTTCCTTCTGCTCGGAGCTGCTTAGATGTACTGCTTGATTTCATATCTTCTCTACTATGGCTGTATTTTGGGAATTATGCTTCTTTATTTATTGTACTCTAATGATTTAGTACAAGACAGGAGTTTTAAGTTGATGTACTATGTATTATATATTTCAGACTCATGATGTAACTATGTTTTGAATCACAATGTTTTTTGCCCAATAAAGTTTTAAATTCCGCTATTATTTTATACCTGTCTTGTTAATATTGCTATTTATGTTTACCTATACTGCTTCATGAAACTTAATGCATTGTCTTAAAGAGTGACATTAATAGACATGGGGTGTCACACTTGGTATTAGAGCTAAAGGCTACCAGAACGGATAAAAGATTTTGAAATTTGTTTTCAAAAAGGTTTTAAGAGGAAGCATTTTTCAAAAGAAAAGTCTGTTTTGAAAAACATATTCCCCAAAGCCATACGTAATATCTTTTGATTCTTTGTTTGAATCCCTTTTTCCCTTTTCTTTTCAGCATGTCTGGGGAACCTAATATTCCTGAGGGCGTTACGATACCAGATGGTTCCGTAGGTATCTTGAGGCCACGGTGCCTGCCGGTGGTCAAGCAGACGTTCCTCCTCCAGCTGCACCTGCTGTTCCTCCTCATCCACGTGTTGATATTTTCTCTAGGATATGCAAAGATTTCTATGCTATGGGAAGAAAGCCATTCCGAGGAACTAAGACTTTTATAGAAGAATGGTATTGGCTTAAAGCGACGGAGTATTTGTTTGGAATTTTTGAAGTTGACGATCGTAGGAAGATTCAGTTAGCCATTTGGCAGCTAAAAGATGTGGCTTCATTCTAGTGGGAGGTGACACAAGCGGGGCGTCCAGTTGATACACGGGATGATTTCCAACAGAGGTTTGAAATGAAGTTTCTTTCACAAGCCGAGCAAAGCATACAAATGGAAATGTTTTTGGTGCTTATGCAAGGAAGCATGCCTGTGAAAGAATATGTTAATAAATTCAATCAATTGGCAAGGTTTGGTTTGGAGCTAATGAATACCCCATACAAGAAGGTTTCGAGGTTTACTAGAGGATTGAATGAACCCCTCCATGCATTGGCCATGTCTCATATTCGGATGGGAGAAACTTTTGAGAAACTCGTTGATATGATATTGATGCATGAAGAAGACAAAGGTGAAAAGAAAGAAGCTAAAGCGGAGGAAGCACAAAATAAGAAAGTGTTACTTAAGAAAGGACAATAACAACAAAAGAAGGGCAAAAAAGGACGGCAAGGCTAGAGATAATAGGAAGTGTCATAATTTTAGACGCGAGGGTCACTCGATCAAGGACTGTAAAAGAAAGAAGAATGCTTGTTTCAATTGTGGAGAGGTTGGACACTTTTATAAGGACTGCCCAAAGAAGCAAAGACAAGGTCAAAGGGCAGGATCTTCAGGAGGGCAGGTCGGTGCGATAGATAGAGGTACGAAAGTTTTCATTGGAGGTTTGATTTCTCTTTCCAATCATCCTATTAGAACTCTTTTTGATTCGGGCGCTTCGTATTCATTTATATCTGATTCTGTGGGTGACTCTCTACACCTTAGTACTAGTATGGTTTTGGATCCCGTTGTCGTCTCAAACTCCATTGGGGGTGCGGTTCGTCTGTCTATGATTTGTCGAGGTTTGAGAATATCTATGTTAGGCGTCGAATTTGAATGCAATGCATATGTGCTTGGTTTGATTCTAGGGATGGATTGGGTAGCCATGTATGGCGCCATTCTAGATTGTGAGAGGAGGGTTGATAGACTTTTGACTTGCCATTGGAGGACCCTCTAAATTTTTTATGACCTAAAGGGTCTGTCATGCTTAGTTTCCTAGAGTCAGTTGATGCATCTATCGATGATCTGCAATCTGTACCAGTAGTCTGTGAGTATCATGATTTTTTTGAGAAAGTTCGGGGCTTACCTCCGAGGCACGAGATTGATTTTGGTATACACTTGGTGGATAACGAAAAGCCAGTTGCATTGCATGTGCGCCATATGGCTCCAAGAGAAAGGAGGGAGCTTAGCAAGCAAGTAGCGGAGCTACTTGAGAAAGGGTTTATTAGGCGAAGCATATCCGAATGGGGTGCTCCAGTAGTATTCACAACTAAGGAGGATGGTTCGCTTCGCTTGTGTGTGGACTATAAAGAGTTGAATAAAGCCACCAAGAAGAATAGGCACCCACTTCCGAGGATAGATGATCTGCTTAACCAGCTTGTTGATGCATCTATTTTCTCTTAGTTAGACTTGGTTACAGGGTTTCATCAATTAAGGGTGGTCGTGGACAGTATATACAAGACTGCTTTTAGAACTCCAGATGGTTACTTCGAGTGGCTCGTCATGCCTTTTGGGTTGACGAATACACCCACCTATTTTGTTGATCTGATGAGTAGGATGTTTCGGGAGTTTCTAAATAAGTTTGTTGTGGTCTTTGTCTTGATTTTCTCGAAGAGTGAGGAAGAGTATATCCGACATTTAAGGGAGGTTTTGAAAACTCTCCGTGCACACCAGCTTAAGGCGAAGTTCTCCAAATGTCATTTTTGGAGAAAAGAAGTGAGATTTCTATTGCATTTGGTCTCTATAGATGGGATAGCAGTAGATCCCGTGAAGGTAGTTGTAGTTCAAGATTGGCAAATCCCAAAGAATGCAACGGAGGTAAGGAGTTTTCTTGGATTAGCGGGCTATTATAGGAAGTTCATTAAGGACTTCGTAAAGATATCAGCCCCACTCACCAGACTAACGAAGAAGAACCTGTCATTCTTATGCGATATAGATTGTGACGACACTTTCCAACGATTGAATGGGGCTTTGAAAATTACCCCTGTCTTGACCTTGCTCGATGGGGACAAAGTGTTCACAGTGTACACTGATGCCTATGGTACAGGGATTGGTGCGGTTCTGATGCAAGAGGGAAGGGTAATATGTTATGGGGGTAGATAGCTAAGGGTTCATGAGAAGAACTACCCTTCCTATTACTTAGAGCTAACTGCCATAATATTCGCTCTTAAGACTTGGCGCCATTATCTACTTGAGGAGAAGTTCGAGCTGTACACTGATCATAAATCTTTCAAGTACTTGTTCTCGTAAAAAGAACTTAATTTAAGGCAACAAAGATGGATGGAGATTCTAGCATCCTATGATTTTGAGATTGTGTATACCCCTGGCAAGGGTAATGTGGTGGCCGACGCATTAAGTAGGCAGAGGATGACTTTGAGTCTTCTGTTTGTGGAGAGGAAAAGCTTGGAGTTTATATCGACTCTTGATTTTAGACCCTCCACCGAGTTTATACCTGGTTTATTGGCATCATTTGAGGTGCGACCTACTCTTTTGGATCAGATAGGAACTTCACAGCGAGGGGATGCACAGATTTAAGACATATTGGATAGACTCAGTAGAGGGGAGATTTCTAGTCACCTCAGTAGATATTCCACGGACGGTAGAGGGTATTTGCACGAGATAGAAGGCTTTATGTTCCCCGAGTTGGGAGTTTATTGAAGACAGTCCTTGAGGAAGCCCATCATTCTAAGATGACTATTCATCTAGGCGGTGATAAGATGTATAGGTATATGAAGAGGGTTTTATTTTGGGCTAGGATGAAGAAAGATGTAGTAGAGTTTGTTTCTCTATGTTTGGTTTGCCAGCAAGTCAAAGCTGAGCAAAGGAAGCTCGACGGTTTACTTCATCCTTTGGAGATCCTACAGTGGAAGTGGGAGAGCATCTCAATGGATTTCATTAATGGTTTTCCTAGATCGAAGAAAGGCAACACCAGTTTTTGGGTTATAGTGGACAGACTTACTAAGAGCACTCATTTCATTCCTGTTAAGAGTAAGGGATGGCAGCATGGTTGGCAGCAGTTTACATTCGTGAGATAGTCCGTCTTCATGGAGTATCTTCCAGTATCGTAAGTGATTGTGACCCCATTTTTACCAGTAAATTTTGGAGGAACTTGCAAGAAGCATTAGGTACACAATTGTGTTTGAGCACCGCTTATTACCCTCAGACCGATGGACAGATAGAAAGGGTGAACAGAGTTCTTGAGGATCTTTTAAGACTGTGTATCCTTGACTTCGGAGGGACTCGGGAAGAGCATCTTTCTTTAGTATAGTTCGCCTACAACAACAGTTATCAAGCTAGTATTGGCATGACACCCTTCGAAGCATTATACGGATGAACTTGTAGATCACCGACTTGTTGGTGGGAATCTATAGAAAGGCTTCTACTTGGACCTGAGATGGTTAGGAAAACTTCAAAGAAGATTGATCTTATTCGTCGATGCATGAAGACAACTCATTACAGGCAGAAGTCCCACGCATATAAGAGAAGGACCGACATAGAGTTTGAGGTGGGAGATATGGTTTTCATTAAGGTATCACCATTAAGGAATGTGGTTCGCTTTGGATTTGTAGGGAAATTGGCACCAAGATTTGTTGGGTCATTTCCCATAACAGAAAGGATTTGCCAAATGGCCTATAGAGTAAAGCTACCAGAGAGACTATCTGGTGTTCATAATGTTTTCCACGTTTCCCATTTATGGAAGTGCTTGCATGATACTACAGAAATAGTTGAGCTGTGCTTAGGGAAGTAGAGGTGGAACAGGAGGCGACGGTTAGACGAGTTCCTACCTGTATTCTTGGATCAGAGGTTAAGAACCTAAACAACTGAGGGGTCAAGTTGATGAAAGTTTAGTAGGGAGATAACCAAGTGGATGCAACTTAGGAGACCGAAGACAAGATTCGCGCTTCGTACCCTTTTCTTTTCAAGGGTATGTTCTTAACTTCCTTTCCAAATCATTTATTCATGCTTATTTCTATCGTTTAAGTATATCCTATCATTCGAAGCTTTGACCTTTAGATATGAGCCCCACGGGTATCAACATGTGTTTGAGACATGTTATGTTTGATGGATGCAAGTTGTAATAACCCGTATTTTTGAATAACATGTTATAACATAAATCAAGGCAGAATTAAATGTTAAAATCTGAATCAAGGGAAACGGGCTGTGCCATTGCGTTCGTCTCGGAAAAATACGCGAAATAGAGTCCGAGTTTTCGAAAATCGGAGTCCGTATGACCAAGTTATGGCCCGTCAAAGTTTTCAGAAAATTTCAAGTTCAAAAACAGTTCAAATTTGAATTTAGAATTCAAATTCAGCCAAAACAGACTGGGCGGGAAAATTCCCGCCCAGACAGGTCGATAGGGGGGTCGACACTAGGGTCGACCCCCCCCCAACCAGGTCGACACTAGAGTCGACCTGGGGGTCGACCTCCCTGGTCGGCCAGGTCGGCCTGGTGCACCTATTTTGGCTGTTTGGACCTGTTTTGTTGGCTAGTGACGTGATTTGATGGCTCAGATTTGATTTAGGGTTAATCCTACGGCTAAAACTAATCCTAAACTCTATAAAAAGACCCTAATACCTAGCCTAAATCATCATAAATCAATCCTACAACTAAACTATGCCAAAGTGTTTCTTGATCATGGCCTCCATCTTCATAACATGGCCTCCATCCTCTTCATGAAAATTTGAGTGTCCTAAGCTAGTAAAAGAGCCACCTTTCTTCATCAAAATAAGGATCTTTCTTCATACAAATCAAAGGGAGCTTCTTGTTTCTCAAGACAACTTGGAGCTTATATTCATTTGGGGCTTTTAGTGTTGCTAGCGTGGCTTCGTCTCAATCTTATTTTATTTTATAAGTCTTCATAGCATTGTAAGCCCTATACTACTCTTAGATTCTAACTATGAAGTTAAATATGACATGTTGCAAGTTTGAGTTTGGGCCTAAGTAAAATTTGTTCTTTGATTCTATCATGTTATACATAGATTTATCCTATGCACGTTTGTAAAGCTATCACCTTGACTTTGTGCACAGAAAGCTATGAACTTTGATTTGAAATGTTGCATAAAGCAACATAGAAACTCTCATAAACCTTATGTAACTTGCATATGATGTTATATGCGAATCACTTGCTATCATCCCATGTTATTTATGGCCATGTTTCACCTATTTTGCTAAAGTTGATATCATGCATGTTTTGAGGCTTATAATGTAATATGCAAGTTTATGAACACATTTGCCTCATATGCCACCATGTTTAACTTGTGGCAAAACCTTAACCCCTCATGTTCCTTAATATACTTGTGGCCAAATCACCCTCATGCTATTATGCATGCTTGTGGCCAAATCACCCTTATGCTATTTGGTATGTTTGAGGCCAAGTCACCTTTTATGCTATCATACATGTTGAGGCCATATGCTAGTATGTTGAACCCCTTTTTGCCTCAAATATCACCATGTTTAATTTGTGATAGACTTTGCCATCTTATGCCCACCTTGTCATATGGTTATGTTCCCTCTTTGATCTACTTGCGTTAATGCGAATTTACGTGCGATGGGAATACGTTATGGGTAGTTGGGAAAACTTAAATAACATGAGAACATGACTTGAAAATATGACATGAAAGTTTGACATGTGTTTATGCTTGAAAACATGGACTTGGACATGACTTCTAGAAAACATGAGAATGGCCAACTCGAGGTTGGGTTGAGTTTGTAGCATAAATCTACCCGGAACCGACCGGCTTAACTAGTGGCTACAAGCAATAGGACCCAATGTGAATAGTTGGTCATGTCGCACTTAAAACCCGAGGTTAGACTAGGTTGTGGTGTAAAGCTACCCGGACCCGCCCGACTTAACTAGTAACCACAACAAAGTCTAATATGAGAGGTTGGGGTGCATTAAGCCAATTAATGCCACATGGTAGGGTTAAGTCATGGACTACTTGAATATACTTAACCAATTAAACACGATGGATTGGTAGGGTTAAGTCATGGACTACTTGAATATACTTAACCAATTAAACACGATGGATTGGTAGGGTTAAGTCATGGACTACTTGAATATACTTAACCAATTAAACACGATGGATTGGTAGGGTTAAGTCATGGATTACTTGAATATACTTAACCAATTAAACCCGATGTATTGATAGGGTTAAGTCATGAACTGCTTGAATACACTTAACCAACTCAATACATGGTTAGGATAGGGTTAACCACACTTAACCCACTTGAAATCCTAGTTACGTGGTCCTTTTCAGCAGTAACCAACTTGGAAGTATCATGGGTACCCTGGACTAGGCTGGGGTGGGGCACGATTACTGGACTGATTGTAAGAGGCCAAAAGAGACGGCTGAAGGGTGCACCGGTTGTTCAGGCGGACCATGGTCGTGCACATTAAGTCCGGAGTTGAACATGGGCACCAGTAGGTTTAGACTGTGCGTGCTTGAATTGTGTCTGTGGTTTACACCTTATGGCTGGATACACCCTGGGGTGGACCTAGCACAGTTAACTACATTCCACGATTAAGCCGTATGACACCGATACACGACGAGTTAGGCTTATAGGGAGCCGATCGACTAGACCGAGTAGTTGGACCTCGATTTAGGTCATCTCATGATGTGGGCCAGCTTTGGGCCAAGGGATCATTTCTTGTTTATACTTGACATGAGTTGGAATACTAGTACACTTGGTGCAAAAACTTAACCTTGTATATGCGATGCCACACTTGATCTATCTTGTTAACTTTTCACCATGCCAGTTATCACCCTACATCTCATCTCTGTTTTACATGTTCAGTTAACTTTATTAGTTTTTATACTAATAGTAGATAGGACTTACCAGTCTTTTTGACTGACCCGTTTTCTTTCGCCTCTTTTCTTCCGTTTCCCCCCCTCAGGTTTACAGGGTGGGAACACTAGTACCTAGCTTGGATCTTTAGTTGCTTTTCTGGATAGCTCATGTACGGTTTGGACTTGAGCACGCTATGGCTTTATTCTACCTTGGGGATAGTTACTTTATGATTTTCTTTCCGTTTTCAGTTGATGTTTCTAGACTATGTTTTATGGAAAATAATGACCAAGTACTTTGATGTAACTTGACTATGGTTTTGAAATGTTAGTTTTATCCGCTGCTTTATTTACTTTGTTTTTACTTATATGTTCTGTCTTGTGATATCTACATGCATTTTTACCTCGTTTAACGCCCCTCCAAAGCTAGTGTGCTTGCAAGAGTGACACTGGTGGAGGTGGGGTGTTACATTTGGTATCAGAGCATAAGGTTTACAAGATTTGAGCAAAAGGTTTTTAAAACTTACCTTTTGAAAAACTATTTTCAAAACCAATTAAGTATTTTCCAGGAAAAGTCTAGTTATTTTAAAAGGCTATTCCCCAAAAGCCATTAGCACTATCCTTCGTTTCCTCGTTCTGAATCTATCTTTTTCTTTTTCAGTATGGCCGATCTTAACCTTCCCAAGGGAGTAACCATTCCCGGATGGTTCCGGAGGTACTTGGAAGCTAGGGCCAACGATGCGGGCCCAGCAAACACCCCCACCGTAACTGAGGTTCCTCCTCCTCCTCCTCCTCAGAATCCACAAGCAGATTTCGCTAAGGTTTGCAAAGACTTTAAGGCGATGGGTGGAAAAAAAATTATTGGGACGGAGACTTTTGTGGAGGCAAGAAATTGGTTGAATGAAACTGAAGATCTCTTCGCCATCTTTGATGTGGAAGACCATAGGAAAGTTCTGTTGGCAGCGTGGCTATTGGAAGAAGAAGCTGCTTATTGATGGGTAGTCACCACCACTACTAGACCAATTCAGACTTGGGATGACTTTAGGAGAAGGTTCAGATTGAGATTTCTATCATCAACAGAAGAGAACCTTCGGATGGAGAGGTTCCTATCTCTAAAGCAAGGAGACATGACAGTTAAAGAATACGTGGATACGTTTAATCAACTTGCTCGGTTCGGTCTAGACTTGGTTAACACAGCTCAGAAGAAGGCCCTACACTTTGCTCTAGGATTGAATGAGCCGTTGCGCGGTTTGGCCATGTCTCATATACCCATGGGGGCGACCTTCGAGAGTTTGGTGAATATGGCCCTGCTTCAAGAAGAAGATAAGAGTGGCAAGAAGGAGGTCAAGGCAAATGAGTCTCAAGGCAAGAAGGTAGATTCCGGAAAAGGAGGCAAGAACAACAACAACAAGGACAACAAGTCAAGAGAAAGGAGGAAGTGCAACTTCTATGGGATTACTGGGCACATAGCCAAAGACTGTAGGAAGAAGAAAAGGAAGTTGGGAGAATTCTTTCATTGTGGAGAGTCTGGACACTATAGCAAGGATTGCCCGAAAAAGCGGGGACAAGGGAAAAGGCAAACTCAGCGAGCAGGACCCTCCGGAGGGTAGTTGCAGGCTTTCCTCGCTCTTCCAGCTTTTGATCGAGGTAGTGTTTCTATGGAAAGTCATGTTTACATTTTTGATTTCCCTGTTCATACCTTGTTTGATTCTGGCACATCGCATAGTTTTATTTCTGATCTTGTTAAAAGTTTGCACCTAAGTACTAGTCTAGTTGAGGATCCCGTTAGAAGTTTCAAATCCAATTGAGGGTTCCGCCCATCTATCTGCGATTTGTATGGACTTGAAAATCTCTATCTTGAGCGTAGAATTCATGTGTAATGCTTATGTTCTCGGGTTTATGGGATATGGGTTGATTTTGGGCATGGGTTGGTTGTCCAGTTATGGAGCCATTCTTGACTTCGAACATAGGGTTGCGAGCCTCATGACTCGCCTCGGTAATACCCTCGAAAATCTCGTGTGACCTTTAGGGTTCCGTCATGATTAGTTATCTAGAATCCCTTGGCACTTTTATTGGAAATTTGTAATCCAATCGAGTAGTGTTCGCCACTAAGGCGGATAGTCCATTCCGCTTAAGCATGGGTTATAGAAATCACCCTAGTAAGGACATTGGGCAACATAGAGTGGCATTTGTTTTCAAGAGATAGTTCTTCTGCGTGGAATACCGTATGGTATGTAAACAAGATCCAGGATTCACTAACGAATTTTGGAAAGCTTGCATGAAACCATGAGCACACAATTATGTTTAAGCCAAGTATTTTAGGCAAAGAATAAGTGGAAGTGGAACGAGAGGCAACGGTGAAATGAGTTCTAACTCATATTTTGGAAATAAGAATTAAGACCTACGAAATTGTGAAGTTAAAAGATGGTCAAGGCACGATGGGATTAAGCACAAGAAAATGCGGCCTAGAAGATTGAAGACTAGATACGCGCATTATATGTCCTTGACCCTTACTATTCTGTAGAGCTTACTCGCATGCTGTCTTTTAAGTATATCCTCTCGGTCCTATTCTCGATCTTAGTTCTGTTGCAAACCCCATAAGGAGTATGACTCGCCTGTTTGTGATTTATAGTTGGGGTGAAGATGTCCATTAAGATGACCAAACTATTTGGGCTTTATGGGATATGGGTCATGGTTGATAGACTTACGAAGAGCACCCATTTCATTCTAGTAAAGAACAAGAGGACTGTATCAGGTTTAGCATCTGTTTATCTTCGAGAGATAGTGCGATTGCATGGAGTTCCTTCTAGCATAGTTAGCGATGGTGACCCAATCTTCACTAGCCAGTTCTGGAATAGTTTGCAAGAAGCAATTGGTACGCGATTGAATCTAAGTTCAGCCTATCACCCCTAGACAGATGGCCAAATCAAAAGGGTGAATAGAGTGCTAGAAGATCTCTTGAGGCTTTGTGTTCTTGACTTCGGTGGTACTTGGGAAGACCACCTCCCTCTTGTAGAATTTGCTTATAATAATAGCTATCAAGCTAGCATAGGGATGGCACCATTTGAAGCTTTGTATGAAAGGCCGTGTAGGTCACCATCTTGTTGGTGGGAGACAACGGATAGGCTTATACTTGGGCCCGATATGATACGGGACACATCCGAGAAAGTTGAATTGGTGAGAAGACGGATGAAAGCGGCCCAAGACAGACAGAAATCCTATGCTGACAAGCGAAGGACAGATTTGGAATTCGAAGTTGGAGATATGGTTTTCGTGAAGGTTTCTCCTTTGCGTAATGTGGTACGTTTTGGAGCAGTTGGGAAGCTGGCACCAAGGTTCGTAGGACCCTTCCCTATCACAGAGAGAATTGGGAAGATGGCTTATAAGGTGGAATTGCCCGAGAAGATAGCCGGAGTGCATAATGTATTTCATGTCTCGCATCTCCGAAAGTGCCTACATGAGTCCGCTGAGGTGGTTGAACTAGCATTCTTGAAGATGTAGAGAAAAAGGCAACCTTGAGGAGAGCTCCAATTCGTATCTTGGGAACGGAGATCAGGAAGCTAAGGAATCGAGAAGTCAAATTGGTGAAAGTTCAGTGGAGTGAAGCCGAAGAGGATGCAACTTGGGAAACCGAGGAGAAAATGCGTGGGCTTTATCCATTTCTTTTTAGGGTACATTTTCAATCTCTTTTCCTAGTTGGCATATCTTTCTTTTGCTATCCATGTTTATCTAGTTTATCTTGTTTCGTAAATCTTGTCATGAGAACCTTAGGTAGAAACCCTTGGTTGAAACATGTATTTGAAACATGTTATGCTTGATGTTTGCCAGTGGTTGCAAGTGTTTGCAAGTGGATACTCGTGGATGCATGATACACGTTAGGCACTAAGATCGGCTCACGCACTTTCATACTGCATATGCATGAGTGTTTATGCTTATTCATGGATGAAACTTGTATGCTATCACATGGATGTCGCATATGGATGGATGTTATGTGCACTCATGTAGAGACTATAAGTTATGTTAGGAATTTGCATACATATGGACGCATTGCACAAACATATTTTGCATCAAGGAGGTTTACTGAATCAGTAACCACCTGATCTTCGCATTAGATAGGTGCATATACACACACTTTCGCATATGTTCATACAACATTAGAAATCTTTTAAGGACAATGATTACTTGTGGATGATGTTTTGAGTAGATGGATGATGGATGGTAGGATACGTTCTTCCTAACTTGAAGATTTCGGGGACGAAATCCTTTAAGGTGGGGAGGATGTAATAACCCGTATTTTTGAATAACATGTTATAACATAAATCAAGGCAGAATTAAATGTTAAAATCTGAATCAAGGGAAATGGGCTGTGCCATTGCGTTCGTCTCGGAAAAATACGCGAAATAGAGTCCGAGTTTTCGAAAATCGGAGTCCGTATGACCAAGTTATGGCCCGTCAAAGTTTTCAGAAAATTTCAAGTTCAAAAACAGTTCAAATTTGAATTTAGAATTCAAATTCAGCCAAAACAGACTGGGCGGGAAAATTCCCGCCCAGACAGGTCGACAGGGGGGTCGACACTAGGGTCGACCTCCCCCCCAACCAGGTCGACACTAGAGTCGACCTGGGGGTCGACCTCCCTGGTCGGCCAGGTCGGCCTGGTGCACCTATTTTGGCTGTTTGGACCTGTTTTGTTGGCTAGTGACGTGATTTGATGGCTCAGATTTGATTTAGGGTTAATCCTATAGCTAAAACTAATCCTAAACTCTATAAAAAGACCCTAATACCTAGCCTAAATCATCATAAATCAATCCTACAACTAAACTATGCCAAAATGTTTCTTGATCATGGCCTCCATCTTCATAACATGGCCTCCATCCTCTTCATGAAAATTTGAGTGTACTAAGCTAGTAAAAGAGTCACCTTTCTTCATCAAAATAAGGATCTTTCTTCATACAAATCAAAGGGAGCTTCTTGTTTCTCAAGACAACTTGGAGCTTATATTCATTTGGGGCTTTTAGTGTTGCTAGCGTGGCTTCGTCTTAATCTTATTTTATTTTATAAGTCTTCATAGCATTGTAAGCCCTATACTACTCTTAGATTCTAACTATGAAGTTAAATATGACATGCTGCAAGTTTGAGTTTGGGCCTAAGTAAGATTTGTGCTTTGATTCTATCATGTTATACATAGATTTATCCTATGCACGTTTGTAAAGCTATCACCTTGACTTTGTGCAGAGAAAGCTATGAACTTTGATTTGAAATGTTGCATAAAGCAACATAGAAACTCTCATAAACCTTATGTAACTTGCATATGATGTTATATGCGAATCACTTGCTATCATCCCATGTTATTTATGGCCATGTTTCACCTATTTTTCTAAAGTTGATATCATGCATGTTTTGAGGCTTATAATGTAATATGCAAGTTTATGAACACATTTGCCTCATATGCCACCATGTTTAACTTGTGGCAAAACCTTAACCCCTCATGTTCCTTAATATACTTGTGGCCAAATCACCCTTATGCTATTATGCATGCTTGTGGCCAAATCACCCTTATGCTATTTGGTATGTTTGAGGCCAAGTCACCTTTTATGCTATCATACATGTTGAGGCCATATGCTAGTATGTTGAACCCCTTTTGCCTCAAATATCACCATGTTTAATTTGTGATAGACTTTGCCATCTTATGCCCACCTTGTCATATGGTTATGTTCCCTCTTTGATCTACTTGCGTTAATGCGAATTTACGTGCGATGGGAATACGTTATGGGTAGTTGGGCAAACTTAAATAACATGAGAACATGACTTGAAAATATGACATGAAAGTTTGACATGTGTTTATGCTTGAAAACATGGACTTGGACATGACTTCTAGGAAACATGAGAATGGCCAACTCGAGGTTGGGTTGAGTTTGTAGCATAAATCGACCCGGAACCGACCGGCTTAACTAGTGGCTACAAGAAATAGGACCCAATGTGAGTAGTTGGTCATGTCACACTTAAAACCCGAGGTTAGACTAGGTTGTGGTGTAAAGCTACCCGGACCCGCCCGACTTAACTAGTAACCACAACAAAGTCTAATGTGAGAGGTTGGGGTGCATTAAGCCAATTAATGCCACATGGTAGGGTTAAGTCATGGACTACTTGAATATACTTAACCAATTAAACACGATGGATTGGTAGGGTAAAGTCATGGACTACTTGAATATACTTAACCAATTAAACACGATGGATTGGTAGGGTTAAGTCATGGACTACTTGAATATACTTAACCAATCAAACACGATGGATTGGTAGGGTTAAGTCATGGACTACTTGAATATACTTAACCAATTAAACCCGATGTATTGATAGGGTTAAGTCATGAACTGCTTGAATACACTTAACCAACTCAATACATGGTTAGGATAGGGTTAACCACACTTAACCCACTTGAAATCCTAGTTACGTGGTCCTTTTCAGCAGTAACCAACTTGGAAGTATCATGGGTACCCTGGACTAGGCTGGGGTGGGGCACGATTACTAGACTGATTATAAGAGGCCAAAAGAGATGGTTGAAGGGTGCACCGGTTGTTCAGGCGGACCATGGTCGTGCACATTAAGTCCGGAGTTGAACATGGGCACCAGTAGGTTTAGACTGTGCGTGCTTGAATTGTGTCTGTGGTTTACACCTTAGGGCTGGATACACCCTGGGGTGGACCTAGCACAGTTAACTACATTCCACGATTAAGCCGTATGACACCGATACACGACGAGTTAGGCTTATAGGGAGCCGATCGACTAGACCGAGTAGTTGGACCTCGATTTAGGTCATCTCATGATGTGGGCCAGCTTTGGGCCAAGGGATCATTTCTTGTTTATACTTGACATGAGTTGGAATACTAGTACACTTGGTGCAAAAACTTAACCTTGTATATGCGATGCCACACTTGATCTATCTTGTTAACTTTTCACCATGCCAGTTATCACCCTACATCTCATCTCTGTTTTACATGTTCAGTTAACTTTATTAGTTTTTATACTAATAGTAGATAGGACTTACCAGTCTTTTTGACTGACCCGTTTTCTTTCGCCTCTTTTCTTCCGTTTCCCCCCTCAGGTTTACAGGGTGGGAACATTGGTACCTAGCTTGGATCTTTAGCTGCTTTTCTGGATAGCTCATGTACGGTTTGTACTTGAGCACGCTATGGCTTTATTCTACCTTGGGGATAGTTACTTTATGATTTTCTTTCCAGTTTTCAGTTGATGTTTCTAGACTATGTTTTGTGGAAAATAATGACCAAGTACTTTGATGTAACTTGACTATGGTTTTGAAATGTTAGTTTTATCCGCTGCTTTATTTACTCTGTTTTTACTTATATGTTCTGTCTTGTGATATCTGCATGCATGTTTACCTCGTTTAACGCCCCTCCAAAGCTAGTGTGCTTGCAAGAGTGGCACTGGTGGAGGTGGGGTGTTACACAAGTGGACCCAAGTGTTTGCTAGTGGTTGCTCGTGGATTCATATACACATACATTAGGCACTAGATCGGCTCAATCACTCTCATACTGCATATGGATTCGTATGCATATTTTTTTTCTTTTTATGGATGAAAGTGGGGATATCATCTTATGGGTGTTGCATTTCGATGAATGATTGTGCACATATATAGAACTGACATGTTATAATAAGATTAATTTGCATACATATTGGATTCATGGCACTAACATACATTGCATTAAGGAGGTCAACTGAGTTAGTAGGCCGCCTAATCTTTCGCATTAGTAGAAGAACATATACACACACTTTTGCATATGTTCAAATAAGCATTAGAAATCTTTTAAGGACAATGTATGTCAATGATTGATGGATGAGTAGACGGATAATGGATGTTAGGATATACATTCTTCTTAACTTGGAGATTTCGAGGATGAAATCCTTTAAGTAGGGGAGAATGTAACACCCCTTAATTTTATAAAACATTAGGATGATAAACTAAAGAATACTTAATTAAATATTGGGAATTGAGTAAAACGGACTGCACCATTGCGTTCGTCTCAGAATTCTGCTTAAGATAGACTCCGAGTTTGCATAAAACGGACTCGTATGAAGAAGCTATTAAGGTTTGAATTATATATATAAGCTAATTATATATAAACTAAACATTATAGAAAAAATAGAAATCGAAGGCGGGACAATGCGGGAATCAGACTTGTTGGGTGTCGACCCCAGCCCTAGGGGTGTCGACCCATGGGTCGACACCATAAGGGGGGTGTCGACGCCCATGTCGACACCCATAGATCCAAACTAGATTAATTCCTGCGTACATGGATTGAATTCTTGACGAGATTCATTGACCCTATGCTATAAATAAAACCTTAATCCCATTGTTTTATATCTAAATCAATGGTGTCAATGAGGTGCTGCCCCAACTCAATCTGATCTAGCCCATTCTTCTTCAATAACAAGAATTAGACAAATTTAGAGATCTACGCTACAACATCTACGATCAATTCTCTTTTTTTTTAGATCCAATCACAGTGAGTCTATGTTATTTTAGATATAAACATTTAAAAGTTAATCTTGACATGTTTATGAGTTGGATCTAAGCCTAAGCCTATTTATCATATCAGATCTTCCATTATTTGTATATCTAACTAACTGTTTAGATCTCATCATGCTTGTTTATGATGTCCCTATAATGTTAGTTTTGTTAATCATGTCACTATGCCTAATCAGTTCTATTATCACATTGTAACATCCCAATTCTTGGGATACTGAATTTGAAATCCACTAATAAATTTTGTAATTTTTTAGACATTTTGAAAAGAAAAAAATTAAAAAAAATTAATTAAAATAAAATATTATCGAGGATGAGGGGAAAATGCATAATTTTATGAATTATTTGGTTTAAGTCATTCATGTTATAAGTCAATTTTTTTTGTAATAATGAAAATAATAATAGAAATTAAAATGCATATGTATTAAGTATATAATAATTGAGTACATTTTCTATGAAGAATCTAAAATGTGTAGAAATGTAAAATGAAAAGTGTGAGTTATATTAATAAACAAAAGGGGGTTATAATAATAAATAAAGAAAATAGTAAAGAAATGAAAGATATTTTGAAGGAGAGTTCTAGAGAGGACTTATACATAAAAATCCCACCTCATCTCTCCTTTTAGGGGAAGATACGTGTTTCATTCTGAAGCAGAAAAAGCTTTTAGGAAAAAAAATACCAAAAGAAGAAAACTCAAACTCTCATCTCAAATTTAAAAGAAAAGGAGGATTTGCAATCTAGTTGCTGATTTGATTCCTAATTCTCAAATAACAATTGAAGAAGAAAGATAGCAATTCAAAGCTAGCCGTTTCAGAGTTTCAAGGATTGGTTTTGAAGTTTTAGGTGAGTAAAGATTTAATCTTTCTTTTTTTCTATTCACATCTTGTGCTTGCATGAAGACTCAAAGACGACTCCTTTATATAAATCGTTTGTTAGCTTTGTGGCCTATGCATATGTTGTTGTTTGAATATGAGTCAATTGAAAATTTGAGACATTTAATCTAAATAGAATTAATGTAGTATTAAAAAGAAGATGAAAGATGATTAATTTGGTACATGCATTCAATTCAAACGCATGTAAAATGTATGTTGATTGTCTCAAAATGAACGTATGCAAACTGAGTTTAATAAACCTAAGTTGAAAGTGGTTCAAAAAAAATCACAAATCAATACCTATTGGTATTGAATTTGTCTTTGAAATTTTATTTAAGAATATATACTGGAGTAGTAAGCTACTGTAGAAATTTTGAATGAAAATGTTAAATTTTCGATTTTATGTGATTTTTCTAATTGGGCATATGAAAATTGAGTTTTATAAACCTGAGTTGAAAGTGGTTCATAAAGAATCACAAATCTGTACCAACTGGTAATGAATATGTATTGGAAAGTTTATTGAAGAATCTATACTGGTGTAGTAAGCTACAATAGAAATTTTGAGTGAAAATCTTATATTTTCGATTTTATGTGATTTTTCTAATTGAGCATATGAAAACTGAGATTTTCAAAGCACCGTAGAAAATGGAATGTGAAGAACACGAAATCTGTACCAATTGGTTAGGAATTTGGGTTTGAAATTTTGTACACATAAACTACATTTATATAAAAAGCTACTATAAAAATTTTGAGTTAAAAATATTAAATTTTGAATTTCTATAATTTTTGCAAGTTGGGTATATGAAAATTGAGATTTTTAGAACATATCAGAAAATTGGTTGTGAAGAACATGAAATCTGTACCAAATGGTTTTGAGTTTGGTTCTCACGTTTGATACATACAAAATAGACTGATATTCAAAGTTACTGTAAAAGTTTTAGCTTTAAAAGATTAAATATTGATTTTATATGATTTTTACAAAATCAGTATATGTAAATTGATATTTTCAGGCCTAACCACAAATTGTTATATGTATAACTTTTTGGTTTCTTATCGGATTTTGATAAGTCTTGAAGTTTTGGAAAGCTTAGAAAATGTGTTACGACTTTTATGTTTTAAGATTTGCATAAATTTAATGTCTAGATTGTCAATAACTTAATTCTTTACAGCTGGTCTGTCAATAAAGATAGAATGAATTTTAAGACATAACTTACGAACCAAATTTCATATTTATGTTTTTGAGACAATTGTTGATCTACATAAGTGGCTTTAAAATACGATTTATAACATTATAACTTTATGGAATAGTTATTTGTGTGTATTTTCAATAAGTAGAATTTACTCCCATTTAGTAAATATTAAAGTAATGCAATGTGGTACGGGACATAAGTGCATTACTTAAGTAGTTACTATTTGGAAGTATATGACGCTTTTTGAATTAATGTGGTTTTAGTTCTTCATTGAGTTGGCATACTTATATGCCATTCTTTTGATGATATCTTTTTCTCTATCGCAACTATTGTGATTTGATTTATTTTTTCATACTGTTTCATATATGATATTTATTATGAGTATCATATTGACCTATATATGATACTCTAACTTGATTTATTTTATCATATTGTTTTTATATATGATAAACTTGAATATCAACTTTGTTTTGTTTAATTCGGGTTGTGATTATTATTTTGTTTTACATGTGATGGTATATTTTCAAAACATGATTAAGTTTACAAAGTGTTTTAATGTTATAAACACTTTGAACTTCATGACATATTTATTATAAAATAATGTTTATAAAAATACTTTTAATTTCGGGATTGGGATAGATTAGACTCTGTTGTACCAATGGACCAAAAATCCATCTTGGTCGACCTGATTCAGGATTGCTACATGAATCGATGGCTTTAAATTTCGCCCATCTACCACCAAAGGTCAACGGTCTGCTACATTGGGCAATTTTGTTGTTTCGATCGGGATTCTTGATCGGCGGGTCATGGACTACAATAGATGGAGGCGTGGGGGTCCCACGTGTAGTGCCGTGAACGGGTAGCATACGACCTTTGCCTTAGACCGTCTTGGTTATCCTGGGTTGATCGCCAGGTGTATTATGGTGCTATGAGTAGATTACGGTGCTGATGTCCTGATGCGCGCTCAAGCTCTACCACTGTGATTTTACAATACTAGCGTTTGTTTATTTGGTATGTTATGAGTCGAGTTATACTTATCCAATAATCCCCTAATATTTTATTACATTACTATAATTGATCAATTTTATTATCATATTGATTTATATATGATAATTGTTATGAGTATCATATTGATTTTATATATGATACTCTGATTTGGTTTATTTTATCATATTGCTTTTATATATGATAAATGCTATGCAGGTTTTATTGACTTGATTCATTTTTATCGTTTTGATTTACATATGATAACTGTTAAGAGCATAACATTGATTTATATGTGATGCTCTAACTTGATTTATAAATATCATATTGTATATGCTATTTTGTTATGATTATCGTATTGATTTACATATGATACTCTGATTTAATCACATTGCTTTTACATATGATAAATGCCATGAAGATTTTATTAGTTATCATAAGATATTTTTTATAAATATCATATTGTTTTGTATGTGCTATTTGGTTATGTGTATCATATTGATTTATATATGATACTCTGTTTTGGGTTATTTTATCATATTGTTTATATATGATAAATGTCATGATGATTTTGTTGGGTTTCGATACTCTGACTTAACTATTATGAGTATCATATTTATTCAAAAATGAGATTTGTTATGAGAAGCATGTTGGGTTATACATGATACTCTTTATTGATTTATTTTATCGTATTGATTTATATATGATATTTGTTAAGAGCATCACGTTGATTTATATGTGATACTCCGTCTTGTTGATTTATATAATATTTGTTAAAGAGCATCACATTGATTTATATATGATACTCTAACTTGATTGGTTATCATATCGTAGTATATACGATATTTATTATGAGCATCATATTATTATATATAAATTATGAGTATCATATTGATTTAGATATGATACTCTGACTTGATTCATTTTATAATATTGTTTTATATATGATTAAAGTTATAAGTAATTTATTGGTTTATATGTGATACTCTAACTTGATTTATTTCATCATTTTATTTTACATATGATAATTGATGTTGGTATTGTATTGAGTTACATATAATACGTTTGTTTGGAATTATGGCTTATTTAAATGAGATGATCATGCTAAAAATTTCATATATAGTAACATTCATATGCCTCTCGTTGACTTATACATGTAGTATCATTTATCTTTTGTTGTCAAATTTTGATCTCCAAAGATTCTTAATTCTCTCACACTAGAAATAGTCTGACCCGTGTGATTTGTTTTAAAATCCTCGGGTCAGGTTGAGGAATGTTCGCAGGCTAGGTTGCGTGGACTGCTGTAGCATTCTTATCGTTTTCCATTTTTGGGGTTTTGGACTATGCAGCTTCGGACTATCAATAGCAATTAGTATTATGGTATGTATCCTTTTATGTGTTTGGGAGTGATATCATGTATTATGGACAATATATTCCGGACATCTCTATTATGATATGTATTATGTATTCTGCTGCACTTGATTTTATTATATTTTGTACTATGTAACTTAGGAAATTTTCTTATACCATTGCTTTGAACTTATACTGAGCACAAATGGTAAGTTCAAAAATTTCAAATTTTCGTGCCAGTGTTCGTTCAAAGGAATGAGTACAACATTTAACCCTATCAAGTCCCATTCTCCATGTGTGACAGCCCACATTCGTTAATGTTACTCACAAAGGGAATGCATTAAGTTCCATGAAGCATTAAAGGTAAACAGACAAAGAATATTACAAGACAAACATAAATAAGATAGCAGCGGAAATTTAAATTTTTATTTCAAACAAAAAATCATACAGCGTGGTTCAAAATACCATGAGTCTCAAAAACCATTACAACAACATAACTTCTGTCTTTTAACATCAGAGTACAAAAATACTTAAAAGAAAACATAATTCCCCAAATAAAAGAGACAAAGCCACCGTAGAGATAAAAACTTGAGCCATACTTCGGAAGCAGCTCTATCAAGATGATATCTGAGTCCTGACTAAGCCTGAGTGTTTCCTCCCTGAGAACCTAGGGGAAGGAGGGGTGAACGGAAGAAAGAAGGAGAAATAAGAGGGTTAGACATAAAGTCTAGCGAGCCTAGTGACTTTTAGCAAGTAAATAAATAAAAGTAACATGACAGGCATATAAAGTGGATAAGAGAGATCACTACATAAATGGCGGGTGTGACAAGGTGGACAGGATAAGATGTGTACACTTTTCTAATGATTACTCTGCACTATTACTAGTACAACCAGAATAAGATGATCCGTTCCAAAATAAGTTGGTAGACTTAGGGAATACGTCCAAGTGTGCCCTAACCACTACCCTAATCGATCGGCTCCCTACTCCGTAGATACTCTGTGTCGGCCCCACCATAGGATGTATCACATCCTAAAGTGGCAACCCCTCACAGATATGCACAGCCCCATATCTACAGGTGTCACGGTCGTCTTATCCCCTCTGCCCGGCTCATGCACGCGCATGGCCCGGTCGATTTGCGCCGCCCACACCATCCTCCACGTTTGGATCTCTTACAGTCAGTAAGCATGTCCCCTCTCCGCCTAGTACGGAGTACTTTTATTTGATACCTACTCCGGCTTACTGACTGAAATGAGTCCCACACAATATGATACAAGCTCTCCCCTTTGTCTTGTATCCCCCACTAGGTTTTCACTGATTATGTATACCATTAGGTGCCTTTAATTACATAGCCCTATACCAGTTATTCTTACCCTAAAAGGTGTCTTTAATTACATAACTCTATTATTTCCTCCGGTTATGTATACCACTAGGTGTCTTTAATTACATAACCTTATAGGGTTAAGTTTGTGGGCCTATATGTAAATATTACCTGCCCCCTCCAGATTTGCTTAACCCATCCACAATCCAATCAATTTACATAACCCTAACTTTAGTTCATAATCATATAATCCATATGGATTAGATTTCGTTAAGTAGTCCAATTCATACCATGTCCATTTATTGTTTATAATGGGCTAGACCTTCCACATTAGGCCTACCACGTGTGGATGCTAGATATGTTGGTTGGGTCCGGACAGTCTTATTCCACAGTTGGTCCTAACCTCGTGTCTTAACCCGATTCGTATTTGCGTACTTAGACCTTCCACACTAGGTTCAACATTAGTGGCTGTTAGATATGTCGGTCGGGTCCGGGCAGACTTCCACCACTAATGCAACCTAGCCTCGTGTCATAAGTACAATTACAATTCCTAATTGTAATTGCTAGACATTCCATTATTAATCAATTAATTAAACCTTTCCCTTTATAGGTGTGAATGTCCATTCTACCCAATAGTTTGAATTATATGTCCAAACATGTTCATATTCAAATTATGCCATTATTAACCCTTTTCCCCTCGTTCCTTAAGTAGCGTCCTCACAAAATTGGCAGCATGCCTATGCTAGATAATAGCCTAGCCATAAACGATAAAAAGGGAAAAATAGTGGGAGCGTAACAAAAGTGATTGTTCAACTTGGCATAGGCATATACTATCATGGTGATAAGGTGAATATACATACTGAAATGGACATGTAATTAACATCATAACAAGATGGACATAAAACTGGTCAACTTGTGGTAGTTTATTGATTCTAACATAACTATGATGTCCCAATAAGCATAGCAAGATCTAAATTAGCAATTTAGATGTCCAATTGGTTTAGATTTAACATGATAACCACAAGGGGATAAATTAGATCACATAATTCATAGTCTATGAATCAGAAAAGCGCGACATTTAAATTAAATACTGCAAGCGTACAGGTGTGTAGCATACAAGTCGAACACAGGGAGGTGTAATTAAAAATTAATATTTATTTATTCTTGGGCGTGTTAGACGAAATTTGGAGTTGTTGAAATTACTCTGAATCTGAATCTGAATCTAATCAGTATCAAATTCAACAGTTGAAAAGAAAAGAACAATTACTAGAAAAAGAGAATAACAACTAGAACAATAACAGAAATTAAAAGTAGGATTCCTGTTGAAACTAATCAACAGTGAATCGCTAACAAGCAGTAGTAAAAGACAATAACAATATGCATTCTACCCAAACCTAATTAGGTAGATAACACAAATTGTTATGAAATTAAAATAACAATGAAACTAGAAAAGAAAAGATTTTTATTAGAACAAAAGGGAATACAGAATAGAAAAATGAATGGGATTAACAATGGGACATCATGTATATTTATAGAGATGTAGACCAAATCCTAATCAAATCAATGACTAATTGACCCTCTTTTCCCAAGAAGTAATATCATATCTCTTGCCTTCCTTGACCAAGCTTGATTGGAAAGCAAATCACGGTGAATATCTTCCAAATCTTCCCTATCTTCCATGTGGCAAATTGATTGATTGATTGATGAGCAGATTGTATGTGATTAATTCTTCCAAACAAGGATACTCATTAGACTCCAAAGGCAACAAGGGATAAAATCTTCAAAATTGATCTTTTCTTGGCAATATTTCTATCAGAAATTCTTTTAATTGGAAATTGGAAATTGAAAAATGAATGTTCTGAATTGATTTCCATGACTACTCCTGAAATGTCTATTAGTGAATATCATACATACACATGAATATGTATATATATAATGTAACACTAATTAATATATTCTTCATAGCAAAGGGCCAGTGTGAACGCGTTCTGTTCTTTGGCAAAAAGTGAGCTTGACAGGGATCGAACTCAGGTCTCTCAGTACAAATTTCCATGCAATTACCAGTGAGCTACAACGTCTTTTGTAATTGAGGTGGCTTTAATACGTGGAAGTAGCTTTTTATCTGTAGTTGGCCTTTAATTTGAAACGAAGGAGACATTTCTTGACATCCTGTAAAAACATACAAAAGTAACCAAAGTATCATTTATTTATTTACAAAAGATAAAATATACGAGCATAAAATAAACACATTTCTATGTTAATCAATAGGTTAAAATAGATCTAACATCATTAGGGTGACATAATGGCATGCTTAGATCTAAATATAGGTTCACATGTCCAATTTACAACATATCTAAGTTGATCGCAATATTACAGGGGAAAGGTGATTTACATAAAGGATTAGATTTAACCACTGTTGCAACTGTCCAAATTAACAGATTTACATTTACCACAATATAGCTACAAGTCAATATCCACATAGGAAACATAGTAGAATAACCACAATTGCATTGGATCTAAAGGTGTAGATCTATCATGATATAGTATAATATTTAACAATAGCATGGATTCATAGTTTACATCATATCCAATTCACAGTCTTTCATAATCCACTTTTATCCATTTAAACCTAAAAGCAAGTAGAAACTCACAGCGTTAGGTTTAGAGAATAGAGAAAGAATGGATCTTGAATTTCTGGATTTGATTTGCAAAACTGATAGTTGTTTGAAGAAAAATGGATTCGTCTCAGTTCGCACTCCGACGGCATTTGGCTTCCATGATTTCCAATAAAGAAAATATGAGAAATAGCCATGTATTAATAGCTGTAGAACCCTTTGAAACCGTCTGCCACATAAGCCCTAGGGGTGTCGACACCCCTGTTAACGGGTCGATCCATAGGTCGACACCCTTAAGGGGGGTCGACCTCGGTGTCAACACCCCTCTAGGGGGGTTGACCCCCTACAATGAGAAATTTGCCGCCTTGACGAAATTTTGATTTTCAAACTGTTCTGGATAGGGTCTGACTTATATCTGACTCATACGTGACTCATATGTGTATATATGTTCTTTCTGCGCGTATACAAACTCAAAACCCTCATAACTTCTTCGTACGGTGTCTGTTTTACGCAATCCAAATATCTATCTTGGCCAGAATTTCGAGATGGACGCAATGGCATAGTCTATTTTCCTTAATTATGAATATTAAATTAATTATTATTTAATTTATCCTCTTTAATGTTAACAAAATTATGGGGTGTTACGTTCCCCCTACTTAAAGGATTTCGTCCCCGAAATCTCCAACTTGAGAAGAATGCATATCCTACTATCCATCATCCATCTACTCATCCATCAATCACTAACATCCATTATCCATAAGGATTTCTAATACTTACATGAATATATGCAAAGGTGTGTGTATATGTCTCAATACTAGTGCGAAGATCAAACGGTCTACTAATTCAGTTGACCTCCTTAATGCTATGTATGTTAGTGCTATGAACCCAATATGTATGCAAATAATCCTATTATAACATGTAAGCTCTATAGGTGTGCACATCATTTGTCTAAGTGCAACATACATATGCTAATTCATCCATTTCCATCCATAAAAGAAAAAAAATGCACACACATCCATATGCAGTATGAGAGTGATTGAGTCGATCTAGTGCCAAATGTGTGTGTATATGCGTCCACAGGCAACCATTAGCAAACAGTTGCATCCATTAAACATAACATGTCTCAAACACATGTTTACATCCATAGGATTCCTATCTAAAGGTCGAAAAAACTACGGATAATATATACTCAAGTGATAGAAACAAGTATTGATAAAGCATTGAAAAAGGAGTTAAGGACATACCCTCAAAAAGGAAAGGGTACAAAGCACGAATCTTGTCTTCGGTCTCCCAAGTCGCATCCTCTGGGTTATCTCCCCATTGAACCTTTAGCAACTTGATCTTCTTATTGCGTAGCTTCTTAACTTCTGATCCTAGAATACGGGTAGGGACTCGCCTGACTGTCGCCTCCCGTTCCACTCCGACTTCTTCCAACACACTCGGCTCAACAATTACTGTGGTGTCATGGAGGCACTTTCGCAGATGGGAAACGTGGAAAACATCATGAACACTGGACAGATTTTCTGGGAGCTTTAGTGTATAGGCCATTTGGCCAATCCTTTTGGTTATGGAGAATGGTCCCACAAACCTAGGTGCCAACTTCCCTACTGATCCGAAGCAAACCACATTCCTCAGAGGTAACACTTTGATAAAAACTAAGTCTCCCACTTTAAATTCGATGTCAGTCCTTCTCTTTTCTACATAGGACTTCTGCCTATCTTGAACTGTCTTCATCCGTCGTCGAATGAGGTCAACCTTTTCGGACGTTTCCCTAACCATATCAGGTCCAAGAAATAATCTTTCTTTAGATTCCCACCAACAAGTTGGTAATCTACAGGGTCGCACTTACAATGCTTCGAAGGGTGCCATGCCGATGGTAGCTTGATAACTGTTATTATAGGCAAACTTTACTAAAGGAAAATGCTCTTCCCAAGTCCCTCTGAAGTCTAGGATACACAGCCTCAAAAGATCTTCAAGAATCCTGTTCACCCTCTCCGTCTATTCATCGGTCTGAGGATGATAAGCGGTGCCCAAACACAACTGTGTACCTAATGCTTCTTGCAAGCTCCTCCAAAATTCACTTATAAAGAAGGTACTCCATGAAGACGAACTATCTCACGAACATAAATTGCTGCTAACCATGATGTCGTCCTCTTACTCTTAACTGGAATAAAGTGAGCGCTCTTAGTGATTCTATCTACCACAACCCAAATACTGGTGTTGCCCTCATTCGATCTAGGAAAACCATCTATGAAATCCATAAAGACGCTCTCTTTATTCCACTACGGAACCTCCAACAGATGAAGTAATCCATCGGGCTTCTTTTGCTCAGCTTTGACTTGCTGGCAAACTAAACATTGAGAAACAAATTCAGCCACATTCTTCTTCATTCCAGCCCAAAATAAAACCCTCTTCATGTCCCTGTACATCTTATCACCGCCTGGATGAATGGTCATCTTAGAATGGTGGGCTTCTTCTAGAACTGCCTTTATCAAGCTTCCAGTTTGAGGAACGCAAATCCTTCCATCTCGTCGCAACCACCCCTTTTCATCTATGGCATATCTGCTGAGGTGACTAGAAGTCTCCCCTCTTATGAGCTTATCAATAATATCTAGAATCTGTGGGTCACGATGTTGCGAAGCTCCTATCTGGTCCATAAGAGTTGGTCGTATCTGCAAGGATGCAAACAAATCAGGCAAAATATTGATGGAGGGTCTAAAACCAAAAGCTGATATGAACTCCAAGTTCTTTCTTTCCACAAACAGAGAACTCAGGGCCACCCTCTGCCTACTTAGTGCTTCTGCCACCACATTACCCTTGCCAAGGGTATAAGCAATCTCAGAATCATATGAGGCTAGAAATTCCATCCACCGTTGTTACCTTAAATTGAGGTCTTTCTGTGAGAACGGATACTTGAGAGATTTATGATCGGTGCATAACTCGAACTTGTCTCCAAGTAAATAATGACACTACGTCTTTAACGCGAATACTATGGAATCTAGCTCTAGATCATGGGTGGGGTAGTTCTTTTCATGAACTCTCAACTGTCTACCCCCATAACACACTACTTTCCCTTATTGCATTAGAACCGCACCAAGCCCTATACTACACGCATTAGTATAAATGGCAAACACCTTACTCCCATCAGGCAAGGTCAAGACTGGGGCTGTTGTCAAAGCCCTCTTCGGTCGTTGGAAATCAATGTCATAGTCTATATTCCATGAGAATGCCAAGTTCTTCTTCGTCTTCCTGGTGAGTGGGACTGATATCTTTGCGAAGTCCTTAATGAACTTCCTATAGTAACCTCCTAACCCAAGAAAGAATTTCACCTCGGTTGCATTTTTAGGAACCTTCCAATCTTGCACTGCAACCACCTTCGCTGGTTCTACGACTATCCCTTCTTTGGAGAGTACATGCCCTAAGAATCTCACCTCTCTCCTCCAAAAATGGCATTTGGAGAACTTCGCCTTAAGCTGGTGGTCACAGAGAGTTTTCAAAACTTCTCACAACTGTTGGGCACGCTCTTCTTCGCTTTTGGAGAAAAACAAAATATCATCAAAAAAGACTACAACAAATTTATTTAGGAACTCCCGAAACACCATACTCATCAGATCGACAAAATAGGCAGGTGCATTTGTCAGCCCAAAAGACATCACTAGCCATTCAAAGAAACCGTCCAGAGTTCTAAAAGCATTCTTATCTATGTTGTCCTCGACCATCCTCAACCGATGGAACCCCATGGACAAGTCTAACTGAGAAAACATCGAGGCACCAACAAGATGATCAAATAAATCATCAATCCTCAGAAGCGGGTGCCTATTCTTGTTGGTGAGTTTACTCAACTCCATATAGTCAACACATAAACGAAGCAAACCATCCGCCTTAGTCGCGAATACTTCTGGATTACCCCATTCAAATATGCTTCATCTGATAAACCCCTTCAAATAACTCCCCTACTTGCTTATTCAGCTCCCTCCTTTCCCTCTGGGCCATGTGGCGCAGTGGCAATGCAACTGGCTTTGAATTGTCCACCAAATATATATGAAAGTCGATTTCGCGCCTCGGAGGTAAACCTCGAACCTCATCAAAAATATCGGAATAATCTCGGACTACTGGAACAGATTGCAAATCGTTGATGGATGCATCAAGAGACTCTAGGAAACTAAGCATAACCTACCCTTGTGCATCACAAGAAATCTCGAGGGTCCTTCCATGGCAAGTCAGAAGCCTAAGACCCTCATCTCATAATCCAGAATGGCACCATAAATGGTAAGCCAATCCATTCCTATAATTAACCCATAGCCAATAAACCCGAGCACATACGCGTCGCATTCAAATTTGATGCCTAACACAGATATTTTCAAACCCCGATAAATCATAGATAAATGAGCCAAACAACCAATGGGGTTTGAAACAACTACGGGATCCACTATCATAATAGTAATTAAGTGCAGAGATTCAACAACAGAACTTGATATAAATGAAGTGAGGCACCAGAATCAAAAATTGTTCTAATAGGATGGTTTGAAAGAGAAATTAAACCTTCCACAGAAATTTTTCTACCTCTATCAGGAGCACTGATCGCGATAGCATGCACCTGCCCTCCAGAAGTCCCTGTCCTTTGACCCTGTCCCTGTGATCCTTGTTTCTTCTGGCACTCTCTAGCAAAGTGTCCGACCTCTCCACAGTGGTAGCATGAGTTCTTCATTCTCTTACATTCTTTAATCAAGTGACCTTAATTCCTATAATTGTGACATTTCCTCTTATCCTCCCCTTTATCATTCTTCCCTTCTTTTTTTATTGTTGTTGCTGTTGCCCCTTCTTAGGCCACACTCTCCTGTTTTGTGATGTCTCGTCGGCCTTCTTTTCTCTCTTGTCTTCCTCATGCATTAGGGCCATATCAACAAGTTTTTCAAAAGTGGCCCCCACTGGAATATGGGACATGGTTGGCCCATGTAGAGGCTCATTTAGCCCTTTAGCAAACTGCAAAGCTCTTTTGTGCGGCGCATCCACCAACTCTAAACCGAACCTTGCTAGCTGGTTGAATTTATTCACATACTCTTTATCGTCAAGTTTCCTTGTTTGAGTGCTAAGAATCTCTCCATCTGAATGCTTCTTTCGGCTTGGGAAAGAAATTTCATTTCGAACCTCTATCTAAAATCTTCCCAAGTTTCCACCGGACATCCAGCTTGGGTGACTTCCCACCAAAATGAGGCTTCGTCCTTCAGTAGCCAAGCGACTAACTGAACCTTCCTTTTATCCTCTACTTCAAAGATTACAAACAAGTCCTCGGTCTCCTTGAGCCGGTTCCGAGCTTCTACGAATGTCTCGTTCCCATAGAACGGCTTCCCTCCCATAGCACGGAAGTCTTTACAGATCTTGGCGAAGTTATCTTCTCTTGGAGGGGGGAGGAGGAGGAGGAATGACTGTTGCAGCTGGGGGAGGAACATTTCCTTAGCCTTCGGCAGGCGCTGTAACCTCTAAATACCTACGGAACCATCCGTGTATTGTGATGCCCTCTGGGATATTAGGAATGTTTTGTTCCCCATGCATGCTAAAAAAGGAAAAAGGAAGAAATTTAGATAAAGGAACAAAGGATACTACATATGGCTTTTTGGGGAATGTTTCTCAAAATAGACTTTTCTTTTTGAAAATGCTTTCTTTTAAAACCTTTTTGAAAATAATTTTCGAAAACTTTTATCTAATCTAGTAACCTTCAACTCTGATACCAAGTGTGACACCCCATGTCCGTTAATGTCACTCACAAAGGGAATGCATTAAGTTCCGTGAAGGGTTATAGGTAAACAAACACAGAATATTACAAGACAGACGTAAATAAGATAGCAGCGGAAATTCAATTTTTTATTTCAAACACGAATCTTACAGCGTGGTTCAAAATACCAAGAGTCTCAAAAACCATTACAACAACATAACTTCTGTCTTTCAACACCAGAGTACATAAATACTTAACAGAAAACATAATTCCCCAAATAAAAGAGACAAAGCCACAGTAGAGATGAAAACTTGAGCCATACTTATGGAAGCAGCTCTACCAAGATGACATCTGAGTCCTGACTAAGCCTGAGTGTTTTCTCCTTGAGAACTAGGGGGAACGGAAGAAAGAAGGAGAAACAAGAGGGTCAGACATAAAGTCTGGCAAGCCTAGTGATATTTAGCAAGTAAATAAATAAAAGTAACATGACAGGCATATAAAGTGGATAAGAGAGATCACTACATAAATGGCAGGTGTGACAAGGTAGACAAGATAAGATGTGTACACTTTTCTAATGATTACTCTGCACTATTACCAGTACAACCAGAATGAGATGATCCTTTCCACTATAAGTTGATAGACTTAGGGCATACGTCCAAGTGTACCCAAACCACTACCCTAATCGATTGGCTCCCTACTCCATAGATACTCTGTGCCAGCCCCACGGTAGGATGTATCATGTCATAAAGTGGCAACCCCTCACTGATATGCGCAGCCCCATATCTACAGGTGTCACGGTCGACTTATCCCCCTCTGCCCTGCTCATGCATGCGCATGGCCCAGTCGGTTTGCGCCGCCCACACCGTCCTCCACGTTTGGGTCTCTTACAATCAGGCAGTAAGTATGTCCACTCTCCGCCTAGTACGGAGTACTTTTATTTGATACCTACTCCGGGTTACTGACTGAAATGGGTACCACACAATACGATACAAGCTCTCCCCTTTGCCTTGTATCCCCCACTAGGTTTTCACTGATTATGTATACCATTAGGTGTCTTTAATTACATAGCGATATACCAGTTATGCTTATCCTAAAAGGTGTCTTTAATTACATAACTCTATTACTACCTCCATTTATGTATACCACTAGTTGTCTTTAATTACATAACCTTATCGAGTTAAGTTTGTGGGCCTATATATAAATATTACCCACCCCCTCTAGATTTGCTTAACCCATTCACTATCCAATCAATTTACTTAACCCTAACTTTAGTTCATAATCATACAATCCCTATGGATTAGATTTGGTTAAGTAGTCCAATTCATTACCATGTCCATTTATGGTTTATAATGGGCTAGACCTCCCACATTAGGCCTACAACTTGTGGATGCTGGATATGCCAGTCGAGTCCGGGTAGTCTTATTCCACAGTTGGGCCTAACCTCATGTCTTAGTCCAATTCGTATTTGCGTACTTAGACCTCACACATTAGGTTCAATATTAGTGGCTGTTGGATATGCCAATCGGGTCCGGGCAGACCTCTACCACTAGTGCAACCTAACCTCGTGTCATAAGTACAATTACAATTCCTAATTGTAATTATGAGACATTCCATTATTAATTAATCAATTAATTAAACCTTTCCCTTTATAGGTGTTAATGTCCATTCTACCCAACAGTTTGAATTATATGTCCAAACATGCTTATATTCAAATTATGCCATTATTGCCCCTTTTTCCCTCATTCCTTAACTAGTGTCCTCACAAAATTGCCAGCATGCCTAGGCTAGATAATAGCCTAGCCGTAAACGATAAAAAGGAAAAAATAATGGGAGTGTAACAAAATTGATTGTTCAACTTGGTATAGGCATATACTATCATGGTGATAAGGTGAATATACATACTGACATGGACATGTAATTAACATCATAACAAGATGAACATAAAACTGGTGAACTTGTGGTAGCCTATTGTATCTAACATAACTATGATGTCCCAATAAGCATAGTAAGATCTAAATTAGCAATTTAGATGTCCAATTGGTTTAGATCTTATATGATAAACACAAGGGGATAAATTAGATTACATAGTTCAGATCCATAGGTTAAAATAGATCTAACATCATTAGGGTGACATAATGGCATTCTTAGATCTAAATATGGGTTCACATGTCCAATTTACAACACATCTAAGTTAATCGCAATATGATAGGGGAAAGGTGATTTACATAAAGGATTAGATCTAACCACTATTGCAACTGTCCAAAGTAACAGATTTATATTCACCACAATATAGTTGCAAGTCAAGAGCCACATAGGCAACATAATTGAATAACCACAATTACATTGGATCTAAAGGTGTAGATCTATTATTACATAGTATAAGATTTAACAATAGCATAGGTTCACAGTTTACATCATATCCAATTCACAGTCTTTCATAATCCACTTTTATCCATTTAAACCTAAAAGAAACTAGAAAATCATAGCGTTAGGTTTAGAGAATGGAGAAAGAATGGATCTTCAATTTCTAGATTTGATTTGCAAGACTGATAGTTGTTTGAAGAAAAACGGAGTAGTCTCAGCTCACACTCCGGCAACATTTGGCTTCCATGATTTCCAACGAAGAAAATATGAGAAATAGCCACGTATTTATAGCTGCATAATCCTCTGAAACCGACTGCCACATAAGCCCTAGGGGTGTCGACACCCCTACGGGTGGGTCGACCCATAAGTTGACACCCCTCTAGGGGGTTGAACCCGGTGTTGACACCCCTCTAGGGGGTCAACCCCCTAGAGCGGGAAATTTTCCGCCTTGATGAATTTTTGATTTTTGAACTGTTCTGGATAGGGTCTGACTCATATCTGACTCATATGTGACCTGTATGTGTTTGTATGTTCTTTCTACGCGTATACAAAATTAAAACCCTCTAACTTCTTCATACGATGTCCGTTTTACACAACAATTGTTTATCTTGACTAGAATTTCGAGACAGACGCAATGGCGAAGTCCGTTTCCCTTAATTCTGAATATTAAATTAATTATTATTTAATTTATCCTCTTTAATGTTAAAAAAATTACGAGGTGTTACACCGTGCTTTTGGATAGTAATATTAGTGTTGCTCTTGGTTAGCATGGGTATAGGGGTCGGGCGTTGCACACTTGTTCATCAGATCTGTTCTTATATGCCTATCTTGTTGTTATGCCCAATTCTATCACTGTATGCTTATTCTGTTGTTATGCCTATTTCTGCCATCATATGTCTCTTGTTATTATGCTTATTTCTATTCTCTTCCCTTCTTCTTTTCCCTTTTTTATAGATAGGCTACCTTCGAGCCTAGGCATACCGCTGAAATATGTGAATGCGTGAAATTGGGAATGAAGGGAAACGTTAAATTCGGGCATAACATGTATTGGGAAATTTGGGGCATAATTTGAGTTGAAAACATGAATATGGATTTGGGGCATAAACCAAACTGTGATTAAAGATATTAATTTGGGGGCATATGGTACATGATGAATATGACTTGGAAAAGGACCTATAATGAAATAGGAATAATTGTTTAATAATGAAAATGCTTAGATTTATAGTAATTAAAAATTGTAACCATGCTTAGACATGAGGTTAGATTACAATTGTGGCAGAAGCCGACCCGGACCCAACTGACATATCCAGCTTCCGCAAGAGGTAAATCTAATGTGAGGGGTATAAGTGCATAAACATGTAACGTGCTAAGTTATGAGGTTAAGTCCGACTTGTTGAAGAAGTTTGTCCGGACCCGACCAACATATCCAGCATCCACAAGTGGTAGACTTAATGTGGGAGGTCTAGCGCATTATAACCATAAATAAATAAATGGTAATGAACTTGTAATATTTAACCTGTTTGAATCCATAGGGATTACATGAACATGTTAACGTGAGTAGGGGTTAAGTAAACTAGCTTGGATCAGTAGGAGGGTTAAGTAAATCTTGGGGCGATCAGTAATATTTATATATAGGTCCATAAACTTAACCCGTGGGTTTATGCAATCTTGTTACACTACTAGGCATAACCTGTTGAAATCCTAATAGTGGGGATGCAAGCCTATAGGGAAGCTTGCATCATCTTGTGTGTGTGTGGGATCTGTTTCAGTCAGTAACCCATATATGTATCAAGTGAGTACTCCGAACTAGGTCAGAATCAGGGCACACTTATTGAGCTGATTATAAGAGGTCACTTGGGAAAAGGTGTCTGACGGCACGTTCCATCAGGCTCATGTGCGTGCATGGGTCTGCCTGCTCGAGAAGATAAAATGTTGTGGCATCAGTAGATATAGTTGTGCACATTCTAGAAACTAAGGGTTGCCACTTTAAGAAGTGATACATCCTATTGTGGGGCCAGCACAGGGTATCCATGGAGTTAGGAAGCCGAACGATTGGAGTAGTATCTAGGGTACATCTAGTCTTTCTTGTTTAGGAGCCCATTATTATCCTCAGGGGTAACACCGGTAAGTTCAGTTGGGTTGCTTGTTATTGTATGGGGCAAAACCTCTCACTAGAAGTACGCCTAAGTATACCATCTTGTTTGGGATCATCTTATTTATGTGATACTAGTATTGGTGCAGAGAGAAAAGTATTAGAGAAGCGCTATACATATATGTTCTATTTGGTTTATCCTGTTTACCTTGTCATACCTGCTTTATATGTTGTTATCTCTCTTATCCAATTTATGTGCCTGTCATGATGCTTTTACTTATTTATATGCTAAAAGTAACTGGACTCGCCAAACTTGTGTCTGACCTATTTTGTTTCCTCTTCTTTCTCTTCCGTCCCCCCATTCCCCCCTCCCCCTACCCCCCCCCCCCCGAGGTTCTCAGGGTGGGAATACTCAAGCTTGATCAGGATTCTCCTTTCCTTCTGCTTGGAGTTGCTTAGATGTACCGCTTGATTTCATATCTTCTCTACTATGTCTATGTTTTTGTGATTATACTTCTTTATTTACTGATGATTTTAGTACAAGACAAAAGTTTTAAGTTGATGTACTGAGTTTTATATATTTTAGACTCATGATGTAACTATGTTTTGAATCACGATGTTTTATGCTCAATAAAATTTTAAATTCCTCGGTTTTTTTATATCTATCTTGTAATATTTCTGTTTTTGTTTACCTATAACCCTTCACAAAACTTAATGCATTCTCTTATATAGTGACATTAACAGACGTGGGGAGTCACAACCATCACGAGGTATCCTCACGTCTCATAGAAATCTCGCACTTCCTTTCAGTCTCGTCAAATTAGTTGGGCGTGCTTCCCTCGTGTCACCAGACACCAACGATGATTTGCCCCATTGAGCTCTTCATCCCAAATACGTACGGACTAGTCCACATGTACCTCATCATTACGTTATTAGACCCTATATCTAATTTTCAAGTACGGGCTTGTTTTACTTACCGCATTGCTAATAAACTGAACATTACATTATTTATTATGCATTTAAGTTATTTGTTTAATAGCCTTAGTTGGCCACTTATTTTCCCTAACCAGCTCTCACTACTGGAACAAACCATCACTTATTATTATATTCATTAAACTTAATTTCCTTCAATTATAAGTTTACTAATATTAAGGCTACTCTACACTTTTCCATTTAATTATAACCTCGTGTTATAATATTACCACAATTACAATTGTGAGTTTGCTTATTAATCCTTATTCTCCGTTGTCTAAGTTTAATTATATTATGCCTTATAGTTTTTATTTCATCTTTTAACTATAATCTTTGTGTTATTACCCTACTTATCCCTATGACAAGTCTACTTATTCAATTACATTCCCACTTAATATAATTTATTATAATAGGTTACATTCCCCATTCATTACATATTTCATAGGTTATTTATTAATTAGCATAACCCTTTTAATTATGACATTAATCTTTTTGTCATCTTTGTAAGTTAATACAACAGACCCTTTATATCTCCTTTTTTTCATAACCTCTTTGAGTTATGTTACACTATTTTGTCATCTTTACAATTTATTCTTTTTAGTAAGAAAGGCCTATTCCAAATTGATTGGTTACCAAATCAATAATAAAATTTATTTACGTAGTTTCAGGTAATTATTATAATAGGAACCCATGATTGCAAAACATTTTTTTCTTATTTTTTAAGGTCATCAATTTATTGCACAATACGGCTAATTCCATATTTCACACTAATCTTTATTTATTCAGTTTGCAATCGTGTTTCCTATTTTTCTTTGTTTACCCAAACTATACAAATACATTCCTTATTTCCTAACCAATCAATCTAGACCACTATAAACTTTAAGATTTGATTAATATATATTAATTATTGTCTCTAACTTGTTTTATCCTTTTATTTTGCATAATTACAGCGAAATTTACAAAATTTGATTTACAATTCCTTTTCTTTAATCCGTACAATTTATGCACTATTTTCATTTAAATATGAAAATGGATTTCTTGCAAATAGTATGTAAATCACAAATCCTTCATTTATTATAATATTGAGACAATATTTTCTTTTAGTCAGATCACTAAAATTTCCCCTTTTTGTTCATAATTTCAATTAATTTACGCATAACTACAATTCAATAATCTTACGCCTATCCATAATTTAATTATTCAGTTTGTGCATAACCACAATTTTATTCAATTTTCACACATAACTAAAATTTTTACATGAACGGTATATTCTGACATAGAAGAGGAAAAAGAAGAAAAAGATGAGCATATTGTAAATTTCAGTAGGAATCAAATGGTACAAAAATATGGTTATTGAAAAAATATAATTTAATCCACTCACCTAACTGCGCACAATTCTTGAATCTGATGTTGATCTGCACTGCTTTCTATTTTAATTCGGATTTGTAGATTGATTTGAGCATCTATAAATTAAATTTATAATCTTTATCTCCAAATCTTGTATAAAAAATCCTAAAACTAATATATTTTTTCTGAAGAATTCGAAGGAGAAAAGAAATGACAGAGCTTTGGCTCCCTATCAGAAAATATTAGTGGAAGGGTATGCCCTACTGGTTTATTTATAGTTTCTCAGAAGAACCTTGTCCGCTAAATAAACTCAGAGCCATTTAAAACGTTAAATCCACGTCACCTTGCCCAACACTTGATCATGAACATTAATTTTGTTCCCATTAAATTTTCATTTAACGCTGCAGTCAACGTTTTTTTCCTTACTTATATTCTTCTCTATATTAAGTCTTCCATTTATAACGCACGTTGTAGATTTCAAATTCAAACTTGCTTGCATAAATTCCTAAACTTTTGTTTATTAATAAATGCACAATAAATATTATTATTAGTATTATTTCCTTGCCAAATTTCTTTCTAATCTATTTAATTATTTCCAATATTTTTAACGTGCGTTCACACACGTAAATAAATGCGCGCATTCATTCCATTGTTACCTTTCGCTTTTAATTTATGCATTAAATTCTAATTTTGAATTTATGCATATATATTTACGCACATCCCTATTTACTTTCAAAATTCAAATGACATTATGTCGACATTTATTTCTTGTTTGTTACTTTTTAATTTCTTGCCAGTATATATACTTATACACACAACTACACATATATATACACACAGATACACAGAGACACACACACACACACATATATATATATATACACATGCATACATACATAAATATATATACACATACATACATACACACACTCTCATATATATAAATTTTTTCCTTATATGTACATAGAAATATATTTCTCTTAGAACATGCATCCTTCTAGTTGACCCTCTTAAAATTTAAAACATGAGGTTAGTGGGATTCAAACTCGTAACCTCCACCTTAAGAAGTGCATGATCGACCAACACACCAAAGTTAAGTTTTTGTTCACAAGACTAAAACATTGGTGGCGATTGTTCTTATTTGTGTTTCTCTTGTTTCTTCTCTTTTATATTTGTTCTCAAACTTTATTTAATTACAACTTCGTTTTAAATCTGTTTTCTGGAAACCGTAGGTCTATATTGATCTAAAAATCAATATGAGTGCAACGATGCTAGTTCCTTAATCAAATTCTGAAAATTTCACAAATTTTATTATTCAATTTAAAAATGTGGGGAGTTTCAAGTTTTTTTGTGTGGTTTTGGTTTTTGCATTTTTCCGCGTGACCGACTTCCTTATATGCAAATATGTGACCTGAATCGTTTAAGTTTCCACAAAAGATATTTTTGAAACTTTCTGCGAATGTTGTATGAAAAAAAGAACCCTTTTTAAATTTTACATTTTTATGAATTACTTTCTTTAAATCCGAATTATGTAAAACATTGATTTGGGTATGGTAGTTTACATATGTTTAAATTTCTATTTTGTATAAAAATAGGTGGTTTAAATATCGTAAAGTGCACGTTATCGAAATTCTGTTTTTATGAAAATCTGATAATTAAAGAAAAACAGTATCGAAAAGAAATTTCAAAATTTACATAAGATATTTTGAAAACGGAAATGTACTTTTATGGAAAATTTTGATTTTTGTAGTCACATGTAAAGCATAAGGATGAATTTGGATGGTTTTTTTACGTGTTTTAGCTATGCATTAGGGACAATAATGCGAAAAGACATTAACAATAACAAACGACATGATGTTATATCTATGGAAACGTTGATTTCGTACCTTGTCGACGATACATGTGAGTTATTAATTAACACATTTATCACTTTAGAGCTTAATATAGGCCTCATTTGTAGTCTATATTTGGAATTTTTTTGAGTAGTTTAGGTCTATTAAGGTAATATTCCATTGTATGACGGGAATCGGAACATTTGTAAGCGGAATGAACATTGAACTTCTCCGGTTTGATTTCTTTTATTCGGCTTAGAAGAAATTAATAGGAAATGGTTTAGATGCGTTAACGTGTTGTATGGTAGAGTTTGGATGCAAAATTGGTTGCTTCACACTTTTATTCGTAGTCGTATGAGGTTAAAGATGAAAAATGTTTTCAAAAATTTGCATTCATATAGAGCTCTCAGTATATTTTAGGATGTTTGCATCATGTTTTCAGAAGTGTTTTAAAAAATGAAATGCATACATATAAGAGGATTCGATTTAGAATCACTATGCATGCATATTTTGTGGTTGCAACTCATTACGTACACTGTGCATGTGCACATGTTGGTTGCAAAATTGGATGTACACTAATTGGTTGTATAGTTTAGGACAATTAAGCATTAGCGCCATGACTTTGTCATTGGTGAAATTTCAGGTCGAATTTTTTTTAAGTAGGGAAGAATGTAACAACCCAGAATTTTGGCGATAATTGATTTAGTTATTTAGTTCGATTAATGGAATATTTGCAAACGATCACAAATCTTGCACCATCATGTTCGTGACAGAATTCTGGTTAACTTTCATGTTTGGAACTTCTCGAATGGAATTTTTATGAAAAAGTTACGAACGAAATACATAAATAGATGGAAAATAAACAATTAAATATAGAAATAAATATTTTCCCCTTCCACCACTGCCAGGTCGACCTAGGTGGTCGACCGCTGGATCATCCCCTAGTTGATCCTGATAGTGCCGGCTTGGGTTTGGTAATATATTTTATTATATATTAACGTACAGATCTTTATTAAATTGAATCTAACGATCTAGGATCATTTCTACACCTATAAATAAAGGGCTAAACCCCATTTATTTATTCATATTGTCCAACAACGAAGCTCTACCATTTCCATTCCTCTAATCTCTTCAAAATATAAATTATAAACATACGCAAATCAAGTTGACAAGATTTGGACAGATTAGATTCAGATTTATGAAAAAGAGGTGGTTCTTTGCATAGGTAATTTATATTATCAAATTTCCTTCTTCTTTTCCTATTTCTCTTTCAGATCTGTAAATCTAAATCTTTATTTGTAAATCCCCTTTACAAATAAACTATAGATCTGTAGGATTTGGGAATTTCAAGCCTAAAAGTTGTGTTAGATTTGGATTTGGATACCTTTCAGGTGAGTGGAAAATTATAGACATTGTTTGTGGTAAACTTATATAATCGTTTGTGTTGAACTTGAATTATATGCCTAAAAGCTATCATATTTGTTTGTTTTGTCAAATCAGAAATATTATGAATATAGAATGAGTATTGGCTTGTAGGCCTTTTAAATTATTATCATCTTCTTGCCAATAATTATTCTTAAATTGTTTGTGGTTATTGTAAAACACTTTTGATTTGGAAATCAATCCCAAAACAATTGTGAGTTTTGTAGTTTTATTCGAGATTTATAGAGATTGGGTGTTGAATTGTAAGTGTGTAGTATTGGTTAAAGTAGTAATAATCATTTTTGTGTTTGATGTTGTTTGTGAATTTTACTTTGTTATTGTAGTTTTGTCCCTTTGTTCTTTGTGCAAACTACAAGGAACATAAATAATTCAAATAAGAAGATATGTGCAAATTCATGTATTTTGTAACAATTCAAAACAATCGTCAACCTGTTTCCTTGTGATTTGAAATGTGTCGATTTCCCATTTTAAAATAGTTTGGGAAAAATACTCAATAATTACACTAAATAACCCTTTTAAGATTTTGAACTTTAAAACAAGATTAAACACAAAAAGGATTGTTTTGGTTATTAGTTTAGACCAGAACATAATCAATAAACAACAATAAAAAGTTAACTTAGTAACTACGTTAACTGCATTCAAAACATAAATAAATAAATATATTAACCTTATCTGTCCAAATCTACGTAAGAAACGCTATTATAAATTCTTGTTGTTATGTCACTGAATAGTTTCCGCTTTTATGGGTATGTACATGGAAATATAACCCGTATTGAATGGAAATAATATTATGACCGTTATAGCAAGAAATATAATTGATTTGCTATATAAATAAGAAGGATCGTAAGTAAGGTAATAACTTTTGTAACCATGAACGTTTTGGGGAATTAATTGAATAGGATAAATATGCTTAAATGGTTTCAAGTAAATTCGTATTTAGGAATAGAGATTTGTAACTCTAACTAGGGAATAAATAAATAGCAAACATATATATATATATGTATATATATATACTCATACAAGAATTAAATGGAATTAAATTTGTAGTAATATTTGGGAGTTACAATAATTAGATTAGAATTCAAATGGGACTGATATAAATGGAATTTAATAGGATAATGAATGTCATAGGAAATATGACTGTTAGTGTCATAAATGGCATATTGTCTAGATAATACAAATAAATGGAATTAAAAGGGGAAATAATGGGGATTGATTGACGTAGTAAATAGTGACGACACGGAATTTTTGAACCAATTTAAAATTTTAATTTAGTTATTTTAGTGGATTTTGAATATATAAAATGATTTATTTTAAATAATAACGCAGAAAAATTTATTCAAATCGAAGTTAGAACATATAAATTTATTTTAATTATAAAACGAACTTGAAATGGCGCGGTAATTTAAAAATTCGATTTTTAATTTCAATTGATTGTACAGAATTCAAAATAAATCAGAATTGGACGAATCAAGAAATACTTGAATTTATTTGATTATATCTTCCTAGCGAATGTAAGAAACTAAGATTTCACTTTATAATTTGTAAGTTATGTCCAGTTTAAAATTTAGAATAGTCGTTATAGGATTTATATATACTTTAATTAATATGTAGCCCTTAAAAATGGCCATTTTGCAAATGACCTCCGTTTTTGACGAAATCATTTTTGTTGGATCCGGAATGTCAAATTATTGTTAGGTTTCAAATTTCATAATTTTTCAAATTAATATGTGAGCATGGTGAATTTAAGCATGTTTTTTCAATTTAGTTTGAATTTAATCGACTGGAAAATGGCCATTTTTCAAACGATCTCCAAATTCGACGAAATTAGTTTTATTAGGAACGTATCGACAAAACATAGCTATATTTATTTTTCTGTAATTTTTGGAGTTGGTATGTGGCCCCGATAAATTAAAATATATGTTTAAATATAGTATATATTGATTTATATTTTAATTTTGGCAAAAACTAATCGGAATAGTCGAATTGGCTTAAGAAATGTATCCCATTGTGTCCAGAGTGGGGGTATTTGTCTAGGGATGACAGTCGTTGGGTTTCATTTAGAGTTCGGATGAGAGTTTTACGTTTAAGAAATATTTGAATTAAATATTATTATTTATTTAATATAAATACCCCTTGAGATAAACCTTAGGCCCCCTCTCCTTTTCCGCCTCCAGCAAAGAAGGCAATGGCCAATTTTTTTCGAACTTCTGCCTCTTCAATCTTCTAATCCCTTCAACGAATTTCGAAATTTTCAAAACAAAAATCCTAGTGCTATGTGAGATCTATGTTTCCATATGGTTTTGACTAAATGAAGGGGACTGTCGTGGGTTGAATTTAATCGAGAAAGGCCATAGTTCGTTGCGCTTTTCAAGGGGGATAGGACCGTCGAGTTGGCCTAAACTCCTGCTAGTGGTAGAGCGGAGCAAACCGCGTTAAAGGGTCACCACCGATGGGGTTCCGACCATCAGTGGCGGTGGTTGGCCGCATAGATTAATAACGACGATGGGGTTTCCTTTTATTTTCTGCTATAGATAGTTCAAAGAAGAAGAAAGGAATGGTAGTGATTTTTCAAACGTAATTAATTTTGTTAATTTAGTAATTATTTATTTTAATTAAATTTCGTAATGTAATTAAAATGTAAACCCATGTATCTTGTTCAAATATTATCAAAATTCAACGAAACAAGTTACGTTATGATCATAGCAACAAACTCTACGGTATGGAACTGACCAGGATGGAAATGGAGAGAATTTGAATTTGAGGCAAATTTAAATCTGAATTGTGCTAAAATCATCATATAATGAGTGGCGAAGTGGAAACTGAAGTAAGAACTCCTTCTCACTTAAAATTATTTTATCATGTTATCGTATTCATGTATAAAAATATATAGAATTGCCATTGTAGATTTTTATCAATTTAATCAATATAAATTGTATATGGTGCCTGTTAGCTCACCTCCTTCGTCCACAGACTATGGACGATTTAATTGATTGTATTGTGTTTTGTTTGTGATGTTGGAATGCTTAACATATTAAAAATAATGTTAATATTATTGTGGTAATTGAAAATAAAATTATAAATATCAATTTATAATTTAAAATAGTAAAACTAGAATAGATATCCATTTACAAGTCGGACAACTTGTTTATGCATACTAATTTAACTGATATTGATTGGTCGATAAATTTTACACATTGCCCAACTACACAAACAATAATCAGTATTTGTTGTTTGAAAACCCCACACGGGTATTGGAATAATATTTGGCGTACACTAATCCCAATATTTAGTTATATGTCAATCGATGGGTTGACAGGCTATCAGGAGCGTTATTTATTTATTTTAACGCTTATACAGTTGTAAATTGCACAATGGATGATGTTTGAATGGTTAATGATTATTTATCATTATTGTTGAATACACGCGATGTATGAAATCCATATAACTAAAATTATACGGTAATTGATTGAGTCGCATTCCGATTCAGAAATACAGAATATGTTAAAATAATGAATATTTTAAAATAATGAATATTTTAAAATAACATTCAATGAATAGTAAAAATATGGTTTTGATGTCCGATTTTGGATGGACACGAAAATATTAAAGTGAATAGAGCCGAGTTATGTAGATTTGCACCATTTTAGCACGAACAGATTTTTATATCGATTTTATTCATTTTATAAATGAATACTGAAGGGAAATGGATTTCAAAATCAGATATTTTGAACATATTATCATTTTAATTTTATATTGATAAGGAATATTCAATTTTGATTTAAAATTGAAAAGGAAGATAAAATCATTTTAAAACGAGTTTATACATGATTTATAAAATACATTTTAAATGGAAACCGATGATATATATATATATATATATAATGGCCTGAATAGAACGCGCCTCGCAACGACTGTTCGCAAATTTCGACCATTAACTTCAAATGGACGTAACGGAAGATACGACCATTGGATTCTCCTAAAACGGAACCGTTGGGTTCGTATCGAAAAGAGATTTCCAATGATAATAAGAGATTTGAAATCTAACGGTTAGATTTTAAAATATGTCCAAATTAGTTTTGGAAAAGGTCGGTGTAAATGCAGTTTGATGGTCGTTTATGGAAATCGACTATAAGGGCCTTAATAAAATTACTAAAAATATGGAAAAATTGTGTAAAATAATAATAAATGATTTGGAAAGATTTTGGATGAAAAATTCTAAGTTTGGAAAAGATAAAAGATATTTTTATCAAAATGAACTGGTTATTTACTAGAATAATAATCCAATTTTTTTTAGAAATAATAAATTGGAATGAAAATGGGTTCAAATAACCAGAATTTTTCCAACGTATGAATTGGAATGGTTTTGTATGGAAATAATCTTCGAAACATTTCGGTATTGGATTCCGTGATTATACGGATATTGTAGAGGAATTTGAAAGATATATATATATATATATATCGCTATTCTCAATGCGATATTTGTTGGTTTCAGAATTTGATATTGAATATAAGCTATATAATTTCTATTTAGAGCCTTGTATTTAATATTAAACTGGATTTTGGGTTTGTCCTGAATGGTGTCTTTAATAACACTGTTTTTAAACCCAGTTGAGAAAAGAATAAATCTTTTAATTAAGATTTAGACAAGTTTACCAATTATTAATATTTAATTGGAATTGAATTGAAATTGGATTTTTGGATTTATCGTGAGCGGTGTTTTAAATAACACTTGTTCTTTAACCCACTTAACAGAGAAGAGATGATTTGGAATTTATAAATTTTTAAATAAGATTAATGGAATTTTCCAAAGTAAAGTTTTCCAATTTGATAGATTAAACTGGAATTGAATGGAATTCGATTTGGTAATAATTGAGATGAGCTTCTATAAAGGAAGACCGTTACTATATATGGAATTTAAAAGGCTCTGTCGTTATTCCATTTATATTATTAGTCTAATACGGGAATTTATATCGATTATACACTGTTACGATTTCCATGTAGATTCCATTTTGATGGAAGAGGATTTTGGGTTTATCGTGAAGGATGTTTTAAATGACATTGGTTCTTTAACCCAGTTAAAGGCAGGATTAATTTTCCTAAAAGTTGAATAATCATAAAGTAATGATTTTTGTATATTAAAACCAAGTTGGAGTTTTAATGAATCTTTAATTAGATTGGAATGTGAATTAGATAATTAAATTTATCGAATTCATTAAATGATCGAGAATGGAGTACCACCAGTTTTACTCCCGGCGATAGTTAAATCTTTAATTAGATTTGAACGCGAAATGGTAATTAAATTTATCGATAACACTGTGGGTGTTAGATATGGGGTACTACTAGTTTTGCTCCATGGGATGAATAGGTTAGGATTGGTATAAATAAATAAATAATTACCTCGGTATGGCTCGATAATCTCGACTAGTTTTGTAAACCTTAATTTGGTTTAGAATTGTTAAAGGATAAAATAAAATCTTTTGAAATGATATTCAAAGGAAGATTAAAGAGAAATTTTAAAAGAATTTATCTTTGATAAAATTAATGGGAACCTTTCCCTAATGATGTGAATATTTGAATAAAATAATATTCTGAATTGGAATGAGGCGTATGCTGTGTTTTTATAGCACCTGATTATAAAATACGGGAGTTATTTAGAAATACCAGGTTTAACCCATGCGGAATAATTGATACGACGATTAAAAGTCCACGATGAAAATGGTGGTTGAAGACTGGAGATCTTCACATAATTTGTATGATTACTGGTGTCTTGATTAGGATGTACACCCAAGACATGGTAATAAGTGGTGATCGTCCAGACGTACTTGGAGAGCGACCAGATATGTGAGGGCCTCTCTCTTGCATTGGACATATGGGACGAGGAATAAGGTTCCTCCGGTTTTGTTCGGACCCAGAACGGACTAGCAAATGGATAGTGTGTTTGACACTGTATTCTTTTATACTGTATTCATTGATCTCTGCTAAATATATATCTGTTTGGTGGCGGATAATTTATTCTCTTGATTAACACCCTTCTCTGAGACGTATGAGCTTAGAGGTTATATATTGGTGGAAATCAGTGGTACTATATGGATTGACCGTGTGGCATGCTGAGATGCAAATGATCAAGGCTTTTATTGAAAAAAAGAGTCTTGTGGATGATGATCAAAGCATAGCTTTAATTAGCATAGCTTTGTGTAGCGTTAATTCGCGAGCCTCACACCCCGGTATGAACTAAAAACGGGATAGTGACTCCATGCAAATGGACATATGTTAGTTCTACCTACGAGTAACGTCATGGTATGGAGCCCAGACTGTTTACTTATGTGGATGTTGCAAATTATTTGATGGAAAGTGAGGTACCTCAGAATTCGGGCCGATTGAAAGGCTCAGATATGATTTGAGTCCCTAGTGGCTCTAGAGTGGTCGACATACTAACCCATTTTGGAGGCTCGATAGAACCGGCTAACATATAGTTTTTGGTATTGCCATTCATCGACGGATGACCGACTATGAAGATCCAAGGGGTTTACTACGGGGGATCCTAAGGCATTTGCTACATTGTCTCGAAATTGGTGAGGATGATCCCTTGCCTTGGTTCATAGATGGAAACCCAATTTCCAATACATGATTTTTCAGTTTTAGTCGTGTGTGTGTGTGTGTGTATATGGCGACGTAGTATAATGGTACCTACGCCACCTATGATTGATACATTTATATTTGAAGTTGATTTTCTTCACTTATAGTAATAATAAAGAATGAAATTTCGCATAACATGCATATATGGATATTATAAGGGAAAACTCTATCCTCGATTGCGTTCATTGTGTGATGAGACCTGAGTCTTATAATAGCTTCATTTTTCTGTTTAGCATTGCGTTGTTTGTTTTATGCACTGGTATTCATGGGGGATAAACCTGTTCCATGTTATACAGCATGGTCCCGTGGTTTACCTAACTTTAAAATAAAAAGCTAATAACTGTTTTAGTTCTCACACCAGTCTCATGACTGACTCGGAGTTTATTTTTTTTTACCTAAACTCTGGGTGCCCATATTTCCCACCCGGGCAGCTAGTAGTTTTGATTTTCGCAGATACTTCTTTTCACAGGATCCTGGATTATAGTTGGAGCTATATTCAGAAAGCTTTATATCCATATATCTCTTTCAGTTGTGCTAGTTGATGATTTTTCCATTGTACATTATATTATGTATTTTATTTTCCGCTGCTTTTGTAATTTTTAAATTTCTGATATTTTCCAATGTATAATATTTATTCATACTCTGATATAATCTTGTACTCTAATGTAAATTGTTGTAATAGCAATTAAATGTTATATTGTTTGTGTTCTGATGCTTCTTGTTCTCAAAGCAATCTGGGCTTTCTTGTAAGGGGGATTTCAGGTCGTTTCATAAATGCTAAGTCTAATAAGGAAATTGATAATTAAACATCCTTGGATAGGAAATTATAGGTTTTCCTTATTTCATTCTAGTTAATCTAGAATTAATATAATTAAGAATAGGGATTGGACATAGTAGGTTAATGATGCGAGGTCAATTGCCTTATTCGAAAAAAGTTTGCACTTTCCAGCAGTCGGATATATGTATAATTGATGTGAGATGTCATTAACCATGAGAATCCGTGATGATAGCTAATTACGTAGCAAGGATTATTTCCTAAAATGAGGTTTATTTCAAGCGTTTGGTATTAAGTGGTTATAGGACCCCGTCTCCCACCCCAAAGAGGAAGCCTTAAAAAAGGAAATTAGATTAAACGTAAGCCTGCTTCGGATAAAGGTATTATGTTGGTAGATCCACTCTTAAATGGGTATTAAGTGATCATACAACTTGCCTCCCCATAAATAAGAAGTATTAAAGGGCTATTGGGTACGAGTTTGGTAATCCCCCGCATAGGCCCACTTCCTCTGGGTAGCAAGTGACTGGGGTGAGAGTCCACCTTGGGATTAGGTATTAAATGACAGTTATAGAGATCACATGAGTCCACCTATCCTGCAGAAGATTAAGTGGCTAGGGGATTATTTAATAAGGTCAGCTAGACAGTAACATGAGGATTCATCGGGACGATCTTAAATAATGTCGTGCTCCTGACTAAACCTAGTATTAAGTGGATAGATCTCTTGCCTTATGTGGCGATTTTAGGTATAAGCGTGAATGATACAAGCCTTAAATTGGTAGGACTTAGTAGCTAGTTCCATCTAATTTATATTAGTGTAGAGTAAACCACCAAGTAAGGTATTAAGTGGTCGATAGGTCTGCCTTGGGTCTCAGGTGATCAAAAGGATCCACCCTTTTCTTATATTGATAGCGAGGTCTTAAGTGGATATATAGAAATAACTAACCTCTTTATGAAATAGTGAACAGTTGGGAGCCCGCCTCTTAGTCTTTGGTAGTTAGTTGAATGGTGGTTTAAATGCTTCATACTTATGCGTAAACGTTCTGTCTTAGTATTACGATTTCGTTACCTTCGAGGTTACTACCTTGGGTATCGTCGTTAGTCGTCGTGCATAAATCTTTACAAGGTTAGATTAGAACTGCTAGCCTTGTTAGACATATGTTTTGGTTCTAATCAAATGGGATACATTTATGTATTGTAGATAGTGTTATACATTTTCTGCTCACCAGGACTGATTGTTTTGACCCCTTTCTCATAACAATTCTCAGGTTTAGCTTGGGGAAAGGAAGGGCTTAGAAAGCGTTCAGTTTGGCTATTGGTTCTCGTTCTCTCATGCTCGATATAGATGTGGCAATAGGCTTTAAGGTAGTCACCTTAGTCAGTATTAGTAACCTTATTTTGTTTCCACTCTGAGTTAGTTTTATTTTACTCTGATTATGATCATGCTCATTATTTGCAAGTATAGATTTTATATTCTTCGTACATGGATGAGTTTGAGTTTCGTTTTTTGTCAAAATTCAGGCTCAGAAAGGTGTGGGGTGTTACAGTTCATGCCAATTGGGAGAAGTCATGTCCATTTACACATAATGTTTGAATTTTATCAAGCTAAACCTTTTATTTTCATTTAGCAAAAATAAAAACCAATCTAGGGGGAACGCATGTGTTAAACCTTGGCCATATAGATCCTCGTTCCCCCTCCTGCATAAAATTATATGGACATAAAGATAATATAGGTTGACGAAAAATAGTACATAAACATGTATAACTCTTCTATTTTTGTCATCGTAAGACTTTAAAGATATCTTCATTTACCATTTACACCAAGATCTCAAACAATCCACCAAACGAACTATGATGTGTATTTCCCTCATACAAAAGAAACTATCATAGAGTATATAGGAAGAAAATTTTATATCGAATGTAAGCTAGTATTTCACTTTGAATTTCCTCTAGTCAAAACTTATCAGATATACTTAGTTAATCAACGAATATTGGATCTTAAATCATAGCAGTTTGTGTATAACTAGTAAATAATAAGCTTTACTATAAGACCTCTTAGTTTGGAATTAAGTTAGTACTCCCATATTGCGAAACATAGGTATGAAGTAGGAACTTAAATAATAAAGCTTTTCTCCCTAGTAGCGATGAGGCCTTTTGAGGAACAAAGCCTCACTCATATACATGGCCTTAGTTAGGGACAATATCTTCGTGAACAGAGGAGTGACTGGTTACAGTGGTACAGAGCCAATTTACAATCAAAATTATGGCATATGTATCGACCATAATGCCTTGGTGAGTGGTTTATGGACCGTGTGTCGACCAAAAACATCCAACGAGGAAACTGGGACTTGAAGGGGTGAAGATTTTAACGCCTCTTAGTTTAGAGCGGAGTTAGTAGTTACATATCTTGAAATATAGGTATAAAGTGGGAACTTAAATTGTAAAGCTTCTCTTTCTAACAGTGATGAAACCTTTTGAGGAACTAAACTTCAGTCCTAGACCGAGTCTATGTTATAGATAATTTTTTGTGAATGAAGAAGCGAGCTATTACATAAAAAGTATAGTTTCCTTTCACATCCAATCTCGTAGTCGTGTTCATTTTAGTCCTAAACAAAGTTGGTTCTAGAATTTAAGCCTTAATATTATTATAGAGCCGACACAACTCGCACGAACATAAGTCAATGCATTATGTATCCTGCGTATACCTTATTTGATGTTTTCCAAGTCTTCGACATCATTAAAAGGACATTTTAACATTTTTCAATACTTCTATGGGCATGCATTTTATTGTGCACCATACGGATGAGTAGAACTAAGTTAAAATGCATTTCTTCTTGAGTTACCAATAAATAGCTTGCATATTGATCCTAATCTGTGGATCTTGAATCGCTAGGATAGATTTTTGTTTAAAGTATTTGTTGTTGGTTTTAGATTTTTTCCCCTCAATGCGCATTCTGTTTTATCTCTTGATAAACCTTTAGTGAATGGGTCAACTATGTTATCATTTGATTTTGTAGAATTAATAGAAATAGTTTCATTTTAGAGTAACTGGCTTAATGTGTTATGTCATCGACAAATGTGTCATGGATTTCCACTACATACAAAGTTTTGCATTCTAATTAATGTTGCATGATTATTGCAGTGAATACATATGGTTGATACAGAATTAAGAAAAATGGAATATCCTTAAAAATTGACAAAACTATTCTGCTTCTTCTCCTGCTTTTTTAAAGCGATAAACTCAAATTCCATTATGGATCAAATTATGCATGTTTTTCTCTAATTTCTGTAACATTGTTGCTAGATGCTTATGAATCTGACGTCTAATGTGCATCATTATATCATTCTAATATAGTGGGATATTTTCCATTTGCAAGGAAATGTTTGTGGTATTCTCTAAATGTTCCAATACTCCCATTAGTTCTTTCTTATGTTCCCCCGGGGCTATGTATAAACCTTCTCGGACAATTTTCTATAATCTATATATCGTTTTTTCAATTCATGAGATATATTAAAAAGTGAAAATTACAGAGGCATCCCTATTATACTTTCATACTGTAAAGCCGGTCCGTGTCAAAGTTTCATTGTAAATCTGGTCCATATTTTTTAGAAACAAAGAAAATTATTGTTGATATGTCAGCAACTTTTATAAATAATTGTTGATATGTCAGCAACATTCATTGGTGAAATTTCGTTGTAAATCCGTCCTCTGTTTTCCAGAAACAAAGGAAATGTTATTGCTGAAACGTCAGCAACTTTTATACAGTGTATAGAAAAGTGAAAAATTGTTGCTGAAATGTTAGCAACTTTTGTAAATAATTGCTGATAAGTCAGAAACTTTTATACCATGTATAAAAAGTTACTGATATGTCAACAACTTTTATGAAATGTTGCTGATATGTCTGCCACAATTGAAGCTAAAAAAAGGGACCTAATTTACACTGGAATTTAGTGAAGGGATTTTCGTGTATTTTAAACCTTAATAAGGACCTATGTCAAAAGTACCCACCTGTTACATGAGAATATTTCAATTGCATTATAGTTTCATTAGTATTTTTATGTAAAAAATCACATGGGTAAAAAGGTGTCCTTACCCCTTTGATAATCTTGGAATTTTTCAGTCATAGTATCAAAATATATGAGTAAGATAATTCAGTTTCATTAGGTATATTGATTATTTCAATTCCAAAAATAACATCTGCACGTCTGAGTCCTTCATGTCGAAACTACTGATTAAAATTTCTTTACTTTCGTTGCGACGTCTCACCTCACAGCCCAGGCTAATAAGAGCATTATGGAGTATTGTCGTATGCTGGTGCAAAGATTATGGCTGGTCAGTGGCCACGATCCATCACTTTTATTTAAATGAGCATTAAAACATCAATTCAGTTGGTATTTTTTTTCACTTACCAATGGAATCGGCATATTTAATACAGACTCAAAATAAATTCATGGTGTCTATATAAGATTTCGAAATAGATAAGAGATATAAACAGTTCACAAAATCATAATTCATACAGTTTCATATATATATATATATATAAAGATAGATATACAATCACATCCATCTCACCTAAAAATGGAAAAAAGTTTTCATGGAAAAGGAAACTAGGGTTTCCAGCACCGTCGCCCTCATCTAGCACATTTCTACCGCCTCCACCTCCCTTCTCTCCATTGCCCCCGCCTAGTAACCCTAGCTTTTTCAATGCCTGCGTTTTTGGCTGTCATCTTCCCTCAAATCCTTCGCGCTTACCTTCTTCCTATATTCGTAACTCCTCAAAATTGAGGCTTTGACGATTTTCTGACTGCCTGATATAGCATGGAATCTTGGCCCCTTGCGTTTACTTGGTCAATGCTTGCAACCGCTCCTCCTACAATACTACTTCAACTGATGAGGTTCAGATGTATTTTTATGGTCTTTTAGCTTTGTTGGTTGATGATATCTACATGTTTTGTAGTTAGAGCATGTGTCTCCCTCTATTTTTAAGGAAACTATTTTATTTGGATCTGTTTTTTTTTTTGGGGTTTGATGGTGGTTTTTTGGGGTCGTTATGCGTGTTGTTTGGAGGTTTGTTTTCATGTGGGTTGTTTATGCGCTATGTCTATGATTCTATACTTAGCAATTGCTTGCAACGGAGAGTTTGAGTCTGTTTCTACCGGTTATGTTTTGAGCTCCCTCTTTTTTTGCTCCATAGTCAACGGCAAGGGAATTGTTCTATGTCAAGCTCCTTCTGTTACTGTTGCATTTGCTCCGTTGCAATGGAATGTGTGATTATTCATGCAATGTTGGAGAAGTTATTTGGTTTTTTTCATGTTTTTTAGAATGGGCCAATGTGATGTGATATAGATTATTGACCTGGGCTTCTGTTCTAATTAGCTACCGATAGCCAAGATTAGTTTTAACACCATTGTGGTGTATATTATTGTCTGTCTGAGTCGTTTTGTTATGTTGTTCACACTTGTGTTAGTGTATTTAAGAGTATCTGGTTCTTTTCTTTTAACAGATATTATGTATCTCTCTGAGTGGAGAATATAACTTTTGTAGTTTAAGTATATAACCTAGCTCATGTACTATAAATTTGAATAGTTGCAGTGGATGTTCACTCTAAAAACCGATTGTAGAAGTTTGGCAATCCGCCTAACTCCTATATGTGATTGATTTTATTATTTGTTATAATAAAATGTGTCACGAATTACTATAAATATCAGTCTACCTTACCAAAAAAATATAGTTAGATATATGATAGAAGTAATGATATGGATACATGATGACCAACTACAACAATGTGGTCATAATGATCCACTAAATACAAGCAGTACACATCCCACAACCCAAAAATGAGCCTCTCTCCATATAAAATAGAAGGTTGCATGAATATGTACAAAAGGATAATACACTAACCATCAACTGATGGATAAGCAATCGATCCTAGAAGCATATGCCTGAATGACCCAAAGAATGTCTCTCTGGCTCGAGAGTTATAGAATAATAAATCGGTCAATCTAGTCTATATAAAATAATCAGTAAGATGTGGTTGTATATAAGTAAAATGAACTTCAATATAAATCACAATAGCATGTAATAATATCCCAAAGGTTTATAGAACATCTCCATATATGTAATCATTAGGCAATAATCCCCAAATTTCCTATAAAAGTAAATTATCCTAAAATGCATAAGGTGAAATAGTAAACATATAAATCTAAATATCGGTTGAAATACAAAAATCATATATAAAAAAGGGATGACACAATAACAATCCAAAATTTTGATTAGTAGATTTTAAGTATATAACTAATTCAAAATATTTAAATAACTGGATTTTTGAATTTAATAACTTGAATTTCAATTCATAAATTATTCTAAGATTTGGATGATGAATTTGAATTATTAATTAATTGGACGTAATAATCAGATTTAATTTCTTTTAGTTAATAAAAAAAATGGTAAATTCATACGGTAAACTTATTTATATTGATAGGTTAAATAATAAAGGAATAAATTGTTAATAATATGACTTAATCTCTGTGATGTGTTATTAATTTAATTTATTGGTATTTCTATAATTTTTAGTTTGGAAAATATCTAGATTGTAATTTATTGATTTTTAAACAAATAACAATATTTCTGTGATTTTACAAAATTAAATAATCATTGTATGTTCTTATGCTGTTAAGAATGCATCGATGTTATAAGCATGTTTGTATTCTTGTTGCGTCGATTGAAATTCGTATGTGAACAAAATCATGTGTGACTTCATATCGAAAATCGCTAATAAACAATCCAACATTTCCAACCACCCTCTCTCTCTTGCCTTCGCGTAACCCTCCTATGCCTGTTTATCAGAAGTAAATAAAAAAGAAAATATCTACTATGTTTAAAATTTTGCGATCAAATGAAATAAGCAATTGAAAATCACAAATTAAGATTCAACGAGTGGATTTGTATCAATGTCTATGCTTTTTGATGGGTGCTGCTTTGGGTAGATGTGCTTGTTTTGTTTTTCCAGCAAAGCTTAGAACTTCTGAAGAGTGTTGCATGTTTAGCATGGACTCTCAAGTATGCATTATCTAAATATATACTTTTTGTAAAGAGGAGAGCAGCCTTCCAAATTATGTTGGACAAATTCATTCCCCTTCTTTTGGTTTAAAACTTGAAATTGATAATTTCTTCTTCAGTTTCGTTAATTTAAGAAGATTAGTTGCTCACTTTATCATTCATATCCTTTACTGGAAATGGCCGTATCAAAATAGCAAGTGAAAGACAAATTATGTAGAATTATTCCTTTAAGGTTCATGCCCACTTTAGACTGGGTTAAGTTGCATCCTTTGAAAATGTGAAATACTCAAATATCTTGGTTTTTATAGGTTCCAAATTAGACATGTCCAAAAGCCATCAAAATTCTGAAGTATATTCTAAATGCATACTTTCAATAAAGGGTAACACAACCTACTAGTAACCCACAAGGAAAAAAACATTTTCCCCTTATTTGGCTTAAATATTTGAATCAATTTTACTTAATTGCACTAAGTAGTGCCCTGCATTCATATCGATGTTTAATTATTCCATTCGTTATTTTAATTTTATATTTATAAATTATTTGTGTCATTTCTTTCGTGTTATATCATCATTCTGTTTATTCCTATAATTATATATAGATGCTTTTCTTGTGAGGTAAAAACCTATTATGTAACTAATGCCATAGTCCCGCATAACTAATAAATATTTTACATTACTTGAATTTTCTCTTGATAGTTTATAGACTAATCAGTGTATTATTTCACCGTATAGTTCGGGTCAGAACGAGCATTTTTCCATGTGCTTGGTTATTGGACATGGATAATATGGAGTATAGGTGAATGATTGTCTGCCATTGTACTTTATATTATGTTGTATTATATATACATGCAGTGTAAGGTCAGAAAATTATAAATGTCCAATAGATGGGATTTATTTTACCACTGATGTACTGCGTATCATGGAGTGACAATTCATCTATCGTTATTTCTATTTCTACTACTATTATTGGATGCTGTCGGTTCCATTGTGAGTTCTATCTTTTTTTCCTTTTTATCTTGATAATCTGCTTTCTCGAGATTGGTTGCTCGAAATTTAAATACCAGTGGATGTATTTGGTGTTGACTTTCAATGATCGAAAAAGCTGGCCATTATCAAAGATGGAGGTTAGGAGAGGACTTTAGCTCTGGCATAGTAACTTGTTTGATAGGCTAAACAAAATCCTAAATGAGTCTGATTGTGTGTCTATATATATATATATATATATATAAGAGCATATTTGTTAGTATTATAAAATATATCATGTTAGTTGTTCAATTTGGTTTGAGTTTTAAATTCCAGTTGAGAGTTGGGACGTCTCTTGTCAATAAGGATGTCAAAACATTAGAACAGGAAAAATTACATGATATTGGTTTTTGAAATTTTGGTAAATGAAATATTTTACCTAGGAATATTATATATATATATATGAAGAATTAAGTTTTCAAAATTATATAGTTATCAATATGTTGTTCTTGATGATAATATTTGTGTATTATCATTAGTGTTTTTTTGGTCATGCTCGAATAGTTTAGGTGCATTTAATATTGTTTGTTGATCGTTGACTTATGCTCTACAATACATGAGCATTCAATGACAATTTTAAATGTATTAGTATCCAACCCTTTATGGATTAAATTTTATAATTTGACTATAAGGTGTTGGGTAAGAATGTTAAGTTAAAATTAACCATTTAAATAGAAGTTGTTTAATATAATCTAAATAGATAAACAGGACATTTCGAAGATAAGTATTTGAGAAAATTTAATTATATTATTATAATATAAAGTGATTATGAACAAAATGGAATTTTTATTATGAAGTATGTTTTGAAAGGAGTTTAGATGATTTGAATCATAGTATTTCTTGAAACAATTTCAAAAGACTTCTGAAAAGAAATTATTAGTCACAAAAATGGTTAACACCCCAAAGTAGTGTGATCCTCATAAAATCCTTAGTTAGAGTGGATTTACTCGGGTTACACCTCCATGGAGCTAACTAATTACACTTTTTTTGTTTTATCTTCCTATGTTAGGGTTTATATCAAATCATGATGAAACTGCTTTTGTTCCTTAGAAGCATGATCTTGTTGAAACAAAATATTGAAATTAAATGCTAGAGACTTTAATCTTGAAATTCCCTTAATATTGAGGTTTCTGTCATATCAGCTCTTTTCTGAGGGTTCATTGAAAAACTTTTAGTGGAACAAGATTCATGTAGACTGGCTATACTCACAAGGTTTCTGAATACTCATAAGGTTTCATAAATGCATCATAAAGATCTATCCCATATGCGGATATCTTTTATTAAGAATTCAGGGTGTCGGATAGCCTTATGGGCTTTAAAACTCTTATAAATCCTCTGAAGTCCGAATCTCAATCCTTTGAATAAATTCTTCATATCTTGTTCCATTCATTACGACCCTTCATAGATACTGGAAGATATTTTTTAAAATGATACCTTTAGTTATGTTAAGTATTGTTCTTATAAGGTTAAAATATAATCTTCACAAACCATAAATGAGCTTCTTTATTTATGATTAGAATAAGTAAAAAAATTAATGGTTACAATCCCTAAATTTCCCAAATTAATTTTGGAATTAGGGTTTACAACTTGGAATTCTAAGTACAAAGTGAGAGAGTAAAGAATCGACCTGGATTCTTGACTCTTGGAGTCATGTTTATAGTTGCAGGCTGAGTCGCTTTTCGCTTTAGGGCCTTCTTTTTTACGCCTTCGTTAAAGGGAACTGAAGGCATCATAATGATGCATTTAATAATATATGGCACGTGCCCTTGGTATAGCATGCAACGATAGTGAGTAATCTCAAGCGGAAGTGAGTCCATTTGACTATCTTCTGATAAATAATCATTATGCTTCTTTCGGATCTTTCGAAGGGACCTTCCAGATGATAGACTAGGCTTTTGCAGGAAGGTTAATGCGACACCCCACGTCCACTAATGTCAGTCTTTATCAGAATGCATTAAGTTTCATGAAGCATTATAAGTAAAAAGAAACAGAATATCACAAGACATATATAAAATAACAGCGGAATTTAAAACTTTATTAAACAAAAATCATCGTGGTCCAAATCCTAGTTACATCGTAAGTACGAAATACAGAAAACCCATTGCATCAATTCAAAACTTTTGTCTTGTACTAGAATCATCAGAGTACATTATTATATAAAAAGAATAGTCCCCAGAATATAGCCATATCAGAGAACACAGGAAATCAAAATGGTACATTTATGCAGCTCCAAGCAGAATGAAAGAGAGAATCCAAATTAAGCCAGAGTATTCCCACCCTGAGAACCTGGGGGGAACGGAAGAGAGAGAAGAGGAAACAAAATGGGTCAGACATAAAGTCTGGCGAGTCCAGTTACTTTTAGCATATAAATAAGTAAAGGCATCATGACAGGCATATAAACTGAATGAGAGAGATAACAGTATCATAAGACAGGTATAACAGAATGAGCAGGATGAGCAGAATAAACAACACATAATATATTGTGCTTCTCTAATACTTTTCTTTGCACTAAATCTAGTACAAGAGAAACAAGATGATCCTTACAGAAACAGATGGTAGACTTAGGTGTACTTTTAGTGATGGGTTTTACCCCCAACAATAATAAAAGACAACCCAACAGAAATGACAGGTGTTACCCCTAATGATAATGATGGGCTTCTAAACTAGCAAGACTAGATGTACCCTATTTACTACCCTAATCGATTGGCTCCCTACCCTATAGATATCCTGTGCTAGCGCCATACTAGGATGTATCAATTCCTAAAGTGGCAACCCATTTATTTTCGAGAGGCACAACCATCGACTGATGCCTCAACATCTTTATTTTCCCAAGCAAGCCGGACCCATGCATGCACATGACTCTGTTGGATCCCGCGCTGTCAACACCTCCACCTATATGAACTCTTACATTCAACTTAGTAAGCGTGCCCTGACCCCGACCTAGTTTAGGGTTTCCCGTTTGATACCAAATGAGTTACTGAATAATACAGGTCCCACACAACAGATGATACAAACTACCCCTTGGGCTTGCATCCCCACGAGTAGGATTTTGATAGGATATGCCTAACAGTTTAATAGGGTTGCATAACCCCAACATGTAATATAGGTTAAGTGTGTCGGGCTTATATAATCCCCTATAGATTCATCAAGATTAACTTAACCCCCACTGATTCAAGCAAGTATACTTAACCCTTGCTCAATTCGACAGGATCATATAACCCCACAGATTTAAAGAGGTTAAGCATTTTAGGTTAACAAGCTATTATCATATTTGCATTTATGGCTATTAATGGACTAGACCTCTCACATTAAGTCAACCACTTGTGGATGCCGGATATGCCGAGCGGTTTCGACCCCTTACATTTATACACTCGACCGCTCACATTATATTAACCACATGTGGACGCTGAATCTACCGGGCGGTTCTGGGCAGACTTCTACTACAAGTGTAATCTGACCTCGTGTCTAAGTGCGATTGATGTTTATCCAAGGTTATGCCCCAAATCCCAATATGATTCATGATACAAGTTAGGCCCCAAATTAAAGTTTTAGATCAAGGTATAAATTATGCCCCAAATCCCAATCATGTTTTATAATATAAGTTATGCTCCAATTTTTCATTCCCAATCGTTCCCAATTTCGTGCACTCGCATATTTCAGCGATAGGCCTAGGCTCGAAGGTAGCCTGGCTATGAAAATAAAAAGGGAAAGAGGGAGAAAAGAGAACAAAAATAGGCATAACATCAAAATAGGCATATGGTGACAGAAATAAGCATATTAACAGGATAGGCATATGGTGACATGACTAGGCATACTAACAAAATAGGCATGATAAAAATAGGCATGTAAGAACTAAACAGAGGATCAGGTGTACAAGTAATGGTAGACCTGTTCAATTACGATTCAGGTTATTAACAGACATAGGCTTAGATCCAAACTTATAAGCATTGCAAGATTACTTACTAAATGTTTAAATCTAAAAATAACATGAGCTCACAGGGACTGGATCTAAAGAACAGAGAAGTGATTGTTGATGTAGTAGCAGAGATTCTTGAATACATATAACTTATTATTGCGGAAGAATATGCTAGTATGATTTGAGTTGGGGCAGCACCTCGTTGTCTCCATTGTTTTTGGTGAATAAAACAATGGAAATGAGGTCCTATTTATAGCCTAAGGTCAACGAAGCTCGTTAAGAAACGCGTCCAAGTGCAAGGGCGGAATCTGCCCCAGGTCTGGCTGGGGTCGACCCCGGGGTCCCCATGTAGGGGTCTACCCCTAACGGGACGATTTCCCACCTGTTCCCGCTCTTTGATTTTGATTTCTGGACTATTTATCTATATATATTGCTTATATGTATACAAAATTCAAACCTTAGTATCTTCTTCATACAGTGTCCGTTTTACGCAAACTTAGGGTTTATCTTAAACAGAATTCCGAGATGAACGCAATGGCGCAGTCCATTCCAAATATTTAATTAAGTATTCTTTAGTTTATCATTATAGCGTTAAATAAAATTACGGGGTATTACATTCTCCCCTACTTAAAGGATTTCATCCTCGAAATCTCCAAGTTAAGAAGAATGTATATCTTAACATCCATCATCCATATACTTATCCACCAATCATAGGCACCCAATGTCCTTAAAATATTTCTAATGCTTATATGAACATATGCAAAGGTGTATGTATTTGTCCCTATATTAATGCAAAAAATCAGGCGGTCTACTGATTCAGTTGACCTCCTTAATGCAACGTATGTTAGTACCATGAATCCAACATGTATGCAAACAATCCTAGTATATCATGTGAACTCTATATGTGTGCACAATCATCCATCTAAATGAAATCATTTGTATGATGATACACCAATTTCCATCCATAAAAGAAGAATAATGCACACACATCCATATGCAGTATGAGAGTGACTGAGTCGATATAGTGCCTAATGTGTGTGTATATGCATCCACGGGCAACCACTAGCAAACGCTTGCATCCACTAAACGTAACATGTCTCAAACACATGTTTACATCCATGGGTTTTCCACCTAAATGTTGAAGATTCGATCGATAGGATATAATTAAATGACAAAAGCAAGTACGAATAAAAAGCTTTGGAAAAGAAGTTAGTAACATACCCTTGAAAAGAAAAGGGTACAAAGCGCGAATTTTTTTCTTCAGTTTCCCAAATTGCATTCTCGGGATCTTCTCCCCATTGAAAATTCGTCAACTTGATCTCTCAGTTGGGTAGCTTCTTGACCATTGATCCAAAAATATGGGTAGGAACTCGTCTAGTTGTTGGTTCCTGTTCTACTTCTACTTCCTCAAGCATGCTCAGCTTCACTACTCATGCGGTATGATGCAAGCACTTCCGTAAATGAGAAACATGGAAAACATCATGAACATCGGCTAGTCTCTCTAGTAACCTCACTATATAATCCATTTGACCAATCCTTTCTATTATGGGAAATGTCCCTACAAATCTTGGCGCCAATTTCCCTACAGATCCAAAACGAACCAAATTTCTCAAAGGTGATACCTTGATGAAAACCATGTCTCCCACCTCAAAATCAATATCAGTTCTTCTCTTATCTACATAGGAATTCTGCCTGTCTTGAGCTATCTTCAAGTGTATGCGAATAATATTATTCTTTTCTGAAGTTTCCCTAATCATCTCAGTCCGAGTAGAAGCCTTCCTGTAGACTCCCACCAACTAGTCGGTGATCTACAGGGTCGTCCATACAATGCCTCGAAGGGTGCCATGCTAATACTAGACCGATAACTGTTGTTGTAGGCGAACTCTACCAAAGGAAGATGCTCTTGCCATGTCCCTCCAAAGTCTAGGATACACAGTCTTAACAGATCCTTAAGAACCCTATTCACCCTTTCCGTCTTCCCATCAGTCTGAGGGTGATAGGCAGTGCTTAAACATAACTGTGTACCTACTGTCTGTTGTAAGAACCACCAAAACTCATTAGTGAATATTGGGTCATGATCACTCACAATACTGGAAGGTACTCCATGTAGACGGACTATCTCACGAAGATAAACTACTGCCAACCATGTTGTCATCCTCCTATTCTTAACAGCAATGAAATGAGTGCTCTTTGTAAGCCTGTCAACTATAACCTAAATATTGGTGTTGCCTTTCCTTGATCTAGGCAAACCATCAATGAAATCCATAAGGACGCTCTCCCACTTCCACTATGGGACCTCCAACGGATGAAGTAACCCACCGGACTACCTTTGCTTGGCCTTGACTTGCTGACAAATCAAACATCGAGAAACAAACTCCGCTACATCGTTCTTCATCCTAGCCCAAAAGTAAACTCCCTTCATATCTCTATATATCTAATCACCGCTCGGATGAATAGTCATTCTAGAATGATGGGATTCCTCAAGGATTGTCTTTAACAAAGTCCGAACTCGGGGAACACAAAGTCTTCCATCTCGTCGCAACCACCCCTTGTCATTCGTGGAATATCTACTGAGGTGACTAGAAGTTTGCCCTCTACTGGGCCTATCTATGGTGTCTGCTATCTATGGGTTCTCTCGCTGCGAAATCCCTATCTGATCCAAAAGAGTAAGTCGCACCTCTAACGATGCCAATAAACCAGGTGTGAATTCGGTAGAGGGTTTGAAATCAAAAGTCGATATATACTCCAAGCTCTGCCTCTCTACAAATAGAGGACTCAAAGTCATCCTCTGCCTACTTAGTGTGTCCGCCACCACATTACCCTTGCCAGGGGTATAAGAAATCTCAAAGTCATAGGATGCTAGGAACTCCATCCATATCTGTTGCCTCAAATTGAGATCCTTCTGAGAGAACAAGTACTTGAGAGATTTATGATCGGTGTACAACTCGAACTTCTCTCTGAGTAGATAATGGCGCCAACTCTTAAGCGCGAATACTATGGCAGCTAACTCTAAGTCATGTGTAGGGTAGTTCTTCTCATGTACTCTTAACTGTCTACCACCATAACATAATACCCTTCCCTCTTGCATCAAAACAACACCAAGCCATGTGCCACATGCATCAGCATACACTGTGAACACTTTGTTCCCATCAGGCAAAGTCAAGACTGGGCCTGTTGTCAGAGCCCTCTTCAATCGCTGAAAAACATCCTCATAGTCAATATCCCAAGAAAAGGTCAGATTCTTCTTCATTAGTCTGGTGAGTGGGGATGATATCTTCGCGAAGTCCTTGATGAACTTCCTATAATAGCTCGTTAAACCAGGAAAACTCCTCACCTCCTTTGCATTCTTTGGGATCTTCCAATCTTGAACTGCAACTACTTTCGTGGGATCCACTGCTATCCCATCCTTAGAGACTACATGCCCTAGAAATGTCACTTTTCTTCTCCAATTATGACATTTGGAGAATTTTTCCTTAAGCTGATGCGCTCGAAGAGTTTTCAAAACCTCCCTTTAATGTAGGGCGTGCTCTTCCTCGCTATTCGAGAAGATCAGAATGTCATCCACAAAGACATGAACTTATTCAGAAACTCCTGAAACACCTTACTCGTCAGATCCACAAAATAGACGGGCGCATTCGTCAACTCAAAAGGCATGACGATCCACTCGAACAAACCATCCGGAGTTTTAAAAGCGGTCTTGTCTATACTATCCTCGGCCACCCTCAATTGATGAAACCCCATGGCTAAGTCTAACTGGGAGAAAACAAGTGCACCAACAAGTTGGTCAAACAGATCATCAATCCTCGGAAGCGAGTGCCTATTTTTCTTAGTGAGTTTATCCAATTCCCTGTAATCCACACATAAACGAAGCGAACCATCTGCCTTAGTTGCGAATACCACCGGAGCACCCCATTCAGATATGCTTCGCCTAATAAACCCTTTCTCAAGTAGCACCCCTACTTGCTTTTTGAGCTCCCTCCTTTCTCTCGGAGTCATGTGGTGCACAGGCAATGCAACTGACTTTGCATTGTTCACTAAGTATATACGAAAATCAATCTTGCGCCTCAGAGGTAAACCCCGAACCTCCTCAAAAACATCAGGATACTTATAGACTACTGGTATAGATTGTAGATCATCGATAGATGCGTCAAGTGATTCTAGGAAACTAAGCATGAAAGACCCCTTAGGGTCACAAGAAATCTTGGGGGTCCTACCATGGCAAGTCAAAAGTCTAACGACCCTTCTCTCACAGTCTAGAATGGCATCACACATGGCTAGCCAATCCATCCCTAGAATCAAACCATAGCCCATGAAACCAAGCACATATGCGTCGCACTCAAACTCGGTGCCCAACACAGATATGCCAAACCCCGAAAAATCATAGACAAATGAGCTTTACCTCCAATGGGGTTTGAGACAACAACGGTATCCAATACCATACTAGTACTAAGGTGTAGAGACTCAACCATAGAATCAAACATAAAAGAATGTGAAGCACCAGAATCAAAAAGAGTTATAATAGGATGATTGGAAAGAGAAATAATACCTTCAAAAGAAACTTTCCTACCTCTATCTGGTACACTAGCCACGAGAGCATGCACCTTCCCTCTAGAAGATTCTGCCCTTTGGCCCTGTCCTTGCTTCTTTGGGAAATCCTTAATAAGATGTTTGACCTCTCCACATTGGAAGCGAGCATTCTTTCTTTTTCTGTAATCTTTGCTCAAATGAGCCACACATCCACAATTTTAGCATTTCATCTTTCCTAGGGCTTTTTCGTTCTTTCCACCCTTCTTCTGCTGTAGTTATTGTTCTTTCTTAGTCAACACTTTCTTATTTTGTGATTCACCAGCCTTACCCTCTTTCTTTTCACCTTTATCTTCTTCGTGCATCAATGCCATATTAACAAGCTTATCAACAGTTGCTCCCATTGGAATATGAGACATATCCAATCCATGGAGAGGTTCATTCAATCCTTTAGCAAACCTCAAAGCTTTCTTGGGCGGGGTATTCACTAACTCCAAACCAAACCTCGCCAATTGATTGAACTTATTAACATACTCTTTGACAGACATGCCTCCTTGCATAAGTGTCAAAAACCTTTCCATTTGCATACTTTTCTCGGCTTAACAGGGAAACTTCATCTCGAATCTCTGTCAAAAATCATCCCAAGTCTCAACTGGACGTCCCTCATGCGTCACTTCCCACCAGAATGAAGCCTCAACTTTCAGCTGCCAAACGGCCAACTTAATCTTCCTACGATCATCAACCTCAAAAATACCAAACGAATTCTTCGTCACTTTAAGCCAATTACTTGTTTCTACAAAAGTCTCAGTTCCTCGGAATGGATTTCCTCCCATAGCACAGAAATCCTTGCATACTTTGGGGTAATTATCAGCTCGTGGAGGAGGAGGGGAAGGAACAGCGGCTGCAGCTGGGGAAGGGGCGTCTTCTTGGCCTTCTTCAGGCGCCGTAGCCTCAAGATACCAACGGAACCAAGTCTGTATCTGAACACCCTCTGGAATATTAGGTTAAGGGATTCAAATAGAGGATCAACAGATATTTCATATGGCTTTGGGGAATATGTTTTTCAAAACATACTTTTCTTTTAAAAATGCTTTCTTTTAAAACCTTCTGAAAACAATTTTCAAAACCTTTTATCTGTTTGGTAACCTTCAGCTCTGATACCAAGTGTGACACCCCACATCTGTTAATGTCACTCTTTATCAGAATGCTTTAAATTTCGTGAAGTGTTATAGGTAAACAGAAACAGAACATCACAAGATAGATATTAAATAACAGCGAAATTTAAAACTTTATTAAACAGAAATCATCGTGGTCCAAAACCTAGTTACATATAATTCTGTAATACAGAAAACCCATTATATCAATTTAAAACTTTTGTCTTATACTAAAATCATCAGAGTACAATAATATATAAAAAGCATAGTCCCTAAAATATAACCATATCAAAGAAGACAGGAATCAAAATGGTACAACTAAGCAACTCCAAGCATAATGAATGAGAGAATCCAAATCAAGCCTGGGTATTCCCACCCTGAGAACCTGGGGGGGAGGGAGGGTGAAACGGAAGAGAGAGAAGAGGAAACAAAATGGGTCAGACATAAAGTCTAGCGAGTCCAGTTACTTTTAGCATATAAATAAGTAAAATCATTATGACAGGCATATAAAGTGGATGAAAGAGATAACAGTTTCATAAGACAGGTATAACAGAATGAGCAGGATGAGCAGAATAAATAGAACAGAATACATTGCGCTTCTCTAATACTTTTCTCTACACTGATACTAGTATAACAAAAACAAGATGATCCCTACAGAAACAGATGGTAAACTTAGGTGCACTTCTAGTGACGGGTTTTACCCCCAACAATAGTAACAGACACCCCAACAAAAATGACAGGTGTAACCCCCAATGATAATAATGGGCTTCTAAACAAGCAAGACTAGATGTAACCTAATTACTACCCCAATCGATCGGCTCACTACCTTGTAGATATCATGTGATGGCCCGATGTAGGATGTATCACTTCCTAAAGTGGAAACCCATTTATTTTCGAGAGGCACAACCATCTACAAATGTCATAGCGCCTAAATTTTCCCAAGCAAGCCGAACCCATGCACGCACATGACTCCATTGGATCCCGCGCTGTCAACGCCGCCACCTATATGAACCTCTTACAATCAACTTAGTAAGCGTTCCCTGACCCCGACCTAGTTCGGGGTTTCTCGTTTGATACCAAGATGGGTTACTGACTGATACGGGTTCCAGACAACAAATGATACAAGCTACCCCTTAGGCTTGCATCCCTACTACCAGGATTTTGATAGGTTATGCCTAACAGTTTAACAAGGTTGCATAACCCCAACATGTAATATAGGTTAAGTTTGTCGGGCTTGCATAATCCCCCACAAATTTAACAAGATTAACTTAACCTCACTGATTCAAGCAAGTTTACTTAACCCCTACTCAATTCGATAGGTTCATGTAACCCCTATATATTTAAGCAGGTTAAGTATTTCAGGTTATCAATTTATTATCATATTTCCATTTATGGCTATTAATGAAGACCTTTCACATAAATGTACTACTTGTTGATGTTGGATATGCTGGACGGTTCTGGGCAGACTTTTACCACAAATCGGACTTAACCTTGTGTCATAGCACCGTTATGTGTAGTATTATGCACTCAACCGCTCACATTAGATTAACCACTTATGGATGCTGAATTTGCCAGGTGGTTTTGAGCAGACTTCTACTACAACTGTAATCTAACCTCGTGTCTAAGTGCGGTTACAGTTTCTAATTATTATAAATCTAGGCGTATTCATAATTAAATGATTTTTCATGTTTATCTAAGGTTATTCCCCAAATCCCAGTCTGATTCACGATACAAGTTAAGCCCCAAATTAAAGTTTTAGATCAAGGTATAAATTATGCCCCAAATCCCAAGCATGTATTACAATATAAGTTATGCCCCAACTTATCATTCCCAACCGTTCCCAATTTCGTGCGCTCGCATATTTCGGCGATAGGCCTAGGCTCAAAGGTAGCTTGGCTATAAAAATAAAAAGGGAAGGACGGAGAGAAGAGAACATAATTAGGCATAAAATCAAAACAGACATACGATGATAGAAATAAACATATTAACATGATAGGCATATGGTGACATGATTAGGCATACTAACAGAGTAGGCATGTAAGAACTAAATAGAGGATCAGGTGTACAAGTAGTTGTAGATCTGTTCAATTATGATTCAGGTTATTAACAGGCATAGGCTTAGATCCAAACTTATTAGCATGTCAAGATTACTTATTAAATGTTTATATCTAAAAATAACATGAACTCACATGGAATAGATCTAAAGAACAGAGAAGTGATTGTTGATATCGTAGCAGAGATTCTTGAATATGTATAACTTGTTGTTGTAGAAGAATAGGCTAGTTCAATTTGAGTTGGGGCAGCACCTCATTGTCTCCATTGTTTCGGGTCAATAAAGCAATGAAAATGAGGTCCTATTTATAGCCTAAGCTCAACGAATCTCATTCAGAAACGCGTCCAAATGTAGGGGAGGTATCTGCCCCAGATCTGGCAAAGGTCGACTCCGGGTTCGACCCAGGGCTCGACACCTATGTGTAGGGGTCGACCCATGGGTCGACACCCATGGGACATGGGGTCGACCCCTAACGAGCCGATATCCCCGTGTTCCCACTCTTTGATTTTGATTTATGGACTGTTTATATATATATATATATATATTGCTTATATGCATAAAACTTCAAACCTTAATATCTTCTTCATACGATGTCTATTTTACGCAAACTTGGGGTCTGTCGTAAGTAGAATTCCGAGATGAACGCAATGGTGCAGTCTGTTTCCCTTAATTCCCAATATTTAATTAAGTATTCTTTAGTTTATCATTATAGTGTTGTTTAAAATTACGAGATGTTATAGTTTAGCTTCTACAGGCTCCTAGATTTGGTGTTACCCAAAGGCAATTTTCTCTCAGACAATGTTATTGTTTACTCAATGGGCTTCTATTTTAGGGTACGGTTCCTGAAACATCCCCTTTGAAAGGATCGAAGGGTTCATTTAGTTAATCCTTGCATTGTTTGTAGATAATTTCTAAAGGGAATGTGCCCTTTTGGTTTCTCCGAGAGGGACTTTCACTTGTTGAAACAGGCCCTTTGCTCTTTGACCTTATAGACGAAGGTAAGATATGATAAAATGTCTTTATTTTTTCCAGAAGCTTATCACTCTTGACACCCCTTCACTACACCTTTTTCTCTTGATTCCTCCTTGATTATTTTAGTGCTAGCATTTTTCCCTCTCACCCATTGCTAGTGAAGGGGTGTTTTTGACTTTTCAAGTCAAAATGTCCAGCTTACATCCTTTCTAAATGTCTACTCAATTTTCCCGCCTCTTGGTATTTTGATACATCCAATGAGATCCCATCTGATGGTTATCGTAGTTTTGATTTTTCCCTATAAATATCTTGATCTTCTTCTTCCTTCTCGTTCTCCTGCATTCAAAAAGAAGCTGTGTACAAGAATTAAATTTTCATAAATCATCAAATTATCTTAAATCATATAAGTAGAAGTTCAAGGAAAGTGTTCATCGATTTTCAAACTTTAGTTCTGAGGTCGATTACAAATTCGCTTTTTTAGGGTTTCTAAATTCTTGGTTTTTATTTTGAGATCGGTTCTAATTTATAAACTGGCCATGAAAGCTTTGAGTGCACATACACCTTTTCTAGATCGAGGTCGGTTCTAGATTTCAGTTTGATTTTTTTAATAATTTGGACATTTTTGTTTATCAAATTTATTTTTGGAATCTGAATCCTATCCGTTTAGTATCAATAATAGGTCCCTCGTGTCTCTCTCTAAACCATTCGTGCACCTTTCATTATAAGAGGGAATGTCGTTTTGTGACTTGGTAATAAAATGATTTATAGCGACGACAAAGGGTTTTGATATAACTGAATAGTATTTCGAATTATTCCCTTATTGTTCACTTCTTTCATTATATTGTTATTAATGAGTGATATCTCCTGATAGCGTAATGGATGATAAGAAGAAAGAGATGCCCATTCAAATGTTCATGCCTCATACAAAGGCAAGTCTTCTTCCAACCCCTCGGAAGAGTTTTCGAAGGAATTTGCAGCTATTATGAAGCTTTCTTTCATCTCGACTCAGGTAGAAGTTGATTCCATGCTTGCAGACTTGGGGACCTCAAGTGTTGTGCATGTTCTCTATAAATCGGAGGATACAATTGACAAGCCTCCTGAGGAGTTCTTCTCTTATGCTGCAATCTACATCTACCACGGGGATTTTATTCCCTTTCCAACCATTATTTCTCGCTTTCTCCAGCAACTTAACATCATCCAGATCCAGCTTTCTCCCACCATATATACTTATCTACTTGAACTGGAAGTTCTCTCTTTGGAATTATGTGGTTCCACTTTGAGCGTCCTTGCTATTAAGCAGTTAGTTCACTTGGAGGAAGTAAATAAAGTGGATCCTCATATATTTTAGGCAAACCCTGATCAAAGCTTATTGAGAAAAGTATCAATAAATCTATAGACTGAGAGAATCATTTCTTTTATATTCAGTGTCTTCTAGGCCTATCCGGAGCTTTTTTTACTTTTTGTAACTACTTTGAGGTCTTTTATCTCTGTATGTTGTATGCAGTTCCCTTCTTTCTACCTATTATTACTATAATTTCACCTTTTTATTGCCAATCCGAAGATCTCCAATGCCGAAACTAGAGATATCATGGATAAATTAGCGGCACCCTTAAAAAGACTTAGGAAGAGGACTTCCTTATTGACCTTTAACATTTTTGTAAAACACTTTAGTCTCCCTCCTGGTTATAGGATCCTCGGGTGACAACCAACGATGCATTGTTCTGCAAAGGGGGTTTGTTCCTTAACACGTGGTAATACATAGAATTTTTATGTATGTCGCCCAATAGTATGATTACACTTGTAAGTTTTGGATTTTTATGATTAAGAAGGGATTTTGCACAGTTACATAACCATTTTCTTCTCTTGTCTTGCTACAGCTTTTGGTATTTTACCCATTGCCCCCTTACAATGTCACACCGCCCACATCCCAAAAATCGGGAGTTGAATATGTGAATTTTTATTTTGAAGCGGTGGCCCAGAAAAGGTTGAATGGATCTTTATCCGAAGGACATTCTGATAAGAGAGCCAAAGTAACTAATTCTTTAACTATTGCTGCCTTCAAGGGAGGAAGTGAGGGTCTCACGTCTACTAATGTAACTACTGTCTGTTCTAACGGAAACACCCAATTGATTACAAAAAGTGAAACTTTGGTGATAACTCCATCTTCTAGGGAAAAACCTTTGTAATGTCCCATATTTTTTGTAGTCAGATATTTAAAGTATTTTATTATTGTAAATATTATATTTGGGATATTAATGGATTTATTACATTGAATTCGTTACTAAAAACGAAGTTTGAACGTAAATTTCTATATAAATATAAATCGAGCTCGTAATGGCACAGTGGTTCATAATATTGAGTTTTGAATTTCAATTGAATATACATAATCCGTTTTAAATCGGAATTCTGTGAAATAAGAAATGTTTGAATCTTGTTGGTTATAATTTTCATTTGAAAGGGAAAAATGGAGATTTCATGCTATAGATTGTAAGTTATGTCCAATTCAAATTTTCAAATAGTCGCTGTGAAATCATTATTTAAAATATAACATTTATTTAATAAATTTAATTAGGTTTTTTTTTATAATTTGGGTACTGTTTTAACTCGAATTGATGATATTCAGTTGTATAATTTATATTTGAAGCTGTATATATATTTCCACTTGGATATTTATGATAATATTAATTTATTATTTTTTATTGGATTATTTTGGAATTTAATCAGTATTTTATTTATATTATATAATCCTTGAGAAGGGCCAGACGATCCCGACTTTTAATGAAATTAATTTCATTAGAACCGTAACACTAATTTATTGTATGATATTAAATCTCGTGGCAAACTGATGTCGTATGTGACTTCTATAGCCAAAAATATGTCCATTTTGTTTTAATTGTTTATATTATTTGGCCAATTTAGACAGGGGTAACTTTAGAGGAATAAACAGTTGGCCAAACGAACCCCGCTTTTAGCGAAACAAATTTCACTGGATCCATAAGCAAAAGGTCTAGTACAATTTCTAATTTTCAGGTTAATTGGATTTATTTTGTGATCACGGAAAATGTAAACGCAGGATTTTTCACCTATGAATTATAAAGAGATTTTTACAAACGACCTTGGAATTCAACAAAACTTGTCCCAACGTGTCCAAAATATTTTTTTACGCTAGGATTAGGAGTTTCATCTCGATTGGAGGTCGTATGTGCTTGATTCAACATGATATTTCGCTGGTAAATTTCGTTATAATAAAATAATATTATATTATACCTGTATCCTATAAATAAACAAATGCAAACCCTATATTTATTTTGTTCATGGTCAACAAATTCTTCCACCTCCGCCAAACAATGAACGACCCGAATCATCCACCTTTCCCTCTCGAATTCCTTCCAATCCGTTGTTCGAACCGAAAACTTCTCAACATGAATTTTTTTTAGCTCAACAAGGTCTTCGTTTTTAATGGCTATGATTGGCTACAAGGTGCTATGTTGACCGAATTTTGGTCACGAAGTAGGGGCGGACTTTGGGGAGTTAACGGTGAATGGGCAAGAAGGCCCAGTCGAGACTCAGGGCGGAAGGTGAGGCGGCTTAGGCGAGCTGGGTGGCAGTCATCGATCATCATCCAGTTGGCCATTGTTGGCATGGAAGTCAATGTGAAAGTGGAGTTTTCGTGCGTGCTGAATGTCCAAGGAAGAAGCATGATAGAAACCAACATGAATGAACAACTTCGTAAAATTTGTATGGGGCCTATTATTGACTAAGCGCAGAAGTTCAGAAGAGTCAGAACAAAGGAAAACGATATACTACAAGAAGAGAACTAATATCGGCCTGTTAACGAATTAAGAGCTTCATGAATGAAGGGATAACATGCGAAAAGGGGAGAAGAGAATATTGGGCCAAATTTAACCAAACAAGTTGCTTCGGAAATGTAGTGATGAAATCTACACTCTCGAACTTACTTGGAATAGAACTGGACGCAATTGAAATCAACTAGGGTTTTTAATTAAATTAAACACTCGATTAATTTAATTAAAACCAACCGTTTAAACAACAAATCAGATCAAGGTGAGTTAAACTCACTCAGTTCTTCCTACTTTTATTTCATATAAGTTAAGTTTTATAATTGTGTGCTATGATTTGCTAATGGTTGACTGTTTGTTAAATATATATTCATATATTGATCGAATCGATGAAATTAAACGTTGTTTAATTTCAACAAAAAACCAAATCGTTATTTAAACGATTGGACCCAATTGAGGTAACTTATCTTAATGGTTACGTTTATTAAATAAACGTGTTTAATTTAATGAATTGTTTCAATTGTTTTGTTAATTGGTTGATATTATATAGTCGTTATTTACTGCTATAAAAATCATTGTATAATTGAATTGAATGAGTTTATTTGAGATAACCTATTTAGATGCCGGGAATTATAGGTTGGAGGAATCCAACTGGATTCCTCAAATATATTAAATGTTATTTATTTTCATATCATCATTAAATGAACTATTTTGATTAGATGATTGATTTGGTTATTGATTGTTGACCTGAAATTCAACGTTTATTTTGTTTTAACCAATGAGAAGTATTGGTTGAATAATTAGCAGTATATGGCCTGTAAATCAGTCATTTTATAAATATTTATTTACCATCAGGTAAATCAAAATAAATGAAGTTATAAAATTTATTTTATAACTAAATATAGGTTTTTAACTCTATTATTTTAAATAAAAATTAATTTAAAGGAAATAAATATTTAATATTTAATATTTAAGTTTATAAGTGAGTATTAGATGATTTTATGAAGCAAATTATGATGTTAATCAGATTTATAAGCAAGAGGGTAAGAAATTAACCTATTGTTTAGGAGTTGGATAATTGTTTTTAAGATACAATTAAATGGAATTATTTAAATTAATTATATTAATAATTAATTTAAAAGAAGGACTAAATTGGAAATGGTTGATGAGATAACTGTCTTTAGAGTTGATTAAGTCTCGACCATTTTAACTGGGATTGTTTATTAAATTAATTTGTTTTGAGTTAATCTAATGAAATAGTTAATGGATATTTGTTTTAATTATAATAAGATTTTAAAATGAAAATTACTATTTGTTTAGTCAATAAAAGAAGTTAACTACGTCTACGATAGTTAATGATAAAGTAAATTATTATTATTTTACAAAATAATAATATTTAAGTAATTTTTGTAAATTATATTCATCAATGGAAGTTGAAATAGAATCTAGTTGAATTATAAAAGAAGTTCATAAATGGTTTTTATATTAAAGCCCGAGTTTTTATAACGAAGTTATTAAAGGGATTCTGAACAATGGCGACAACTTAAATTATATGGTTACTTAATATTTGAAGTTAAAAAAGGGAAATTGAGATAAAAGGCTTTATATTAAACCTGAGTTTATAAAGGAAATTTATAAAAGAGATGTGAAGTTAAAGCGTTAATTTTAAACGAACGTTACTTAATAATGGAATTAAGTAAAATGGATGAAATTGAAATAAGATTCTCAAAAAGGAAAAATGGTAAAATGGCTTGGAAAAGGGAATTTTGAAATGGTATGGATTAATGGATTTTTTAATAAAAATCTGTATTATGAAAGAAATTAGTTAAACAAATTCAACGTAAGAGGGAATATTTAATAAGAAAATACTTAATCAATGAATTAAGTAATAATAGTTGTATTTGAAAATGAGATTCTTGAAAATAAGAAATGAATTTAAAATCATGTTTTAAGTGAAAGAGGAAATGAGATTTGGTTTGATATTAAAATGAATATTGGTTTTTGAATTACAACTCAAATCTATCTTAAGATGAGAACATTGTTGATCACAGTCTGAGAGGTAAATAAATACCCTAACTTAAATGACTTCAGAATTATCTAAGGATGATATTAGTTTGTAATGGAGAAGAGGTTAAGAATAATTTATTATTTCCGTATGAGAAATAATGATGCAATGTTAATTGAAAATTTTGATATATATATATAATGAGATTTCCAAAGTAACAAAAATGAGAAGATTTGAGAATATATATACATATAATGATATTCCTGAAGTAAAAGGAAAATAAAGGAGATTTGTGAAATTATAATGATATTTCCAAAGTAAAATGAAATGAAAAGTGGAGTTTTGGAAAGGGTTAATTCTTAAATAATAAGGGTTGGTTATTGGTTTCAAGTAATAAAACAAAAGAGATTATGTAACATTGTTTAACGAATGATAAGTTGAATTGATTTTTCCTAATTATAGATAATGAATGAGGTAGCAAAAAAATTGGATATGATTATAGAATATTTTCCTAAGTATTAATATAAATTTAGTTTTGAAAATAACCTTGCATTAAATAAGAAGTGGAATGCTATATTGAAAAGATTTTCTTAAGTTTTAAGTTGACCATTCATTAATTATTTCTAATTAAAGAGGCCAAATAATGTCGAGTACTGAATGAGTGAACTCGTTTTATTTTCGTGATTGTTTATTTGATAGTTAAATAACCGACCATCAAATTTGACCTATATGATTGATGGTATAGAAATACCGAGATCGAATTATATTCGAAAACCATTCCAAATCAACAAATACGTGGAAAATGCTGATTGAACATGGAGCAATTAAAGACCATTGATCTTCATGAGTGGACGGACTACTTGATAAATTTCTCTGGGTAGCTCCTGGAGATATTTTGACAGTGACTTGTCGTGATTGGAATCTTTGGATTGCAAGGACTACTCGCTTCTAATCGATAGGGTGATACATAGGATGTGGTAGGAGGGTGCCTTCGGTTCATCCTGTTCCTAGATGACTTGTATGGATGGACCTTTGACAGAGTATTTCCAATATATTCACGTACATTGATTTCTTCAAACGTACCATAGTTGGTGGCGGAGAATGGTCGTTCTCTTAGCTTAACAACTAGAGTATTTTTATGGAAAATCGGGTAGGTCGCATGGCTATATGGGTTGCTCCCATTAGGGTATATTGTCATCATCTAGAGAGTATTCATATTTATTCTTCTTGTCGCTTTTGTATCTCCTGGGAACGGTTATATTACTAGCAACCATAGGTGACAATATATTCGGAACATTCAAGGTTAAGTGAATAGTCGGTCATGTTTAGCCTGGGTTGCAAGATGTTTAAGTTGAACCCGGTGTATTCCCCTCTAGAGATACATTGTCGGAAAGGTGTTTGCCCATACCTTGCCATGGAAATCCATTCTCTAATTAGAGCCCGCGGTTTTGACTGTATACTATGTATGTACAACGTTAGATGTAAGCTTCTGCTAGATTGTTATTTGTTTGCATTTAGATACTATTATAATATGAAAAAAGATATGATTTCAAAAATGTTTTGGGTTACCTTAAGGTAAAAACCGTCCATATTTATCTGTGGATTTGGTCTTACAATTATCTTTTTATGCGAAAGGATTTTTAACTTTAAATCAAGTTAGATGACCTTTAAACTTAATGCGTTTCTCACTCTGGTTCACCTGACTAATTTGGCGTTCGTAATGCTTAGGTTAGGTCGGGTTTTACAGGTTCAGGTTATCGGATGCTGTAAAGATACAAGCTGGAAGAGTTCATATGCAAGATGTTATATAGTTATTATTCCACTATGTGATTGTATATGAGGACAATTTATTATAACTGTCCAGATGTGTTAATGTACTCTAATGATTGTAAGTATTTTTTAAGCTCTCAGTAAAGATTTATTTCTATATTATAATTTGTTCCACTGTGAAGTGAGACTCTGTGTTGTGTTGATTCTTCTTCTTATTCTATTCTAATATTTCTTTCTTATCTCACCCTCTAAATTCTTTTTATTAACATATGGGTTTTCAGTGCATTTTGGGTTGGACTTGTGTTATTTGGTAAGCTCAAAGGGTACCGGGAATCTGGGTCACTACAACCTTACTAGACATGTCAACTTACCTTATTCCCCATGTTATTTGGATTAAATAGAAAGAACGTTGGGTCTCTCTCTTTCTCTTTCTCCTACTTCTAACATCACAGGATTTTCGACTTCCCTTCTTTAAAAACCTGTTTTTTCGATATAGTGAAAGCTTTTGTCGATTCTTCTTCGTTTGTTCTTCTGAAAAGTCCTACGAGTTCCCCTTTGGATCAAGATGCTATTATTTGATCGGTAGCTTTTGGTACACTTCTAAGCCATGTTCTTCTATTTTCTTTCTTTTTTAACCTCATACTTTCCCTTTTGCTTTTTTAGCTTATTCGGCATTGGTTTTCTTCCCAAAGTGATTCCTCTAAACTATTGAGGTTTAAAGGAGAAACTAAAGCCTTGAAGGGCCAGGTCTCCATCTAAACTACCGCAAAAGATAGGCATGAAGGGAATCACTTAATGCGAAAGGTGTTATTTTTAAGAAAGAGAAAACCATACATATCCTTTCTAACAAAAAAAAATTGGGTCTGAACATCTCATTGGAACGGTCCTAAAAGGAAAAAGGATAATCTTAACATAAAACATGCTTCGCTTATTTCTATCTTTTAAGACGACTTTAAGATGAAAAAGCTCTTTCCAAAGTTCTTAATGCCTTTTCAAACGCCAAGAGGAAGGTTAATGATTTTCTGACTAACTCTTATAGTGAAATCCTGGCCAACACCTTTAAGAAAGCTATTCTACTGGCTTATTATGATAACAAGCATAAATTTCAAGATTTGAGTTTCCCCGCTTTACCTTTAGATATAACAGAAAGATCTATTGTTAAACTTGACAATTTTCAAAGGGGAATTGTTGTTCCACAGAAAGAAGGGGTTGACACTAAGGAGATCCTTTCCTTTAAAGTTCATATAATTGATGAAGATAAATCTGATATGGAAGATGATTATGATTGGGACATTTTATACGATAATGATGCGTAGGAACCTTCGGGTGATGATGATCAAGACGATGACTCCGATGATAGTGACGAGGCGTTGGATGAAATGCTAGAGGTCACAATGCTGGGGTATGTGACCATAATTAGGGAGAGCATCGTGAAAAGGGAAATATAAACGATTTTCATCTCTATAAGGCAGAAGGCACTAGAAAATGAAGCTTTCAGATTTGGCTAGTACTTCGTTAGCTTTGGATTACCGCTTTCTTAAGGGAAAGGGTTTTGTAACGACCCGTGTTTTTTGACCATTTGAATATGAATATTTAAATTAGTTTTAAATATTTTATTTGGAATATCGATGCAGTTTAATATTTAATTCGTTATTTAAACGAAGTTCGAACGTTATATATATAATTATAAATCGAGCTTGAAAATGGCGTGCAGTTCGTAAATTCGAGTTTTGAACTTCAACTGAGAATACAGAGTCCGATATAAGTCGGATTTCTATGAAACAAGAAACGCTGGAAGCATGTTGACGATAGCTTTCATATGAAAGACAAAAATCCAAATTCCGTGTTATTGGTTGCGAGTTATGGCTAAATCAAATTTTGGGAAAAACGCTGTGGAAATCGTTATCGGCCGTTAAAATAGCCGTTTTGCAAACGGACTCTGTTTTCGATGAAATTAGTTTCATTGGGACCGTATCGCTAAATTATTGTCAGAAAGTCAAACGGCGTGACAAACAGAGGTCGTATGTGAACACAGCAACCGTAAACGCCCTTTCAAATTCTATAGCGCGCATTCAAATAAATATAAGGAGTATTTGGGCGTAACTTGAGCAGACGATCGAATTAGGCCGCAGAACCAGTTCCGTTGAGTTCGTATCGTCGATTAGAGTCAGGATAGGTATATAGTTTGTTTTTTTTAGAGATCGATAAATTTGGCGTTAAAAAGGGTAGGGCGGTTCGAGGTAAAAACAGCCTATCGGGCAAACAGTCTCAGAATGCGACGAAACTAGTGCCGTTGGGTTCGTATCAACATATTATTGTAAGATTTGAAAGTTTCAAGTTGATTCGACTTATCTGGTGATCGTGGTAAAATTAAACGCATGTTTATTTTTGGTTTTATAAAGGACTTTTTTTCATACAACCTCGGATTTCGACGAAACTTGTCCCATTGGATCCGGAATATCTTTTTACACCAAGATTAGTATTTTTATCAGTAAACAGAGATCATATGTGGTGATTTTTACATGTTACTTTACCACGAAGTTTCATAAACATTATTATATTGATTTTCCATCCTATATATATACCCTTACAAACATCTTAACCCTAGAAACTTCATTCCATGGTCCACGCTTCTTCAGCCGCCACCTTCAGTAAATCAATGAACAGAAAACCACCAAAATTTCCACCGATTTCTCTTAGTTCTTATACAATTTCAAGATACATCCAACGTGAACGAGGTAGAGGACTTCGAGATGTTGATGTTGACCGGATGTGATTTCCGTTGGCGAAGCAAGACGACCGGGATTTGCCTTGAAAGCTGCCAACTTCCGAATAGTTTTGGTAGGGAATCCGAGCACCAAGCTTGAGGGAGGTGGCATAGTGGGGTGAGATGCTGCTGGTGACGCTGTTGGGTCACCGTCCGGTGGTCTGGGCTCGGTGCGGTGCTGAGAGGAGGATGATGAAGTCCGAACGATGTAAATGAAGAGCCTGGTGCGTATTAGAAGAAAGTAAAGTATTGGAATTAAAAGAAAAACTGTTATACCGTATATAATCATATATTATATTGATGTAGCGTTGTTTCCAACAGAGGCATCAGTTCTCATACAAAATTAAGAGGAGCGGAAGCAGTCTGAACGGAATTGATGAAGTAAGGCTTTGTTTGGTGAAGCATGGGCATTGAAACATGAAGGGAGGGAGTAGCAGTTGAGACCGATCCCAAAAGTTTACCTTAACCCGTGAGATTTATAAACCAATAAACAAGGCATTTAAACTCAATTAAGTTAAACTATCATTCAAACTTAAAACAAATTTTTACTCAGGGTGCAGGATTAAAGGAAGACAAGTGATTACACGGTTTCAATTCATAGCACTGACCCAAGTTTATTTTCAGCAAGGAAGGGAAGCAGAGGAAAACGTTCTTGTCTGTTAAGGTGGTTAAGTATTGTTGGTCTAATTAAAATGTTAATTTGAAATTATATTGTTTATTTAAAACCATACAACCATAATATTCTAATTCACTCACAGGGTTTTAAATGGAGCAGCTCATCAAAGAAGGAATCTGAGAAGGGAATATAACTGTTTAAACTATTTTAATCAAGTAATTGAACTAATTAAACATCTAATTCTGAAAATAATTATTTTATTATTTAAGATGTATAATAGAATGATCATAATTTATGCATCTGTGAACAAAATGGAATGAAAACCGCTAAGTTGAAACTATAGCAATGAATACGACATCTTGGAAATGCGATAACGGTACTACATTTTTGGGAACCATTCTGGATGGAATCAGACGCGACTGGAATTAACCGGAACTTTTAATTAAATTAAACGACTGTTTAATTTAATTAAAATGAGCTGTTGACAGCGAATCAAATCAGGTGAGTTAAACTCACTCAGTTTTCCCTATTTATATTTTATATAAATTGGGTTTTTATTTTGTGTGCTCTGTTTGCCAATGGTTGACTGTTTTGCTAGTTGATTATTTATCTGTTGATTTAACCGATGGGATTAAACCGTGTTTAATTTCAGTGAAATACCAAATCGTTATGTTAACGATTGGATCCAACGGAGGTAACTCACCCTGTTGGTCACGTTTATTTATAAGCGTGCTTAATTGTTTGAATTGTTCTGTTATTTGGTTGGTGTTAAATGGTTGATATATATTATCAGTTAAATGTGATTGATTAAATTATTGATTTATGACTGAATATTCAACATATGTTTGGTTTAAACCAATGAGCGGTGTTGGTTAAGTGTTCGGCAGAGTATGGCCTATAAAAATCAATCGAGTTATAAATATTTATTCACCGTCAGGTGAATCGATAGAGTTGAGGTTATAAAATTTATTTTATAACCAGAGTTAGATTTGGAATTATATCATTTTGAATAAAAGTTATTTAAGGGAAATAAATAAATATTTTATTTATTTAAGACTTTGATTGGTTATTAATTTATTTTGCAAAGTAAATGCTGATGTAAATAAGATTTACAAGTAGAAGAGTAAGAAATGAATTAAATGGTTAAACTTTGGTAATTGTTTTGTTAAGGAAACAAGTAATATAATTTATTTAAATTAATTATATTTTTTTAATTAATTTAAGGTAAGGATTAATTTGAATCCGTTAATGAGATAATCGAGGTTTGAGTTAATTAAATCGACCAGTTTGAATTGAAATTGATTATCCAATTAAAGTGTTTTGATTAAATAGTTAAATGAATATCATTTAAATGTAAATAAGGTTTTTATCAAGGATTTACTATTTATTTTAGTAAATAAAGAAGTTAACTACTAATGTAGTAAATTGTTTGGAATAAATTATATTTTTAATTAATAAGGATTTAGGGAAAATTACCTTTCAAAAGAAATCGAGGTTGTAATGGAAATCAAATGAAAATGGTTAAAGGATTTGAAAGGAAATTGGTGAGAGTGCAATTGGGTTAAGAAGTGGGTCGTAGGGTTGGATAACCAAACCCAATTTATAATGGGATTTGTTTTGAAGACTGGAGTGGAGTTTTGGTGTTTGGGTTACAACTGATATTTATCTGAGGATAAGGATGTTGTTTGATCAAGGTTTGAGAGGTAATTAAAATACCCCAACTTGAACAACATCGGGATTATCTGAAGATAGTACTAGTTGGTAATCGTAAGAAAGATTAGTGATAATTGATTATTTCCATTTGTGAAATAATAATGCAACGTTTGGAGGAAATTTGGAGAAAATATATATATATAATGAGAGATTCGAAGTAAAGGAAAAATAAAGTTAGTTTTATTTTATACTAATGACTATTAGTTATAGTTCAAGAATGGAATGAGCAATATTACGTAACACTATTTATGATTAATAGATATAATATGTTTGAAAATCTAAACAGCGGTTTTAGCGCTGTTGTTATAATATATGTCTGGTAAATCTAAATGGCGATTTTAGCGCTGTTGCTATAGTAAATGTTTTGTAAACCTAAACAACGATTATAGCGCTGTTGTTTTGTAAATCTAAATAGTAATTATAGCGCTATTGTTATAACATATGTGCTATAAATCTAAACAACGTTATAACATAGGGGCTATAAATTTCCTTATTAAAACTAATGGATTCCCCATTTTAAATAATAAAGGATGGATGTAACAAATGTTTTGAAAGGAGAATTTAGTGGGAATTATATATGGTTATAAGTTATTTTACTAAGTATTATATCGTAATGGTTCTGAGGACATTACTATATAAGAATATAGTTATTCGAGATAGAATTAGCCAGACATAATTATTCGGGCTGAGTTGCCATTTCATACGACTGCTAGCGTAATTCGCAGGGCTGCAGATAGCCTACGGCAGTCAGATGTTTCCTGAGGGAATCAGGCGTAACCATTGTGATCGCTGCGATCTAGAGTCAAGCGAATGGAGTTAAGTCGAATATTAGTTAAATATGTCGAGTTAGTGAGTTTGAATAAACCAGTTAGTGTTAATCAATTAGAGTTAATCGATTAGAGTTAAATCGAATTTGAGTTATTCAAATATCGTATTTTTTAATATTTAAAGGAGTTAGAGGTTTTTAATTTAACAAAAGTAAATCAGTTTATTAAAGGCCGAGTGATGCTGAATACTGAACCAGTGAACTCATTGGAGTGTCATGATTGAAACACTGTTTACTTTGATAGTTAAATCACCAACTATCAAATCTGACCAATACGATTGTTGGTACGGAAAGACCGGGATCGAATTTATATTCGAAAATCATTCCGACCAACAGATACGTGGAGATATCAAAAGCTGATCGAGTTGGAGCAGTGAAGACCGTGGATTTTCACCATTGGAAGGACCACTAATCTTCTCTGCCTGGCAAGTAGAGATAAGCTGTGATTCTGTCGTGGTTGGAATCTACGGGTTGCAAGGACTTCTCGCTACTGATCCATGGGGTGATTCCTATATCGGATGCGGTAGGAGAGTGCCTTCGGTTCATCCTGTTCCTGGATGACTTGTATGGATGGATGTCTGACAGAGTATTTCCAAGGGGTCACGTACGTTGATTTCTTCAAACGTGCTATGGTTGTTGGCGGAGAATTGCCGTTCTCTTAGCTTCCAGCTAGAGTATTTTTGTGGATATCAATTAGTGATATCTGACGGATCTGACGATGTGGCATTCAAAGTGAATGACGACCAGATGATCAGAAGAAAATTCTGGCTTTAAGCCTCATCAGCCAGGAAATGACAAAAATCGGGCAGGCAGCATGGCTATGTGGGTCGCTCCCATTAGAGTGTATAATCACCTATCTAGAGGAAATCCTATTTGCTTCTTAAATCTATGTTTCGATGCTGTCCCTTTTCGGGAGACGGTTGCTGATCCCAACCGTCGGTGATATACATTCGATACACTCAAGTGAAATGAGTGGTCGGTCATGTGAGGGCCGGGTTGCAAGACGTTCTTGTTGAACCCAGTGTATTCGTCTCTAGAGATACACTATCGGCAGGTGGTTCCATACCTTGTCACAGTTGGAATCCAATCTCCAATAAGTGCCCGCGGTTTTATTTGTATACTATATTTGTAGAGCGTGAGATGCAAGCGTTCTACTAGATTCTATTTACTTGTATTTAGACATTATTATAATATCAGAAAAGATATTGGTTTCAAAAATGTTTTGGGTTATCGTAAGGTAAAAACCGTCCGTGTTTATGTGTGGATTTGGTCTTACGATTATCCTTTTCTTTTGAAAAGATTTTGAACTTTAAAAATCATGATTGGATGATTTACCCTTAGTACTGTGCGAGTTTATCTCACTCTGGTTCACCAGACTGACCCAGTGTTTTGTAAATGCTCGGGTTAGCCCGGAGTGTACAGGTTTAGGTTATCGAATGCTGTGAAGTCCAGAGACGAGCTGGAGATGTTCAGGCGTATGATATTATGTAGCTACTATTCCGCTGTGTGTTGTATATGGGAACAGATCATTATAACTGTCCCATTGTGTGAGGTACTCTTATACTGTAAGTATTTTTAAAGCTTTCAATAAAGATTTATTTCTGTATTATATTTTATTCCGTTGCGATGTGAGACTCTGTGTTGTGGTGTTACTTCTTCTTCTTCTATTCTAATATTTCTTTCTTTCTTATCCCACCCTCTGAACTCTTTCTAATAACTATCCAGTGTTTTCGGTGCTTGGAGGATCGACATGAGTTACAGTAAAGGTATTTATGTCGATTTTCGGGGTCGAAATCTGCTGGGTCGTTACAGTGGTATCAGAGCTATTGGTTAAGTAATTACCTTAGCTCTGTGGCGTGACTCAGTAGAGATGGGGTTAGCAATACCCTAGATTGAATTGAGTGTATATATACGAGTGAACGTATTTGTAGATTTATAAAAATTTGTTTTATATTGTGGAGATTTATTGGTTGGGTTGTTTATGGATTCTGGTCGATCAGTTTGATCCACTGTATTGATAGGAATTTCTAAACACTCAAGTACGATAAACCGACACAGTATGTTTTGAAAGAGGGTAAATGAAATAATTTTACCCAAGTTATATTTTAATATAAAAGAATGATATATATATTTGAGGTATTATAGTATATTGGATGTGTTGGTTGATTATAATTGAAATGGTTATATAAATAACCAATTAGAATTCGTATAATATTAAAGCAGATTTATTAAATCTAAAATTAAAATCAGAATTGGAATTAAAATTCCCAAAAATGTGGAAAGGTGTTGTAAATGGATTTGAATTGGATATATGAGAATTCTAAAATCCTGGGAGATTTTAAATTGTTTACAAGCATCGGGAATTTTGTTTTGAAATCGATTTCAAAATGAAAGTGTTTAAAATTGGAGTTTTGAAATGATATAGTATTGAACTCACTTCGGTAGCTGGGAAATAACTCTGATGATGCTGGCCACATAATTAGTGTTCATTTTCGAGTTCTAAGTGATGGATTACTACCAAAAATCTTGTTTTGAATTGCTTTGAGAAAAACAAGTTGTTTTGAAGCCTGAAAAGAAATATTTGATTTTTGAAAGAGCTGAACTGTTTAAAAACTCCCAGGAAATTAAAAAAAAAAAAGAACAACAAAATTAAATAGAAATTGGGAAAGCAAATATGAATCGAATTGAAACCAATTAACTGAATATATCGAGCAGAATCAGTTCTGAATTTGTGAGACAGGAATCTGAAATGGTGTGGACTGGTGAGTTAAGAATTGAAATTGGGACTGGATGGAAATTGGGTTAAGAATGGATTTTGGCTTGGACGCGTGAAAGATTTGGTTTTGAGGATAAAATTGGAATTTTGTTGGAAATGCATCTGTATATGGTGACAGGGTAGCAGATGAAAAGGATAGAATGATATGCCCGACAAAAAGGTACACGTTTATTTTTATATGGGTTTGGAGATTTATAACCTATTTGGCAAGCCGCTTGGCTGTTTTATTTTCTTTTGAATTGGAGAAGGCCTAGAAAGGCGAGTTGGAGTTGTGCCGATTGAGCCGTACAGAGGAGGTGCTGGCGAAATTTTTCGGAAATTTAAGGTGTTAGAAAATTTTCGATATTTTTGAAATTATTATATACGGTAATAAATCAGTCTTCGATTAAAGTAATTTGGATTTGGAATTTAACGGGATTTGTAACGTTCTTCTTACCTTAGCAATTTCGAGGACGAAATTATTTTAAGGGGGGAAGAATGTAACGACCCGTGTTTTTCGACCATTTGAATATGAATATTTAAATTAGTTTTAAATATTTTATTTGGAATATCGATGGAGTTTAATATTTAATTCATTATTTAAACGAAGTTCGAACGTTATATATATATAATTATAAATCGAGCTTGAAAATGGCGTGCAGTTCGTAAATTCGAGTTTTGAACTTCAACTGAGAATACAGAGTCCGATATAAGTCGGATTTCTGTGAAACAAGAAACGCTGGAAGCGTGTTGACGATAGCTTTCATATGAAAGAGAAAAATCCAGATTCCGTGTTATTGGTTGCGAGTTATGGCTAAATCAAATTTTGGGGAAAACGCTATGGAAATCGTTATCGGCCGTTAAAATAGCCGTTTTGCAAACGAACTCTGTTTTCGATGAAATTAGTTTCATTGGGACCGTATCGCTAAATTATTGTCAGAAAGTCAAACGGCGTGACAAACAGATGTCGTATGTGACCACAGCAACCGTAAACGCCCGTTCAAATTCTATAGCGCACATTCAAATAAATATAAGGAGTATTTGGGCGTAGCTTGAGCAGACGATCGAATTAGGCCGCGGAACCAGTTCCGTTGAGTTCGTATCGTCGATTAGAGTCAGGATAGGTATATAGTTTTTTATTTTTAGAGATCGATAAATTTGGCGTTAAAAAGGGTAGGGCGGTTCGGGGTAAAAACAGCCTATCGGGCAAACAGTCTAAGAATGCGACGAAACTAGTGCCGTTGGGTTCGTATCAACAAATTATTGTAAGATTTGAAAGTTTCAAGTTGATTCGACTTATCTGGTGATCGTGGTAAAATTAAACGCGTGTTTATTTTTGGTTTTATAAAGGAATTTTTTTCATACAACCTCGGATTTCGACGAAACTTGTCCCATTGGATCCGGAATATCTTTTTACACCAAGATTAGTATTTTTATCAGTAAACAGAGATCATATGTGGTGCTTTTTACATGTTACTTTACCACGAAGTTTCATAAACATTATTATATTGATTTCCATCCTATATATATACACTTACAAACATCTTAACCCTAGAAACTTCATTCCATGGTCCACGCTTCTTCAGCCGCCACCTTCAGTAAATCAATGAACAGAAAACCACCAAAATTTCCACCGATTTCTCTTAGTTCTTATACAATTTCAAGATACATCCAACGTGAACTAGGTAGAGGACTTCGAGATGTTGATGTTGACCGGATGTGATTGCCGTTGGCGAAGCAAGACGACCGGGATTTGCCTTGAAAGATGCCAACTTCCGAACAGTTTTGGTAGGGAATCCGAGCACCAAGCTTGAGGGAGGTGGCATAGTGGGGTGAGATGCTGCTGGTGACGCTGTTGGGTCACCGTCCGGTGGTCTGGGCTCGGTGCGGTGCTGAGAGGAGGACTGTGAAGTCCGAACGATGTAAATGAAGAGCCTGGTGCGTATTAGAAGAAAGTAAAGTATTGGAATTAAAAGAAAAACTGTTATACCGTATATAATCATATATTATATTGGTGTAGCGTTGTTTCCAACAGAGGCATCGGTTCTCATATAAAATTAAGAGGAGAGGAAGCAGTCTGAACGGAATTGTTGAAGTAAGGCTTTGTTTGGTGAAGCATGGGCATTGAAACATGAAGGGAGGGAGTAGCAGTTGAGACCGATCCCAAAAGTTTACCTTAACCCGTGAGATTTATAAACCAATAATCAAGGCATTTAAACTTAATTAAGTTAAACTATCATTCAAACTTAAAACAAATTTTTACTCAGGGTGCAGGATTAAAGGAAGACAAGTGATTACACGGTTTCAATTCATAGCACTGACCCAAGTTTATTTTCAACAAGGAAGGGAAGCAAAGGAAAACGTTCTTGTCTGTTAAGGTGGTTAAGTATTGTTGGTCTAATTAAAATGTTAATTTGAAATTATATTGTTTATTTAAAACCATACAACCACAATATTCTAATTCACTCACAGGGTTTGAAATGGAGCAGCTCATCAAAGAAGGAATCTGAGAAGGGAATATAACTGTTTAAACTATTTTAATCAAGTAATTGAACTAATTAAACATCTAATTCTGAAAATATTTATTTTATTATTTAAGATGTATAATTGAATGATCATAATTTATGCATCTGTGAACAGAATGGAATGAAAACCGCTAAGTTGAAACTATAGCAATGAATACGACATCTTGGAAATGCGATAACGGTACTACATTTTTGGGAACCATTCTGGATGGAAACAGACGCGACTGGAATTAACCGGAACTTTTAATTAAATTAAACGACTGTTTAATTTAATTAAAATGAGTTGTTGACAGCAAATCAATTCAGGTGAGTTAAACTCACTCAGTTTTCCCTATTTATATTTTATATAAATTGGGTTTTTATTTTGTGTGCTCTGTTTGCCAATGGTTGACTGTTTTGCTAGTTGATTATTTATTTGTTGATTTAACCGATGGGATTAAACCGTGTTTAATTTCAGTGAAATACCAAATCGTTATGTTAACAATTGGATCCAACGGAGGTAACTCACCCTGTTGGTCACGTTTATTTATAAGCGTGCTTAATTGTTTGAATTGTTCTGTTATTTGGTTGGTGTTAAATGGTTGATATATATTATCAGTTAAATGTGATTGATTAAATTGTTGATTTTTGACTGAATATTCAACATATGTTTGGTTTAAACCAATGAGCGGTGTTGGTTAAGTGTTCGGCAGAGTATGGCCTATAAAAATCAATCGAGTTATAAATATTTATTCACCATCAGGTGAATCGATAGAGTTGAGGTTATAAAATTTATTTTATAACCAGAGTTAGATTTGGAATTATATCATTTTGAATAAAAGTTATTTAAGGGAAATAAATAAATATTTTATTTATTTAAGACTTTGATTGGTTATTAATTTATTTTGCAAAGTAAATGCTGATGTAAATAAGATTTACAAGTAGAAGAGTAAGAAATGAATTAAATGGTTAAACTTTGGTAATTGTTTTGTTAAGGAAACAAGTAATAGAATTTATTTAAATTAATTATATTTTTTTTAATTAATTTAAGGTAAGGATTAATTTGAATCCGTTAATGAGATAATCGAGGTTTGAGTTAATTAAATCGACCAGTTTGAATTGAAATTGATTATCCAATTAAAGTGTTTTGATTAAATAGTTAAATGAATATCATTTAAATGTAAATAAGGTTTTTATCAAGGATTTACTATTTATTTTAGTAAATAAAGAAGTTAACTACTAATGTAGTAAATTGTTTGAAATAAATTATATTTTTAATTAATAAGGATTTAGGGAAAATTACTTTTCAAAAGAAATCGAGGTTGAAATGGAAATCAAATGAAAATGGTTAAAGGATTTGAAAGGAAATTGGTGAGAGTGCAATTGGGTTAAGAAGTGGGTCGTAGGGTTGGATAACCAAACCCAATTTATAATGGGATTTGTTTTGGAGACTGGAGTGGAGTTTTGGTGTTTGGGTTACAACTGATATTTATCTGAGGATAAGGACGTTGTTTGATCAAGGTTTGAGAGGTAATTAAAATACCCCAACTTGAACAACATCGGGATTATCTGAAGATAGTACTAGTTGGTAATCGTAAGAAAGATTAGTGATAATTGATTATTTCCATTTGTGAAATAATAATGCAACGTTTGGAGGGAATTTGGAGAATATATATATATATATATATATATATATATATATATATAACGAGAGATTCGAAGTAAAGGAAAAATAAAGTTAGTTTTATTTTTTACTAATGACTATTAGTTATTGTTCAAGAATGGAATGAGCAATATTACATAACACTATTTATGATTAATAGATATAATATGTTTGAAAATCTAAACAGCGATTTTAGCGCTGTTGTTATAATATATGTCTGGTAAATCTAAATGGCGATTTTAGCGCTGTTGCTATAGTAAATGTTTTGTAAACCTAAACAGCGATTATAGCGCTGTTGTTTTGTAAATCTAAATAGTAATTATAGCGCTATTGTTATAACATATGTGCTATAAATCTAAACAACGTTATAACATAGGGGCTATAAATTTCCTTATTAAAACTAATGGATTCCCCGTTTTTAATAATAAAGGATGGATGTAACAAATGTTCTGAAAGGAGAATTTAGTGGGAATTATATATGGTTATAAGTTATTTTACTAAGTATTATATCGTAATGGTTCTGAGGACATTACTATATAAGAATATAGTTATTCGAGATAGAATTAGCCAGACATAATTATTCGGGTTGAGTTGCCATTTCATACGACTGCTAGCGTAATTCGCAGGGCTGCAGATAGCCTACGGCGGTCAGATGTTTCCTGAGGGAATCAGGCGTAACCATTGTGATCGCTGCGATCTAGAGTCAAGCGAATGGAGTTAAGTCGAATATTAGTTAAATAAGTCGAGTTAGTGAGTTTGAATAAACCAGTTAGTGTTAATCAATTAGAGTTAATCGATTAGAGTTAAATCGAATTTGAGTTATTCAAATATCGTATTTTTTAATATTTAAAGGAGTTAGAGGTTTTAAATTTAACAAAAGTAAATCAGTTTATTAAAGGCCGAGCGATGCTGAATACTGAACCAGTGAACTCATTGGAGTGTCATGATTGAAACACTGTTTACTTTGATAGTTAAATCACCAACTATCAAATCTGACCAATACGATTGTTGGTACGGAAAGACCGGGATCGAATTTATATTCGAAAACCATTCCGACCAACAGATACGTGGAGATATCAAAAACTGATCGAGTTGGAGCAGTGAAGACCGTGGATTTTCACCATTGGAAGGACCACTAATCTTCTCTGCCTGGCAAGTAGAGATAAGCTGTGATTCTGTCGTGGTTGGAATCTACGGGTTGCAAGGACTTCTCGCTACTGATCCATGGGGTGATTCCTATATCGAATGCGGTAGGAGAGTGCCTTCGGTTCATCCTGTTCCTGGATGACTTGTATGGATGGATGTCTGACAGAGTATTTCCAAGGGGTCACGTACGTTGATTTCTTCAAACGTGCTATGGTTGTTGGCGGAGAATTGTCGTTCTCTTAGCTTCCAGCAAGAGTATTTTTGTGGATATCAATTAGTGATATCTGACGGATCTGACGATGTGGCATTCAAAGTGAATGACGACCAGATGATCAGAAGAAAATTTTGGCCTTAAGCCTCATCGGCCGGGAAATGACAAAAATCGGGCAGGCAGCATGGCTATGTGGGTCACTCCCATTAGAGTGTATAATCACCTATCTAGAGGAAATCCTATTTGCTTCTTAAATCTATGTTTCGATGCTGTCCCTTTTCGGGAGACGGTTGCTGATCCCAACCGTCAGTGATATACATTCGATACGCTCAAGCGAAATGAGTGGTCGGTCATGTGAGGGCCGGGTTGCAAGACGTTCTTGTTGAACCCAGTGTATTCGTCTCTAGAGATACACTATCGGCAGGTGGTCCCATACCTTGTCATAGTTGGAATCCAATCTCCAATAAGTGCCCGCGGTTTTGTTTGTATACTATATTTGTAGAGCGTGAGATGCAAGCGTTCTACTAGATTTCTATTTACTTGTATTTAGACATTATTATAATATCAGAAAAGATATTGGTTTCAAAAATGTTTTGGGTTATCGTAAGGTAAAAACCGTCCGTATTTATGTGTGGATTTGGTCTTACGATTATCCTTTTCTTTTGAAAAGATTTTGAACTTTAAAAATCATGATTGGATGATTTACCCTTAGTACTGTGCGAGTTTATCTCACTCTGGTTCACCAGACTGACCCGGTGTTTTGTAAATGCTCGGGTTAGCCTGGAGTGTACAGGTTTAGGTTATCGAATGCTGTGAAGTCCAGAGACGAGCTGGAGATGTTCAGGCGTATGATATTATATAGCTACTATTCCGCTGTGTGTTGTATATGGGAACAGATCATTATAACTGTCCCATTGTGTGAGGTACTCTGATACTGTAAGTATTTTTAAAGCTTTCAATAAAGATTTATTTCTGTATTATATTTTATTCCGTTGCGATGTGAGACTCCGTGTTGTGGTGTTACTTCTTCTTCTTCTATTATAATATTTCTTTCTTTCTTATCCCACCCTCTGAATTCTTTCTAATAACTATCCAGTGTTTTCGGTGCTTGGAGGATCGACATGAGTTACAGTAAAGGTATTTATGTCGATTTTCGGGGTCGAAATCTGCTGGGTCCTTACAGGTTTGATGGTATAGCATTCTGTTTCTTTCTCCTAGGTATGAGTTTTTATCTTATCAAAAAGTATAATTATTTTTTAGCAGCTAAGTTATATATGATGGAAATTTAGGGTTTACTGGATCTAATCGAAACCCTAAATTACTTGCGAAATTAACATTTAAAATTCGGATCTATGCAAAACGATAAATCAAAAGGGTTCATACCTTGCTTGTGTGTAAAATCGCCAAATTCGACTTACTCGATTTGATTGAATCTGTTGAAGTCTTCGAATTCGTTGAGCAGCGGAAGGACCGAATCATTAGCCCATCAAAGAAACGAGCCTCTACTGGTATCCACAAACGATGTTCTCGAGATCCTCTGATGGAACCGAGAGAAGGAGAGCCTGGTACTAGCCAAGAAGATTGGGATCTATAGTTTTTTCTGATTTGTGAATCGGATAAAACTAAAATGTAAAGGAGGCGGCCTCCTTTATAATGTCTCACACCACATTTTGTTGACCCATAGAACCCGTTCACCTTTGTTTAAATAAAATAATATGTCAAACCTTTTGATTTCCCTTTTATTCTAAACGTTCTCACCTTATACAACGTTTATATGTGTGACCCTATAGGTTGTTGCAGCATTGGCAACAATTTAAACTGTAAACAGTGAGCGGCACCTAGCAGTACATCGCTGCTACCCAAGCTACAACAATATCAATGATTCGATATGACCTTTGTGAATAGTGTATCAATATAATTTAGTCCTTTTAACCGTTATATCCAAGATTAAACTGGAGTCATGGATCGTATCATCCTCCTTATAGTTTAATCTGTTTACTTGGTCAATGAGTAGACTGCTTAAAACAAATCAATATTTGAGAATGGCCATGCATTTCACAGTCTCATTCAATCAAGAGGCCCATGGATATCACCACGAATATATCATAGGGTTAAATTCCATCTAGATCATTCATAATTTCATTCGACTCGAGATGTATCCAATAATCACCGTTATCGTTACTCTGTTACGAAATAACTTTAGATGATATCAAAACACAAATATCCTCGAATAAAATTATAATGATTTCAGGTCTGAGGACAATTACATCACTGTCACTATGAGAATAGCTTATGATACTATTAATTATATTCCATGGAGTTATCTCACTACGGGTCAGCCCAATACGATATTCTCCAATACGTATTTATATCTTGACTTTAATATCACGTATATTATTGATCAATGAGATGTGATCATCAATCATTCAATATACCAGTCTCAGCGCTTTATTGATGTCCTATATAAACAATAAAACTTGACCAGGGACATTTAAGAATTATAATACTTATCACATTCTACAATCTCAAGTTCAGTCTTACTCGAACTATATAATTCTGTATTATCATTCTAAGGACTTCTATTAAGTTATTATTTATATCACGCAGCAAATATAACATAATAGAATATATATTTTATTCCAAATAAAATAATAACAACAACATTGTTATCAATCTCATCAAATGGATTACCTCTAGGGCATAAACTCTAACAATCTCCCACTTGCACTAGAGTCAATCATTCATGTATCGTATACTCATGAAACTAGTGTGACTATTAAACTTCTGCTGCGACAGATTTTAATTCAGTAGGTATGCAACATTACAACGTTTGTAACCATGCAGATATGTTTATTTCCTCTGTGAACATCTTCACATAGGAATTATATTTCTTAAATATATGTTTTGATTAATAGTGAGTTTAAGGTTTTAGGCCTGAGCATCAGCCACATTGTTATCGCAACATATATCATTGGATCAACAATGAATTTATGAACTTTTAATCCAAACATTTTCAGAATCAGTATCTATTTCTTGTTTTAATAACTAATATTATCATCAATAATTAATGTGTTACCAATATAACACTAGAATTATTTTGACACTCCCACTCAATTTCTTGTCTATACAAGATTCAATAGTATTTTGCGGTTTTCGAGACATTTCGAATTATATTTTATTTCCTTTGATATCTAAGAGACTGGCTCTCCTTTAGAAGGATACCAATTCGAGCAATAAACATTTTATTCTCAAGTATTTACAGAGATAATATCCTTTTGTTTCTTTTGGGTATTCCACAAAATAATTATCAGATTTGGGACTGATCTAATCAAAGATAAGACGTTTAACAAACGCCTTACTACCCGAATCTTCATAATAGACAAACTAGGACATTTCCCAGTCCATATCTTATATGGCGTCTACAAACTCGTTTTAGTAGGATTAAATGCAATTGTTCTTAATTTAATTTGTTGGAGAATCTATATGACTTATCATTGATCGTACTATATCTTATAAGGTGTGATTTCTCTTGCTAGACACACCATTTCAATATGGTGTTCTAGATGGACAGAGTTGTGAAACAATTCCAAACTCGTTTGGATAGTCATTAAATAGTTGGCTTAATTATTCTCTTTTGATCTGATCGAAAAGTATTTAATTTTCTATTAAAATTGGTTTCTAACTTCATTTTGAATTCTTTGAACTTTTCAAAGGATTCTGATATGTGTTTCATAAGATACACATATCTGTATCTACTAATATCATCAGTAAATATAATGAAGTAATAAAACTTGTCTCTAGTTTATGTATTCATTGCTTCATATACATCATTATGTACAAGACCCAATACTTGTCACTTAATCCCTCTTTCAAGTGAAAAGATGATTCAGTTATTTTGCATAATAAACAAAATTTGTATTCTTCATATAATTCAAAATCAAATGATCTCAGAATACCATCATTAAGGATTTTTGATATACTTTCTTGTTTATATTGGCTAACTGGCAAAGCTAAAAGTATGCTAGATTTAAATCACTAAATTTAATCCACTCGGTATTTATGTCAAGTACATTATAGTTAAAGATTTACAAAATTCATTAACTATTTGTCAAATTCCATTAGATATTTCATTTAAATAAAATAAACAACAATTGTTCTTTTACTACAAATGAAATTTAAACCTGTCAAAACAAGACTTATAATAACATTTATTTTAAACGGAATTTCATAATAACAATTATTTTATCTATTTTAATTAAGCCAGTATATAGAACAAGAATCAACTTCCTATGGATAATACAACAACATTTGTTTTATTTCCAATCACAAGTCCATTTGTCCTTTTATGAGTTTTCTACTTATTTTGTAATTTCTATAAATCAACATACACTTATGTGATTTATATCTAGTATCTAATACTAGAAACTTATATAAGTAGATTTTATAACATTTATATCTTTATTGGTTAAAGTCATACTTTAACATTTATTTTAGATCCTCTATACTTGTTAGAACAATTACGTCTTAATTTGTTTGAGGACAATCCCCAAATTTCAATGTTAGTCAAGAAATTTGATTCAATTCAATTTATCCTTCTTAAGGATTAATTTAAATTATCGGAGTTATTTATTATTTAATATTTACAGTAGATAATAAATAATAAGTGATTCTTTAATATTTATTTAATATAAATTTTGACAATCAAAATTGTATACTAACATAAACGTGTAATCTAAACTAAAATATGCTCCCACTCAAATTAACATCCCTTTGTTTATATATCTATATCATTATATACATATAATGGTATTCCAAGATCCATATCTAGTCATGCCTTGAAACTGCTTTGGCTGAACTCAAAACACAACCTTTTAGGTAGACATCTTATGTCAATTATATCATATATAATTCTTGGATCGCATGATGAACATTTAGTTCAGTATTATTCTTTTGCTCAAATATAGAATAATTCACGCTGTTGTCTCTCAGGCCATAATCGTATTATGCAGCCTAGTTAAGTCAGACCCAATAATAGGTTGGAGCACCACATTTTACTCCATCGCATATAACCAAAATAAAAGGTGTACAATGCTTTGGCGTTAGTTACAACCAGCGATTTTGGACAGTGATGAGTATATTATTGGAAGACGTCACCATGACTTAATATAACAAAATTTGCTTTAAAGGGATTTATAACTCGTAGTGAAAACAATATTAAAGTTATTTACATATATCATAATATATGTATTTTATATCCATAATATAATTTTTTGATTTAAATAAAATATGTGAAACACATTTATATTTAAATTCAATATTATATATGAAACCAAGTTTTATTCTTATTCGAACATTTCAAAATAATAATAATAATTGGTTAACGTAAAGCTTGTATGTAAAAATTAGCAAGAAATCATATCCATTTCTAGATACATACAACATATAAGACCAAACAATTAAAGCCCTATTAGAAAAAGAAACGTTGAGCGAGCCTATTGATATCAAGGTCCAATACATTTCCCAAAATTTACATACCCTAATTAGTTAAATAATATAGATCAACCCATCATATTGAATTTCATAAACGCATACAGGAAATAGGTATCCAATACATTTCCCAACACAAAATTCACAGCTTCATGCATTTTGTAACTGATTTAACAATTTAAATTAAAATACAGTAAATCAAATCATACTAACCATAAGCTTACATATACTTATGAAAGGTCCAACCCTTTCCAGTATAATTAAATTCTAAGATGCAATAGACCTTCTATTCATATATTGTTAACTAACAATATTTGTACATGCTTCTAGATGTTATATGTATGTATAACTTGTTATGCATACATATGAATTAGTTTATTCACTACACAGCAATTCATTCATTACCCAGCAAGACATACATTAATATTTGCATACATTATACAGATAGATATATATGAATAGAATATGCCCTTGATTCTCATATGTAGTTTGAACATCCAGAACAAGTCAAACATGTCTTTTGCATTCTGATTTCATTGTTGTTCTCTCGTTAGGAATTTTATTGTTGCTATTCCCACTGAAACAGTTTAGCAATGAGCTTACAGTTCCCCTTTAACCCCTGTTAAACAAATTTTAACACATAGGTCAATACATCAAATGTATTTGTTATGTTTGCATTGGGTTTAGTGTGTTAGCAATAATTCAAGTACATCAAATGTATATGAATCTATTTAAGGACTGTCACGAGCATTGTGAATCAAGCATGTGGATAATAATTCAAATATATTTAACATATAAATATATTTACATATACATATATCAATTATATATGTATATTACTCTGTTTTTACCTCAACTTTATACTTGGTTGAATATATATATGTCATACATACATATAATATAAGCAGTATCAATTTAACATGGCATGCTATCATAAGTGTATATCTATAAGATCAATATAACAATTATTTGATCACCAATTTATAAGTATTACACAGTCTACAATTACTAAATCAAACAATTTTGATATTGAATTTTCAAAATGAATTGTATTCAGGTTTTCTAACTATACACATATAACTATTATATGTATACATATATTTATTTATACTCATAGTACAAATCAAATGTTAAGATATAATTTGCTACAATAATTAAATCATGTTTAAGCAATACATATGTCAAATAAAGTAAATTTATGTAATGCCAATATAGGGTTCAAGTTCAAAACTTGTTTAAAGTCTGAATGAATAACTGATATACAATGTTGTATTAAAACTGAAGTTCCCTTTTTCAGTTTAACCTGTCATTAAGGTGTATCAACATATATATATATATTGCAGTAAGTACCATTTCATCATATGAAATGTTCATAAGGGCATTAGTGTAGTAATACTAAATTCCAGTATATTTAGGACAAAACAAACAATACAATGTGTAAATAGTTATTGATGCAGAAGCAACAATACAGTATATATATAATGCAATGCATATGCAGGCTATTTATCAAATAGATATCAATCATATCATATATCTAAAATTGCACATAAATTCAAATTCATGAATATATCACAATCGACTGTGTATGATATTCCAGATTCTATTTTGTTCATTAATAAAATTATATCATATGTATTAAACTGTCATAACAGAAATTTTAAATACATATTACCAAATAAATATCAAATATTAATTCAGATTATGTATAGTAGAACTAAACAAATTTTTCTTTGTCATGAAACAGTTTCCTTGCAAAATTATTCGTTCATTACTTTCAGATCTCATCTATATTTATTTATTTTTTATTAGTCAATCATATTGATTTATAACAGGCAGGAGTCTATCCATGTTTATAGGTCCAAATATAGGATACCACAATTTGATAAACTGGGTTATTAAATTTGTGAAACATTGTCAATATCCAAAGCCATGAACTTAACTCTAAATTTTATATCAAATATAAAATTCATTCATAAAATAAATATTCTTTGTATCAAATACAACATCAGCAGAACATAGTTCATTTCTGGAATACCTCTCTCATCTAACTTTATGGAATAACCAAGTCACATGACATTTGTTATGACTCGGAATCATTCCTGGTCATTATCAATATAATGAGATTTTTTTTTGTATGAATCATTAATTCAAGTTGTAAAATCCTTTTGTCCAATTTTCAATCAAATTACAACCAAATGATCTGTTTTTACGAAAACACTGTCTAAACAGTTTTTCATATAAACGATCTCAGTAATTCAATTCCAAATTCATATTACATATGCAGTACCCTCATATACATCACATATATTTTACAGTCTACAAATCATAATACCTTTTGTAATGATTTGAAGCTATCATGTTCATTATCATCATAATGTAATTTTAAGATCATAATCATGCCAGGATATATGTTTCATTTTTGATGAATCATATTCATCAAAATTATTTCTTTTATAAAATAGGTACATATTACCTTATATATAAGGTAGCAGGAGCATAATCTATATGTATTACATATCAGATATGAATACTATGATAAAGATTTAAACATATTTTAAAGCCAAAAGTCTGCATACTACATGTCATAATATGTGTTTAGAATAAAACCCACAAATTAGATTTGTATATTGTATATATAATCATCAACATATCTTGATATACAAGATGATTATATAAGCAAATTCATATGTAAACCAGTCTTAAAACAGATCAGTATCCAGAATTATAGCTAAAGGGTATGTATATCCTGATATACCTTATTGGCTCATCCAAATAAAAAATTTGGATTTGGTACTTATAATTATATTATAAACCAACATATGAACATTTCATATTTTAAAAACAATCGTACAGATTAAATTACTATACCAAAGCCATACTGAATTAACAGTTAATTCATATGCCAAACACTTGACAGGATGGCATTTATCAATCATTAACTAGAATTATTGTCAATGATCAACAATTCGGTTATAATTAATCCAGGACTTAATTATTGTAGTTGTAAAATTTGACTGTTTTCATTCAACTGCACAGATTTACAGATTCACAATATACATACAAAATCAAATCAAAATGACTTGATATGTTAGATTAATCAAAACTGGCTTTTGATTAATACATAGGGCTCCATGGTCCATTAAAATAACAATATTAAACAAAGTTAATATTTATAATCAACTATAAATTATTACTGGATACTATAAAATCGTTTATGGAAAAATGATTTCAATATCAAGTATCAAATACATGAGTACTATAACAGTGAAACAATTTCACTGTTACGAATGAATTTAGTTCAAAACTTAAAATCAGTATATGTAACAGTATGATTATCCAGGATTATAAGCAGATATGAATCAAAATTAGCATTCGAAATATCGAATTTTGCAACCTAGCTCTGATACCACTGATGGAAATTTAGGGTTTACTGGATCTAATCGAAACCACAAATTACTTGCGAAATTAACATTTAAAATTCGAATCTATGAAAAACGATAAATCAAAAGGGTTCATACCTTGCTTGTGTGTAAAATCTCCAAATTCGACTTACTCGATTTGATTGAATCTGTTGAAGTCTTCGAATTCGTTGAGCAGCGGAAGGACCGAATCATTAGCCCATCAAAGAAACGAGCCTCTACTGGTATCCACAAACGATGTTCTCGAGATCCTCTGATGGAACCGAGAGAAGGAGAGCCTGGTACTAGCCAATAAGATTGGGATCTAGGGTTTTTTCTGATTTGTGAATCGGATAAAACTAAAATGTAAAGGAGGCGGCCTCCTTTATAATGTCTCACACCACATTTTGTTAACCCATAGAACCCATTCACCTTTGTTTAAATAAAAGAATATGTCAAACCTTTTGATTTCCCTTTTATTCTAAACGTTCTCACCGTATACAACGTTTATATGTGTGACCCTATAGGTTGTTGCAGCGTTGGCAACAATTTAAACACTTAAACTGTAAACAGTGAGCGGCACCTAGTAGTACATCACTGCTACCCAAGCTACAACAATATCAATGATTCGATATGACCTTTGTGAATAGTGTATCAATAGAATTTAGTCCTTTTAACCGTTATATCCAAGATTAAACTGGAGTCATGGATCGTATCATCCTCCTTATAGTTTAATCTGTTTTCTTGATCAATGAGTAGACTGCTTAAAACAAATCAATATTTGAGCATGGCCATGCATTTCACAGTCTCACTCAATCAAGAGGCCCATGGATATCACCACGAATATATCATAGGGTTAAATTCCATCTAGATCATTCATAATTTTCATTCGACTCGAGATGTATCCAATAATCACCGTTATCATTACTCTATTACGAAATAACTTTAGATGATGTAACACCCCACACCCGCTAAGGTCACTCACTAAGGGAATGCCTTAGCTTCGGTGGAGTATTTAAGTGAATATAGAACTAAAAAATTACAACAAGACAGATATAAGTAATACTTGATATTTAAAACATCATTTCATTGCAACAGAAGGTAAACATGTTTGGTTACATATCAAAACCAACAAGAGTCAAGTACAAAATATCCATCTCGTTAAAACATAAGTACATAATCCCACTACATACTAATAGCCATAATAGAAAAGATAACCGAGCTTTTCTTCAAGAGTCCAAGCACCAAAAGATAGATAAAGCAATCCAATCAAAGCCCACTAGTGCTAGGCCCACACCGATAACCTGAGGGTTGGGGGAAAAAGATAAAAACAACGGGGTCAGACATAAGTCTGAGTGAGCCCTATAACTTTAACAATACAATCATTGAATAATTAGGGTATGATATAAACCTGGTATGGTACGACTGGGGATAAATGACTACACTAGGCAGCCAATTAGACTTAGGATAAACTAAGATAACGGTAAAGACGCGCCTATCCTCCCAAGGATAAATACTACTCTGCACCACACCAGATCTACCCACCCAAGGGAAATTCCTACACTGCACCACACCAGATCTACCCACCCAAGGGTAATTCCTACTTAAAGGTTGATCCCACTAAGTGTACTTAGTAATTTTAATAGTAGTTTCGTGTACCCCTAGCTGACTACATAGGTGCCGTCTGCCCCTATCTCCACTAGGTGTACCCACAACTTAGTAATTTTAATAGTAGTCTCTTGTACCCCTAGCTGACTACATAGGTGCCGTCTGCCCCTATCTCCACTAGGTGTACCTGCTACTCCCCAAGCGATCGGCTCCTTACCGTAGATACCCATGCTGGCCCCACAGTGGGGTGTATCACACCCCAAAGTGGCAACCCGATAATATCAATGGTGCACGGCTTATATCTACATGATGCAACAACGTCTTACCTACCAGCCCGGGTCCACACACGCATATGAAACCCGTTGGACTCGCGTTGCCACCGCTACCCCGTTTTGGCCTCTTATAGTCAAGCCCAGTACGCGTGTCCCGTCCTCGACATGGGTCGAGCCCAATAAGATACATATGGGTTACTGGTTGAAATGGGCCCCCACAAGCTACTACTTAAGCTTGTCATTTTATCTAGTGCATCCCACTTAACCCCTTTTTCATAATCATGCCCACTTACATGTTAAGGTTTGGTTAAGTCATCTAATCATATTTCAATTGCCACTCAAGGCACCCACTAGATTTCCACATGCCACCCAAGGCACCCACTTGATTTCCACATGCCACCCAAGGCACCCACTCAACCCTTTAATCATGTTTAGTTACATGTTCCACTTTGGTTAAGTATTCTAGTCGTATTCTCTATTGCCACCCAAGGCAACCCACTAGATTTTTCCACATGCCACCCAAGGCACCCACTTAACCCTTTAATCATGTTTAGTTACATGTTCCACTTTGGTTAAGTATTCTATCGTATTCTCTATTGCCACCCAAGGCAACCCACTAGATTTTTCCACATGCCACCCAAGGCACCCACTTAACCCTTTAATCATGTTTAATTACATGTCCCACTTTGGTTAAGTATTTTAATCTTATCTTCTATTGCCACCCAAGGCAACCACTAGATTTCCTCATGCCACCCAAGGCACCCACTTTATTGTATATAACGGTGTTGTATACATAATTATATGATTTTTATTTGATGATAACAAACAAGTATATATTATTTTAAATGTGTTTGTTACTGTACTGTTCTATATTTACATCACAAACAAGAATATAATATTTATATTTAAATAAAATATGACTGTACAGAAATTCAAAGATATTCACGGTATTTTATTTAAATATAATATCTTATTTCAACATTCCATACAGTACAAAATTTATAACTCCACTATTTGTACATCACTGAATTTCATTTACATATCAGCTCTTCACTAAAAAATTTTACTGACTCATATACATATACAAATTGCACAGTGTTATCTTTAGTCTTCAGTCTGTCCAGTCACTGTCAGTCCAGTCATCGTCTTCATACCTGTCATTCACAGAAACACACACACAGTACACTGCAATAGAAATAAAATTGAATTCATGCCTCAGAATTTCGGTGTGTTTCTCATCATTTTTCTGACTCGATCTGATTTGATCAGCCTCGACATAATCACACTAGTTTGCTGATTTTTGATCAGCCCCAACATAGTGTGACTAGTCTGCTGATATATCTTAAAAACAAAATGTCAAACATTAAAATTCAAAAGGGTCGAGCACAAGAGATGGTATACTCATATTTCAGGTGCAAAACAGTGAAACCAAACATGTCAATACAAGAAGAAAAGCAGTTCAGCTAACAGCCAACATGTTGATAACATATAAAGACAGTGTGGAGGATGAAAGCATACATACACAGGCAAAGACACAGACAGTTCAAGTTAATGTGGAACTCAGCATATAAATGAAGATGTAGTGTCATCAGCATAGGTGTACATGACTTAATGTGCTTGGCATAACATGGATGAGGATAAGTAGCAACAAGTCAGTATGGATCAATACATCAAGATCAAATAAAAGTATACAGCATGGTGCAATGAAGAATGGTCGAGCCAGATTAGCAAAGGGTTGGTACAACTATAAATCAGATCACAATGACATATATCAAAACATGGCAAATCAGCAAGTATGTATACAAGACAGGTTGTGCAAATGATCAAGCATGGCAGCAGATAATGGCCACAGCAATGCGGACTCAAGCAAATGGAAACAGGTCAGGAAAGGTGTGAACATGATGACTCAGCAAAATGGAGCATGATGCATACATCAAAGAAAGTGGACAGAGGCAACATAATGGAAATAGAGCACAACAGCATATTCAATGATCACAGTAAACACAAGCATGAATTTTAAAATGACTCAGCAAATCAAAGAGTCAGTGTAACATGTTTTTATGGCATGTTTTTTTTTAAAAAAAAGTGTGTTCACATATGAAATACATGAGGAGCATATCAGGTCTGGCTTAATGAAAGTGACAATTGGACAAAGAACAGCAATAAGCTCAAATGAAACAAGGAATATACATGCAGTATGGTTAAAGTGAACCTGCCAATTTGATTCAGCAGTGCATCAGGCAATTCTTACATATATGGTTTAGCATGGCTCAAACTTTCTTGCTTACTCACACACAAATGGACAACAAATAAAATGTATGGGGCAATACTCAAGTGCATCTCAGTCAAGTCAAGTGAAACAAGTGTGCTGCAGGTTCTAGTTTTTTTTTTTTCAAATTGCACTTGCAAACTTTCCAGAAATATGCATGCTAGAATTCAATGAAGAGAAAACAATTTTATTGTTTTTAGAAATCACAGAGTGAATACAGGCGTGAAATAAATTGATTCCAGGATTTCCTTAAATGAAATCTCTTTTAGGAAATGAACAGTAAAGTTTTTGGTAAAATCCTCATAGTTACTCATGCAGGCAGTTTTGGGTAAGGATTCAATCATACACAGACAGTGTATTTATTTGTAGAAAATCATGCAAGGAGAATCATGTTTGGCAAGTTTTTAATCGGCCAAAATCAATCAGAAAAGGAACAAAGTCAATCAAAAAGGAAAGTTCTCAACAACAAATCAAGTCAGGATTCATTTTGTGTGACGGCAAGGAATCTCGCTCGGTCCGAACCAGTCGCTAAACCGATCCAGACCGTTCGAAACGCCCTATCGTTTGAGAACAGGACAAAACAGAACGCATATAGAAGAACATTTCATTGCTATATTACAACAATGCATCAGATTACAAGAATATACAGAGTATAAAAGAATATTACACAGAAGTATCAGAGATTTAAATTACATTAAATACATAGCAGCGGAAAATAATACAATAAACAACTAGAAGAGATATACGGATACAAAGCTTTCCGGATATCGTTCCAGCTGTAAACCAGGATCCTGTGAATATAAATCTGCAAAACCAAAACTACTAGCTGCCCGTGTCAAAATAAGGGCACCCAGAGTTTAGGTTAAAACAATAAACTCCAGGTCAGTCATGGGACTGGTGTGAGAACTAAAACAGTTATTAATCTTTATTTTAAAGTTAGGTAAATCAAGGGACCACGCCGTATAACACGGAACGGGTTTCCTCCCAAGAACACCAGTGCATAAAACAACAGCGCAATGCTAAATAAAGAAAAATGAAGCTGTTATAAGACCCAGGTCCTATCACACAATGCAACGCAAGCCGGGGGATAAGGTTTTCCCTTATAACAGCCAAAGAATGCTTGATACGCTTAAAACAAATCATTTGATACTATTATAAGTGCATAGTGTATAAAACAACTTCAAATCATAAGTATCAATCATAGGCGGCATGAGCGTCCCATGCCACTATGTCGCCATATATAGGTTTACAAATAAAACCGCAAATGTCACGTATTTGGAAATTGGATTTCCATCTATGAACCGAGGCAAAAGATAGTCCTCAACCGATTCGAGACTGCCTAGCCCGAGTCTCAGGCAAGCGCGCAGGCAAGCCTTGGAGCGACAGGGCCGGTCCACCGACGTGGATTATTATACCTGAGCACTACGTTTCGCCGCCCTTTGGGGCGTAAGCGAGCCAACGAATGACTCCATCGGACCCGGATCGTCCGATCTAACCGAGGCGCCTCGCAACAGCAACAACCACATAAGTCAAACTCGTCAGGGCGTGTAAAACCACTGACGCCACTTCTAGCTAGGAGGAAACGCAGGCCCTCCCTGAGGTCCGTCTCCCGTTTTTGGTTCATACCGGGTGTGAAACACGCGAGGTAAACGTTACACAAAGCTACGCCACAAAGGCCGTGCTTTGATCATCACCACAAGACTTTGCTTTTCAACAGAAGCCTTGATCATTTGCATCTTAGCATGCCACACAGGCAAACCATCCTATGCAACCGATATCAGTCACACAGAATGAAATCCGATGTCAGACACACAGTCCATTTACAAGTCCGTCCTGGGTCTGAACGAAACCGGAGGCACCTAGTACCCCGCATATCCATCGATCTCCAAGTACGTCTGGACGATCACTAACTGTTTCCATCTTCTTGGGTGTACAGCCCAATCAAGATCATCAGTTATCACCCAAACGACGTGAAGACCTCCGGTCTTCGACCATCGTCTTCATCTTTGACTTATCGTCGTATCAGTTATTCAGAATGGGATAAACCCGGTCTTTCCGAATAACTCGCGTATATTTAAAATAAGTGTTACACAAACACAACATACGCCTCATTCCAATTCATTAGTCACTAACCGTAAATTAATCAAGAGAATAATTCCCCAAACATTAACCCCGAAGGCCGAAACCAACATCAGATCAATATCCAGAAAACCATTCTGCTTGGCTAACCGACAGTTAGTTTCTAAATTTCACATTCATAGGGAAAGGTTCCCATTAATTTTATCAAAGATAAATTCCTTGAATTTATTCTTTAATCCATTTTTGAATATCAATTCCAACTAGTCGGGATTAGCGAACCTTACCGAAGTAATTATTTGTTTTAATTTCCCAATCCCAACCTATTCATCCCATGAAGTAAAACTGGTAATACTTCATATCTAACACCACAGTGTTATCGGTAAATTCAATTACCATTTCACGTTCAAATCTAATTAAAGATTTAACTATCGCCTGGAGCAAAACTGGTAATACTCCATTTTCGATCTTTTCAATCTAATTAAAGATTCATTAAAACTCCACTTAGTTTTAATCGTTAACCGGGTTAAAGAATCCGTGTCATTTAAAACACGGTTCACGATAAACCCAAAGTTACATTCATTAATTATCGGGTTAAAGAACGAGTGTTATTTAAAACACTGTTCACGATAAACCCAAAAATCAATATCAGTTCAATTCCAATTAAATATTATTTAATTGGCACAACTCATTAAATCTAAATAAAAAGATTTAATCTTTTCTCAACTGGGTTCAAGAACAGTGTTAGTGAAGACACCATTCACGACAAACCCAAATCACATTTGATATTAAATACAAGGCTCTGAATAGAAAATATCCCGGCTTATATTCAATATCAAATTCTACGATTAACAAATGTCGTATTGGAAATAACGGTATAAATATATATATATCTTTCAAATTTCCATAACAACATCTGCATAATCCCGAATTCCAACATCGAAATATTCCGAAGACAATTTCGATTCAAATCCACTCCAATGCAATCATTGGATATTCTGGTTATTTTTAAAACCCTTTTCAAATTCAATTTATTTATTTAAAAATAAATAGAATTATAATTCTAGTTCAAAACTAGTTCATTTCGATAAAAATCTATTTTTATCTTTTCAAATATGGAGTTTTTCATCCCAAATCTTTCTAAATCATTTCTTATGATTTTACATAAATTATTACTATTTTTAATAATTTTATCAAGGCCCGTACAGTCGATTTCCATCAATGGCCATCGAACTGCACTTACAGCGACCTTTTTCGAATTTGATTTGGACATAATTCCAAATCCAACCGTTAGATTTCTAATTTCTAATATTCGTTAGAAAGCTCTTTTCGATACGAACCCAGCGGTTCCGGTTTTAGGAGAATCCGACGGTCGGATCTCCCGTAATGTCCGTTTGAAATAAATGGTCGAAATTCGCGAACTGCCGCGGCGCGGCGCGTTCTATTCAGGCCATTATATTTTATATATATAATATATATAATATATACTTCGTCGATTTCTATTTAAAACGAATTTTATAAATCGTTTTAATTTCATTTCAAAAGCAATTTCAACTTCCATTTCAATTCAAATCAAAATTGAATTCTTCTTTATAAATTCGTTTTAAAATTCATTTCTATTCAATTCAAATTTCAATTCAATTTGAATTCATTTCAATTCGCTTTCAATTCCATTTGAATTCGTTTTCAATTCAATTCATTTCGAAATCGTTTTCAATTCATTTTGAATTCGTTTTCAATTCATTTCGAAATCGTTTTCAATTCATTTTGAATTCGTTTTCAATTCAATTCATTTCGAAATCGTTTTCAATTCATTTTGAATTCGTTTTCAATTCAATTCATTACGAAATCGTTTTCAATTCATTTCATTTCGAAATCGATAAAATCGATATAAATATCGTTCACGTCAAAATGGCGTCAATCTAATCAACACGGCTTCATAAATTTCTATTTTCAAAATAGTTGTTATTATCAAAATATTTCGTTCAACACATGACCAATCTCAATGAATGAGTACTGTCAACACATGAACTTTTATTTTATATTGATAAAGATGTAAATTTTATTACTAAAATATTTCGTTCAACACATGACCAATCTCAATGAATGAGTACTGTCAACACATGAACTTTTATTTTATAATATTCTTTATTTTTCAAATTGGAATGAGGCCCAATCAATTACCATATAAAGTTAATTATATGGATTTTCATACAACACATGTATATAATAGCATGGAAAATAATCAACCATCAACCAAAGTGCATTACACTGTATAAGCATCAAATAAAGATATCTAACGCTTATAACAGCATGTCAATCAATCGATCGACATATTTAATCAATCAGGATGAGTGAACTTCAAATTTCATCCTAACACCCGTGTGGGGTTTCAAACAATCAAACACATATTTTATCTGTGCTGTTGGGCGATGTGTAAAATTTATCGTCCCAATCAATATCAGTCAAATCAGTGTACATAAACAAACCGTCTGGTTTGTAAATGAATATTTTATTTTATTCACATTCACGTTAAAAACTATATTTTTAACGATAAAATATTTATTCCAACACATGAATTTTCTTTTCAGTTCATTTATTCAATAAATGACATTTTTATTTTTCTAACATACTTCAGAAAATTTCGGCGGCATAACGGCACGATACTAGAAACGGGACGAGGCCTAGCCTTATCCCCGGTCTAGTGAAGGCCCACGCCATTCACACATCAATCAAACCATTCAATTCACCAAACAATTCAATTTCGAATCAAATCACATAACTAATCTATGCAACCAAACAAACAAGTCCATGGTCTGTGGACGATTGTGTCGGGTGCTACTAAGCACCGTCTGCATCCTAGTATATATATATATATAACTAGAAAATAAATTTGAAAGGTGAGAAATTCTCACATATAGCTATCCTAGCTCCACGGCTCTTCATTTGCAGAAGTCTTCGTCGTTTCGCCTTTTTGTCACCTTCGTTGCCCAAGGCCACTATATATATAAAAATCGAATTTTTATTTCAAAGTTCAATATATAAAAATCGAATTTTTATTTCAAAGTTCAATATATAAAAATCGAATTTTTATTTCAAAGTTCAATATATAAAAATCGAATTTTTATTTCAAAGTTCAATATATAAAAATCGAATTTTTATTTTAAAGTTCAATATATAAAAATCGAATTTTTATTTCAAAGTTCAATATATAAAAATCGAATTTTTATTTCAAAGTTCAATATATAAAAATCGAATTTTTATTTCAAAGTTCAATATATAAAAATCATCTTTTTTTTTTCTATTTCAAACCTTTAAAATAAAAATCAGTTTTTAAATTTAAAATAAAAATCAGTTTTTAAATTTAAAATAAAAACAGTTTTAATCATTTTATAAAAACAGTTTTAAAAATCATCTTTTTTTTCTTTTTTATTTTTTTTTCAGTTCATATATAAAACAAAATAAAATAAATAAATAAATAAAAGAAAAGACTTACAGGGGGGTCGACGATGCTTGGAGGAGGGGAGGGAGAAGGGTGCGCCAGCCTCTGGCAACCTGCGGTGGTGGCGGGCGGGGCAACGGGGTCTGGACGCATTCGAAAAAGGGGGAGGTGGGTTGGTCTCAGTCTCGAGATCGGTGGAGGAGGTGCGGAGGGAAGGCGATGGAGGAGGGGGGGTCGCCTGGTGGTCGGCGGCGGCTGCGAGCGATTTAGGGCGTAGGTTATTTTTTTTTTCTCTGATTCGTTTTGAAATGAAACGAAAGGGGGGGTCTAAATGAAAAAAAAAAGTTATTAATATTAAATTTTATTTTAATTTATTTTCTCCTTAGAGTTGACTTTTTTATTCGACTTCGAAACGAGGCCCACCGACTGTCGTCCATAGCGTTTCACCCCCATTTCGAACACAATGGGATATGCCTCGTAAGCTGATTCGGCTGTTACAATCAGTTTTCGTTAAATTTACATTTAAATCACTATATTGAATTTTAAACGTACATTTCAAATTACCGGGGTCACATATTAACTCTAAAAATTCTCGAAAAATATTTTCTAGCTTCGTATTGACGATACGGTCCTAACAAAACTAGTTTCGTCGAATTCTGAGACCGTTGGAAAAATGGCCAATTTCCAGTCGATTAAAATCAACTGAAACTGGTCAAACGCGTTTTCCTTTGCCACGCTCACATATTGATTCGAAAAATTATGAAATTTGAAATCTAGCAATAACTTTACATCCCGGACCCAACAAAACTGGTTTCATCGAAATCCGAGGTCGTTTGCAAAATGTCCATTTTTAAGGGCCTGAATTCCATAGCGACTATTCAGAATTTTCAACTGGACATATCTTTTGATTCCGGCTACGAACTTTTGATTTTTCGGATTCATTGGAAAGATATTCACTATTAGATTCCATTATTTTTGGTTTCACTAAAATCCGGATTGTTTTGCACCCGGTACATTCAATTGAAGTTTGAAATCGAATTATCGAACTACCGCGCCATTTTCAATTCTATTTATAATTATATATAATTATTTATATTCTAACGACGACGCGTATAAATATATACGTTCGAATTATATTCAAAATAAATTTTCGTCGATATTATTTAAAATAATTCATTTTAAATAATCAAAATTCGCTAAAATGGCAAAAATAAAAATTTTAAACTGGCCCAGATTTTCCGGGTTGTTACAATCTCCCCCACTTAAAACTTTTCGTCCCCGAAAAGGAACAAAGTCGAAAGTGGTTTGATAATTCAACTCTACGCTCGATCTGGCTTCTATTCTCCAACTCTTTAGTTTCTGAGAATTTTCAAAATTTCAAAAATTTGGCTAACACCCTAAATTTTCGAAAAATTTTGCCATAACCTCCCCTGCACCGGGAGCATCGGGGAATTTCAAATAGCTTCCCCGGTCCTTCAGATCTCAAAAAGAAAAAGAAAAAGCCAAGCGGCTAGCCAATAGGCTCACAAAATCATCATCACCCAAACAAAACAGGAAATTATGTAGTAAACATGTACCTATTTGTCGGGCAAACAAATTTTATTCTCTGGCTCTAGCCTCCTTGCTATGACCTGTTCAATGATATATATGTATATGCAAGCAAATGCAACCAATTTTCAATACAATTTAATATTTGTTTCAATTAGGCATAAATGGTTAAAAATTAGCAAACAAATAAACAAACAACACAAACATCAATCAATTAGTGGATTAACGTTTTAAATTCATAATTTTGATACATATACAAAAATCAGATTCTTGATGCCAAATCACAACCATAGGCCCTATCTAATTTTGGTTCTCACACCAGTCAATAGGAAATATATAGAAAATCACACCTTCGAAACTCGAACATAAATGTTGATGATGCGATCGCTATCATCAATATCATCTTCGGGCGACTAGAGTGTAATGCTATATCTATCCAATATATTAAAATTTCAAATACACGTGGATCAGACGTATACTTAAAATCTATATATACTGGATTGTCCACATCAATATAAATAAATAACCAAATACGAATAATTGATTTAAATTTTCAAAACAAAAATTTGTTTTCACTTTTAAAATATACTCTTCACACTCGTTCTAGGATACTACTGATCCTATCTCTAACGAGTCATCCCATTGGATATTACTAATCCAATTATCTGATGAATTCTTTCGTATGGTTCTAATGTGCCTTGTTCTCTGAGCTTTGTAAACCAAAGCTCTGATACCAACTGTGACGGCAAGGAATCTCGCTCGGTCCGAACCAGTCGCTAAACCGATCCAGACCGTTCGAAACGCCCTATCGTTTGAGAACAGGACAAAACAGAACGCATATAGAAGAACATTTCATTGCTATATTACAACAATGCATCAGATTACAAGAATATACAGAGTATAAAAGAATATTACACAGAAGTATCAGAGATTTAAATTACATTAAATACATAGCAGCGGAAAATAATACAATAAACAACTAGAAGAGATATACGGATACAAAGCTTTCCGGATATCGTTCCAGCTGTAAACCAGGATCCTGTGAATATAAATCTGCAAAACCAAAACTACTAGCTGCCCGTGTCAAAATAAGGGCACCCAGAGTTTAGGTTAAAACAATAAACTCCAGGTCAGTCATGGGACTGGTGTGAGAACTAAAACAGTTATTAATCTTTATTTTAAAGTTAGGTAAATCAAGGGACCACGCCGTATAACACGGAACGGGTTTCCTCCCAAGAACACCAGTGCATAAAACAACAGCGCAATGCTAAATAAAGAAAAATGAAGCTGTTATAAGACCCAGGTCCTATCACACAATGCAACGCAAGCCGGGGGATAGGGTTTTCCCTTATAACAGCCAAAGAATGCTTGATACGCTTAAAACAAATCATTTGATACTATTATAAGTGCATAGTGTATAAAACAACTTCAAATCATAAGTATCAATCATAGGCGGCATGAGCGTCCCATGCCACTATGTCGCCATATATAGGTTTACAAATAAAACCGCAAATGTCACGTATTTGGAAATTGGATTTCCATCTATGAACCGAGGCAAAAGATAGTCCTCAACCGATTCGAGACTGCCTAGCCCGAGTCTCAGGCAAGCGCGCAGGCAAGCCTTGGAGCGACAGGGCCGGTCCACCGACGTGGATTATTATACCTGAGCACTACGTTTCGCCGCCCTTTGGGGCGTAAGCGAGCCAACGAATGACTCCATCGGACCCGGATCGTCCGATCTAACCGAGGCGCCTCGCAACAGCAACAACCACATAAGTCAAACTCGTCAGGGCGTGTAAAACCACTGACGCCACTTCTAGCTAGGAGGAAACGCAGGCCCTCCCTGAGGTCCGTCTCCCGTTTTTGGTTCATACCGGGTGTGAAACACGCGAGGTAAACGTTACACAAAGCTACGCCACAAAGGCCGTGCTTTGATCATCACCACAAGACTTTGCTTTTCAACAGAAGCCTTGATCATTTGCATCTTAGCATGCCACACAGGCAAACCATCCTATGCAACCGATATCAGTCACACAGAATGAAATCCGATGTCAGACACACAGTCCATTTACAAGTCCGTCCTGGGTCTGAACGAAACCGGAGGCACCTAGTACCCCGCATATCCATCGATCTCCAAGTACGTCTGGACGATAACTAACTGTTTCCATCTTCTTGGGTGTACAGCCCAATCAAGATCATCAGTTATCACCCAAACGACGTGAAGACCTCCGGTCTTCGACCATCGTCTTCATCTTTGACTTATCGTCGTATCAGTTATTCAGAATGGGATAAACCCGGTCTTTCCGAATAACTCGCGTATATTTAAAATAAGTGTTACACAAACACAACATACGCCTCATTCCAATTCATTAGTCACTAACCGTAAATTAATCAAGAGAATAATTCCCCAAACATTAACCCCGAAGGCCGAAACCAACATCAGATCAATATCCAGAAAACCATTCTGCTTGGCTAACCGACAGTTAGTTTCTAAATTTCACATTCATAGGGAAAGGTTCCCATTAATTTTATCAAAGATAAATTCCTTGAATTTATTCTTTAATCCATTTTTGAATATCAATTCCAACTAGTCGGGATTAGCGAACCTTACCGAAGTAATTATTTGTTTTAATTTCCCAATCCCAACCTATTCATCCCATGAAGTAAAACTGGTATACTTCATATCTAACACCACAGTGTTATCGGTAAATTCAATTACCATTTCACGTTCAAATCTAATTAAAGATTTAACTATCGCCTGGAGCAAAACTGGTAATACTCCATTTTCGATCTTTTCAATCTAATTAAAGATTCATTAAAACTCCACTTAGTTTTAATCGTTAACCGGGTTAAAGAATCCGTGTCATTTAAAACACGGTTCACGATAAACCCAAAGTCACATTCATTAATTATCGGGTTAAAGAACGAGTGTTATTTAAAACACTGTTCACGATAAACCCAAAAATCAATATCAGTTCAATTCCAATTAAATATTATTTAATTGGCACACCTCATTAAATCTAAATAAAAAGATTTAATCTTTTCTCAACTGGGTTCAAGAACAGTGTTAGTGAAGACACCATTCACGACAAACCCAAATCACATTTGATATTAAATACAAGGCTCTGAATAGAAAATATCCCGGCTTATATTCAATATCAAATTCTACGATTAACAAATGTCGTATTGGAAATAACGGTATAAATATATATATATATATATCTTTCAAATTTCCATAACAACATCTGCATAATCCCGAATTCCAACATCGAAATATTCCGAAGACAATTTCGATTCAAATCCACTCCAATGCAATCATTGGATATTCTGGTTATTTTTAAAACCCTTTTCAAATTCAATTTATTTATTTAAAAATAAATAGAATTATAATTCTAGTTCAAAACTAGTTCATTTCGATAAAAATCTATTTTTATCTTTTCAAATATGGAGTTTTTCATCCTAAATCTTTCTAAATCATTTCTTATGATTTTACATAAATTATTACTATTTTTAATAATTTTATCAAGGCCCGTACAGTCGATTTCCATCAATGGCCATCGAACTGCACTTACAGCGACCTTTTTCGAATTTGATTTGGACATAATTCCAAATCCAACCGTTAGATTTCTAATTTCTAATATTCGTTAGAAAGCTCTTTTCGATACGAACCCAGCGGTTCCGGTTTTAGGAGAATCCGACGGTCGGATCTCCCGTAATGTCCGTTTGAAATAAATGGTCGAAATTCGCGAACTGCCGCGGCGCGGCGCGTTCTATTCAGGCCATTATATTATATATATAATATATATAATATATACTTCGTCGATTTCTATTTAAAACGAATTTTATAAATCGTTTTAATTTCATTTCAAAAGCAATTTCAACTTCCATTTCAATTCAAATCAAAATTGAATTCTTCTTTATAAATTCGTTTTAAAATTCATTTCTATTCAATTCAAATTTCAATTCAATTTGAATTCATTTCAATTCGCTTTCAATTCCATTTGAATTCGTTTTCAATTCAATTCATTTCGAAATCGTTTTCAATTCATTTTGAATTCGTTTTCAATTCATTTCGAAATCGTTTTCAATTCATTTTGAATTCGTTTTCAATTCAATTCATTTCGAAATCGTTTTCAATTCATTTTGAATTCGTTTTCAATCCAATTCATTTCGAAATCGTTTTCAATTCATTTCATTTCGAAATCGATAAAATCGATATAAATATCGTTCACGTCAAAATGGGGTCAATCTAATCAACACGGCTTCATAAATTTCTATTTTCAAAATAGTTGTTATTATCAAAATATTTCGTTCAACACATGACCAATCTCAATGAATGAGTACTGTCAACACATGAACTTTTATTTTATATTGATAAAGATGTAAATTTTATTACTAAAATATTTCGTTCAACACATGACCAATCTCAATGAATGAGTACTGTCAACACATGAACTTTTATTTTATAATATTCTTTATTTTTCAAATTGGAATGAGGCCCAATCAATTACCATATAAAGTTAATTATATGGATTTTCATACAACACATGTATATAATAGCATGGAAAATAATCAACCATCAACCAAAGTGCATTACACTGTATAAGCATCAAATAAAGATATCTAACGCTTATAACAGCATGTCAATCAATCGATCGACATATTTAATCAATCAGGATGAGTGAACTTCAAATTTCATCCTAACACCCGTGTGGGGTTTCAAACAATCAAACACATATTTTATCTGTGCTGTTGGGCGATGTGTAAAATTTATCGTCCCAATCAATATCAGTCAAATCAATGTACATAAACAAACCGTCTGGTTTGTAAATGAATACTTTATTTTATTCACATTCACGTTAAAAACTATATTTTTAACGATAAAATATTTATTCCAACACATGAATTTTCTTTTCAGTTCATTTATTCAATAAATGACATTTTTATTTTTCTAACATACTTCAGAAAATTTCGGCGGCATAACGGCACGATACTAGAAACGGGACGAGGCCTAGCCTTATCCCCGGTCTAGTGAAGGCCCACGCCATTCACACATCAATCAAACCATTCAATTCACCAAACAATTCAATTTCGAATCAAATCACATAACTAATCTATGCAACCAAACAAACAAGTCCATGGTCTGTGGACGATTGTGTCGGGTGCTACTAAGCACCGTCTGCATCCTAGTATATATATATATAACTAGAAAATAAATTTGAAAGGTGAGAAATTCTCACATATAGCTATCCTAGCTCCACGGCTCTTCATTTGCAGAAGTCTTCGTCGTTTCGCCTTTTTGTCACCTTCGTTGCCCAAGGCCACTATATATATAAAAATCGAATTTTTATTTCAAAGTTCAATATATAAAAATCGAATTTTTATTTCAAAGTTCAATATATAAAAATCGAATTTTTATTTCAAAGTTCAATATATAAAAATCGAATTTTTATTTCAAAGTTCAATATATAAAAATCGAATTTTTATTTCAAAGTTCAATATATAAAAATCGAATTTTTATTTTAAAGTTCAATATATAAAAATCGAATTTTTATTTCAAAGTTCAATATATAAAAATCGAATTTTTATTTCAAAGTTCAATATATAAAAATCGAATTTTTACTTCAAAGTTCAATATATAAAAATCATCTTTTTTTTTCTATTTCAAACCTTTAAAATAAAAATCAGTTTTTAAATTTAAAATAAAAATCAGTTTTTAAATTTAAAATAAAAACAGTTTTAATCATTTTATAAAAACAGTTTTAAAAATCATCTTTTTTTTCTTTTTTATTTTTTTTTCAGTTCATATATAAAACAAAATAAAATAAATAAATAAATAAAAGAAAAGACTTACAGGGGGGTCGACGATGCTTGGAGGAGGGGAGGGAGAAGGGTGCGCCAGCCTCTGGCAGCCTGCGGTGGTGGCGGGCGGGGCAACGGGGTCTGGACGCATTCGAAAAAGGGGGAGGTGGGTTGGTCTCAGTCTCGAGATCGGTGGAGGAGGTGCGGAGGGAAGGCGATGGAGGAGGGGGGGGGTCGCCTGGTGGTCGGCGGCGGCTGCGAGCGATTTAGGGCGTAGGTTATTTTTTTTTTCTCTGATTCGTTTTGAAATGAAACGAAAGGGGGGGTCTAAATGAAAAAAAAAAGTTATTAATATTAAATTTTATTTTAATTTATTTTCTCCTTAGAGTTGACTTTTTTATTCGACTTCGAAACGAGGCCCACCGACTGTCGTCCATAGCGTTTCACCCCCATTTCGAACACAATGGGATATGCCTCGTAAGCTGATTCGGCTGTTACAATCAGTTTTCGTTAAATTTACATTTAAATCACTATATTGAATTTTAAACGTACATTTCAAATTACCGGGGTCACATATTAACTCTAAAAATTCTCGAAAAATATTTTCTAGCTTCGTATTGACGATACGGTCCTAACAAAACTAGTTTCGTCGAATTCTGAGACCGTTGGAAAAATGGCCAATTTCCAGTCGATTAAAATCAACTGAAACTGGTCAAACGCGTTTTCCTTTGCCACGCTCACATATTGATTCGAAAAATTATGAAATTTGAAATCTAGCAATAACTTTACATCCCGGACCCAACAAAACTGGTTTCATCGAAATCCGAGGTCGTTTGCAAAATGTCCATTTTTAAGGGCCTGAATTCCATAGCGACTATTCAGAATTTTCAACTGGACATATCTTTTGATTCCCGCTACGAACTTTTGATTTTTCGGATTCGTTGGAAAGATATTCACTATTAGATTCCATTATTTTTGGTTTCACTAAAATCCGGATTGTTTTGCACCCGGTACATTCAATTGAAGTTTGAAATCGAATTATCGAACTACCGCGCCATTTTCAATTCTATTTATAATTATATATAATTATTTATATTCTAACGACGACGCGTATAAATATATACGTTCGAATTATATTCAAAATAAATTTTCGTCGATATTATTTAAAATAATTCATTTTAAATAATCAAAATTCGCTAAAATGGCAAAAATAAAAATTTTAAACTGGCCCAGATTTTCCGGGTTGTTACATTTTGTTATGGCAATTCAATTCAAAGTCGAGCAAAATCATGGCAACAATCAAAAATTTAAAGTTCAGAAAATTATCCATCCATTCAAGACTGTGGTGTACAAATTCAATAAAGGAAATCAAAGAGGGAAACCGCACAAATAAAGGAGCAAAATCCAGATCAAGTCATAATACCGAAATCAGAGTAATTAGGATTTTTTTTTATAATCCTATTCAACACACATATCATCACAGGAAAACGAGCATGAAAACCAAGCAAATTAATCGAAAAACCAACAATTGAATTTAAGAGCAAAAATCACAGAAAAAGTTTCCAGAGAAACTCACATAATCACTGAAGATTTTTCGATCGAGATCTTATCCAAGTCAATTGAGCAAACCACGCAAGACTTTAGAGCGCCAGAGAATCAATCTCCATCATTCAAGCCAACGATCGATTTAGGGAGGATTTCAGAGAAACCCTAGTTCGTCTTGAGAGTGCCGCCGCCATTATCAATTTCCAAAGAGAAAGGGACGGGGAAATAAAAGGGTGCACACAAAATACAAATGGCCGGCCTATTCTTACTTGGACAAGTCTAGTTCATATTAAAAGGGGATGACCCTTTTTATTTAATTCCAAGGGCTTTTCTATTTTATTTTCTCTTGTTTATTTTATTGTATTTGTTTTAAGAACCGTCTGAACAGTTTTTCTAGAAGTCTGCAAAATTTCTAGGGTTCCAGTCAGGGTGTTGACTGGCAGTCCACTAGAGTCTGTAAATCTAGGTTACGTGTTACGGGTTTGTAATACGGGAAATCTAATCGAGGGGATATCGGTCAGTCTTGGGTTTTGAGCGTAGGGTTAGGACAGGAGCAGGCGTTGCGAGTGTACATGGTCTTGTATGCGGGATCTGTTTATAACACCTAGTAGAAACCTTAGGAATGCAGCAGTAGGCAGGATTTTGCCGAAGCTGGGTATCTCTGTGTGTTATTTCTTTCCTGCCTTTTATTTTTACTGCAGTCTGTGATCTGTTTATTATTTTAATATTTCATTAGATTTTTAATACTTGTTAAAAACTGTGATAAACCCTATTCACCCCCCCTCTAGGGTTAATCTAGATCCAACAAGTGGTATCAGAGCAAGTTTTTTCTGTTAACTCTAGAGAAATGGTGAGTCCTTGTTGTCAGTCTAGCAAGAGTCAGTCCAGTCCATCTCCAACTATTTTCACTGGAACAGATTTTTTAAACTGGAAATCCAAAATGGAATTTTATTTAAAATTTGTTAATATTAAATGTTGGGATGTTGTTATCAATGGGTACGATATGGTAGATAAAGTTTTTAATTCCCGTGCTATGCATATTCTTTATTCTTATCTTGATAATGATCAATACAGTCTGATTTCCCATTGTTTAACTGCGCAGGAAATCTGGACAGCTCTCAATACGAAGTATGGACAAATTGACAACAACTGCTCAAAACCCCGAAATGTCAACTCATATTCAGAGTTTTGTTTAACAGGATTTACAAATGAAACTTTAGATGAATCAGATGATGGAGAATCAACAAATGCTGAAACAGAGAGTTTCTCATATGAAGATCTGGTTTACATGTGTCTTGATTTAATGAAATCTGTTGATAAACTCCAACTGAAAAATAAGTCTCTGAAATCTAAGAATTTTGAGTTGACCAGCAAAATTGATGATTTGGAATCACAACTTGAATATGTTAAAAATTCTTCAAATTCAGTTTGCAAAAATTGTTTGAAATTGAAAACCAATCTTGTTCATCTCAATAAAAATATTCAAAAATTTGAAGATGAAATTATGATCTTAAATGAGAACAAGACTGAGTTATCAAATTTAAATAATCTTCTGCAAAAGGAATTTGAAAATTTTAAAACAGATATATATTCCAAATTTGAAATTGCTGAAAATGAAAATTTAGTGAGAAGTGATTTGATTTTGAAAGAACTTGAAAATGAGATTGAAAAATCCAAGAAGTTTGAGTCTGAAAAACAAAAACGACTTGAATTTGAAATCTCGGAATCTCAAGCCAAAATTAGATTACTTGAAAATGAGAATTTGGTTTTGAAACAGACCGATGCTGAACAGACGATCGCTATAAATAATTGCTCAAATTTATTAAAAGAAAATAGCGATCTAAAATCCAAAATTCAACGATTAGAATCAACATTAGATAAATTTTTTAATGGGGAAAAATCATTTAATATGCTGTTACAAAACCAAGTTTCTAGTGGAAATAAATCTGGTCTTGGCTTCGGGAAAAATGATGTTTTTGGAAAACAAAATTCAAATGATTTGAAAAATCCCACAAACTTCTTTGGAAAGAACTACTTTGAAAATTTGAACTCTGAAAATTTCAAAGGATTTTTGAATCAAAATTGTGATGAGAACTCGTTTTATAATAAACCACTTAAACATTTTTGGATCCCAAACAGAAATAAAACGGGTTCTGTTAAATTCAAACAGATTTGGGTTCCTAAATGTACAAAGGTGAATTCAGATGGGTTGTTATATAAACAAGTCTGGGTACCAAAAAATGTGAATAAAACTGTGAGTGGTTTTACAAACTTTGTTAGACCACTCGATTCTCTAAACTGTTAGGTACCAGTGGAGGGTGAGGAACTGCCGCGCAAAAAGAAATGTGAAATCAAGCTGGTTTGTACTTTTGTATCATTCACAGTTCCTCCAGTCAGGATTTATTGAGTTAGGGATTCATTTGCTTACATGGATTTCAGGTATATCTCTATACTCATTCTTTTGTATATTCTTTGTTTTTTAATTTTTTTTCTTTTATTTATTTTCCTCCTTCTATCTCTTCTGTCTACTTTCTTTGATTTGTCACTGCTGTAATTTTTATTTCTTCTTGGGCTTCATTAACTTCCAATTGCAGTAATCATGACCTTCTGGAAATTTGCTGTGTTTGAATAGAACTCTGATGTTATAATCTTTACAGATCTTGAATTTTTAACTTTGTAAATATCTGCAATTGCTGTGAAGTTTATTTTCTGATTTTTGAATTCATAACAGTGTTGATGTATTCTTGTCATATCTTGAACACTGTTAATTTGAATTCTAAATTTTTTTTTTGAAGTTCTGAAAAACAATTGAAATTTCACACAAATTTGCTGTTTTGAGTTTCTTCTAATTCATCTTAGAAAAGCTTGAAATAATATACTCATTACAGCACACTGTTATTTATCAGTTGTGATAATTTCATTATTTTCAGATTGGCTTGGAAATTTTGGTCTGTCCTGAATCTCAGTGATACATCTTGAAATTCTTTTTTATATTCATGATCTGTATTATTGAAACTTGTTTATTTGAAATCATCTGAAATTCTTGATATTTTGAATTTCACACACCTCCTAAATTTGAAATTATCAACCTTGTGAATAATTCATTATATCTCATACTTAGCATTTATTCAAATGATATCAAATAAATTATTTCTAAATTATTCTTGGATCATGAATACCTCTCAAACTTGATGTTAATGATCTAAAAGTATTCTTGGCTTGTCAGAAATATCTTGAAAAATTCTTTGAAAATACGGTCTTAAATCTCATTGTTATTTCATGATTATTTGATTTGTATATATATATTTGTTTAAAATCATTTGAAATTATTGATTTATTGAATCTCTCACGCAATTTTGAATCTGAAATATAACCTGGTGTGATTGATTCGTTAAATCCTAATACTTTCACATTTCTTCAAATGATTTAAAATAAAGTATATCTTTTTTTTAATCTGGGATCATGAAATATTTGTTTGTGATCATCATCTTGACTTATCTGCTTGGTCTTTAAATCTTGGTTTGTCCCTGGTATCTTTGTGATTAAAATTTATTAATGGAGACACCAAGTGGTATCAGAAGTGCCTTATATTTGTTTCACCCATCTGATATTGTTTTTGAAAATATTCTGTAACTGCTTATTTATGATCTGTTTGCTGCTCTGATACTGTTCTTCAAATAATTGCTTGTTCTTGTTTGCAGCTCTGATAAATGTGCCAAATTTGTTAGTTTTGTCTACTTGGGCTTTGTGTTTGAAATTTCTTTAATCTGTGATATCTAGGGTGTGAATAAATTCCTCGATAAGGGAGACTACAATTGGTATCAGATGCTTTGAATTTTTTTTTGTATATATTTTAATCCCTCTTGTCCTGTATAGATCTTCATATCCCTCTTGTAATTGGTTTTCAATTTTAAGATTATTTATTGATTATTCATTCAGAATATCCAAATTGAACTGTATTTAAAATTCATCAAATTATTACCAGATTTTGAAATTGTGAATTTGTGATGAATTGTGACTGCAGTATATTTCATAACAAGAGGAGATTTTATTTAGATTTTCATGATGGTTGAACATTTATTATAATATCTTTGAATTGGCAATTATTTCACGACCATCTCCTTTATCTATCATCATTCTTCCATCCATCATGTCTTTCATATTAATGTGGAGAGTTTAATTTAAAGAAAAAAAAGGAATCTTTTTAAATATACAGTGGATATATTTGTGATAGAAATGGGACTATGTTATTTTTCAGAATTAGTGATAATTGAGAATTTTCAGTGATCCCGGTACGGTTGGTCATATTTCATAATATAATTAATTTATAAATTTATTTCACAAACCATTTCTGTACCTATCATTTTTCTATCATCCATATTTGTTTTGTATACCGAGGAGTTTTTCCTTTAAAAGCTGAAAATAATAAATATAACATACATAAGTGTGTCTCTAATCTCATTTAAAAATCCAAGCTCTGGCCATGCATGGTTATGAGACAACTTATCATTTAAGCTGCAACTGACCTCATTTAAAAATCCAAGCTTTGGTTATGCGTGGTCAGTGTGCTCTTAAATAAAAAATAAATAAAAAGGAAATAAAGTGCTAAATAAACTTTTATATGAAATTCTCCTTGGTGTTTAAAAACCATCCTATCAATCCATCTTCTAATCTGTGAAATGTGTTAATATCTTATGACATATTATGATTTGTTGATTGATAGGTATTGGGATTTGAGATTATTCGATTTTGTCACTTAAATTGAATTATTAATTATAGTCCAAATCCATCACTGTTGTTTTGAGCCTCATTTTTATAAAAATCTTTTGAAAATAATTGGAAATGATTAGCTTTTTAAAACTCTCCCCATTATATATGAAATTCATCGTAAATCCGTCATTTTCTAAAATGTGAAATATGCCACTTGTTCTCAGAATATTATGATTTTTGTTTGACTGATTGAGATTTATGATGACTGTTCTTCCTCTTAAGCTGATTTATATTTATTAGTCAATTTTCATCTATATTTTAAATTCTGATTCCTTTTGATGATAACAAAAAGGGGAGAATGGATTAGATTTTGATTTATGAGTGAATATTTTATTTCAATATTTTTAATTTTGAAAAATCATTATTCAGTTCATATTCACTCATTGCACAGTTATAGGGGGAGTTTCTGTTGTAGGGGGAGCATATAAATAGGGGGAGTTCAAATATTCACGAACAAACACATTTATAATATACAAAATCTTTTGTTTGTTTGTCATCATCAAAAGGGGGAGATTGTTGTATATAACGGTGTTGTATACATAATTATATGATTTTTATTTGATGATAACAAACAAGTATATATTATTTTAAATGTGTTTGTTACTGTACTGTTCTATATTTACATCACAAACAAGAATATAATATTTATATTTAAATAAAATATGACTGTATAGAAATTCAAAGATATTCACGGTATTTTATTTAAATATAATATCTTATTTCAACATTCCATACAGTACAAAATTTATAACTCCACTATTTGTACATCACTGAATTTCATTTACATATCAGCTCTTCACTAAATTTTTTTACTGACTCATATACATATACAAATTGCACAGTGTTATCTTCAGTCTTCAGTCTGTCCAGTCACTGTCAGTCCAGTCATCGTCTTCATACCTGTCATTCACAGAAACACACACACAGTACACTGCAATAGAAATAAAACAGAATTCATGCAAATATAAATTTTATTTTTAAAATTTTATTTGCCTCAGAATTTCGGTGTGTTTCTCATCATTTTTCTGACTCGATCTGATTTGATCAGCCTCGACATAATCACACTAGTTTGCTGATTTTTATCAGCCCCAACATAGTGTGACTAGTCTGCTGATATATCTTAAAAACAAAATGTCAAACATTAAAATTCAAAAGGGTCGAGCACAAGAGATGGTATACTCATATTTCAGGTGCAAAATAGTGAAACCAAACATGTCAATACAAGAAGAAAAGCAGTTCAGCTAACAGCCAACATGTTGATAACATATAAAGACAGTGTGGAGGATGAAAGCATACATACACAGGAAAAGACACAGACAGTTCAAGTTAATGTGGAACTCAGCATATAAATGAAGATGTAGTGTCATCAGCATAGGTGTACATGACTTAATGTGCTTGGCATAACATGGATGAGGATAAGTAGCAACAAGTCAGTATGGATCAATACATCAAGATCAAATAAAAGTATACAGCATGGTGCAATGAAGAATGGTCGAGCCAGATTAGCAAAGGGTTGGTACAACTATAAATCAGATCACAATGACATATATCAAAAAATGGCAAATCAGCAAGTATGTATACAAGACAGGTTGTGCAAATGATCAAGCATGGCAGCAGATAATGGCCACAGCAATGCGGACTTAAGCAAATGGAAACAGGTCAGGAAAGGTGTGAACATGATGACTCAGCAAAATGGAGCATGATGCATACATCAAAGAAAGTGGACAGAGGCAACATAATGGAAATAGAGCACAACAGCATATTCAATGATCACAGTAAACACAAGCATGAATTTTAAAATGACTCAGCAAATCAAAGAGTCAGTGTAACATGTTTTTATGGCATGTTTTTTTTAAAAAAAAGTGTGTTCACATATGAAATACATGAGGAGCATATCAGGTCTGGCTTAATGAAAGTGACAATTGGACAAAGAACAACAAGAAGCTCAAATGAAACAAGGAATATACATGCAGTATGGTTAAAGTAAACCTGCCAATTTGATTCAGTAGTGCATCAGGCAATTCTTACATATATGGTTTAGCATGGCTCAAACTTGCTTGCTTACTCACACACAAATGGACAACAAATAAAATGTATGGGGCAATACTCAAGTGCATCTCAGTCTAGTCAAGTGAAACAAGTGTGCTGCAGGTTCTAGTTTTTTTTTTCAAATGGCACGTGCAAACTTTCCAGAAATATGCATGCTAGAATTCAATGAAGAGAAAACAATTTTATTGTTTTTAGAAATCACAGAGTGAATACAGGCGTGAAATAAATTGATTCCAGGATTTCCTTAAATGAAATCTCTTTTAGGAAATGAACAGTAAAGTTTTTGGCATAAAATCCTCATAGTTACTCATGCAGGCAGTTTTGGGTAAGGACTCAATCATACACAGACAGTGTATTTATTTGTAGAAAATCATGCAAGGAGAATCATGTTTGGCAAGTTTTTAATCAGCCAAAATCAATCAGAAAAGGAACAAAGTCAATCAAAAAGGAAAGTTCTCAACAACAAATCAAGTCAGGATTCATTTTGTTATGGCAATTCAATTCAAAGTCGAGCAAAATCATGGCAACAATCAAAAATTTAAAGTTCAGAAAATTATCCATCCATTCAAGACTGTGGTGTACAAATTCAATAAAGGAAATCAAAGAGGGAAACCGCACAAATAAAGGAGCAAAATCCAGATAAAGTCATAATACCGAAATCATAGTAATTAGGATTTTTTTTATAATCCTATTTAACACACATATCATCACAGGAAAACGAGCATGAAAACCAAGCAAATTAATCGAAAAACCAACAATTGAATTTAAGAGCAAAAATCAGAGAAAAAGTTTCCAGAGAAACTCACATAATCACTGAAGATTTTTCGATCGAGATCTTATCCAAGTCAATTGAGCAAACCACGCAAGACTTTAGAGCGCCAGAGAATCAATCTCCATCATTCAAGCCAACGATCGATTTAGGGAGGATTTCAGAGAAACCCTAGTTCGTCTTGAGAGTGCCGCCGCCATTATCAATTTCCAAAGAGAAAGGGACGGGGAAATAAAAGGGTGCACACAAAATACAAATGGACGGCCTATTCTTACTTGGACAAGTCTAGTTCATATTAAAAGGGGATGACCCTTTTTATTTAATTCCAAGGGTTTTCTATTTCATTTTCTCTTGTTTATTTTATTGTATTTGTTTTAAGAACCGTCTGAACAGTTTTTCTAGAAGTCTGCAAAATTTCTAGGGTTCCAGTCAGGGTGTTGACTGGCAGTCCACTAGAGTCTGTAAATCTAGGTTACGTGTTACGGGTTTGTAATACGGGAAATCTGATCGAGGGGATATCGGTCAGTCTTGGGTTTAGAGCGTAGGGTTAGGACAGGAGCAGGCGCTGCGAGTGTACATGGTCTTGTATGCGGGATCTGTTTATAACACCTAGTAGAAACCTTAGGAATGCAGCAGTAGGCAGGATTTTGCCGAAGCTGGGTATCTCTATGTGTTATTTCTTTCCTGCTTTTTATTTTTACTGCAGTTTGTGATCTGTTTATTATTTTAATATTTCATTAGAATTTTAATACTTGTTAAAAACTGTGATAAACCCTATTCACCCCCCTCTAGGGTTAATCTAGATCCAACACACTTAACCCTTTAATCATGTTTAATTACATGTTCCACTTTGGTTAAGTATTCTAATCGTATTTTCTATTGCCACCCAAGGCAACCACTAGATTTTCTCATGCCACCCAAGGCACTTTCTTAATCTCCACATGCCACCCAAGGCACCCACTTAACCCTTCATGCCCCACTACATGCTTATCTGGTTAAGTGTTTCTTAATTGATTAAGAACGTAACCGTTGTAAAGACCTCTCACATTAGACTATCTTTTATGGCAGCTGGATTTGCCGGTTGGATCCGGGCAGCCTTACGCCATAACCGAGTCTAACCTCGTGTCTATACACTTGTCACGTATTTAGTTTGTGCCTAAGACCTCTCACATTGGGCCAATCATTTGTAGCCGCTGGATATGCCGGTCGGTTCCGGGCAGTCTTATGCTACAAAAGGGTCCAACCTCGTGTCTTAGTCGATTAATTACACCTAATTAATCACCCCCATAATTTGAATTAATTATCCCTAATTAATTACAAATTTAACGATGTACATAATTGACTCAATTATGTCCATCCACTTTATGGTATGCATAATCATACCAACTTCACACCGTTTCATTAACATGTATATTAACCCCATCGTTCCCCACGTAATTCACGAACATGACATAAAAGGGAAGATTCATCACAAATACAATGGGTTCAACTTGCATAACATTAGCATCAACATGGGTTTTAAAGGTGTCAACATGCATATAGCATCAAACCCAACTAGCATAAATAATCAACCCAAACTTGCATGAATCACATATGTCATAAAGAGATTAACTTGCATAAGTTACTTATGTCATACAAAAGGGGTAAACTTGCATACGTATGTATGACATACAAAGGGGTTAACTTGCATATGTATGCATATCATAATAAGGTGTAAACTTGCACATGTTACTTGCATATCATCAAACACCAAACTTGCATAACATGTCATATATGAACATGCATATAATCAAACACCAAACTTGCATAACATATCATATATGAACTTGCATACAATCATACACCAAACTTGCATAACATGTCATATATGAACTTGCATATAATCATACACCAAACTTGCATAATCATGGTGTCATAATGGATCAATGTTTATCATAGCAATTTGCATAACTAGCATCATGAACACATAGCCTAACACTTGCATAACTTGCATAACATCATGATCATGTAGCATATAACTTGCATAACTTGCATAACATCATGAACATGTAGCATATGACTTGCATAACTTGCATAGCATCATGAACATGTAGCATATGACTTGCATAACTCGCATAACATCATTAACACATAGCATATAACATGCATAACATGCATAACATCATTAACATATAGCATATAACATGCATAACATCCTTAACACATAGCATATGATAACATAATCTCGCATTGATCCACATTCATAGCCATAACCTCATTATATCCTATCATAATCATTTCAACAATTGGTCATTAAGGCTATAGAAAACTCACAACTTGTTGATTAGCACTCCTAAGAAGAAGATTAAGTTGCTAGAGTTGATTAGAGATTGATTTGAGAAGCTATCTTCCTCTTTAAGTTGATGGAGGCTCCTTCAAGTTGCATTTTGACGGCATAACGGTGTTGTAGCTATTTTTAGTATGAATTAGGGTCGTCTTAGGGTGTATTTATAGAGTTGTTAGGTGTTTTAGGCCATTAGATTAACCCTAAATCAGATTAGAGCCGTCAGATCTCGTCCTAGCCACCAAAACACAGCCCAAAAGCCAAGCTGATGCACCCAGGTCACCTGGGCTCGACCAGGGAGGTCGACCCCCAGGTCGACACTAGGGTCGACTCCCCAGTCAACCTGGTGGGCAGGTCGACCCCCTGGGTCTGGCGGGAATTTTCCCGCCACTTCTGAAATTTGAAATTACTGTTTTTAAATCTATTTTTAAATTTTCTGAAACTTCTTCGGGCCATATCTGGGTCATACGGACTTCGATTTTCGAAAACTCGGACTCTATTTCGCGTATTTTTCCGAGACGAACGCAATGGCATAGCCCGTTTCCCCTGATTCAGATTTTTAAATTTAATTCTGCCCTGTTTTATATTATAGTAAGTTATTCAACATACGGGGTGTTACATTCTCCCCTACTTAAAGGATTTCGTCCTCGAAATCTCTAAGTCAAGAAGAACGTATCCTACCATCCAAACAACCATCTACTCAAACCATCAAACACTGGCATCCATTGTCCTTAAAGTTTCTAATGCTGTATGAACATATGCAAAGAGTGTGTGTATATGTTCCCTGTCTAATGCAAAATTAGGTGGTCCACTTATTTAGTTGACCTCCTTAATGCAAACCATGATAGTGCCATGCATCCAATATGTATGCGAAAGAACCTTATCGACACATACTATCTCTACATGAGTGCACAATCATTCACCAACATGCATCATCCATGTGATAACACAACCATTATACATCCATTAATATAGCTACCTACATACAATTTTATGCAATATGCAATATGAAGTGACTGAGCCGATCTAGTGCCTAGAGTGTGTGTATATGCATCCACGAGCAACCACTAGCAACCACTTGCATCCACACGCATCCATCAATCATAACATGTCTCAAACACATGTTTCAACCATAGGTTTACCCTATCTAAAGGTCAAAGGTACTAATGAGAGGACATACTAAAGATAAGATAAGTACTAGACAAACAATACAGGAGAAGTTAAAAGACATACCCTAAAAAAGGAATGGGTACAATGAACGCATCTTCGCTTCTGTCTCCCAAGTAGCATTGCTCTCATCTTCTCCTCTTTTTACTTTGACTAGTCGAACCTCTCTGTTTCTCAACTTCCTAATCTCTGACCCAAGGATGCGGGTAGGAGCTCGTCGAATAGTCGCATCACGCTCTACCTCCACTTCTCTAAGCAAGCTCGGCTCTACCACCTCTGCGGTCTCATGTAGGCACTTCCTCAAATGTGACACATGGAATACGTCATGTTCTCTATGCAACCGAACTATCTCTCGAAGATAAACTGAAGCTAGCCATGGAGCAGTCCTCTTGCTCTTCACGGGTATGCAATGGGCACTCTTAGTAAGTTTGTCTACCACAACCCAAATTCCCGTATTACCCTTCCTCGATCTAGGTAACCCATCAATAAAATCCATCGAGACGCTATCCCACTTCCATTGCGGAACTTCCAATGGGTGAAGCAACCCACCGGGTTTCTTTTGCTCCGCTTTCACCTGTTGGCACACCAAGCATCTAGCGACATACTTGGCCACGTCTTTCTTCATACCGGCCCAAAAGAAAACTCGCTTCATGTTTTGGTACATCTTATCCCCACCGGGATGAATGGTCATCCCAGAACGATGCACATCATCGAGAATAGCCTTCCTCAAACCCTCGTCTTACGGTATACAAAGTCTACCATCTCTACGCAAGCACCCCCTATCGTCTAGGGTGTACCTACTCAAATGGCTGGACGACTCCCCCCTTATGAGCCTCTCTACCAACTCAACCAACTGTGGGTCGTCCCGCTGTGCCTCGCCAATCCGTCTCAAAAGAGTAGGTCTGACCTCCAAGGATGCTAGCAAACCGGGTATAAAGTCAACGGAAGGTCTGAAATCAATCATCGAGATAAATTCCAAGCTTCGTCGTTCCACGAACAATGGCCTCAAGGACAACCTTTTTCTGCTCAAGGCATCCTCCACCACGTTACCCTTGCCAGGGGTATACGCTATCTCGAAATCATAGGATGCTAAGAACTTCATCCACCTTTGCTGTCTCAAGACTATGCGCTCGAAGAGTCTCCAACACTTCCCTAAGATGTAGGGCATGCTTTTCTCCACTTCTAGAGAAAACCAAGATATACTTTCATACAAAATCGTCACAACTATCCATCTCTCACGCAGACCATCCTAGTCGAACTCGACATCCCCCAAGTGCAAGCCCCAAAGGCCTAAACCAATATCAGACAAACACCCAAGGGATACCTCCTTCGAATTCAGACGACCTACGTGAGATGACACTAGTAAAACAGCTAAATGATTAAGCCCTTGTCCAACTCTGGATGTCCTTGCCAGTCTCGCTCCAAAACCACCGTTGATCTAATAACTGGCTTTGCTTAACCTATTAAGCACACACGAAAACTTATTTCGCTCTTTAGAAAAGACCAAGATGTCATCCACAAAGACCACTACGAAGTTATTTAGGTACTCCCTGAACACTCCACTCATCAAATCAACAAAGTATGCGGGGGCGTTCGTCAAACCAAATGGCATCACAAGCCACTCATAGAAACCATCTGGAGTCCTAAAGGCGGTCTTCTCTATACTATCCTCAGTCACTCCCAACTGATGAAACCCCCTGGCTAAGTCCAACTGTGAAACACTGAGGCGCCAACCAACCGATCAAAAAGATCATCAATCCTTGGCAATGGGTGTCTATTCTTCTTTGTGAGCTTGTTAAGCTCTCCATAGTCTGCACAAAGTCTGAGGGACCCATTCGCCTTCGTGGCAAAAACTACTGGAGCACCCCACTCTGATATACTTCGTCTTATGAACCCCTTCCCAAGCAGCTCCCCTACTTGCTTATGGAGTTCCCTCCTCTCACGAGGAGCCATGCGGCGCACTGACAAAGATACTTGCTTAGCATTTTCCACCAGACATATTCGGAAGTCTATCTCCCGCTTCGGAGGTAAGCCCTTCATCTCCTCAAACTTATCCGAGTATTCCCGGACCACTCTAACAGATCGCAAACTCCCGACCGAAGCGTCACGCGATTCAAGATAACTTAGCATAACAAAATCTATGGGATTACAAGAGATCTCGAGAGTATTACCCAAGCGGGTCATGAGCCTAACAACTCTCCTTTCACTATCAAGAATGGCACCATTACTGGATAACCAGTCCATGCCCAAAATCAACCCATAGCCCGTGAAGCCCAAACAAAAGCATCACCCCTAAACTCAACGCTAAGTATGAGGATCTTCAAACCCAAACATATCATGGACAAATAAGTGGAGCCCCCAATTGGGTTTGAAACAACCACGGGATCATCTACTAAACTGGTGTCTAGGTGCAGTGACTCAAATAATGATGATGAGATAAACGAATGTGGTGCACTAGAGTCGAATAAAGTTCGAACAGGATGATCGAGAGAACCAAATTTCAACTTAGACGGTCCTACCCCCATCAGGTATACCCGTCGTGAGGGAATACATCTACCCTCCAGAAGATCCTGTACTTCGTCCTTACCTCTTTGGACAACCCCAAGGTGTCCTATTTCTCCAAGACAACTAGCCTTCCCCTTCACATTCTCCTTTCATGGCCTTCTTACCACAATGAGGTTTCGTCCTTTATTTACCCAATAGCTATTTGAACCTTCCTCTCTCGTCCATCTTAAAGGTACCCATAAGCCCTCCACCTCCTTGGACTAACTTCTTAGCCTGGCAAACGTCTTAGTCCCCTAAAGTGGTTCTTCCGTCCTTCATGCGGAAGTCCTTATTTATCATAAAATGACTTCTATACGCGGAGGGGAAATTCAAAAAGAGAAAGAGGAAGAGATTCAAAACGGAGAATCGAAGGAAGGATATATGGCTCTTGGGGATTATGTTCTTTTCTTTCAAAAACTTTTCTCTCAAAAACATGTTTTTGAAAATACTTCTTCCAAAAATGTTTTTAGAAAAATAATTTTCTAAAAGTTTTATCTGTTCTGGTAACCTTAAGCTCTGATACCACGTGTGTAACGACCTGTATTCTACGCATCATGGGATCGTAGAATATTTATTTCTTTCACATATGAAGTCGTATGGTCATGTAACTTTGGGAAACATCTATTAGAGTCATTTCCCATGTTCATGATTTTTGTCGATTTTTAAATGACCGTTTTGCCCCTAGTTGGTACTGTTTTGGCCATAACTTTTGACTAGAAAGGAATTTTGACCTGAAACCACTTCCATTAGATTTGAATGATGGTTTCTCTTTCCGTAGAGTGGTTACATTAGCCAAACGGACTTACCGTTTGGGAGATATGGCTGAAACAAGGTTTAGAAGGTGAAAAACAGCTGATCGGGCTTAACCGGGTGATTAGCAACTAGGCCCAATGGGAGATTTCGGGATTTGGGGTATTTAAGGGCTGCTAGGGTTAGGATTTCGGTTTTAGACTCATTTTTCCAGCCGCCACTTAGTTTCTTCAACCCTAGTCATGGCCTCCACCTTCTAATTTCATCCCAAATCACCTTCTAATCACTTTCTAATCAAGTTTTGGCCTAATCTACATCAAATCAAGGCGGATTAGCATCAAATCAAGATAGGAGCTGCTGCTAAGCATTGGAATTCATCCCAAACAGAGAATCATTTCAGATCTATAGTTTACTTGGTGGCAAAGGTGAGTGATTTGCATTGTTCTTCACTAATTATGGCTAGTTATGGTAATTAGCGAAAATTAGCGAAATTATGGCTCAGAAAAATCTAGAAAAATTCCCAAAATTCTAAAACATCATTTTATGCCTCTGATATGAATTTGGGTTAATTTCGACTAATTTTGTTAATCCCGGATTTTGGGGGATTAAGGGGTGATTAGTGATAATTAGCGAAATTATGCATGTTAAAAATCTGGAAAAATATGCAGAAATTCATAAATATTATTTTAAGCCTCTGTTAGAAAAATTGGCTAATTTGGTTAAGTTTTGCTAATCCTATTGTTAGATTTGCTTAAATATGCTTAAGGGGAAAATATGGGTTTTTGGGTATGTTTGATCCGTTTTGACATATCATATTGTTGTTTTGCTGTTTGTGGATGTTTCTACATGTTTCTATGACTGTATGGTTTGCTTTGCGATTGATTAGAATAGTTAGATTGGTCAAAAACGTCGTCGAATGGCGTAAACAGTCGCTGGAAGAAGTTGCAGGAAAATGTACAGGACCGGATCGGATCGCATGAAGGAAGTCGCGACCCGACCCGATCGTGGTTAGACCCACGAGACGAATCGATGCAGCGCCGTGCCCAAACTGAAGTACTTCGATCCGGATCGCGAATGAGCATTACGACCCGATCCGCGTGGAGATGGAACCCGATTCGATGCACCCACGATCCACGAGTCGCGATCCGAAGCTGGTCACGATCCGACCTGGAGATCATACCACGATCCGAACCGTATTCAGATGACCACGATCCGAGCTGAAGGAGCTTGTCACGAATCGATCTGGAGGGGAGCGCACGATCCGAAATAGAGGGTGACCACGAGCTAGTGACTGTGAACCGAACCAGGGTGGTGCGACCCGAACCGTTGGAGGGCGGGGCACGATCCGAACCTGAAGGAAGACCACGACCTAAAGCGAAGCGAACTGAATGAAGACCGATCCGGAGGATGATGATTAAAACCCGAGATGCAAAGGTAGTCCAAATGGAAGTTAGAGCTCAGAATCCCGGAACCAGTTGGGAATCAATGAGTTCACTTCATGATTGGGCTTTGCTGTGGGACGTGTGCAAAGGGGTTATCGGTATTCATAACTTTGGTTCACCACTAAGAGATGGATGGTGGGCTTGTAGTGATAGTTACACGGGATTGGATTCCGTCATGGCCCAAAGTATTAGGTGACCAAAGTAGTGGATATCGTATGCTTTACGCACTGAGTGAGGGATGTGAGGATGATTGCTATGCTTGATTGTTTGACATCACTATGACATGCACACCCCCACTCCCATTATCTTTACACCATTTGAAAGGGCACCTTAGAGTGTTGTACAGTATGTAGTGCTAACTCTTTGGTTGCAGGTCCAGGTTCCGGTATGATTGGATTATACCTATTATTATTCTATTTAGATGCTTATCGCTCATACCAGGCTTTATGTCTGACCCAGAGTTTTATGTCTCTTCTTATTACTCTGGGTGCTCACACGAGCAGACTAGAGACAGGTTATGGTTAGCTGGTGATGCGCGAGTAGCTGATTCGGAGGCGAGCAGGAGGCTTCCACGTATGATATATAGATATTCTCCCTGTGTCGTTGGTGGTCACTACTTGGGCATTAGTAGTGTACCTTCTTTATCTTGCTTTTGCTTTAGAGACAGTATTTTAAAAGTTGTAATAAGCTGTATTCTGAGTTTCCGCTGCTATGATGTTAGTTGTTTCAGCTTATGCACTGTCTCACCTGTTTTATGTCAAGTATGTTATTATTATATTTTATTCTATGCGCTGTGAGACATTTTACAGGTTCTTTGTATGTTCATTTCCTTCTTCCTTTTCCTTCTGGCGACCCGTTCCGTGCTAACTGGACATGTGTACAGCGCACTTTTGGAGTAAATGTCGGTTGGTGCGGGGCGGGCCGTCACACTTAGTATCAGAGCTCTAGGTTGCGTAGTTAACCTAGGGAAAGACACTCGGGAGAGTTAGTACGTATATGAGAGCACGTATTTGTGATTACTTTGGTTTTCAAAATCTATATATATATATATATACTATTGGAAGTATAAGAATGAAGTCGTACTGCACTAGCACCACTATGGGATCGTTAATCGTTTCCCCTTTTATAGATTAACGATGAGCCGATATCCTAGAGGTGCTGGTAGAGGGACCAACCATGGGAATGCTCATGACATGAGGACAATGTTCACTAACTTCATGAGAGACATGCTTAGAGATGTTCAGGGAGCAGTTCCCGATCCCGGAGCTGGTGTTGGCCCAGTAGTGCAGGCGCCTAGGGTCGATTTCGCCAAGTTGTGCAAAGATTACACTAATCTTGGTGGGAAGCCGTTCCACGGAACGGAGTCGGCCACAGATGTTCAAGATTGGATGGATAGCTGTGACCGTATCTTTGATGACTTGGGTCTTGAGGATGCGATGAAGAGAAGGCTAGCGTCTCGTCAGCTGCAAGGGCGAGCGATGAATTGGTGGAATGCCATTAGAACAGCTACTCCAGAGGACCAGGTTACTTGGGTTCAGTTCAAGGCTCGCTTTAGCGAGAAGTTTATCCCAGCTGCCCAGAAATCGGTGTTGTTTAAGAGGTTCTTGGAACTCAAGCAGAATGGGAGGGCAGTTTCTGATTATATTGCTGAGTTCGACACTTTGTCGAAGTATGGACTGTCTCTTATCGATACAGACGAAAAGAAGAACGAGAAGTTCATAACTGGCTTGGATGGGTACTTGGGGGAAAGACTTATAAACCATATCGATGAGACTTTTGAGTCTATTGTAGGAAAGGCATTAAGGTCAGAGAGCCTTTTCCCTAAGTCGAAGGCCGAAGTTGCTACGGCATCTGCAGAGGAGCCAAAGCCGCAAGCAGGCGGTGAAGGCAAGAAGAATTCTCAGAACAAGAGGAAGCAGAACCTGACCAAGGATGGTCAGAATAAGAAAAATAAGAAAGATGGCGAATGCTTTAGTTGTGGCAAGAAGGGCCATTATGCCAGAGATTGTCGAGAAAAGCCTGGGGAAAGGAAGTGCTTTAACTGCGGCCAGGCGGGACATCACAAGGATGATTGCCCACAACCTCCTAGGGAGAAGCAGATTGTGAAAGCGTATGCTATCAACGCTGTTCCTTCTTCGTCAAATGCCCCAACTGCGGCGCAGAAGGAAAAAGGTGTCGTTATTCGAGGTATGCTTTCTATTTAAGATGTTTTGATCGGGTTTTGTTTGACAAACCTGAGTTAGTCGATAGACCTTTAGTAGTGACGAACCTGATTGGTGGTTCGACTAGTTTTGGCATGATTTGTTAATGTGGTCTTATCGAGTCATGGATGTATGTTTCCTTGTGATAGCTTTGTTTTGGGCTTTACTGGGTTTAGCATTATTTTGGGGAGTCGATTTACTCCAAAGGAATAGGGTGGTATTAGGTACCTACCTAGTGATGGAGATAGTAACTGGAGTTAAGGAAGCTAAGAGGTTATCGTTGCAGTAAGTTCTAGTTGTCTCTGGGATGCAAATGAGTACTCCAGTGCTAGATTGTTTTGCTAGTATCACCTCACGTGGGTTGTCCGAACTCGGAGGAGATGTTCCTTGGGTGCTTGTCTGATATTGGTTTAGGCCTTTGGGGCTTGTGCTTGGGGAATGTCGATTTCGACTAGGATGGGTTGCGTGAGCGGTAAATAGTTGTTGTGATTTTTCATTGGATGATATCTTGGTTTACTCGAGGAGTGATGGGCAGACGGAACATGATAAGACTGTTCAATGGTATAGACTGCCCAGAGTTAGACTCGATAGGGTTATGAGATTGCTCGAGTGGGACTCGAGAAAGATGCAAAGTAATGGATTGTTTAGGACCCTATGTTGATGTTCTCTATTGGATAGTAGAATTTTGAAGGAATAGGATGTGTTCGTTGATCATGGATGATACAACGAAGATTAGGGCGATTCAAGTTGGACTTGAACTCGTAAAAGAAAATAGGTGTTCGTTGATCTTGGAGATGCAACGAATAGGGAGACGACTCACGTTGGACTAGAGTTTGTCAGTACTCAAGACTGGGTCTGAGTTATAGATTGACTCGAGTTGGACTCGAGAAGGCTGCAAGGAATTGGATTCAACTCGAGTTGGACTCGAGAGGGCAGCAAGATAATGGATAAACTTGGGTTGGACTCAAGTATTTTAGGAGGACTAAAAGCAGGGGTATCTGGGGACGCCCGTTACCTTGGATCCGTTGGACGTGATCTAGTTATCCTTGGAGGATAAACGTACGTTGGACGTACGGTAGTCCGATTGGAGGCTGGGCTTCCATTAGTTTAGTTATCCTTGGAGGATAAACGTACGTTGGACGTACGGTAGACCAAAGGGAGGCGGGGCTTCCATTGGCCTGGGATTGGTTGGACCAGTCAAGTAGGCATCGGTGTATGTATGGGGGCTGGGCTTCCATTAGTTATTGATGTTGGTTGGACCAGATATACTAAAATCGACATATTGGGATTGGTCAGACCAATCATTGTAGGTGTCGATGTGTTTATGACTTTAGAAGGTGATAGATAGGATTTGTTTGATGGATGTTATGGTTGCTATGTTTGTTCCTATCTCTCTTCTCTTGAGTAGACTATCACCTGTACGGTTCCAGTGATGGGGAACAAAGTGATTGTAGTAGGACTATGAGCCAGTGCAGTAGAGTCGTCATGACTCGAGGGGCAGAGTGGACATAGCAAAGGACTAGTGACTATGGATCAGTGTAGTGGAGTCGCCATGACTCCATGGGGCAGAGTGATCATAGTAAAGGATTTGGGTGCAGTACTAGTTGCATTGAGTAGGAGACATGCCAGTTTAGGGGTTTTGTTTCTAGGATGGAAGCAACTAGAGTATGTCACAGGATATGATTTCAGACCCAAGACTGAATTGGATTCAGAAACGCTAGTAAGCTTGACGATTAGATCGATTTTGATTGAGTGGATTGTTTCCAGTTAGAAGGACGATCCTAATCTATTGGAAACCATCTCTAGGGTAGAGATGGGTATCGATGGAAAGAGAATGATCAAGTAAGGATTTGATCGAGAAGGGTGGCTTCGAAAGAATAAGGGACTAGTTGTACCCAACGTAGATGGACTGAGAGGTGAAGTGCTTAGAGCATATCATCACTTGAAATTGACTATACATCCCAGTGGTAACAAGATGTATTGAGACATAGAGCAGATCTACTACTGGGAAGGGATAAAGATAGGCAGAAGGCTTATCTCGATAAGAGACGAAGAGATTTGGAATTCTTCGTTAACGACTTGGTGTTCGTCGAGATCTCTCCATAGAGAATGTGATTCGGATTGGTTGGAGAGGTAAGTTAGCACCAAGATTTGTTGGCCCATTCCCAGTCCTCGAGCAAGTTGGGAATTTGGCGTATGAAGTAGAGCTACCTGACAAGATGGCGGGAGTTCACAACGTATTTCATGTTTCCCAGTTAAGGAAGTTTGTGCAAGACCCTAATGTGGCTATTTCACCAGAACAGTTGGACGATAGCGAAGTTGAACCCGAGGCGGTTGGGAACCGCAAGTCTATGCGTATCGTTGGGAACGATACGAAGCAGCTTCGAAGGAAGGCGGTGAAACTAGTCAAAGTCCAGTGGGGTGGGAATGAAAAAGACTGTACTTGGGAAACAGAGGAGGATATAAGGAAGAAGTATCCAGAACTCTTTGCCTAGTAAGGTTTTGGTAGTGATAGTTCCTTCCCTTGTTAGTAAACCGCATGCTAGGATAGACTTGTTTTGCATGTTGATTGTTGTTTTATGGTTGATAGGCATGCGGAACCCTTTGTGTGTTTTGGTTAGGGAATTTCGGGGGCGAAATTTCTTAAGGGGGGGGGGGGGGGAGAGTGTAACGACCCGTATTCTACGCATCATGGGATCGTAGAATATTTATTTCTTCCACATATGAAGTCGTATGGTCATGTAACTTTGGGAAACATCTATTAGAGTCATTTCCCATGTTCATGATTTTTGTCGATTTTTAAATGACCGTTTTGCCCCTAGTTGGTACTGTTTTGGCCATAACTTTTGACTAGAAAGGAATTATGACCTGAAACCACTTCCATTGGATTCGAATGATGGTTTCTCTTTCCGTAGAGTGGTTACATTAGCCAAACGGACTTACCGTTTGCGAGATATGGCTGAAACAAGGTTTAGAAGGTGAAAAACAGCTAATCGGGCTTAACCGGGTGATTAGCAACTAGGCCCAATGGGAGATTTCGGGATTTGGGGTATTTAAGGGCTGCTAGGGTTAGGATTTCGGTTTTAGACTCATTTTTCCAGCCGCCACTTAGTTTCTTCAACCCTAGTCATGGCCTCCACCTTCTAATTTCATCCCAAATCACCTTCTAATCACTTTCTAATCAAGTTTTGGCCTAATCTACATCAAATCAAGGCGGATTAGCATCAAATCAAGATAGGAGCTGCTGCTAAGCATTGGAATTCATCCCAAACAGAGAATCATTTCAGATCTATAGTTTACTTTGTGGCAAAGGTGAGTGATTTTCATTGTTCTTCACTAATTATGGCTAGTTATGGTAATTAGCGAAAATTAGCGAAATTATGGCTCAGAAAAATCTAGAAAAATTCCCAAAATTCTAAAACATCATTTTATGCCTCTGATATGAATTTGGGTTAATTTCGACTAATTTTGTTAATCCCGGATTTTGGGGGATTAAGGGGTGATTAGTGATAATTAGCGAAATTATGCATGTTAAAAATCTGGAAAAATATGCAGAAATTCATAAATATTATTTTAAGCCTCTGTTAGAAAAATTGGCTAATTTGGTTAAGTTTTGCTAATCCTATTGTTAGATTTGCTTAAATATGCTTAAGGGGAAAATATGGGTTTTTGGGTATGTTTGATCCGTTTTGACATATCATATTGTTGTTTTGCTGTTTGTGGATGTTTCTACATGTTGCTATGACTGTATGGTTTGCTTTGCGATTGATTAGAATAGTTAGATTGGTCAAAAACGCCGTCGAATGGCGTAAACAGTCGCTGGAAGAAGTTGCAGGAAAATGTACAGGACCGGATCGGATCGCATGAAGGAAGTCGCAACCCGACCCGATCGTGGTTAGACCCACGAGACGAATCGATGCAGCGCCGTGCCCAAACTGAAGTACTTCGATCCGGATCGCGAATGACCATTACGACCCGATCCGCGTGGAGATGGAACCCGATTCGATGCACCCACGATCCACGAGCCGCGATCCGAAGCTGGTCACGATCCGACCTGGAGATCATACCACGATCCGAACCGTATTCAGATGACCACGATCCGAGCTGAAGGAGCTTGTCACGAATCGATCTGGAGGGGAGCGCACGATCCGAAATAGAGGGTGACCACGAGCTAGTGACTGCGAACCGAACCAGGGTGGTGCGACCCGAACCGTTGGAGGGCGGGGCACGATCCGAACCTGAAGGAAGACCACGACCTGAAGCGAAGCGAACTGAATGAAGACCGATCCGGAGGATGATGATTAAAACCCGAGATGCAAAGGTAGTCCAAATGGAAGTTAGAGCTCAGAATCCCGGAACCAGTTGGGAATCAATGAGTTCACTTCATGATTGGGCTTTGCTACGGGACGTGTGCAAAGGGGTTGTCGGTATTCATAACTTTGGTTCACCACTGAGAGATGGATGGTGGGCTTGTAGTGATAGTTACACGGGATTGGATTCCGTCATGGCCCAAAGTATTAGGTGACCAAAGTAGTGGATATCGTATGCTTTACGCACTGAGTGAGGGATGTGAGGATGATTGCTATGCTTGATTGTTTGACATCACTATGACATGCACACCCCCACTCCCGTTATCTTTACACCATTTGAAAGGGCACCTTAGAGTGTTGTACAGTATGTAGTGCTAACTCTTTGGTTGCAGGTCCAGGTTCCGGTATGATTGGATTATACCTATTATTATTCTGTTTAGATGCTTATCGCTCATACCAGGCTTTATGTCTGACCCAGAGTTTTATGTCTCTTCTTATTACTCTGGGTGCTCACACGAGCAGACTAGAGACAGGTTATGGTTAGCTGGTGATGCGCGAGTAGCTGATTCGGAGGCGAGCAGGAGGCTTCCACGTATGATATATAGATATTCTCCCTGTGTCGTTGGTGGTCACTACTTGGGCATTAGTAGTGTACCTTCTTTATCTTGCTTTTGCTTTAGAGACAGTATTTAAAAGTTGTAATAAGCTGTATTCTGAGTTTCCGCTGCTATGATGTTAGTTGTTTCAGCTTATGCACTGTCTCACCTGTTTTATGTCAAGTATGTTATTATTATATTTTATTCTATGCGCTGTGAGACATTTTACAGGTTCTTTGTATGTTCATTTCCTTCTTCCTTTTCCTTCTGGCGACCCGTTCCGTGCTAACTGGACATGTGTACAGCGCACTTTTGGAGTAAATGTCGGTTGGTGCGGGGCGGGCCGTCACAACGTGTAACACCCCACACCCGCTAAGGTCACTCACTAAGGGAATGCCTTAGCTTCGGTGGAGTATTTAAGTGAATATAGAACTGAAAAATTACAACAAGACAGATATAAGTAATACTTGATATTTAAAACATCATTTTATTGCAGCAGAAGGTAAACATGTTTAGTTACATATCAAAACCAACAAGAGTCAAGTACAAAATATCCATCTCGTTAAAACATAAGTACATAATCCCACTACATACTAATAGCCATAATAGAAAAGATAACCGAGCTTTTCTTCAAGAGTCCAAGCTCCAAAAGATAGATAAAGCAATCCGATCAAAGCCCACTAGTGCTAGGCCCACACTGATAACCTGAGGGTTGGGGGAAAAAGATAAAAACAACGGGGTCAGACATAAGTCTGAGTGAGCCCTATAACTTTAACAATACAATCATTGAAGTAATTAGGGTATGATATAAACCTGGTACGGTACGACTGGGGATAAATGACTACACTAGGCAGCCAACTAGACTTAGGATAAACTAAGATAACGGTAAAGACGCGCCTATCCTCCCAAGGATAAATACTACTCTGCACCACACCAGATCTACCCACCCAAGGGTAATTCCTACACTGCACCACACCAGATCTACCCACCCAAGGGTAATTCCTACTTAAAGGTTGATCCCACTAAGTGTACTTAGTAATTTTAATAGTAGTTTCGTGTACCCCTAGCTGACTACATAGGTGTCGTCTGCCCCTATCTCCACTAGGTGTACCCACGACTTAGTAATTTTAATAGTAGTCTCTTGTACCCCTAGCTGACTACATAGGTGCCGTCTGCCCCTATCTCCACTAGGTGTACCTGCTACTCCCCAAGCGATCGGCTCCCTACCGTAGATACCCGTGCTGGCCCCACAGTGGGGTGTATCACTCCCCAAAGTGGCAACCCGATAATATCAATGGTGCACGGCTTATATCTACACAATGCAACAACGTCTTACCTACCAGCCCGGGTCCACACACGCATATGAAACCCGTTGGACTCGCGTTGCCACCGCTACCCCGTTTTGGCCTCTTAAGTCAAGCCCAGTACGCGTGTCCCGTCCTCGACATGGGTCGAGCCCAATAAGATACATATGGGTTACTGGTTGAAATGGGCCCCCACAAGCTACTACTTAAGCTTGTCATTTTATCTAGTGCATCCCACTTAACCCCTTTTTCATAATCATGCCCACTTACATGTTAAGGTTTGGTTAAGTCATCTAATCATATTTCAATTGCCACTCAAGGCACCCACTAGATTTCCACATGCCACCCAAGGCACCCACTTGATTTCCACATGCCACCCAAGGCACCCACTTAACCCTTTAATCATGTTTAGTTACATGTTCCACTTTGGTTAAGTATTCTAGTCGTATTCTCTATTGCTACCCAAGGCAACCCACTATATTTTTCCATATGCCACCCAAGGCACCCACTTAACCCTTTAATCATGTTTAGTTACATGTTCCACTTTGGTTAAGTATTCTAGTCGTATTCTCTATTGCCACCCAAGGCAACCCACTAGATTTTTCCACATGCCACCCAAGGCACCCACTTAACCCTTTAATCATGTTTAATTACATGTCCCACTTTGGTTAAGTATTCTAATCTTATCTTCTATTGCCACCCAAGGCAACCACTAGATTTCCTCATGCCACCCAAGGCACCCACTTAACCCTTTAATCATGTTTAATTACATGTTCCACTTTGGTTAAGTATTCTAATCGTATTTTCTATTGCCACCCAAGGCAACCACTAGATTTTCTCATGCCACCCAAGGCACTTACTTAATCTCCACATGCCACCCAAGGCACCCACTTAACCCTTCATGCCCCACTACATGCTTATCTGGTTAAGTATTTCTTAATTGATTAAGAACGTAACCGTTGTAAAGACCTCTCACATTAGACTATCTTTTATGGCAGCTGGATTTGCCGGTTGGGTCCGGGCAGCCTTACGCCATAACCGAGTCTAACCTCGTGTCTATACACTTGTCACGTATTTAGTTTGTGCCTAAGACCTCTCACATTGGGCCAATCATTTGTAGCCGCTGGATATGCCGGTCGGTTCCGGGCAGTCTTATGCTACAAAAGGGTCCAACCTCGTGTCTTAGTCGATTAATTACACCTAATTAATCACCCCCATAATTTGTATTAATTATCCCTAATTAATTATAAATTTAACGATGTACATAATTGACTCAATTATGTCCATCCACTTTATGGTATGCATAATCATACCAACTTCACACCGTTTCATTAACATGTATATTAACCCCATCGTTCCCCACGTAATTCGCGAACATGACATAAAAGGGAAGATTCATCACAAATACAATGGGTTCAACTTGCATAACATTAGCATCAACATGGGTTTTAAAGGTGTCAACATGCATATAGCATCAAACCCAACTAGCATAAATAATCAACCCAAACTTGCATGAATCACATATGTCATAAAGAGATTAACTTGCATAAGTTACTTATGTCATACAAAAGAGGTAAACTTGCATATGTATGTATGACATACAAAGGGGTTAACTTGCATATGTATGCATATCATAATAAGGTGTAAACTTGCACATGTTACTTGCATATCATCAAACACCAAACTTGCATAACATGTCATATATGAACATTCATATAATCAAACACCAAACTTGCATAACATATCATATATGAACTTGCATACAATCATACACCAAACTTGCATAACATGTCATATATGAACTTGCATATAATCATACACCAAACTTGCATAATCATGGTGTCATAATGGATCAATGCTTATCATAGCAATTTGCATAACTAGCATCATGAACACATAGCCTAACACTTGCATAACTTGCATAACATCATGATCATGTAGCATATAACTTGCATAACTTGCATAACATCATGAACATGTAGCATATGACTTGCATAACTTGCATAGCATCATGAACATGTAGCATATGACTTGCATAACTCGCATAACATCATTAACACATAGCATATAACATGCATAACATCATTAACATATAGCATATAACATGCATAACATCATTAACACATAACATATGATAACATAATCTCGCATTGATCCACATTCATAGCCATAACCTCATTATATCCTATCATAATCATTTCAACAATTGGTCATTAAGGCTATAGAAAACTCACAACTTGTTGATTAGCACTCCTAAGAAGAAGATTAAGTTACTAGAGTTGATTAGAGATTGATTTGAGAAGCTATCTTCCTCTTTAAGTTGATGGAGGCTCCTTCAAGTTGCATTTTGACGGCATAACGGTGTTGTAGCTATTTTTAGTATGAATTAGGGTAGTCTTAGGGTGTATTTATAGAGTAGTTAGGTGTTTTAGGCCATTAGATTTACCCTAAATCAGATTAGAGCCGTCAGATCTCGTCCTAGCCACCAAAACACAGCCCAAAAGCCAAGCTGATGCACCGAGGTCACCTGGGCTCGACCAGGGAGGTCGACCCCCAGCTTGACTCCCCAGTCGACCTGGTGGGCAGGTCGACTCCCCAGTCGACCCCAGGTCGACCCCCTGGGTCTGGCGGGAATTTTCCCGCCACTTCTGAAATTTGAAATTTCTGTTTTTAAATCTGTTTTTAAATTTTCTGAAACTTCTTCGGGCCATATCTGGGTCATACGGACTCCGATTTTCGAAAACTCGGACTCTATTTCGCGTATTTTTCCGAGACGAACGCAATGGCGTAGCCCGTTTCCCCTGATTCAGATTTTCAAATTTAATTCTGCCCTGTTTTATATTATAGTAAGTTATTCAACATACGGGGTGTTACAGATGATATCAAAACACAAATATCCTCGAATAAAATTATAATGATTTCAGGTCTGAGGACCATTACATCACTGTCACTATGAGAATAGCTTATGATACTGTTAATTATATTCCATGGAGTTATCTCACTGCTGGTCAGCCCAATACGATATTCTCCAATACGTATTTATATCTTGACTTTAATATCACGTATATTAATGATCAATGAGATGTGATCATCAGTCATTCAATATACCAGTCTCAACGCTTTATTGATGTCCTATATAAACAATAAAACTTGACCAGGGACATTTAAGAATTATAATACTTATCACATTATACAATCTCAAGTTCAGTCTTACTCGAACTATATAATTCCGTATTATCATTCTAAGGACTTCTATTAAGTTATTATTTATATCACGCAGCAAATATAACACAATAGAATATATATTTTATTCCAAATAAAATAATAACAACAACATTGTTATCAATCTCATCAAATGGATTGCCTCTAGGGCATAAACTCTAACAATATAACCATTTAAATAATTTTAAGACCTGATGGAAGCACTCGGCCTCTCTTAAAGATAAACTTAATATAAAGCAGTTAAAGATAAATTCCTTGCAAAGGAAATTAGATAAATAAGTCAAACATTATACTAAATTATCTAATAAGTACTTTAAGCTTGATAAGAGCATTGTTGCCTAGCTGACTTTCAGAAGTAATGAATTGGGCTCTTGCTTAAAAAAACTTATCTTCGAAACGAAAGGCTTAGTGAAGAAAATAAGGAATTGATGGCACTTTTTTGATGTTGATTAAGGAAAAAGAACTCTTGGTGGGTTTTCTATGGAATATCTACCGTCGACACTAATGGGGGATTATTCATTACATGAGAGGTTCAGTGGTAGCTTACTTAGGGGTTCACACCGGAAGTATTTGAATGAAATTCGTTGGGACCCTCACTCTAGAACCACCTGGAACCTGCCGAGAGTTCATTTATTTTTAGTTGACCAACGTTCTGAAAAACTCATATACTTCAAAGACAAATTTATCCCAAAAATTTAAAAAAAAAAATCAATTTTGTATGATTCATATAGAAATTTCATGAATGTTCATATGATATTATTACAAAATCCTTTCTTATAATATGCTTGAGCCTTTGGTTTTATTTTATTGTATTGCGACAAAATACTTACTTCTTGAGTAATCCAATTACAAAGGAGTTTTTATCAAAATAATTCATGGTACGGAGAGACAACCGAGAAAATACTCTATTGATTAAGACTTCAAAAATAGCTTGATATTGTTTCCTTGGAGATTTACATAAACTTCACATCCCCCAACAAAAAGATAAACTTTCACAAGAAAGCATGAACTTTCATTCAAACCTGATTAGTGGTTATGACACCTCTACAACCGAAGGGTGGGATTATAGTTTTTTCGCTCTGGTTCATACTCAAGGAGGAATTAAAACAATATTTAACTCGTCGGTTGTCTTATCTATTAATTCATCAAATAAAGTTAAATTTGCTATATCAAAACTTTGAGTGTTCTGAGTGAATATCTTTTCTTGTAATTTCTATGAAGTAATTAAATTTATCTTCTATTTAATAATTTTATTTGTGGTTTCGTCATTAGGTCCTATTTCCTACAACCATGGCCTTATCAAGAGGACTTTCCTTCAATCTTTTAAAAATCAAAGATAAAATTATAACCAATTGCAAGTAATAAAGGACATATGATGATACAAAATTTGAAAATAACCTTCTTTAGTTAGATGGTTTAAAAAAATTCAGGACAAACATCTCCTAGTTCACGTCCTTAGCGAAGAGAAGGTATGTAGAGGACAAATTAAGATAGCTGGGGGAATCCCTTTGCGGAAGCGCGACATTTAATAAAATAAAATCCTTCAGTTGACTTTGAAAATGATATGATCAAGCTTAAATGGAAGGTCTATGGTTTGGAATTTCAACTATAATACAGTCAAGCTACATGCAAGAGCTTATTTTAAGCGGTAATGTTTCCGATTTCCCTATTCTCCCTTCCATAGCTTCTTTTAATCTAATGGATTATACCAAACTTAAGAAAGTAGCTGCTGAAAGGTATTCTCAATTATCTAATTCTCCAACTGGCTTAGATGAAAATCTTGTAATAGATTGGACTCAGAAGGTGAACTGCCAAATTTGGAGAATTAATGAGAATAAGGCAAAAGACAATATTTCCAGTCAGGTTCGGTTATGTCAAGTTAACCTAGTATAAATGCTGAAAAAGAAAATATAATCCTTTAAGGAATGTAATTCTTAGTACGTGAAAACCAACAAGATTCTTCTGGAAAAATAAAGCCTTTAATCGTGCTTTTAAGACTCAAATCAAATCAGTAGATGAAGTTGACGACATCATGTATAAGAAGAAAAAGCTTAAAGATATGCTTTAAATCGCTCTGTAACATCTTTCCATCCAACATCGTCACATAGCTTGCTGAAAAACTTTGAAGCCTTTAAGTTTTGTTCCCTTTTCAACCTTTTCAGACATGAAATTCCTTACTTTTAAATAATTGTATAATTAAAATCAGGTTGTAACTTTTGTGTTTCCTCTGATTTATATGTTTGTGCATTTATCATGTGCATTCTCATATTTGCTTGATTTTCCTACACACAATTATGTAAACTGAATATCTAAATCCTTATATAAGCTTTCGTATTCATAACCTTACACTCAAAAATTTTTACCTTATAATATTAAAGCAAACCATGGCCAAAAATTTATTTCAATATTACACATTCTGAGATCCCTTCCCTACTTTAAGAATAATAGAAAATTTGAGATATCTGCTTTTCCTTGGAAGAGGTTATGAGACCCTGAATCTCTCCGGAAATATTTAGAGGATCCAAAATCTAAATTCAGCTTTTAATAATAGAGGATCAAAAGTTTTCCTCCAAAATAAAGGAAGACTGAAACCTTTCATTACTAAAGAGTTTGGAACTCAAATCTGGGTATTTAAATGATAAAAGTCTAGAAATTCACTTTCAGATATAGAAGACCCAAAGCCTCTTATGGCGCTAGAAAACATAAAATCATGATTCGGGTATTTAGAATAATAGAAGTCAACAAATCCACTTTTGGAAATAATGGATGAGCTAAACCATTTTCGACATTTTAGATCTGGAACCCATAATCGAGTATTTTAGAATAATATAAGTCCAAAAATCCATTTTTGGAAGAAAAAAAGATGGTTGAAACTCTTTTTGGCATTTTAAGACCCAAACCCCAGATTTGGGTATTTTAGAATAATAAAATTCCAAAAATCCATTTTCAAAAATAATTAATAGCCGAAAAACTTTTTGACATTTTTAGACTCGAACCCTAAATTCAAATATTTTAGAATAATAGAAGTCCAAAAATCCTCTTATAGACTTTAAAATATGATGCATATTTCTGGCTTTTCTTAAAGCAGGGGTAAGGCATGTTCTTCTATCGAACAGAGGTAGGACATGCTTTAAGTTCTTCCTTTAAACTTTTGTTCCCATCTGTGGGATAAGGCATAAGCAAAGGTAGAACATACTCATATTTAAAGTAGAGGCAGTGCTTAGCCGAAGCAGCGGCAGGGCTTGTTCTAAAAAGAACTAAGGAGAGCATGCTCCATCCAAAACCTAGGCTATGCTAGTTTTATAGCAGACCAAGGGATTACCCATCCATCCGCCAGAAGGCACCTTGTACATGCCATATTAGTGATAGAAATAAGGGATTTCTGGTGCATCAGTAAGGCCTTATAAGAGGGACGTACGGCTTACCCCTCCTCCCTCTAGGAGGCTCCTTAACCAGACCATCTCAGCAAGGTCAAGGGATTTAGTGGGTGCCAAGCGCAGGTCCTTAGGCCTATCCTTGTAACGACCCGGAATTTTGGGGCCAATTTAAAATTTTTATTTTAGAAATTTTAATGGACTTTAATATTTAAAATAATTTATTTTAAATAAGAACGACTAAAAATTTGCTTTAAAATGAATAAATTTAGTTTAATTATAAAAAGGAGTTTAAAACAGCGCTGTAGTTTCAGAATTTGAATTTGAACTTTGACTGACTGTACAGGATTCATTTTAAATCAAAATTGAGCGAAACAAGAAATATTTAAATCTGTTTAATAATATCTTTCTAACGAATCTGAAAAATTGAAATTTCATAGCGGAAATCAAAAGTTATGGCCAATTCAATTTTTAGAAAGGTCGCTGTAGAATTTATATATATTATATAGGGCCCGAAAAACTACTTTTCACATATGAAGGAATTTCGACTCGAAACCACTTCCATTGAGTTCGGAATGACGTTCCTGCATTGAAAAACAGTAAACACTTATATATTTTGAGTTTCGGAGTTTATTTGTTTAAAAATGTATTTTTAATATTAAATATATTGGCCTTAAAAATAGTCATTTTTCAAACGACCTCGGTTTTTGACGAAACCACTTTTGTTGGAACCGGAATGTCAAATTATTGCTAAGTTTCAATTTTCATAATTTTTCGAATCAATATGTGAACGTGGCAAAGGAAAACGTGTTTTGTTAGTTTCGGTTAAATTTAATCAGCTTAAAAATAGCCATTTTTCAAACGGGCTCAGAATTTGACGATATTAGTCTCGTTAGAACCATATCGTCAAAACATAACTAGAAATAATTTTTCTATAATTTTTAGAGTCAGTATGTGGCCCCGGTAATTTAAAAATATACGTTTGAATTTAATAATTAAATGATTTTTAATTTAATTTAAAGAAAAACATATCGTAACAGCCGAATTGGGTTACGAAACATGTTCCATTGTGTCCGGAACGGGGGTTATTAGCTAGGGGCGACACTCGTTGGGTTTGATTTGGTGTTCGTATTGATAAACATGAATTTTTGAATTAATTAAATAAATTAAATAGGAAAATACGCTTATAAATACCATACCAATACGCTAACCCTAATTCATTCACTGTATAGGCGCCGTATGTTCTTTTTAATGGCCAGAATCACCCAGATTTCAAATGCTAAATTCTTCCAATCCAGACAATGAAAATCAGCAAATTATATATCAAATCGAAGGGAATTTCGGGAGCTTCAAATCTATACGGACAAGATGTGCTTTAGTGGAGCAGATTTCGCGAATTTGGGGCACAAAGTGCCGCCGTTCGCGGCGTTCTGGGGCCCACCAGGGACCACTGAGCTCGCCTGGGTTCCTGGCGTGGGGGCGGCGTTTGTTGGCGCTTCGGGCGGTGGCATCGGATCTGAGTCACGACGATCAGGGGAGGCGCTAGGAGGAGAGAGAGAATTGGAGCTTTATGGGTTCGTTTTGCTGAAGGATACAGAAGGAAGAAGGAGCGGCCTGGAAAAAGAAGAACCGACTAAGACTAAGTTAATTTATTTAATTATTAAATTAATTATGAAATTAGTATATTTGAATTTCCAATGATCATATCTTTTTCAAATCTAATCAGAAATTGATGAAACTGATAGCGTTGGATTCGTATTTCCGAGATCTACGCTATGGAACACATTAGAACTGAAAATGAGCAAAGAAAAATTCGAGGAAAATTTCAGATCTAAATGGTTCGGTGAGATTTCTATTCTAGAACTAAATTTAATTATCTATTTCAGATATGAAATTATATTTATTTCATGTTCATGATGTATATATATAATTATTGAAATGTTGATTAGGGTAGTGATTGCTTTAACCATTGAACTGAATTGTGTGTATTCGTGTTGGACATGATTTTGTGTGTACGACGAAAACACCATATTATTGATAGAAAGAATATTCAAGTTCGTCAAGAATGTTTAATTTGTATTAGATTGAACAAAATTATTATTTTGTTTATTATTATTGTTGGAAATTAACACTTCTGTTAATTAGAATTAGCTAAAACAAAAATAGATGATTTTGTGTATATAGAAGAATCAGATGTGTAAAATACAAAATTTAGTCAACTTGTTAAACCAGCATTTGTAACATAAAAATGAATCAAACCTTTTATTCGTTTTGTTGAGTCAAATTTTGTAACAAAATATGAACGAACATTTTTATGTCATTGTGTTGAACTAGATTTTCAACAAAATATGTACACACATTTTCATGCAATATTGTCTACATTAAAAAGGTTAGAAGTTCGAGATATCATTTTTATGTAATATTGTCTACATTATAAAGATTAGAACAAAATTTACATTTTTGATTACATTAGAAAGATAAGAACAAAATTTACATTTTTTTTGTAAAATGTAAATAAAAGAACAAGAGTTACATTTTTGTTATAAAGAGCAAGATTAACACTTTTGTTAATGAGATTTAAAAACTCAAGATTAACAATTTTTGTTAATTAGATTATAAAGGATAAAGTTAACATTTCTTGCAAATTAGATTATGGATAGGTAAAAACCATAATTTTGCCAATATGAAGTGATAGCGATAAAAATCATATTTTTGTCACATTAAAAGAATTATATAAAAATGAAGGTTTTGTCACATTAAAAAGAATTATATAAAAATGAAGGTTTTGTCACATTAAAAGGAATTATACAAAAATGAGGGTTTTGTCACATTAAAAGGAATTATACAGAAATGATTATTTTTGCCGTATTAAAAAGAATGAACATTTTTATTTACAATAAAAGGACCAAACAAAATCATCATTTTTGCATTAAAAGTAATAAACAAGAGCATCATATTCCTTATATATTAAAAAGAATCAACTAGAAATGTAATTTTTATACATAAAAGAGAATGAACTAGAAATGTATATTTTTATACTTTAAATGGAATGGATTTGAAATGTGTATTTTTAAACATTAAAAAGAATGAAATGGAAAATGTATATTTTTATACATAAAAAGAATGAACTAGTAATGTATATCTTTATACATTAATAAAAAGAGAATGTATTAGTAATGGACATTTTCGTCACATTAAAAAGTATGAAGTAGAATACATATTTTGTCATAAAAATGAAGAAGACTAGAAATATACATTTTGATAAATAAATAAGAGTTAAGATCCTTATTGTCATAGGTTATTAAGAGTTGATCTTTTATTTACATTCCTTGATGTAAAAAAGACTAGAATAAAAAGTAATATTTTTGTTTGCAATTTTAGATGCAAACAAACATTAAAATAAAAATTTATATTTGTATTTGTATTCCTTGTTGAAAATAAACATGAAATTAAAAGGTTGGCTTTTTATTTGAATTCTCTGATGCAAATAAAAACTTGAATTACAAAGGTTACACCTTTTGTTTGCAATTAAAAATACAAATAAGAGCCTAGATTAAAGAAGATACTTTTTTCATTTGTATTTTTGTTAGAAATGCAAGGATAGAATAAAACATAGGAAAAACCCATTTTTAATGCTAATAATAGAAAGAATAGAAAATATACGTATTTCATTATGAAATATGTTTCACATTAAAAACACATTTTTAATGTTAACCTCAGAAACTTAGAAAAAGAATATCATTTTTAATGTAAAATAAAGATTACATTTTATACAATGTAAAAAGAATGTCATTTGTATGTAATATAAAGAGATTACATTTCATTGTAAGTGAGTCAACATTAGAACTCACATTTTTTTTATGTAAATGAATCAGTAGAAAAGATTCATTGTTTTTGATAAATTAGGTCAACATGAGAACTTACATTTCTATTATATATGAAATGATTCATCATTATATATGTTTATGATGCTGAAATGTTACACTCCCATTTACAAGTTACCCGACTTGTTTATGTGATTGGGACGATAATTTTCAAACATCGCCCAAGCGCACAAATGATTTATGATTTGCTTGATGGATGAAACCCCACACGGGTATTGGGATGATTTTGGATACACACTAATCCCAATATTTAGTTATCTGTCAATCGATGGATTGACAGTCTGTGATGAGCGTCAGTTATTTACTTTAATGCTGACACAATTATAGATTCCACTTTGGTCGTCATTTGGATGTTTGATAATTATTTATCATGATTGTTGATTCCATACAAAATATATGGTTGTTGGTTGAGTCACATTCCAATAAAGAATATCCTAGAAAAAGGATATTTTAGAAAATATTTTTTTTTTGAAAAAGGATATTTTAGAAAATATATTTTTATTGAAATGAACTAGTTATTAACTAGAATAAGTCATCAAATTTAGATTTAATGATGTTTTCCAATTTGTTGATAGTTAACTGAAATTTAATTATTAAATTAGATTTTGGGTTGTCGTGAATAGCGTCTTAAATAACACTGTTCTTAAACCCCATATGAAAAGAATAATATTTTAATTTAGATTATTAAAGTTTTTCATTTAGTAATTAAAATAAGATGAAATGTGAGTCGGGTTTATTGTGAACTGTGTTTTTAAGTGACATGTGTTCTTTAACCCAACTGACAGTGAAAGTATGATTTGGAATTTATAATTCTATTATTAAGATTTAAATGGAAATTTTCCAAAGGTAAAAGCTTTCCAATTTAATACATTAAATGGGAATTGAATAGAATTCGAATTAGTTATAACCGAGATAAGCTTCTGTAAAAGAAGACCGATACTACATATGGAATTTAAGAGGCCTTACCGTTATTCCATTTATGTTATTGGTTGGATACAGAAATTTATAACGATTATATATTGATTTGTTTTCTGTGAAGATACCATATTTCATGGAAGATTATTTTGGGTTTACCGTGAACTATGTTTTTAAATGACATTAGTTCTTTAACCCAGTTAAAGATAAGATAAATTTCTTGGATTTAAATAATCATTGAATAATGATTTTTAATATCTAAATTCAAATTGAGATTTTAATAAACCTTTTAAAAGAAAGATTTGAGTGCAAAGTTAAGGAATTTATCTTTGATAGAATAATTTGAATATTTTATTTAAAAGAATGTTCTGAATCGGAATGAGACGTTGGATGTGTTTTTTTTATAGTACTCGATTTTTAATTATAAAAATACGAGAGTTATTCGGAAAGATCGGGTTTAACCCATTCCGAATAATTTCTACGACGATGAAGAGTCGAAGATGAAGACGGTGGTTGAAGACTGACGATCTTCACATCGAATGGATGTGTTGCTACAGAGACCCTGATGGGAGTAGCTACCTTGAAGGGGCTTCAGTGGTGGTCGTCTGGACTATTGTTGATTGTTCGGATTTGGTTTTCGCTCAGACCCAGAGCATAAGCTAATAAATGGATGCGTGTCTGACATTGGATTTCGTTCCATGTGAATTAAATCGATTTCTGTTAATGTATGTCTCTTTGGTGGTAGAGGATTTATTCTCTACTTAACACCCCGGTATATATTAATAGTGATTAATCGCATGGCGTGAATTGTCAATGTGGCATGCCAAGATGCATATGATCAAGGCTTTTGTTGAAAAGCAGGGCCTTGTGGGATGATCAAAGCATAGCCTATTACGGCATAGCTTTGTGTATACCGTGACTTCGCGAGCCTCACACCCCGGTATGAGTCAAAAACGGGATATGGACCGTAGGGAGTGAACACGTTTCTTTCTAGCTAGGGGTAGTGTCAGTGCTTTAACACGGCCTGGCATTTTACTTATGTGGATGATGGATTTTGAGGCGCCTTGGATTTTTTTATAGGCCGATAGTGGTCATATTATAGGTTCAAAGGAACCGAGAAGCGTGTGTTCAGGCATAACTAATCCACTGCCGATAGGCGGGGACCGGCCCTACCGCATCCAAGGGTTGCCCATAGGTGTTATCCTAAGGCATTTGCTAGAGTTTCTCGAATCAGAGAGGAGCTTGACCCTAGCCTCGACTCATGATGGATATCCAATTTCCAATACGACCTTGCGGTTTTAGTTGTAGAACCAGTATGGCGACATAGTACGATGGGGTACTATGCCGTCTATGATTGATATTTATGATTGAAATGTTTTATTAAAACATATACACACTAATATTAAATCCGTTTATCGTATCAAGCATCTTTTGACCATTATATGGTAAAACCCTATCCTCCGGTTTGCGTTGCATTGTGTGATAGGACTTGGGGCTTATAATGGTTTCATTTTTCTAAAAAAAAGCATTGCGTTGTTTAACGATTTACGTTATTTTATGCACTGGCAATCCCATGGAGTAAACCCGTTCCGCGTTAGCGGCGTAGTCCTGTGATTAGCCTTATTATTAGATAGTTAAGTTAAGATTTCTCATACCAGTCCCATGACTGACCTGTAGTTTGTTTCACTGGCAAACTCGGGTGCCCTTATTTTCCACATGGGCAGTCGAGTAGCTTTTTGCAGATATATTTACAGGATCCTGGCTTACAGCTGAAGCGGTATTCGGAAAGCTCTGTATCCGTGTGTTCCTTTCAGTTGTATATTTGTATTATTTTCCCGCTGCTATTTAAATGTAATTTAAACTCTGATATTATTGTATTTCCAATGTATATCATAAGTTCATACTCTGTTATATTCCTGTACTCTGATGTAATTGTTGTAATCAGCAATAAAATGTTCCTCGGTTGTGTTCTGATGTGTATTGTTCTCAAAGCAATCCAGCCTTTCCTCTGCGGGGAAGTTTGGGTCGTTTCAGTTGGTATCAGAGCTTTGGTTTACAGAGTTCGAGAACAAGACACATTAGAATCGAACGAAAGAATTCATTAGAGATTGGATTAGTAATATCCAATGAGAATAACTCGTTAGAGATGGGATCAGCAGTATCCTAGAACGAGTATGAAGAGTATTATTTTCTTTAAAATAAAAATGAAAACAAATTTAGTTTTGAATTTTTTTATCTAAATACGTATTTGAGTATATTATTATATTTTAATGTGGACAATCGAGTATATAAAGATTTCGAATATACGAGTAATTAACGGATATTCGACGTTTTATTATACTGGATAGATATAGAATCACACTCTAGCCGCCCGAGAATAATTCTGATAATGCTGCAGCATTATCAGTATTTCTTTTCGAGTTTCGAAAGTAGGATTTCTATATATTTCCATTGACTGGTATGAGAGCTAAAACTTAGTTAGTACACATTGCTGTGATTTGCACTAAAAATATGATTTTGATTATATATAAAAGTTATATATATTTGAAAAGTTAATCACCTAATTGATTGTTGGTTGTGATGTTTGATAATTAGTTTCACTAATTAAAATATTAGAATAATAATTAATTGAAACCAATAAATAAAATTTAGTTGAGTTGGTTAATTGAAAACTTCTTAGCTTCGTTCCTTTTCGAGGACGAAAAGATTTTAAGTGGGGGCGATTGTAACGACCCGGAATTTTGGGGTCAATTTAAAATTTTTATTTTAGAAATTTTAATGGACTTTAATATTTAAAATAATTTATTTTAAATAAGAACGACTAAAAATTTGCTTTAAAATGAATAAATTTAGTTTAATTATAAAAAGGAGTTTAAAAACAACGCTGCAGTTTCAGAATTTGAATTTGAACTTTGACTGACTGTACATGATTCATTTTAAATCAGAATTGAGCGAAACAAAAAATATTTAAATCTGTTTAATAATATCTTTCTAACGAATCTGAAAAATTGAAATTTCTTAGCGGAAATCAAAAGTTATGGCCAATTCAATTTTTAGAAAGGTCGCTGTAGAATTTATATATATTATATAGGGCCCGAAAAACTACTTTTCACATATGAAGGAATTTCGACTCGAAACCACTTCCATTGAGTTCGGAATGACGTTCCTGCATTGAAAAACAGTAAACACTTATATATTTTGAGTTTCGAAGTTTATTTGTTTAAAAATGTATTTTTAATATTAAATATATTGGCCTTAAAAATAGTCATTTTTCAAACGACCTCGGTTTTCGACGAAACCACTTTTGTTGGAACCGAAATGTCAAATTATTGCTAAGTTTCAATTTTCATAATTTTTCGAATCAATATGTGAGCGTGGCAAAGGAAAACGTGTTTTGTCAGTTTCGGTCAAATTTAATCAGCTTAAAAATAGCCATTTTTCAAACGGGCTCAGAATTCGACGAAATTAGTCTCGTTAGAACCGTATCATCAAAACATAACTAGAAATAATTTTTCTATAATTTTTAGAGTCAGTATGTGGCCCCGGTAATTTAAAAATGTACGTTTGAATTTAATAATTAAATGATTTTTAATTTAATTTAAAGAAAAACATATCGTAACAGCCGAATTGGGTTACGAAACATGTTCCATTGTGTCCGGAACGGGGGTTATTAGCTAGGGGCGACACTCGTTGGGTTTGATTTGGTGTTCGTATTGATAAACATGAATTTTTGAATTAATTAAATAAATTAAATAGGAAAATACGCTTATAAATACCATACCAATACGCTAACCCTAATTCATTCACTGTATAGGCGCCGTATGTTCTTTTTAATGGCCAGAATCACCCCGATTTCAAATGCTAAATTCTTCCAATCCAAACAACGAAAATCAGCAAATTATATAACAAATCGAAGGGAATTTCGGGAGCTTCAAATCTATATGGACAAGATGTGCTTTAGTGGAGCAGATTTCGCGAATTTGGGGCACAAAGTGCCGCCGTTCGCGGTGTTCTGGGCCCACCAGGGACCATCGAGCTCGCCTGGGTTCCTGGCGTGGGGGCGGCGTTCGTTGGCGCTCCGGGCGGTGGCGTCGGATCTGAGTCACGACGATCAGGGGAGGCGCTAGGAGGAGAGAGAGAATTGGAGCTTTATGGGTTCGTTTTGCTGAAGGATACAGAAGGAAGAAGGAGCGACCTGGAAAAAGAAGAACCGACTAAGACTAAGTTAATTTATTTAATTATTAAATTAATTATGAAATTAGTATATTTGAATTTCAAATGATCATATCTTTTTCAAATCTAATCAGAAATTGACGGAACTAATTGCGTTGATTTCGTATTTCCGAGATCTACGCTATGGAGCACATTAGAACTGAAAATGAGCAAAGCAAAATTCGAGGAAAATTTCAGATCTAAATGGTTTGGTGAGATTTCTATTCTAGAACTAAATTTAATTATCTATTTCAGATATGAAATTATATTTATTTCATGTTCATGATGTATATATATAATTATTGAAATGTTGATTTGGGTTGTGATTGCTTTAACCACTGAACTGAATTGTGTGTATTCGTGTTGGACATGATTTTGTGTGTACGACGAAAACACCATATTATTGATAGAAACAATATTCAAGTTCGTCAAGAATGTTTAATTTGTATTAGATTGAACAAAATTATTATTTTGTTTATTATTATTGTTGGAAATTAACACTTCTGTTAATTAGAATTAGCTAAAACAAAAATATATGATTTTGTGTATATAAAAGAATCAGATGTGTAAAACACAAAATTTAGTCAACTTGTTAAACCAGCATTTGTAACATAAAAATGAATCAAACCTTTTATTCGTTTTGTTGAGTCAAATTTTGTAACAAAATATGAACGAACATTTTTATGTCATTGTGTTGAACTAGATTTTCAAAAAAATATGCACATACATTTTTATGCAATATTGTCTACATTAAAAAGGTTAGAAGTTCAAGATATCATTTTTATGTAATATTGTCTACATTATAAAGATTAGAACAAAATTTACATTTTTGATTACATTAGAAAGATAAGAACAAAATTTACATTTTTTTTGTAAAATGAAATAAAAAAACAAGCGTTACATTTTTGTTATAAAGAGCAAGATTAACACTTTTGTTAATGAGATTTAAAAGCTCAAGATTAACAATTTTTGTTAATTAGATTATAAAGGATAAAGTTAACATTTCTTGCAAATTAGATTATGGATAGGTAAAAACCATATTTTTGTCAATATGAAGTGATAGCGATAAAAATCATATTTTTGTCACATTAAAAAGAATTATATAAAAATGAAGGTTTTGTCACATTAAAAAGAATTATATAAAAATGAAGGTTTTGTCACATTAAAAGGAATTATACAAAAATGAGGGTTTTGTCACATTAAAAGGAATTTTACAGAAATGATTATTTTTGCCGTATTAAAAAGAATGAACATTTTTATTTACAATAAAAGGACTAAACAAAATCATCATTTTTGCTTGCATTAAAAGTAATAAACAAGAGCATCATATTTCTTTATATATTAAAAAGAATCAACTAGAAATGTAATTTTTATACATAAAAGAGAATGAACTAGAAATGTATATTTTTATACTTTAAATGGAATGGATTTGAAATGTGTATTTTTATACATTAAAAAGAATGAAATGGAAAATGTATATTTTTATACATAAAAAGAATGAACTAGTAATGTATATCTCTATACATTAATAAAAAGAGAATGTATTAGTAATGGACATTTTCGTCACATTAAAAAGTAAGAAGTAGAAATACATATTTTGTCATAAAAATGAAGAAGACTAGAAATATACATTTTGATAAATAAATAAGTGTTAAGATCCTTATTGTCATAGGTTATTAAGAGTTGATCTTTTATTTACATTCCTTCATGTAAATAAGACTAGAATAAAAAGTAATATATTTTTTTTGCAATTTTAGATGCAAACAAACATTAAAATAAAAATTTATATTTTTATTTGTATTCCTTGTTGAAAATAAACATGAAATTAAAAGCTTGGATTTTTATTTGCATTCTCTGATGCAAATAAAAACTTGAATTACAAAGGTTACACCTTTTGTTTGCAATTAAAAATACAAATAAGTGCCTAGATTAAAGAAGATACTTTTTTCATTTGTATTTTTGTTAGAAATGCAAGGATAGAATAAAACATAGGAAAAACCCATTTTTAATGCTAATAATAGAAAGAATAGAAAATATACGTATTTCATTATGAAATATGTTTCACATTAAAAACACATTTTTAATGTTAACCTCAGAAACTTAGAAAAAGAATATCATTTTTAATGTAAAATAAAGATTACATTTTATACAATGTAAAAAGAATGTCATTTGTATGTAATATAAAGAGATTACATTTCATTGTAAGTGAGTCAACATTAGAACTCACATTTTTTTTATGTAAATGAATCAGTAGAAAAGATTCATTGTTTTTGATAAATTAGGTCAACATGAGAACTTACATTTCTATTATATTTGAAATGATTCATCATTATATATGTTTATGATGCTGAAATGTTACACTCCCATTTACAAGTTACCCGACTTGTTTATGTGATTGGGACGATAATTTTCACACATCGCCCAAGCGCACAAATGATTTATGATTTGCTTGATGGATGAAACCCCACACGGGTATTGGGATGATTTTGGATACACACTAATCCCAATATTTAGTTATCTGTCAATCGATGGATTGGCAGTCTGTGATGAGCGTCAGTTATTTACTTTAATGCTCACACAGTTATAGATTCCACTTTGGTCGTCATTTGGATGTTTGATAATTATTTATCATGATTGTTGATTACATACAAAATATATGGTTATTGGTTGAGTCACATTCCAATAAAGAATATCCTAGAAAAAGGATATTTTAGAAATTTTTTTTTTGAAAAAGGATATTTTAGAAAATATATTTTTATTGAAATGAACTAGTTATTAACTAGAATAAGTCATCAAATTTAGATTTAATGATGTTTTCCAATTTGTTGATAGTTAACTGAAATTTAATTATTAAATTAGATTTTGGGTTGTCGTGAATAGCGTCTTAAATAACACTGTTCTTAAACCCCATATGAAAAGAATAATATTTTAATTTAGATTATTAAAGTTTTTCATTTAGTAATTAAAATAAGATGAAATGTAAGTCGGGTTTATTGTGAACTGTGTTTTTAAGTGACATGTGTTCTTTAACCCAACTGACAGTGAAAGTATGATTTGGAATTTATAATTCTTTTATTAAGATTTAAATGGAAATTTTCCAAAGGTAAAAGTTTTCCAATTTAATAAATTAAATGGGAATTGAATAGAATTCGAATTAGTTATAACCGAGATAAGCTTCTGTAAAAGAAGACCGATACTACATATGGAATTTAAGAGGCCTTACCGTTATTCCATTTATGTTATTGGTTGGATACAGAAATTTATAATGATTATATATTGATTTGTTTTCTGTGAAGATTCCATATTTCATGGAAGATTATTTTGGGTTTACCGTGAACTATGTTTTTAAATGACATTAGTTCTTTAACCCAGTTAAAGATAAGCTAAATTTCTTGGATTTAAATAATCATTGAATAATGATTTTTAATATCTAAATTCAAATTGAGATTTTAATAAACCTTTTAAAAGAAAGATTTAAGTGCAAAGTTAAGGAATTTATCTTTGATAGAATAATTTGAATATTTTATTTAAAAGAATATTCTGAATCGGAATGAGACGTTGGATGTGTTTTTTTATAGTACCCGATTTTTAATTATAAAAATACGAGAGTTATTCGGAAAGACCGGGTTTAACCCATTCCGAATAATTTCTACGACGATGAAGAGTCGAAGATGAAGACGGTGGTTGAAGACCGACGATCTTCACATCGAATGGATGTGTTGCTACAGAGACCCTGATGGGAGTAGCTACCTTGAAGGGGCTTCTGTGACGGCAAGGAATTTCGCTCGGTCCGAACCAGTCGCTAAACCGATCCAGGCCGTTCGAAACGCCCTATCGTTTGAGAACAGGACAAAACAGAACGCATACAGAAGAACATTTCACTGTATATTACAACAATGCATCAGATTACAAGAATATACAGAGTATAAATGAATATTACACAGAAATATCAGAGATTTAAATTACATTTAAATACATAGCAGCGGAAAATAATACAATACACAACTAGAAAGAGATATACGGATACAAAGCTTTCCGGATATCGTTCCACCTGTAAACCAGGATCCTGTGAATATAAATCTGCAAAACCAAAACTACTAGCTGCCCGTGTCAAAATAAGGGCACCCAGAGTTTAGGTTAAAACAATAAACTCCAGGTCAGTCATGGGACTGGTGTGAGAACTAAAACAGTTAATCTTTATTTTTAAAGCTAGGTAAATCAAGGGACCACGCCGTATAACACGGAACGGGTTTCCTCCCAAGAATACCAGTGCATAAAACAAACAGCGCAATGCTAAATAAAGAAAATGAAGCTGTTATAAGACCCAGGTCCTATCACACAATGCAACGCAAGCCGGGGGATAGGGTTTTCCCTTATAACAGCCAAAGAATGCTTGATACGTTTAAAACAAATCATTTGATACTATAATAAGTGCATAGTGTATAAAACAACTTCAAATCATAAGTATCAATCATAGGCGACATGAGCGTCCCATGCCACTATGTCGCCACATATAGGTTTACAATCAAAACCGCAAATGTCACGTATTTGGAAATTGGATTTCCATCTATGAACCGAGGCAAAAGATAGTCCTCAACCGATTCGTGACTCTCTAGCCCGAGCCACAGGACCCAGACTCAGGTGGGCCCTTGGATCCTCAGGGCCAGTCCACCGATGTGGATTAAACTTAAACCCTGAACATGCGTTCCTCCGCCCTATGGGGCGTAAACGAGCCAACTAAATGACTCCATCGGTTCGAGAACGACCGATCAATCCGAGGCGCCTCGCAACAGCAACAACCACATAAGTCAAACTCGTCAGGGCGTGTAAAACCACTGACGCCACTTCTAGCTAGAAAGAAACGCATGCCCTCCCTGACGTCCTCTCCCGTTTTTGGTTCATACCGGGTGTGAAACACGCGAAGTAAACGTTACACAAAGCTACGCCACAAAGGCCGTGCTTTGATCATCACCACAAGACTTTGCTTTTCAACAGAAGCCTCGATCAATTGCCACTTAGGCATGCCACACAGGCAATTCACTCCATGTGTTTGATATCCATCAATATATAACCCCTGAGCTCGTACGTCTCAGAGAAGGGCGTTAAGCAAGAGAATAAATTCTCCGCCGCCAAACAGATATATATTTAATAGAGATCAATCACACGGACTAAAATCCAATGTCAGACACACAGTCCATTTACTAGTCCGTTCTGGGTCTGAACGAAACCGGAGGCACCTAGTACCCCGCATATCCATCGATCTCCAAGTACGTCTGGACGATCACTAACTGTTTCCATCTTCTTGGGTGTACAGCCCAATCAAGATCATCAGTAATTACCCAAACGACGTGAAGACCTCCGGTCTTCGACCATCGTCCTCATCTTCGACTTATCGTCGTATCAGTTATTCAGAATGGGATAAACCCGGTCTTTCCGAATAACTCGCGTATATTTTAAATAAGTGTTACACAAACACAACATACGCCTCATTCCAATCCATTAGTCACTAACCGTAAATTAATCAAGAGAATAATTCCCCAAATATTAACCCCGAAGGCCGAAACCAACATCAGATCAATATCCAGAAAACCATTCTGCTTGGCTAACCGACAGTTAGTTTCTAAATTTCACATTCATAGGGAAATGTTCCCATTAATTTTATCCAAGATAAATTCCTTGAATTTATTCTTTATTCTATTTTTGAATCTCAATTCAAACTAGTCGGGATTAGCGAACCTTACCGAAGTAATCATTTATTTTAATTTCCCAATCCCAACCTATTCATCCCATGAAGTAAAACTGGTAATACTTCATATCTAACACCACGGTGTTATCGGTAAATTCAATTACCATTTCGCGTTCAAATCTAATTAAAGATTTAACTAACGCCTGGAGCAAAACTGGTGATACTCCATTTCGATTATTTCAATCTAATTAAAGATTCATTAAAACTCCACTTAGTTTTAATCTTTGACTGGGTTAAAGAATCAGTGTCATTTAAAAACACGGTTCACGATAAACCCAAAATCACATTCATTAATCATCGGGTTAAAGAACGAGTGTTATTTAAAACACTGTCCACGATAAACCCAAAAATCAATATCGATTCAATTCCAATTAAATGTTATTTAATTGGTACACTTCATTAAATCTAAATAAAAGATTTAATCTTTTCTCAACTGGGTCCAAGAACAGTGTTAGTGAAGACACCATTCACGACAAACCCAAATCACATTTGATATTCAACACAAGACTCTGAATAGAAAATATCCCGGCTTATATTCAATATCAAATTCTCTGACAAACAGATATCGTATGGGAAATAACGATATATATATATCTATATCTTTCAAATTTCCATAACAACATCCGTATGATCACGAAATCCAACATCGAAATATTCCGAAGACAATTTCGATTCAAATCCATTCCAATGCAATCATTGGAAATTCTGGTTATTTTCAAAACCATTTCAAATTCAGTTTATTTATTCAAAAATAAATAGAATTCTAATTCTAGTTCAAAACTAGTTCATTTCGATAAAAATCTATTTTTATCTTTTCAAATATGGAGTTTTTCATCCCAAATCTTCACAAATCATTTCTTATGATTTTACACAAATTATTACTATTTTTAATAATTTTATCAAGGCCCGTACAGTCGATTTCCATCAACGGCCATCGAACTGCACTTACAGCGACCTTTTTCAAATTTGACTTGGACATAATTCCAAATCCAACTGTTAGATTTCAAATTTCTAATATTCGTTAGAAAGCTCTTTTCGATACGAACCCAACGGTTCCGGTTTTAGGAGAATCCGACGGTCGGATCTCCCGTAATGTCCGTTTGAAATAAATGGTCGAAATTCGCGAACTGCCGCGGCGCGGCGCGTTCTATTCAGGCCATTATATTATATATATAATATATATATAATATATTTCGTCGATTACTATTTAAAACGAATTATATAAATAGTTTTAATATTCGTTTCAAAAGCAATCTCAACTTCCATTTCAATTCAAATCAAAATTGAATTCTTCGTTATCAATTCGTTTTAAAATTCATTTCTATTCAATTCAAATTTCAATTCAATTTGAATTCATTTCAATTCGTTTTCAATTCAATTTGAATTTGTTTTCAATTCAATTCATTTCGAAATCGTTTTCAATTCAATTCATTTCGAAATCGTTTTCATTTCATTTCATTTCGAAATCGTTTTCAATTCAATTCATTTCGAAATCGTTTTCAATTCAATTCATTTCGAAATCGTTTTCAATTCAATTCATTTCGAAATCGTTTTCAATTCAATTCATTTCGAAATCGTTTTCAATTCAATTCATTTCGAAATCGTTTTCAATTCAATTCATTTCGAAATCGTTTTCAATTCAATTCATTTCAAAATGAATAAAATCGATATAAATATCGTTCACGTCAAAATGGCGTCAATCTAATCAACACGGCTTCATAAATTTCTATTTTCAAATATTCTATTTCAAATATTTCTTTTTCAAAAATAGTTGTTATTATCAAAATATTTCGTTCAACACATGACCAATCTCAATGGATGAGTACTGTCAACACATGAACCTTTATTTTATAATATTCTTTATTTTTCAAATTGGAATGAGGCCCAATCAATTACCATATAAAATTAATTATATGGATTTCCATACAACACATGTATATAATAGCATTGAAAAATAATCAACCATCAACCAAAGTGCACTACACTGTATAAGCATCAAATAAAGATATCTAACGCTCATAACAGCATGTCAATCAATCGATCGACATATTTAATCAATCAGGATGAGTGAACTTCAAATTTCATCCCAACACCCGTGTGGGGTTTCAAACAACCAAACACAGATTTTATTCGTGCAGTTGGGCGATGTGTAAAATTTATCGTCCCAATCAATGTCCTTCAAATAGGTGTACATAAACAAACCGTCTGGTTTGTAAATGAATATTTATTTATTCACATTCACGTTAAAATTTATATTTTTAACGATAAAACATTTTATTCCAATCATATGAATTTCTATTAAGTTCATTCTTTAAATAAAATGATATTTTTATTTTTCTAACATATTTTAGAAAATTTCGGCGGCATAACGGCACGATACTAGAAACGGGACAAGGCCTAGCCTTATCCCCGGTCCAGTGAAGGCCCACGCCATTCACACATCAATCAAACCAATCAATTTCACCAAACAACCCAATTCAAATCACATCATATGACTAATCTATGCAACCAAACAAACAAGTCCATGGTCTGTGGACGATTGTGTCGGGTGCTACTAAGCACCGTCTGCATCCTAGTATATATATATATAACTAGAAAAAGAAATTGAAAGGTGAGAAATTCTCACAGATAGCTATCCTAGCTCCACGGCACTTCATTGATAGAAATCTTCATCGCTATCGCATCCTCGTCATCTTCGTTGCTGTAGCCACTACATATGTAAAAGTCGAATTTTTACTTCAATGTTCAATATATAAAAATCGCATTTTTATTTCGAAGTTCCATATATAAAAATCCTATTTTTATTTCGAAGTTCCATATATAAAAATCCTATTTTTTTCTATGGAAGTTCAATATATAAAAATTCTATTTTTCTATCGAAGTTCAATATATAAAAATTCTATTTTTCTATCGAAGTTCAATATATAAAAATTCTATTTTTCTATCGAAGTTCAATATATAAAAATTCTATTTTTATTTCGAAGTTCAATATATAAAAATTCTATTTTTATTTCGAAGTTCAATATATAAAAATTCTATTTTTATTTCGAAGTTCAATATATAAAAACCTATTTTTATTTCGAAGATCAATATATAAAAACCTATTTTTATTTCGAAGTTCAATATATAAAAACCTATTTTTATTTCGAAGTTCAATATATAAAAACCACATTTTTAAAATATAGATTTCGCATTTTTACATCTAAAAATTTCGCCTTTTCACATTTAAAAACATCGCCTTTTCATATTTAAAAACATTAGTATTTTTCATATTTAAAAACATTAGTATTTTTCATATTTAAAAACATTAGTATTTTTATATTTAAAAACATTAGTATTTTTCATATTTAAAAACATTAGTATTTTTCATATTTAAAAACATTAGTATTTTTCATATTTAAAAACATTAGTATTTTTATAAATTTTCAGATTTAATAAACTATAATATATATATATATATATAATTTTCAGATTTAATAAACTATAATATATATATATAATTTTCAGATTTAATAAGCTATAATATATATATATATAATTTCCAGATTTAATAAACTATAATATATATATATAATTTTCAGATTTAATAAGCTATAATGCTATAAAAAAAGAGTTAAAACCTTTCTTTCTCGACCCCTTCAGTAAACTGAACCCACCGCTACCAAGAAGAACTCCGACACCGCCGTCTCCAGAAGCTTCAAGAACCTGATCAAACCCCCTCACTCGATCCGCCTTCGCCAACTCCCTCATCACCAACCACCGCGGCTAGTTCGAACCTTCCAGCGCCCAGAAAAACGGACCCAAAACTGACGGCTTTAAAGCCTAAATCTGACCGTTACGACGCCTTATAGCTGATCATCACCGTTCATCCTCACCATCTCGCCAAGCCCTTCGATTTCGTGTACTCGGTTTCTCGAATTGCTGCGTGGATTTCGAATGATGGGAGGAAATTAATTCGAGCGATTTTAATCGTCTGTTTCAGAACGCGGCGGCTTGAAAATGTGATTAGGGTTAGGGTTTATAATCATACATATATTAATATTTTGTATTATTTAATTCATTTAATTTCAAAAATTCATGTTTACTCATACGAACTTCAAAACGAACCCAACGACTATCGCCCCTAGCTAAATACCCCCATTTCGAACACAATGGTATATGTATCGCAAGTTGATTCGACTGGTTCGATCAGTTTCTGCTTAAATTTACATTTAAATCTATATATTCAATTTTAAACGTACATTTCAATTTACTGGGGTCACATACTAACTCTAAAAATTCCCGAAAAATATTTTCTAACTTCGTATTGACGATACGGTCCTAACAAAACTAGTTTCGTCAAATTCTGAGACTGTTTGAAAAATGGCCAATTTCCAGTCGATTAAAATCAACTGAAAATGATCAAACGCATTTTCCTTTGCCACGCTCACATATTGATTCGAAAAATTATGAAACTTGAAATCTAGCAATAATTTGACATCACGGACCCAACAAAACTGGTTTCGTCGAAATCCGAGGTCATTTGCAAAATGACCATTTTTAAGGGCCTGAATTCCATAGCGACTATTCAGAATTTTCAACTGGACATATCTTTTGATTCCCGCTCCGAACTTTTAATTTTTCGGATTCGTTGGAAAGATATTCACAATTAGATCCTATTATTTTTGGTTTCACTAAAATCCGGATTGTTTTGCACCCGGTACATTCAATTGAAGTTTGAAATCGAATTATCGAACTACCGTGCCATTTTCAATTCTATTTATAATTATATATAAATATTTATATTCTAACGACGACGCGTATAATATATACGTCGAATTCTATATTGAAAATAGATTTCACGTCGATATTATTTAAAATAATTCATTTTCAATAATCAAAATTCGCTAAAATTGCCAAAATAAAAATTTTAAACTGGCCCAGATTTTCCGGGTTGTTACAATCTCCCCCACTTAAAACATTTCGTCCCCGAAAAGGAACAAAGTCGAAAGTGGTTTGATTATTCAGCTCTACGTTCGATCTGGCTTCCATTCTCCAACTCTTCAGTTTCTGAGAATTTTCAAATTTTCAAAAATTTGGCTAACACCCTAAATTTTTGAAAAATTTCGCCATAACCTCCCCTGCACCGGGAGCATCGGGGAATTTCAAATAGCTTCCCCGGTCCTTCAGATCTCAAAAAGAAAAAGAAAAAGCCAAGCGGCTAGCCAATAGGCTCACAAAATCATCATCACCCAAACAAAACAGGAAATTATGTAGTAAACATGTACCTATTTGTCGGGCAAACAAATTTTATTCTCTGGCTCTAGCCTCCTTGCTATGACCTGTTCAATGTAAGTATATGTATATGCAAGCAAATGCGACCGATTTTCAATACAATTCAATATTTGATTCAGTTAGGCATAATGGTTCAAAATTATCAAACAATTAAACAAACAACACAATCATCAATCAATTAGTGAATTAGAGTTTCAAATTCATAATTTTGATACATATACAAAAATCATGTTTTTGATGCCACATCACAACAATAGGCCTTATCTAATTTTTGGTTCTCACACCAGTCAATAGGAAATATATAGAAAGCTCACTTTCGTCACTCGAACATAAATTCTAATGATGGAGCTCCATCATCAAAATCATCTCCGGGCGATTAGAGTGTAATTCTATATCTATCCAGTATATTAAAATTTCGAATACACGCGGATCAGACGTATACGCAAAATCTATATATACTGGATTGTCCAACTCAATATAAATAGATAATCAGATACGAATACTTGATTTAAATTTTCAAACCAAAAATTTGTTTTCATTTGAAAAATATACTCTTCACACTCGTTCTAGGATACTACTGATCCTATCTCTAACGAGTCATTCTCGTTGGATATTACTAATCCAATTTCTGATGAATTCTTTCGTATGGTTCTAATGTGCCTTGTTCTCTAGCTTTGTAAACCAAAGCTCTGATACCAACTGTGACGGCAAGGAATTTCGCTCGGTCCGAACCAGTCGCTAAACCGATCCAAGCCGTTCGAAACGCCCTATCGTTTGAGAACAGGACAAAACAGAACGCATACAGAAGAACATTTCACTGTATATTACAACAATGCATCAGATTACAAGAATATACAGAGTATAAATGAATATTACACAGAAATATCAGAGATTTAAATTACATTTAAATACATAGCAGCGAAAAATAATACAATACACAACTAGAAAGAGATATACGGATACAAAGCTTTCCGGATATCGTTCCAGCTGTAAACCAGGATCCTGTGAATATAAATCTGCAAAACCAAAACTACTAGCTGCCCGTGTCAAAATAAGGGCACCCAGAGTTTAGGTTAAAACAATAAACTCCAGGTCAGTCATGGGACTGGTGTGAGAACTAAAACAGTTAATCTTTATTTTTAAAGCTAGGTAAATCAAGGGACCACGCCGTATAACACGGAACGGGTTTCCTCCCAAGAATACCAGTGCATAAAACAAACAGCGCAATGCTAAATAAAGAAAATGAAGCTGTTATAAGACCCAGGTCCTATCACACAATGCAACGCAAGCCGGGGGATAGGGTTTTCCCTTATAACAGCCAAAGAATGCTTGATACGTTTAAAACAAATCATTTGATACTATAATAAGTGCATAGTGTATAAAACAACTTCAAATCATAAGTATCAATCATAGGCGACATGAGCGTCCCATGCCACTATGTCGCCACATATAGGTTTACAATCAAAACCGCAAATGTCACGTATTTGGAAATTGGATTTCCATCTATGAACCGAGGCAAAAGATAGTCCTCAACCGATTCGTGACTCTCTAGCCCGAGCCACAGGACCCAGACTCAGGTGGGCCCTTGGATCCTCAGGGCCAGTCCACCGATGTGGATTAAACTTAAACCCTGAACATGCGTTCCTCCGCCCTATGGGGCGTAAACGAGCCAACTAAATGACTCCATCGGTTCGAGAACGACCGATCAATCCGAGGCGCCTCGCAACAGCAACAACCACATAAGTCAAACTCGTCAGGGCGTGTAAAACCACTGACGCCACTTCTAGCTAGAATGAAACGCATGCCCTCCCTGACGTCCTCTCCCGTTTTTGGTTCATACCGGGTGTGAAACACGCGAAGTAAACGTTACACAAAGCTACGCCACAAAGGCCGTGCTTTGATCATCACCACAAGACTTTGCTTTTCAACAGAAGCCTCGATCAATTGCCACTTAGGCATGCCACACAGGCAATTCACTCCATGTGTTTGATATCCATCAATATATAACCCCTGAGCTCGTACGTCTCAGAGAAGGGCGTTAAGCAAGAGAATAAATTCTCCGCCGCCAAACAGATATATATTTAATAGAGATCAATCACACGGACTAAAATCCAATGTCAGACACACAGTCCATTTACTAGTCCGTTCTGGGTCTGAACGAAACCGGAGGCACCTAGTACCCCGCATATCCATCGATCTCCAAGTACGTCTGGACGATCACTAACTGTTTCCATCTTCTTGGGTGTACAGCCCAATCAAGATCATCAGTAATTACCCAAACGACGTGAAGACCTCCGGTCTTCGACCATCGTCCTCATCTTCGACTTATCGTCGTATCAGTTATTCAGAATGGGATAAACCCGGTCTTTCCGAATAACTCGCGTATATTTTAAATAAGTGTTACACAAACACAACATACGCCTCATTCCAATCCATTAGTCACTAACCGTAAATTAATCAAGAGAATAATTCCCCAAATATTAACCCCGAAGGCCGAAACCAACATCAGATCAATATCCAGAAAACCATTCTGCTTGGCTAACCGACAGTTAGTTTCTAAATTTCACATTCATAGGGAAATGTTCCCATTAATTTTATCCAAGATAAATTCCTTGAATTTATTCTTTATTCTATTTTTGAATCTCAATTCAAACTAGTCGGGATTAGCGAACCTTACCGAAGTAATCATTTATTTTAATTTCCCAATCCCAACCTATTCATCCCATGAAGTAAAACTGGTAATACTTCATATCTAACACCACGGTGTTATCGGTAAATTCAATTACCATTTCGCGTTCAAATCTAATTAAAGATTTAACTAACGCCTGGAGCAAAACTGGTGATACTCCATTTCGATTATTTCAATCTAATTAAAGATTCATTAAAACTCCACTTAGTTTTAATCTTTGACTGGGTTAAAGAATCAGTGTCATTTAAAAACACGGTTCACGATAAACCCAAAATCACATTCATTAATCATCGGGTTAAAGAACGAGTGTTATTTAAAACACTGTCCACGATAAACCCAAAAATCAATATCGATTCAATTCCAATTAAATGTTATTTAATTGGTACACTTCATTAAATCTAAATAAAAAGATTTAATCTTTTCTCAACTGGGTCCAAGAACAGTGTTAGTGAAGACACCATTCACGACAAACCCAAATCACATTTGATATTCAACACAAGACTCTGAATAGAAAATATCCCGGCTTATATTCAATATCAAATTCTCTGACAAACAGATATCGTATGGGAAATAACGATATATATATATCTATATCTTTCAAATTTCCATAACAACATCCGTATGATCACGAAATCCAACATCAAAATATTCCGAAGACAATTTCGATTCAAATCCATTCCAATGCAATCATTGGAAATTCTGGTTATTTTCAAAACCATTTCAAATTCAGTTTATTTATTCAAAAATAAATAGAATTCTAATTCTAGTTCAAAACTAGTTCATTTCGATAAAAATCTATTTTTATCTTTTCAAATATGGAGTTTTTCATCCCAAATCTTCACAAATCATTTCTTATGATTTTACACAAATTATTACTATTTTTAATAATTTTATCAAGGCCCGTACAGTCGATTTCCATCAACGGCCATCGAACTGCACTTACAGCGACCTTTTTCAAATTTGACTTGGACATAATTCCAAATCCAACTGTTAGATTTCAAATTTCTAATATTCGTTAGAAAGCTCTTTTCGATACGAACCCAACGGTTCCGGTTTTAGGAGAATCCGACGGTCGGATCTCCCGTAATGTCCGTTTGAAATAAATGGTCGAAATTCGCGAACTGCCGCGGCGCGGCGCGTTCTATTCAGGCCATTATATTATATATATAATATATATATAATATATTTCGTCGATTACTATTTAAAACGAATTATATAAATAGTTTTAATATTCGTTTCAAAAGCAATCTCAACTTCCATTTCAATTCAAATCAAAATTGAATTCTTCGTTATCAATTCGTTTTAAAATTCATTTCTATTCAATTCAAATTTCAATTCAATTTGAATTCATTTCAATTCGTTTTCAATTCAATTTGAATTTGTTTTCAATTCAATTCATTTCGAAATCGTTTTCAATTCAATTCATTTCGAAATCGTTTTCATTTCATTTCATTTCGAAATCGTTTTCAATTCAATTCATTTCGAAATCGTTTTCAATTCAATTCATTTCGAAATCGTTTTCAATTCAATTCATTTCGAAATCGTTTTCAATTCAATTCATTTCGAAATCGTTTTCAATTCAATTCATTTCGAAATCGTTTTCAATTCAATTCATTTCGAAATCGTTTTCAATTCAATTCATTTCAAAATGAATAAAATCGATATAAATATCGTTCACGTCAAAATGGCGTCAATCTAATCAACACGGCTTCATAAATTTCTATTTTCAAATATTCTATTTCAAATATTTCTTTTTCAAAAATAGTTGTTATTATCAAAATATTTCGTTCAACACATGACCAATCTCAATGGATGAGTACTGTCAACACATGAACCTTTATTTTATAATATTCTTTATTTTTCAAATTGGAATGAGGCCCAATCAATTACCATATAAAATTAATTATATGGATTTCCATACAACACATGTATATAATAGCATTGAAAAATAATCAACCATCAACCAAAGTGCACTACACTGTATAAGCATCAAATAAAGATATCTAACGCTCATAACAGCATGTCAATCAATCGATCGACATATTTAATCAATCAGGATGAGTGAACTTCAAATTTCATCCCAACACCCATGTGGGGTTTCAAACAACCAAACACAGATTTTATTCGTGCAGTTGGGCGATGTGTAAAATTTATCGTCCCAATCAATGTCCTTCAAATAGGTGTACATAAACAAACCGTCTGGTTTGTAAATGAATATTTATTTATTCACATTCACGTTAAAATTTATATTTTTAACGATAAAACATTTTATTCCAATCATATGAATTTCTATTAAGTTCATTCTTTAAATAAAATGATATTTTTATTTTTCTAACATATTTTAGAAAATTTCGGCGGCATAACGGCACGATACTAGAAACGGGACAAGGCCTAGCCTTATCCCCGGTCCAGTGAAGGCCCACGCCATTCACACATCAATCAAACCAATCAATTTCACCAAACAACCCAATTCAAATCACATCATATGACTAATCTATGCAACCAAACAAACAAGTCCATGGTCTGTGGACGATTGTGTCGGGTGCTACTAAGCACCGTCTGCATCCTAGTATATATATATATATAACTAGAAAAAGAAATTGAAAGGTGAGAAATTCTCACAGATAGCTATCCTAGCTCCACGGCACTTCATTGATAGAAATCTTCATCGCTATCGCATCCTCGTCATCTTCGTTGCTGTAGCCACTACATATGTAAAAGTCGAATTTTTACTTCAATGTTCAATATATAAAAATCGCATTTTTATTTCGAAGTTCCATATATAAAAATCCTATTTTTATTTCGAAGTTCCATATATATAAATCCTATTTTTTCTATGGAAGTTCAATATATAAAAATTCTATTTTTCTATCGAAGTTCAATATATAAAAATTCTATTTTTCTATCGAAGTTCAATATATAAAAATTCTATTTTTCTATCGAAGTTTAATATATAAAAATTCTATTTTTATTTCGAAGTTCAATATATAAAAATTCTATTTTTATTTCGAAGTTCAATATATAAAAATTCTATTTTTATTTCGAAGTTCAATATATAAAAACCTATTTTTATTTCGAAGTTCAATATATAAAAACCTATTTTTATTTCGAAGTTCAATATATAAAAACCTATTTTTATTTCGAAGTTCAATATATAAAAACCACATTTTTAAAATATAGATTTCGCATTTTTACATCTAAAAATTTCGCCTTTTCACATTTAAAAACATCGCCTTTTCATATTTAAAAACATTAGTATTTTTCATATTTAAAAACATTAGTATTTTTCATATTTAAAAACATTAGTATTTTTCATATTTAAAAACATTAGTATTTTTCATATTTAAAAACATTAGTATTTTTCATATTTAAAAACATTAGTATTTTTCATATTTAAAAACATTAGTATTTTTCATATTTAAAAACATTAGTATTTTTATAAATTTTCAGATTTAATAAACTATAATATATATATATATAATTTTCAGATTTAATAAACTATAATATATATATATAATTTTCAGATTTAATAAGTTATAATATATATATATATATATTATTTTCAGATTTAATAAACTATAATATATATATAATTTTCAGATTTAATAAGCTATAATGCTATAAAAAAAAAGTTAAAACCTTTCTTTCTCGACCCCTTCAGTAAACTGAACCCACCGCTACCAAGAAGAACTCCGACACCGCCGTCTCCAGAAGCTTCAAGAACCTGATCAAACCCCCTCACTCGATCCGCCTTCGCCAACTCCCTCATCACCAACCACCGCGGCTAGTTCGAACCTTCCAACGCCCAGAAAAACGGACCCAAAACTGACGGCTTTAAAGCCTAAATCTGACCGTTACGACGCCTTATAGCTGATCATCACCGTTCATCCTCACCATCTCGCCAAGCCCTTCGATTTCGTGTACTCGGTTTCTCGAATTGCTGCGTGGATTTCGAATGATGGGAGGAAATTAATTCGAGCGATTTTAATCGTCTGTTTCAGAACGCGGCGGCTTGAAAATGTGATTAGGGTTAGGGTTAGGGTTTATAATCATACATATATTAATATTTTGTATTATTTAATTCATTTAATTTCAAAAATTCATGTTTACTCATACGAACTTCAAAACGAACCCAACGACTATCGCCCCTAGCTAAATACCCCCATTTCGAACACAATGGTATATGTATCGCAAGTTGATTCGACTGGTTCGATCAGTTTCTGCTTAAATTTACATTTAAATCTATATATTCAATTTTAAACGTACATTTCAATTTACTGGGGGTCACATACTAACTCTAAAAATTCCCGAAAAATATTTTCTAACTTCGTATTGACGATATGGTCCTAACAAAACTAGTTTCGTCAAATTCTGAGACTGTTTGAAAAATGGCCAATTTCCAGTCGATTAAAATCAACTAAAAATGGTCAAACGCATTTTCCTTTGCCACGCTCACATATTGATTCGAAAAATTATGAAACTTGAAATCTAGCAATAATTTGACATCACGGACCCAACAAAACTGGTTTCGTCGAAATCCGAGGTCATTTGTAAAATGACCATTTTTAAGGGCCTGAATTCCATAGCGACTATTCAGAATTTTCAACTGGACATATCTTTTGATTCCCGCTCCGAACTTTTAATTTTTCGGATTCGTTGGAAAGATATTCACAATTAGATCCTATTATTTTTGGTTTCACTAAAATCCGGATTGTTTTGCACCCGGTACATTCAATTGAAGTTTGAAATCGAATTATCGAACTACCGTGCCATTTTCAATTCTATTTATAATTATATATAAATATTTATATTCTAACGACGACGCGTATAATATATACGTCGAATTCTATATTGAAAATAGATTTCACGTCGATATTATTTAAAATAATTCATTTTCAATAATCAAAATTCGCTAAAATTGCCAAAATAAAAATTTTAAACTGGCCCAAATTTTCCGGGTTGTTACAGCTTCAGTGGTGGTCGTCCGGACTATTGTTGATTGTTCGGATTTGGTTTTCGCTCAGACCCGGAGCATAAGCTAATAAATGGATGCGTGTCTGACATTGGATTTCATTCCATGTGAATTAAATCGATTTCTGTTAATGTATGTCTCTTTGGTGATGGAGGATTTATTCTCTACTTAACACCCCGGTATATATTAATAGTGATTGATCGCATGGCGTGAATTGTCAATGTGGCACGCCAAGATGCATATGATCAAGGCTTTTGTTGAAAAGCAGGGCCTTGTGGGATGATCAAAGCATAGCCTATTACGGCATAGCTTTGTGTATACCGTGACTTCGCGAGCCTCACACCCCGGTATGAGTCAAAAACGGGATATGAACTGTAGGGAGTGCACATGTTTCTTTCTAGCTAGGTGTAGTGTCAGTGCTTTAACACGGTCTGACATTTTACTTAAGTGGATGATGGATTTTGAGGCGCCTCGGATTTTTTTATAGGCCGACAGTGGTCATATTATAGGTTCAAAGGAACCGGGAAGCGTGTGTTCAGGCATAACTAATCCACTGCCGATAGGCGGGGACCGGCCCTACCGCATCCAAGGGTTGCCCATAGGTGTGATCCTGAGGCATTTGCTAGAGTGTCTTGAATCGGAGAGGAGCTTGCCCCTAGCCTCGACTCATGATGGAAAACCATTTTCCAATACGACCTTGCGGTTTTGATTGTAGAACCAGTATGGCGACATAGTAGGATGGGGTACTATGCCGTCTATGACTGATATTTATGATTGAAATGTTTTATTAAAACATATACACACTAATATTAAATCCGTTTATCGTATCAAGCATCTTTTGACCATTATAAGGTAAAACCCCATCCTCCGGTTTGCGTTGCATTGTGTGATGGGACTTGGGGCTAATAATGGTTTCATTTTTCTAAAAAAAAGCATTGCGTTGTTTAATGATTTACGTTATTTTATGCACTGGCAAACCCATGGAGTAAACCCGTTCCGCGTTAGCGGCGTGATCCTGTGATTAGCCTTATTATTAGATAGTTAAGTTAAGATTTCTCATACCAGTCCCATGACTGACCTGTAGTTTGTTTCACTGGCAAACTCGGGTGCCCTTATTTTCCACACGGGCAGTCGAGTAGCATTTTGCAGATATATTTATAGGATCCTGGCTTACAGCTAAAGCGGTATTTGGAAAGGTCTATATCCGTGTGTTCCTTTCAGTTGTATATTTGTATTATTTTTCCGCTGCTATTTAAATGTAATTTAAACTCTGATATTATTGTATTTCCAATGTATATCATAAGTTCATACTCTGTTATAATCCTGTACTCTGATGTAATTGTTGTAATCAGCAATAAAATGTTCCTCAGTTGTGTTCTGATGTGTATTGTTCTCAAAGCAATCCAGCCTTTCCTCTATGGGGAAATTTGGTTCGTTTCAATCCTTCTCTCTTTCGAGAAGCACCCTGACTATTTCAAGGATTTTTCCAAAATAAAGAATCATTTCACTCCCAACCATGTAGAATTTATTATTTTATTCTATTTACTCATGATGTGGTTTTTCTTTATTCTTGCATCCAAATAGCATTACTAATCCAAATTAACATCTTTATTGATCCTTGTTCATTACTTTTTTAGAAATCTGTTTAATTTTCCCTTTCGAAAAGGACAATGATAATCCTTTTGAGAAACCTGCAATAGTTGGTTTCATGTACATTCATTACGGTAAAGGTAATATGCTTCTTTTCTATACCATTCGTACGAGGACAACTTTTTCTTTAAAGTCCACAATCTAATTCTGCTTTAGCTAGAACATAGATGTTTGCAATCGAAGTCACCTAATTGCATTCTTTCGGAAATTGTGACTTAAAATTACTTTTTTGAGGAATTAAATTTTGACTTCTTTGTGTTTGGTTTTGAAGTTTCTCTTTTCGTTATTTTCCTTTTGTAGGTTTCTTAGGGGTTGATAAATCAATAGTATTTTGTTTTTGTCCTTCTTTTCCCTTTCGATACTTCTTGGTTCTTAGAACCATTTAGAGACTCCTTCGGGTTTGGCTGCAATATTTGGAAAAGGTATTGTATTCCTTTATTATTCTCTCTTAGAATATCGTTCTTTTAGAATAATCTTGAGTGGCCTTTCTTGTTTGTGAGTACAAGCTATTATCCTTTTCCAGAGTTTTCTCAAAGAAAAAGAATGGTGTAGGCCCAACAAGGGATGGGAATATACTCTAATTAGCAGGGTCATAAGCCTCTATTTTCTTTTTACTAATGATACTCAAAGCTTTCATCCTTAACATTTTCTCTTTATAGAGCCTTTGATCCATACAAGTAGATCCTATTATAAATAGTTTAGGGGAACCTTGCTTGAATTTAATTGGAGCTTTTCCCTTATCAAATAGTTGTTTGGTTGGGCGAAATGATGATCTTATTCCCTTATGAAATTGGTTCCAAAAGGCTATCTATTCTTCTTTATCATAAATCCGTTGTTCGACGAAAGGGATACCAACCACCATTTTCCTTCTACAAGATTGTTAGAATTTCATATCTACCTTCTTTGGCCTATGTATGACCTTTTCCAAATTTCCTCTTGGACTACCAGGAACCTTTTTCAATTTATAGCCACTTCTTTTCGGTTCACGAGAAGTCTTACTTGATGTATAAATAGCCTATCATGAACTATATGGTATTCTATCAAATTTATATTTCTTTCTTGTCAGATTATAATCCATTTTCATATCCATTGAAAATAATCTTTTTCAAATTCAGTTAGGGGTTATAAAGGTTAAATGGTGTTAGAGGTTCAATCCCTCCTTCTAGCACCAAAAATATTAGTCACAAAAATGATTGACACGCCAAAGTACTGTGATCCTCGTAGAATCCTTAGTTAAAGTGGAATTACTCAGTTTACACCTTCGTAGAGCTAGTTAATTCCATTTGTATTTTCCATTTGATCTCCTTTGTTTGGTTTCTTTTAAATTATATAGAAAGTGCCTTTCTTTCTTTGAAGTATGATAAAAAAAAGTTAGAAAATAGATGCTAGAGACTTTATTATTGATATTCCCTTAATGATGAGGGTTATGTTATATGTAAACTAAGACCATGTTTACTTTTTCTTGAGGGTTTATTGAGAACTTTTATTATAACAAAGATTTTTGTAGACTAGCTATACTTATAAGGTTTCAGAATACTCATAAGATTTCGGAAATGGTTATAAAGATCTACCCCATATGCAGATATCTTTTGGCAAGAATTTAGAGTCTTGGATAGCCTTATGGGTTTTGAGACTCTTTGAAATCCTTCGAGGTCAAAATATCAATCCTCTGATTAAATTCTATGTATCTTGTTCCATTAATTATGACCCTTCATATACACCGAAACATATTCCATAAAATGATACCTTTCCTTGTGTTGAGTACTAATCCTGTAAAGTAAAATATAATAATAATATAATAATTAAAATGTTACCTATGTATTACCTTACAAATCATAAATGAGCTTCTTTATACATGACTAGAATGAATATAAAGACTTAATGGTATCAATCCACGAATTTCCTAGTTGACTTCGGAATTAGGGTTTTCAACTTAAAATTTTAGATACAATTGAGAGAATGAAGAATTTGGTCCACAATTGGACCACTAGGGTTGTATTCATAGTTGCTGGTTGAGTCCCTTTCAGCCTTAGAGCCATCATCTTGTCACCTTTGTAGAAGCAAATTTGAAGGCCTAATAAAGGCACCTTTAATAATATGCGACTTATACCCTTGATATAACTTGTGACAATAGTTAGTAATCGGGAGCAGATGCGAGTCTTCAGATCTTCTAAAGGGACATTCTAGACAATATATTTGGTTTTTGTAGGGAGGATAAGCTTCAGCAGGATCTCGGCTTTGATGCTACCAGATGGCAGTTTTCTCCTGGACAAGGTTCTTCTTTACTTAGTGGACATCTCTTTTAGGGTTAGATTCCCGAAACAACCCCTCAAGTGGATCGAATGGAGCATTTAGTTTCCCTTTTCTTTGCGTAACAACCTGAATTTTTAATAGGTTTGCAATTAATAAACTGATTAGAGTTTAAGATTTTAATATTTAATACTTTAATTATTGTGAACTAAATGAAATAAAAGAATAATAATAAGTAACATTTGAACAACTAAATCAAACAACTGTCAATTTGAATGTAATTGTTAAAATGATTCAACTTTTGTTTTCTAAATTTATGTAAATTTAGAAAAATATAAATTTAAATAATGAAATTGAATTAATGTATATTGTAACGGCTTAAGGATTTTCGACCCCGAAAATCGACACAAGATATCATATCAACTATTCAAGCATCGAAAATACTAGATCGTTAATAGAAAGAAATTAGAGGGTGGGATAAGAAAGAAAGAAATATTGGAATAGAAGAAGAAGAAACAACACAACATAGAGTCTCACATCGCAGGGGAAAAATATAAAGTATTAAAATAGATCTTTACTGAGAGCTTGAAAAAAAACTTATAATCATAAGAGTACATCAAAATATTTGGACAGTTTTAATATCCTATACTCATGTAAAACACGCAGCGGAATAACAACCATATATCATACTTCTGGACTTCTCTATCTCGTATCCTCACAACATCCGATAACCTGAACCTATACAACCTGGTCTAATCTGAGCATTACAAACGCCGGATCAGTCTGGTGAACCAGAGTGTGGAAAACACACTAAGTTTATAACAAAATCCAACTTGATTTTTAAAGTAAAAATTTCTTTTCGAAAGAAAAGATAATCGTATGACCAATCCACACGTAAATACAGACGGTTTTAACCTTATGATAACCCAAAATATTTTTTAAATCAATATCTTTTTGGATATTATAATAGTGTCTAAATAGAAATAAATATTACTCTAGCAGAATGCTTGCATCTTACGCTCTACATGCATAGTATACAATCAAAACCGCAGGCGCTTATTGGAGAATGGATTTCCATGGTAAGGTATGGGCAACCACCTTTCCGACAATGTACCTTCGGAGATGAATACGTGGGGTTCGACATGAACATCATGGACCCCAGGCTAAACATGACCGGCCCCTCCCTTCGCTTAAGAGTATTGAATATATCATCACCACGGTTTAGGGCCAGCCAACCGAACCGATAGCATGCATACAATTAAAATAAAAGGGACAACCAAAAGCATTTGATTTCTCCAGATTAGGTAATGATATACACTTCTAATGGGTGCGACCCACATAGCCATGCGACCTACCCGATTTTAACCATTTCCTAGTTGATGAGGCTAGAGGTTAAACTTATCCTTCAAAACATCCCATCTCCATCCACTTAGAATGCCACATTATTAGATCCGCTGGATATTACTTAATTGATTTCCACAAAAATACTCTGAGTGTTAAGCTGAGAGAAGGTGCCTTCTCCACCACCAACAGAAATACGTTTGTAAATATTCAATGTACGTGACTTCTTTGGAAATACTCTATCAGACACTCGTCCATACAAGTCATCCAGGTACAGGATGAACCGAAGGCACCCTCCTACCACATCTTATATAGGCATAACCCCAAGGATCAGTAGCGAGGAGTCCTTACCATCGAAGATTTTAGTCGTGACAGATTCACTGCCAAAATATCTCTGGCCGCTAACCAGAGAAATTCAACATGTGGTTCTTTCGTTTATGAAGATCCACGGTCTTCAATGCTCCATCTTCAATCAACATCTTCCAAGTGTTTGCTAGTTGTAATGGTTTTCAAATATAATTCGATGTCGATCTTTCCATACCAACAATCGTATTAGCTAGATTTGATAGTCAGTTATTTAACTATCGAATAAATAATTATGAGAATAATGAGTTCACTGATTTTGTACTCGGCATTTCCTGGCCTCTTTAGTTAAACATATGTTAATTATATTATTAAAATCTTCCAATATTTGGAGTTTATCTTTTACTTCTTATTATAAATAAGAATATTCTTAAAAATTATTTCATTCACTCATAAACTTTTCCGAATAAAGCTTTTAATATTATTTACGAAATCATAACTTATGTTTCCCTCAATTGCTCTCGTTTACAAATCAAATACTGTTTTCCCTTGAAACCTTATTTAAATCTCAACAATGTTTACTTAATTATACTTCTTTGTTCATCTTTGATAATCCTGTATAATATTATACTCGAACATCGATTCCTTTATAAATAGAATCATTTATAAAATTTCTTTACATCTATTTATATATATTCTTCAACTTTTTTGCAACAACAATACTATATTTGCTTTTAAATCATATATAATTGTCTTTAACAAATCTAATATAAATATCTTCACCAATATTATATAAATATCTTCTTTTTTTGAAAGTGGGTAAATTTTTATTATGGGCTTTTGACGGCCCAAAAAGAATTGCTGCTGTGCAAGTAACAAGCGACAACACTTACAAGGAAAATACAGTTAATCTCATAATGTAATCCCACTTACAAACATATACTTTCCAAAATTAAAACCTAACCCCCAAATCGCATGATGGTGAATGGCGGCGGAGACCAAATCGCGCCTGAATTCATGGAGGCCTTAGGTTTTTGCCTTCATAGCATGATACCCACCTCTCCGATGGATCCACAGCTCTAGTATCAGATGGTGGTGCTGCCGCTTCTGACGTATGGCCTCTTCTTCGACATTTGAGTATTAATTTGACTTCTTCCTCATTTAACTTGTTAATTTCATTTACTGATCGGCATTTGTTGTGAAAAATCTTTCTATTTCGCTCTTTCCATAACCACCAACATGCAGATATAATGCTAATGCTATATTTTATTTATTTCTGCGTCTATCTTCGACCAATTCCTCACCAGGTAACTTATTATATGTTGTAGCTTGTTATTTTTCTCCTTGATGTTGTATTTACATTGAATGTTGTTGATTAAGTTTGTTGAGAATTCGCATTCAAAGAATAGATAATGGTGGTTTTCTTCTAATTTCTCACAAAGAGGGCAAATGTTTTTAGGAATAATTCCCAACTTTAGTAATCTGTCTCTCGTAGGATATCGGTGCAGTAAAACTTTGTACATGTTGTGTGATAATTTAGGTGGTAAATGTTTGTCCCAACTACATTTTTCCAGTTAACTATAGCATCCACAACTCTGTAAACATTCCAAGCACTTTTAAGTGTGAAGTTTTTGTCAGGAGTCCATTTCCATGTGTAAAAATCTCCATCAATGAATAAGGGAGTAAATTCTTTTTCTCTCTTGAAAGTCTCTGCATGAGGCAGTCGATTACAGCTCCAAACACCATCAGATATAATATGATTAACTGAGTGTTTAGGACTACCATAGGCAGAAAATGTATCCTAGCCCATCCTGTCAATAAAAGATTTACCTTTTAACAATGGATCTCTCTATAGATTAGTTTCATGACCATTTGCAATTTCTCTTTCAGAATTCGCAACCAATTTATTTCTGATTCTGAGAATGGCTTTCCACGTTGTTGAGGCAATATTATCAATTGACATGTCCAAAAATTGGTCTTGATATATCTTCTACACATCCATCTTGCCCATAACCCCTGTTTGTTGATGATTTTCCATGCTTGTTTGACCGTGAATGCATCTCTCATTTCTCTAATTTTCCTAAGACCAACTCCACCTTCCTCATTAGGCCTTCAAAGATCCTCAAATTTGATTTTGTGCATTTTACCTCTCCAAATAAAATCAGCACATACACTCTCAATTTTTCTTATAGAGGCACTAGGAATTTGAAAAGTTTGTAGCCAGAAATTAACATTTTCCTGTATAACTGTATGCACCTATTCAATTCTCCTCGAAAAGATAATAATCTGGAGCTCCAGCCATGCAATTTATCCCTGATTTTAGTAATTAGCTCTGCACATTCTCGATCAGTGATTTTATTTGATGAAAGAGGAACACCTAGATATTTCACAGATAATTCCCCTTCAGAAGAACCCAAAATGTCAAGCACATTAGTCCTGGATACAAAGAACTTGTTGTAATAGCATTTATTTTTTAGTTCATTCATCTTTAGACCCATATACATCTCCAAATTAAGGAATAATTCTTTTATTTTAAGAGCAGCATTAACATTTTCCTTGACACAAATTATCAGGTCATCTGCATACAACAAGCGGCTAACAGAAGGTTGAAAATTGTGAATTGGTTGAACCTCTTTATCATACACTACAAGTTCCATCTGGAGAGAAAAGTACTCCATTGCGATTGCAAATAGATAAGGGGATAGAGGATCCCTTGTCTAATACCCTTGTTGCTGGTAATGAATCCTTTTGGTACTCCATTGATAAGGACAGAAAAAGTAGGTGATTGGATGCACTCAGCAATTAATCTAATAATTTTCATTGGAAAACCCATAACTTTTAACATATGAATGATAAAGTGTCTGTTAATCTTGTTATATGCTTTTTGGAGATCAACTTTAAGACAAAATTTATCTGCACCTTTTTTGTTGAAATTTCTAACTAGCTCATGAGCCAGTAATGAATTTTATTAAATGCTTCTACCCTTTATAAATGCACTTTGACATTCTGCAATTAAGTCTGGTAGCACCACCTTCATTCGATTACAAATGACCTTGCTCAAAATATTATACAACACAATACAACATGCTATAAGTCGATAATCTGCTATCTTTGTTGGTTTGTCGGTTTTAGGAATTAAAATAAAAACGTCTGATTAATTTCCTAAATTATTTTACCTGAGTTAAAGGCTTCTTGTATTGCTAAAACCAAACAATTTTTTAGGGTGCCCCAATGATTTAAGAAGAAACTGGACCCGAAGCCATCTATATCGGGGGAGGAATCAATATGAATGGATTTAATGGCCAACCAAACTTCCTCATCAGTAACTCTTCTGCTCGTCCATCGTCTCCCACTAGCATTCAACAATTTCCTGGAATTAATGATGGGTAGGTCAGTTGCACATGCACCATTATATAACTCCATAAAATACTCAACAACCTCCTTTTCAAATTTTTGTAAATCAACCAAGTTATATCCTTCTTGATCAAGAATTTAATGATTATAGTTGGTGTTACGACCAACATACATTTTAGTGTAAAAGAATTTTGAACATTCGTCTCCTTCAGAAATCCATTTCTCTTAAGCTTTTTGTTTCAACTCCACAGCTTTAACTTTCAAAGCTTCTCGCAATTCAGCTTAACAGTTGTGTTAATGTGACCAGACTTCATCACTCAAGTCCCCTGCATCAATAAGTTGTAATGAATTTGTCAATTCTTTCTCCAGATGATCAATTTTTTCATGCTCCTTTACCCTTGTTCCGTTCCACTCTTTTAATTTAGCTTTAGAATCTTTGAGGAATTGCAAAAGTGAGAACATATGAGAATCGGCATCAGTGAATACAATAGTATCAAGTTGTTCATTATATCCAGCATCAAGTTGTTCGGAATGTTCATTATATAAACATCTTTATAGAACTTACATTTATATCTTTTACAAATCTTATATTGACATCTCTTACGAATCCTTATATTTATTTTTATCGAAACAATTCAACTTATCGTCTGTAATAAACGTTACATATTTCATTTCAAAACTTTTTATTTTCCTTTATTATACCTTTTTCAAAACATTCTGACAGCTTATGCATGGCCAAAATCACATAGCGGTCTTTTTAAAGATCTTTAGTTTATAAATCAAGTAGTTCAATTTGTTATTTGTAACAATTGTAACAAATTCATTTTTCAAAACTCTCACTTCATTTAAAAATCCCTTTTCGTAAATTATTATCAACAACTAATATTTTGATTACATTTCTAAACTCTTAACTTCCATTTACAAAATTGTTTGTATATCATTTACGTTAACTTATATTTGTTGCCATTTCTAAAACCTTTTTACTTAGCTTATACTCTCGCCTTTGATTAACGTTCCGAACTTCGGAACATAACATTCTGAACTTCGGAATAATTGCAACTCCGCTTAACATTCTGAACTTCATAATATCACATTCCGAACCTTGGAATAAATCTCGCTTATCCATTTCATACCATTTAACAATTTCTCAATTTCTTTTTTCCAATTTCAAATATTAAGTAAATAATTAAGTTAAGCTATCATATTCTCTTAAAAATCCCTTTTATAACTTTGTTATAAAACTCGGTTTTAATGTAAAACTGGTTCATAAACTCCTTTCACATTTCGATTAGATTCATTCCAACTTCGATAACTTTTTAAATGAATTTCAATTAAAAAGTAATCACCTAAATTATTATTAATTAAAATATTAATTTACTTTATCATTAACTACCTTATAATTAGTTAATTCTTTATTAACTAAAATTAATAGTATAATTTCTTTTTAAAATATTATTAAAATTAAAATAAATATTTGTTAAACTATTTTATTAAATTAATTCAAAACAAATTAATTTAATAATCAATCCCAGTTAAAACGGTTGACTAAGTCAACTCAGTACATGATTAATTCGTTAATCAATTATAATTTTAGTCTTTTCTTTAAATTAATTAATATAATTCATTTAAATAATTCCACTTAATTGTTTCTTATAAACAATTATCAAATTCTAGACCATTAGGTAAATTTTATACTCTCTTGCTTATAAATCTGATTAACATCATAATTTACTTCATAAAATCATTTAACAATCACTTATAAATTTAAATAATAAATTTTTATTTCTTTTTAATAATTTTTATTTTAAATAATATATTTCAAGAAAAAATTATCTTCAATTAAAAAATAAATTTTATTACTTCACTTCTATTGATTTACCTAATGGTAAATCTATATTTATAAAACGATTGATTTATAGGCCATATACTGCCAATTACCCAACCAATATTACTCATTGGTTTAAACAAAACAAATATTGAATTTCCGGTCAACGGTCATCAACCAAATGAATCGTCTAATCAGAACAATTCATGTAATGATAATATAAAAATAAGTATCATTAACTATATTTGAGGTATCCTGTTGGAGCCCTCTAACCTGTTCATCCCTGTATCCAGATACGTTATCTCAAATATAATCATTCAAATAAATAATGATTTCATAACAATCAATAACGACTATTCAATATCAATCAATTTATTTCACACAACCATAACAATTCATTAAATTAAGCACGTTTATTTTATAAATGTGACCAATAAGGTAAGTTACCTTATTTAGGAAATCGTTAAAATAACGATTTTGTTTTTCATTGAAATTAAACAATGTTTGATTTAATCGGTTCAATCGATATATGAATATATATTTAAGAACTAGTCAACGTTTAGCAACCATAGCACACAAAATAAAAACCCGACTTATATGAAAGTGGGAAGTACCGAGTGAGTTTAATTCACCTTGATTTTTGTTTCATTGAAACGGTTCAATTACAGTTAAACTAAACAGTCATTTAATTTAACTGCAAATGCATGTTGTCTCTATTTCTGTAACGACCCAGGGAAAAATTCGACGCTCGAATTTTCGACAACAATACATAAACCCGTATTACTTTCCAAAAACCCAAGTATCGAACCCCGGATTATCAATAGAAAGAAATTAGAGGGTGAGAAAAGAAAGAAAGAAATATTAGAATAGAAGAAAGAAGAAGAACATCACATCAGAATCTCACAGCGGAACAGATAAAATATAATATAACAAATCTTTTTATACAAAAGAACTGTATGTACATACCAATCATCAGAGTACAACATATATCAGTCATAGTAGAAAAATAACTTTATATAACCAGCGGTGAAGCCGCCTACTTCCAGCTCCTGAAACTTCAAGCGAAACCTGACCTGGAAATACACTCGGTCTGATCCGAGCACATTTGAAGCAAAGCAAAATACACCGAGTCAGTCTGGAATACTTTCAGTGATAAATTCACATCACATACAACTTGTTTAACTTTGGAAAATCCTTTCCTGAAATCAAAGGATAATAGTAAGACCAACCCACACATAAACACGGATGGTTTTACCTTACTATAACCCAAAACGTTTTTGAAATCATAACTTATTCTAATATTATCATAATGTCTAAATACAAATAATTAACAATCTAGCGGAACGCTTGCATCTCACGCTCCACATATATAGTATACAATCAAAAACCGCGGGCGCTTATTGGAAATTGGATTCTGACTATGACAAGGTATGGGACTACCTGCTGATATTGTATCTCTAGAGGTGAATACACTGGGTTCAACAAGAACGTCTTGCAACCCGGCTAACACATGGCCGACCACTCATTTCGCTTGAGTGTATCGAATGTATATCAGTGACGGTTACGATCAGCAACCGCCTCCCGAAAAGGGACAGCATCAAATATAGATTAAAGAAGCAAATGGAATTTCTCTAGATAGGTGATTATACACCCTAATGGGAGCGACCCACATAGCCATGCTGCCTGCCCGATTTTTTTCATTTCCCGGTTGATGAGGCTTGAGGCTAGAATTTTCCTTTAGAACATCTGGTCACCATTCACTTTGAAAACCACATTGTCAGATCCGCCAAATCACTTATTGACGTTCACAAAAATACTCTACTCGTTAAGCTAAGAGAGGTGCCCCTCCCCGCCACTAACAAAAATACGTTTGTAAAAATCAACGTATGTGATCCTTAAGAAATACTCTATCAGACATTCGTCCATACAAGTCATCCAGGAATAGGATGAACCGAAGGTACTCTCCTATTGCATCCAATATAGGAATCACCTCATCGATCAGTAGCGAGTAGTCCTTGCCAATCCGTAGATTTCAAGCACGACAGAATCACAGTTTATCTCTGCTTACAAGTCAGAGATTTTGAGTAATCCTTCCGCTTATGAAGATCAACAGTCTTCGATAGCTTCATCTCGAATCAGCATCTTCAATGTGTTCGTATTTGCTGGACGGAATGGTTTTCGAATAGAAATTCGATTCCGGTCTTTTCGAACAAACAATCGTATTGGTCTGGTTTGATAGTTGGTGATTTAACTATCAAATAACAAATGTGTGAATAAAATGTGTTGCTGATTCAATACTTGGCATTACTTGACCTATTAAATATATATACTTAACCAAATGGTTAATCAACTTTTAAATCTTCCAATATATTTTAAACATTTTCTTTATTCTTAATTTATGATAACAAAAACTATTTGATATGGTTTCGAGTTCGTATATACATATATACCAAACTTTCCATTTTCTTTATTATTGGAAATATCGTTATATTCTTCAAAACCACTTTTCCCATTTCTTTAAATTATGGTATCACGATATATCCTTATATATATAATACTTAATGGAATAAACCAAATTACCAATCTGATACGACAAATCGAATGTCAAATTTATACAATTTAAAATCAAATATCCTTATTTACCGTGTAATTAGCATTTATATTCAAAACCCTTGTACTCATGTTCAATATTCCTCATATGGAATAATTAACCAATTGAAACACCCTTTCCTCGTTTCAAACTAATACCATTCCTCGATAATGGTGAAGTCGTTCAAGTTGGGGTATTTTATTTACCTCTCAGACCTTGACCGACAACGTTCTTATCTCAGAGTAATATTAGTTTTATCACTTAACCACTGATATTAAAGTCTCATTTGCCACCTTGATTTCAAAGCTGATTTCATAAACCATTTCTTACATTTGAAATCCTCGTCCCATAATTTTTTTTCTTAATTCCCTTAATTAAGTAAATATTCACTAACAAATAACCTTTAAATTAAACATCACTTCAGTCTATTATTAATATTTTATCATCTCTCTTAAACATTTCTTTTCACTGAATTCACCTTTACTTAATTTAACCATTAAGAAAAATCTTATTTAAATCTTTATGTTCACATACGAATTACATTTACCAATTTTGTTTGAACATTTTGATTATACATCCCTTTTAAATTCTTATTGCCTTCTTTGACCAAATCTTAACGCCAACTAATCACCTTTCCATTGAATTCCAATTAAATGTCATCGCTTTAATTATTATTAATTAAAATAATAACTAACTCTAATATTAACCATACTAAAAAAGCTAACTTTGATACTAATTAAAAATAGAATAATTATCACCTTTAAAAGCTGATTAAATAACGATTTACTTTATTAACACTAACCAATTAGATAATTTCTTTAGATTATAATAAATCGAAGATTAATTAACATTTCAAACCCTTCGTTAAGTTTAACGAATATTCAGAAAATTTAAATCAAATTAATTCATATTAATTTCAACTAAAAACGTTTGGTTTTGTCAACCGTACATATCAGTTAGCAGTTAACTGATTTTCATTTGTAATTTCCCCTTTTTAAATTAATTAAATAACTTGATTAATTTAAAAACACGATTTGATTGTTTTAAAAACAATTATCCCAAATTACCAATCCGGTAGGTATATTTTCTGATTTTATACATTTGGAACTCGTATTGATCATATGATTTCATTACATAAACTGCTTAAATAATTCTTTTATAAACTCGATTAAAATATATATTTACAAATTTCTAATTTAATTATTTATATAAAATAACTAAGAAACTTCTGTTCAGTTATACAATAATTTATAACTTTAAACTCACGTCAATTCACCGAACGGTAGAACGACGTCTAAAAGCAATACTTTTTAGGCCATTCACTGCCAACTACTCAATCAACACTGTCGGTTGATTTTAAACACAACACAGGTGAATATCCATTCAACCATCACACTCAAACGGGTTTAACTACCATATAGGGTTCAATTCAGTTCATATATCAACAATATAAAACAAACAAACAACATATATAATATTTGAGGAATCCGATCGAATCCCTCCAACCTGTTCTTCCCTGCATCACAGCTTGTTATAACATTTCATAATAAGATATGGAATAAATTTCAATAATCTATAAATTTGAAACGATGTAATTTAAATAACAACAACCAATAGCAACCAATCAACCAATTTGTACTTTTAAAGGCAAATTATATTTTAATATGAATTTACCACATCATAGGATTCCAGAAGGTGTGAGAATTAACTCACCAGTTCATTTTGGTTGACGATGGTCGCATTGTTCCCTTTAATCTTGAACGGACGTTCAAAATTTGCTGAAATTTTAACTGCGTCAGATCAGTGCCTAGTCAGTGCCATCGTCTAGGTCTCGTCCCTTAATCACTACTTACACAGTCCACGTCAGCAGGACTTAAGGCCTTCACGCGTTTTCACTTCAGACGCCTACGAACCCCGATCTTCTTCCTCATTCAGAATATGCCAACCACCCAAATCCTTCTTACCCCTGCTGCGCCGCCACCACTTGATCTAGGACCGACCTGAGACCTTCGACAGAACCGGCCTTCCTCGAGCTCCCCACGCCCCTGACACCGGCCGTCAATGGCCACCCCATCGCTTGAAATTCCCCCTCGACTGATTTCTGTTCATCTACAAATTTCTACCACCAGCGACAACCATAGAGGACCGGACCTCCACCATTGCCACTCCCTCACACCAGGCTTCCGTCCACATTCAGTCACCCCGACCATCGATGCTTCCTCTCGTCGGAATCTTTGAAAACATCACCGTGACTATCAAAACCGACCCAAAAACAAGCCCTCCGTTCATCTCCTCGCCACGACCACCACACAGCGTTTCAGACCCTCGGCCCAATGGCAAAGTCGAAGGTCTCGACCTCCTCTACAACATTCCCGCAGACACCATCCACTAGCGTCAACTCAAATCACCACAAATCCACAAAAAACGAAATTTAGATCCAGCTGTTCATCGCGATTTCCCGCCACCACCGACCACCATTCCACCCAAATTTTTCTCAGTAGCTTGGTATTAACCAGAGCTACACTTTTACTTCAGAACCCCATAGCAAATTCATTACCGATTTGAAGAAATAAATTAAAAAGTAATCAAGGGCTTTTCTGCAAATATTTTTGTTGGTAGAGGAATTTTGTTTGGAGGATATGGTATTAGGCAGATTTTTAGGCATATATATAGGGGAAATATATTATTTATTTATAACGATGTGACGAACGATATTTTATTTCGTACCTATCGCTATTTTGAACGTTGTTTATTCGCTTCGGTGCTCACATACAAACCTCGTTCGAGATGCAAATGGACGGCATAGTATCATTTGACGATACGATCCAAATGAAACTTGTTTCGTCGAATTCCGAGTCCGTTTGCTCAAACAGCGCTCGTTCACGTCCAAATGGTCGTTTATTTGTATTTTATTTTGCCACGCTCACAAATTAACCTCGATTGATGCGCAACTTGAAACCTAGACATAATTTACAATTGCGGTCCCAATAAAATTTGTTTCGTCGAAAACGAAGGTCGTTTGAATAAAGTCCCTTTTATAACTCCCCATTTCAAATAAAATAAACCAATTTTAAAATACCTCAATATAATAATATTAAAATATTGAAATTGGCCATACCCGACCAGAATTTCATATGACCAAGATAAAATATCTCGGGTTGAGTTTGAAGCCAAATCGATATTATAAATATTTTAAAACCCTTTATTTAATATAAATTAACGTTATAATTTATAAAGGAATTCCACAGCGACCTTTTCAAAATTTGATTTGGACATAAAACAAAATTTACAACACGAAAACTCGATTTTTCTCTTTCATTAGAAAAATATTATCCAACAGATTCGGACGTTTCTCGTTTCGAGGAAATCCGACTCATATTGGGCCCTGTACAGCCGTTTAAAGTTCAAAACGCCAAATTACGAACTGTCGCGCCGTTGCAGCTCATTTTATAATTAAATTATAATAAAACGTTCTAACGTTGTTTTAATATCGAATATATTAATATAATTTAATATAAACCATATTAAACCACTTTAAATTGCTCGTTCACATTATACAGCAAAAATCAACATTTTTCCCAATATCCCATAAAAAATATTATTATATTATTAATATAATTTAAATATTCAAATTAAATGGTTGAATCACATTATTTAAACTCAAATCAATATTTTAAGTAAATAAAATGTTTCAACAAAATGGCCAAAAAATACGGGACATTACATTCCTTCCCCCTTAAAATAATTTCGCCCTCAAAATTGCTAAGGTAGAAAGAACGTCACAATCCATTATCTTTACAAAAATATTAAATTAAAAACTTGGTTTTAATTTCAAAGTAGTTTGATCGGTTTTAAAACTAAGTCATTTCAAATAGAAGAATTTTCCAAAAACTTCAAAAAATTTCTAACACCTTAAATTTTGGAAAAATTTTGGCAGAGCCTCCCCTGTACGGAGGACATCTGCAATATCGCAAGTTCAAGAAATAAATATACCTAGACCAACACGGTCGAAAAAAATTCAAAACCCAAATAAAAACCAAAATTTCAAATTTGCATAGGCGTACCTTTTGCGAGCGTTATTATGCGATAAGCAATATTTTATATTCGAGCTTGCTTAGTTATTATGAAGCTCTATTCAAACTGGATTCAATTTACTCCAGAATTTCCTCTTGGATGGATTTTAAAGCTGAATTGGTATTTCTGCACCCGTTCTCAACTCAAAAAAAATTCATTAGTCCCCACAACAATGTCAGTTATGTTCAAAACATCCATATCATTCACATTAACCAATTTACACATAATTCAATCCACACGAGGTTGTAATTATTTATAATCACTTCATTTATTTCTTTAATTATCCATTCGAATTTATTTATCTGGATTGATTTTCCAACTTATTTATTTCATATTGGGTTTCAACCAAATCGATTCATGTTAAGGTTCATATTCAAGCAACCAACAACACAATCCAGATGTATCATACAAACAATTCAATCAATTGCCCATATTATAATAATTCGTGAAAATCCTTACTTTTATTATTTATAAAATATATTGGGAAAAAATAAATTTCAAAAATAATTTTAATATCAAATCACAAATACGTGCTCTCATATATAGTCAAACTCAATCTAGGGCATTACTAAACCCATCTCTATTGAGTCACACCACAGAGCCAAGGTTATCACTAAACCAATAGCCCTGATACCACTGTAACGACCCGGGGAAAATTCGACGCTCGAATTTTCAACAACAATACATAAACCCGTATTACTTGCCAAAAACCCAAGTATCGAACCCTAGATTGTCAATAGAAAGAAATTAGAGGGTGAGAAAAGAAAGAAATATTAGAATAGAAGAATGAAGAAGAACACCACATCAGAATCTCACAGTGGAACAGATAAAATATAATATAACAAATCTTTTTATACAAAAAAACTGTATGTACATACCAATCATCAGAGTACAACATATATCAGTCACAGCAGAAAAATAACTTTATATAACCAGCGGTGAAGCCGCCTGCTTCCAGCTCCTGAAACTTCAAGTGAAACCTGACCTGGATATACACTCGGTCTGACCCGAGCACATTTGAAGCAAAGCAAAATGCACCGGGTCAGTCTGGAATACTTTCAGTGATAAATTCACATCACGAACAACTTGTTTAACTTTGGAAAATCCTATTCTGAAATCAAAGGATAATAGTAAGACCAACCCACACATAAACACGGACGGTTTTTACCTTACTATAACCCAAAACGTTTTTGAAATCATAACTTATTCTGATATTATCATAATGTCTAAATACAAATAATTAACAATCTAGCGGAACGCTTGCATCTCACGCTCCACATATATAGTATACAATCAAAAACCGCGGGCGCTTATTGGAAATTGGATTCTGACTATGACAAGGTATGGGACCACCTGCTGATATTGTATCTCTAGAGGTGAATACACTGGGTTCAACAAGAACGTCTTGCAACCCGGCTAACACATGGCCGACCACTCATTTCGCTTGAGTGTATCGAATGTATATCAGTGACGGTTTGGATCAGCAACTACCTCCCGAAAAGGTACAGCATCAAATATAGATTAAAGAAGCAAATGGGATTTCTCTAGATAGATGATTATACACCCTAATGGGAGCGACCTACATAGCCATGCTGCCTGCCCGATTTTTTTCATTTCCCGGTTGATGAGGCTTGAGGCTAGAATTTTCTTTTAGAACATCTGGTCACCATTCACTTTGAATGCCACATTGTCAGATCCGCCAAATCACTTATTGACATTCACAAAAATACTATGCTCGTTAAGCTAAGAGAGGTGCCCCTCTTCGCCACTAACAGAAATACGTTTATAAAAATCAACGTACATGATCCTTAAGAAATACTCTGTCAGACATTCGTCCATACAAGTCATCCAGGAACAGGATGAACCGAAGGTACTCTCCTACTGCATCCAATATAGGAACCATCCCATCGATCAGTAGCGAGTAGTCCTTGACAACCCGTAGATTTCAACCACGACAAAATCACAGTTTATCTCTGCTTGCACGTCAGAGATTTTGAGTAATCCTTCCGCTTATGAAGATCAACGGTCTTCGATAGCTTCATCTCGAATCAGCGTCTTCAATGTGTTCGTATTTGCTGGACGGAATGGTTTTCGAATATAAATTCGATCCCAGTCTTTCCGTACAAACAATCGTATCGGTTTGGTTTGATAGTCGGTGATTTAACTATCAAATAACAAATGTGTGAATAAAATGAGTTGTTGATTCAGTACTTGGCACTGCTTGGCCTTTAAATATATATATATATATATATATACATATACTTAACCAAATGGTTAATCAAATTTTAAATCTTCCAATATATTTTAAACATTTTCTTTATTCTTAATTTATGATACAAAAACTATTTGATATGGTTTCGAGTTCGTATATACATATATACCAAACTTTCCATTTTCTTTATTATTGGAAATATCGTTATATTCTTCAAAACCGCTTTTTCCATTTCTTTAAATTCTGGCATCACGATATATCCTTATATATATAATACTTAATGGCATAAACCAAATTACCAATCTGATATGACAAATCAAATGTCAAATTTATGCAATTTAAAATTAAATATCCTTATTTACCTTGTAACTAGCATTTATATTCAAAACCCTTGTACTTATGTTCAATATTCCTCATATGGAATAATTAACCAATTATAACACCCTTTCCTCGTTTCAAACTAATACCATTCCTCGATAATGGTGAAGCCGTTCAAGCTGGGGTATTTTATTTACCTCTCAGACCTTGAACGACAACGTTCTTATCTCAGAGTAATATTAGTTTTATAACTTAACCACTGATATTAAAGTCTCATTTACCACCTTGATTTCAAAGCTGATTTCATAAACTGTTTCTTACATTTGAAATCCTCGTCCCATAATCTTTTTACTTAATTAAGTAAATATTCACTAACAAATAACCTTTAACTTAAACATCATTTCAGTCTATTATTAATATATTATCATCTCTCTTAAACATTTCTTTTCACTGAATTCACTTTTACTTAATTTAACCATTAAGAAAAATGTTATTTAAATCTTTATGTTCACTTATGAATTACATTTACCAATTTTGTTTGAACATTTTAATTATACATCCCTTTTAAATTCTTATTGCCTTCTTTGACCAAATCTTAACACCAACTAATCACCTTTCCATTGAATTCTAATTAAATGTCATCGCTTTAATTATTATTAATTAAAATAATAATTAACTTTAATATTAACCATACTAAAATAGCTAACTTTAATATTAATTAAAAATAGAATAATTATCACCTTTAAAAGCTGATTAAATAATGATTTACTTTATTAACACTAACCAATTTGATTATTTCTTTGGATTATAGTAAATCGAAGATTAACTAACATTTCAAACCCTTCGTTATGTTTAACGAATATTCAGAAAATTTAAATCAAATTAATTCATATTAATTTCAACTAAAAACGGTTGGTTTTGTCAACCGTACATATCAGTTAGCAGTTAACTAATTTTCATTTGTCATTTCCCCTTTTTAAATTAATTAAATAACTTAATTAATTTAAAAACACCATATAATTGTTTTAAAAACAATTATCCCAAATTACCAATCCCATAGATATATTTTCTGATTTTCTACTTTTGGAACTCGTATTGATCATATGATTTCATTACATAAACCGCTTAAATAATTCTTTTATAAACTCGATTAAAATATATATATTTATAAATTTCTAATTTAATTATTTATATAAAATAACTAAGAAACTTCAGTTCAGTTATACAATAACTTATAACTTTAAACTCACGTCGATTCACCGAACGGTAGAACGACGTCTAAAAGCAGTACTTTTTAGGCCATTCACTGCCAACTACTCAATCAACACTGTCGGTTGATTTTAAACACAACACAAGTGAATATCCATTCAACCATCACACTCAAACGGGTTTAACTACCATATAGGGTTCAATTCAGTTCATATATCAACAATATAAAACAAACAAGCAACATATATAATATTTGAGGAATCCGGTCGGATCCCTCCAACCTGTTCTTCCCTGCATCACAGCTCGTTATAACATTTCATAATAATATATGAAATAAATTTCAATAATCTATAAATTTGAAACAATGTAATTTAAATAACAGCAACCAATCAAACAATAACAACCAATAGCAACCAATAAACCAATTTGTACTTTTAAAGGCAAATTATATTTTTAATATGAATTTACCACATCACAGGATTCCAGAAGGTGTGAGAATTAACTCACCAGTTCAATTTGGTCGACACTGGTTGCGTTGTTCCTTTTAATCTTGAACGGACGTTCAAAATTTTCTGAAATTTTAACTGCGTCAGATCAGTGCCTAGTCAGTGCCATCGTCTAGGTCTCGTCCCTTAATCACTACTTACACAGTCCACGTCAGCAGGACTTAAGGCCTTCACGCGTTTTCACTTCAGACGCCTACGAACCCTGATCTTCTTCCTCGTTCAGAAAACGCCAACCACCCAAATCCGTCTGACCCCTGCTGCGCCGCCACCACTTGATCTAGGACCGACCTGAGACCTTCGACAGAACCGCCCTTCCTCAGGCTCCCCACGCCCCTGACGCTGGCTGTCAATGGCCACCCCATCGCCTGAAATTCCCCCTCGACTGATTTCTGTTCATCTACAAATTTCTACCACCAGCGACAACCATAGAGGAACGGACCTCCACCGTTGCCACTCCCTCACACCGGGCTTCCGTCCACCTTCAATCACCCCGACCATCGATGCTTCCTCTCGCCGGAATCTTTGAAAACATCACCGTGACTTTCAAAACCGACCCAAAAACAAGCCCTCCGTTCATCTCCTCGCCACGACCACCACACAGCGTTTTAGACCCTCGGCCCAATGGCAAAGTCGAAGGTCTCGACCTCCTCTACAACATTCCCGTAGACACCATCCACCAACGTCAACTCAAATCGCCACAAATCCACAAAAAATGAAATATAGATTCGTCTTTTCATCGTGATTTCCCGCCACCACCGACCACCATTCCACCCAAAATTTTCTCAGTAGCTAGGTATTGACCAGATCTACACTTTTACTTCAGAACCCCATAGCAAATTCATTACCGATTTGAAGAAATAAATTAAAAAGGAATCAAGGGCTTTTCTACAAATATTTTTGCTGGTGGAGGAATTTTGTTTGGAGGATATGGTATTAGGCAGATTTTTAGGCGTATATATAGGGGAAAAATAATATTTATTTATAATGATGTGACGAATGATATTTTATTTCGTACCTATCGCTATTTTGAACGTTGTTTATTCGCTCCGGTGCTCACATACAAACCCCGTTCGAGATGCGAATGGGTGGCATAGTATAATTTGACGATACGGTCCTAATGAAACTTGTTTCATCGAATTCCAAGTCCGTTTTCTCAAACAGTGCTCGTTCACATCCAAATAGTCATTTTATTTGTATTTTATTTTGCCATGCTCACAAATTAACCCCGATTGAGCAAAACTTGAAACCTAGCAATAATTTATTGTTGTGGTCCCAATAAAATTTGTTTCGTCGAAAACGAAGGTCATTTGAATAAAGTCCCTTTTATAACTGCCCAATTCAGATAAAATAAACATATTTTAAAATAACTCAATATAATAATATTAAAATATTGAAATTGGCCATACCCTACCAGAATTTAATATATTACCAAGAAAAAATATCTCGGGTTGAGTTTGAAGCCAAATCGATATTATAAATATTTAAAAACTCTTTATTTAATATAAATTAGCGTTATAATTTATAAAGGAATTCCACAGCGACCTTTTCAAAATTTGATTTGGACACAAAACAAAATCTACAACACGAAAACTTGATTTTTCTCTTTCACTAGAAAAATATTATCCAACAGATTCGGACGTTTCTCGTTTCGAGGAAATCCGACTCATATTGGGCCCTGTACAGCCGTTTAAAGTTCAAAACGCCAAATTACGAGCTGCCGCACCACTGCATCTCGTTTTATAATTAAATTATAAATTAAACATTCTAACGTCGTTTTAATAACGAATATATTAATATAATTTAATATAAACCATATTAAACCACTTTAAATTGCTCGTTCACATTATACAGCAAAAATCAACATTTTTTCCAATATCCCAAAAAAAAATATTATTACGTTATTAATATAATTTAAATATTCAAATTAAATGTTCGAATCACATTATTTAAACTCAAATCAATATTTTAAGTAAATAAAATGTTTCAATAAAATGGCCAGAAAATACGGGACATTACAATTTCTATCCAGATTAGTTCCATAACATAAATCTTATTGAGAGGATTCCAACGTCACCTAATTTGTCGTGTTCTGGTAACATAATCAAAATATATTAATGTTTAATGTATAAGATTTAATCGATAAAATAAATCCTTAATTAAAAATTAATTAAACTTATTACATTTGTTAATATCTAGTTAGCAACAACACAGTCCCGTCCCCTTTCTTCTGGTCTAAAAAACAGTGGCATCTAATACCTACGCATGATTTTAATTGAGCTCATAATTAAAAACGTTTTAATATAAATGATCTTAATTGCTAATTAACTTTTTATTAATACGACTAATAACTTAATTACATTGCTAAAGGATTTTAATAGCCGACTCTTTCCAGCTATATTCGAAAGGCAACACGCGCAGTCCCCTGGACCATTCAAACCATGGTTTAATTAACCTAAACATTCTTCAATTAAATTATTAACTAACGTTAAATTAATTACATTTATAATAAAATTTGGTCAATCTATTTATTCTTCTACTTGCTCTCGTATTCTTCTTCTACTGGAGACAAAACCCCATCTCGACATCAAAATCAAACTGCCGCTGTACTTCCTGATCATCGGACGCCGATCAGAGATTACTGGTACATGCATCGCAGGCCATTCACCCACCACCTGAAGTCTTGACTTGCCTATGCTTACAAACGCCACCAATATGCTCCCGAACACCGGGGGTTACGGTTGATATTCTAGCCACCACGCTGCACGAGATTCGATCTCAATCGTTGATCTCCTAGCTCTCCTTAGCTCTACAATATTGCAGTTTAATGATTCTTGAAGTGGTAAAGGGATCGAATGGAATTTAAGAAAGAATTTGATGAAGTTCAGGCCGTTCAAATAACAAGTGGAGGCACAGGAGACAAAATATTTGACAACGCATGTAACACCCCGTATTTTAACAACACTAAAAGAATATAAATTAAAGAATAATTAATTTAATATTCAGAATTAAGTGAAATGGACTATGCCATTGAGTTCGCGTCGGAATTCTGGTCAAAATAGACACCTGGTTTGCGTAAAACGGACATCGCATGAAGAAGTTATTAAGGTTTAAGGTTTATATACGCATAAGAGAATTATATACATACATAACAATAAAAATCAGTTCAAAACAGTTTAAAATCGAGTTTTTGGGGGGAGCGGGAAAATTCACGCCCAGGGGTGTCAACCCCATCGTCGACCCCATAAGGGTGGTGTCGACCCCCCTATGGCAGATCTGGGCAGATTAGGGTTTGTGACAGCTATATATATGCCCCATTTCTCTTGTTTTTCCACACCAAAAATAATGGAGAACTAGATGCTGCCTCTGCCTAGGTTAAATCAAGTCTATTCTTCTTCAACAATCGACAAGAATTATTCAAGTTTAGGGATTTGTGATTCAACATTAGCAATTCTATCTTCTATTTTTCTAGATCCAATCACAGTGTATGTTAATTTTAGATCTAAATATTTAAAAAGTAAATCTTGACAAGACTATAACTTGGATCTATGCCTGTGACTATTTGAATCAAATCAGATCTGTTATAACCTGTTTATCTAAGTTATTCTGACATGACTATGAACTAGATCTAAACCTACACCTATTTATCATGTCACATCTGCCATTATTTGTAGATCTAGTTCACTGTTTAGATCACCTCATGGCTATTCTTATTATGTTTGTGGCTAAATCGGATTTGTTATTAGTTGGATATCTAATTCATTGTTTAGATCTCATCATGCCTGTTTATGATGTCCCTATTATGTTAAGATCAGTTCTATTGTCACATGTTCATCAGATATGTTCCTATATGCCTATCTTGTCATTATGCCTATTTATGTGATTATATGTCCACCTTGTTAGTATGATTATTTCTGTTCTCTTCCCTCTATCTTTTCCCTTTTTTATTTTTATATAGAAAGGCTACCTTCGAGCCTAGGATTGCCGATGAAATATGCAAACGTGTTAAATTGAGAACGAGGGGAAAACGTTAAATTTGGGGCATAACTTGTATTGGGAAATTTGGGTATAACTTGAATAAAATATATAAACATGAATCTGGGACATAAATCAACTTGTTATTAAAGACCTTAAGTTGGGGTATATGGTTCATTATGAACATAACTTGGGAAAAGAGCATGAAAACCTATAATGACATAGGTATAATTGGGTAATAAATGGAAATGCCTAGGATTATAGTAATTAGAAACTGTAACCACGCTTAGACACGAGGTTAGGTTACACTTGTGGTGGAAGTATGCCCGGAACTGACCGGCATATCCAGCGACCACAAGTGGTGAATCTAATGTGAGGGGTCTAAGTTCATAAACACGATACGTGCTAAGACACGATGTTAAGTCCGACTTGTGGAAGAAGTCTGCCCAGAACTGACTTGTATATCCAGCATCCACAAGTGATAGGCTTATTGTGCGAGGTCTAGCACATTATAACCATAAATGAATAAGGTAATGAATTGGAATACTTAACCTAGTTGAATCCATAAGGATTGTTTGAACATATAACTTGAGTAGGGGTTAAGTAAACTTGTTTGAAATAGTAGGTGGGTTAGGTAAATCTTGGGTGGGTGGGTAATATTTATATATTTAGGCCCACAAACTTAACATGTGGGGTTATGCAATCTTTTACTCTGGTATGGTATAACCTGTGGAAGACCTAGTGGGGATGCAAGTGTAGGGGAAGCTTGTATCAACCTATGTGTGGGACCATTTTCAGTCAGTATCCCATATATAGGTATCAAACGAGTACTCCGAACTAGGTGGGAGTCGGGGCACACTTACTGGGCTGATTGCAAGAGATCCAAATGTGGGGGACGGTGTAGGCGGCGCATTCCGACGTGGTCATGTGCGTGCACGGGTCCGGCTGAGGAGGTTAAAATGTCGTGATACATGTAGATATGGTTGTGCACATCCGGAAAACGAAGGGTTGCCACTTTAGGGAATGATACACCCTACTGTGGGGCTAATACAAGGTATCTACAGAGTAGGGAGCCGATCGATTAGGGTAGTAATTAGGGTACATCTAGACTTTGGTATGTTGGGGAGCCCGTTAATACCCTAAGGGGTAAGTCCAGTATCGTGGGATGCCTGTTGATTGTATGGGGTGAAAACCTCTCATTGGAAGTACACCTAAGTCTACCACCTTATAGTTGTTGGGATTATCTCATTCTGGTTATACTAGTATTGGTGCAAGACTGAGAGAGAGGAAAGTATTAGAGAAGCGCAACATACTCTATCATGTTTATCCTGTTTACCTTGTCATACCTGCCTATTATGATGTTATCTCTCTTATTCACTTTATATGCCTGTCACGATATTTTTATTTATTTACATGCTAAAAGTAACTAGACTAGTTAGACTGTATGTCTAACCCATTTTGTTTCCTCTTCTTTCTCTTCCGTCCCTTCCCCCCGTGGTTCTCAGGGTGGAAATACTCAAGCTTGATCAGGATTCTGCTTTCACCTTGCTTGGAGTGGCATAGATGTACTCCTCGATTTCATATTTCTCTACTATGGCTATGTTTTGGGGATTATTCTTCTTGTATTATTGTACACTGATGTTTTAAGTACAAGACATAAATTTTAATGATGTATTTGGTTTTATGCATTTTAGACTTGTGATGTAACCATGTTTTAAACTACGATGCTTTATGATTAATAAAAGTTTTAATTCCGCTGCTATTTTATATTTGTCTTGTAATGTTTCTGTTTCTTTTTACCTATATCGCTTCATGGAACTTAATGCATTCTCTTAATGAGTGACATTAACGGACATGGGGTGCCACGCTTGGTATCAAAGCTGAAGGTTACCAGATTAGATAAAAGTTTTTGAAAATTATTTAAAAAAGGGTATTAAAAGAAAGCATTTTCAAAAAGAAAAGTCTGCTTTGAAAATAGTATTACCCAAAGCTATATGTATTATCTTTCTATCCTTTGTCTGAATCTCTCCTTTTCTTTTCAGCATGTTTGGGGAACCTAATATTCCTAAGGGCGTTACAATGCCAGACTGGGTCCGTAGGTATCTAGAGGCCATGGCGCTTGCCGGTGATCAAGCTGACGTTCCTCCCCCAGCTGCACTCGTCGTTCCTCCTTCTCCTCCTTCATGTGCAGATAATTTATCTATGATCTGCAAAGATTTCTGTGTTATGGGAGGAAAGCCATTCTGTGGAACCAAGATGTTCATAGAGGCAAGGAACTGGATCAAAGAGACGGAGGATCTTTTTGGAATTTTCGAAGCAGAAGATCGTTGGAAGATTCAGTTAGCCGCTTGGCTACTAAAAGATGAGGCTTTGTTCTTGTGGGAAGTGACGCAAGTAGGGCATCCAGTGGAGACTTGGGATGATTTTTGGAAAAGGTTTGAAATGAAGTTTCTTTCTCAAGCTGATCAAAGCATGCAAATGGAAAAGTTCTTGGTGCTCAACCAAGGAGGCATGACTGTTAAAGGGTATGTTAACAAATTCAACCAACTAGCGAGGTTTGGGTTAGAGCTAGTAGATACTCTGCATAAGAATGCTTTGCGGTTTGCTAGAGGACTAAATGAACCCCTTTATAGGTTAGCCATGTCTTATGTTCCAATGGGAGCAACTTTTGAAAGGCTCGTTGATATGACCTTGATGCATGAGGAAGATTAGGCTGGAAAGAAAGAAGTTAAGGTCAAGGGAACACAAAACAAGAAAGTATGGCCCAAGAAGGGACAACAACAGCAACAACAGAAGAAGGCCGAAAATTATGACAAGGCTAAGAATAAGAGGAAGTGCCATAATTGTGGACGCGAGGGTCATTTGATCAAGGACTGCAAAAGAAGGAAGAATGCTTGCTTCAGTTGTGGAGAGGTCGGACACTTTTCTAAGGAGTGCCCGAAGAAGCAAGAACAAGGTCAAAGGGCAGGAGCTTCTGGAGGGCAAGTGCATGCTCTCGTGGGCAGTGCTCCAGATCGAGGTAGGAAAGTTTACGTGGAAGGTTTGATTTCTCTTTCCAATCATCCTATTAGAACTTTTTTTGATTCTAGCGCTTCACATTCTTTTGTATCTGATTCAGTAATTGAGTCTTTGCACCTTAATACTAGTATGTTAGTGGTCCCATTATTGTCTCAAACCCCATTGGTGGTTCGGCTCATTTTTCCATGATTTGTTGGGGTTTGAGAATATCTATGTTAAGCGTAAAGTTTGAGTGCAACACATATGTGCTCAGTTTTGTAGGCTATGGTTTGATTCTAGGGATGGATTAGCTAACCATGTATGGTGCCATTCTAGATTGTGAGAAGAGGGTTGTTAGACTTTTCACTTGTCATGGGAGGGCCCTTGAGATTTCTTGTGACCCAAAGGGGTCTGTCATGCTTAGTTTCCTAGAGTCTCTTGATGCATCTATCGATGGTCTGCGATCTGTACCAGTAGTTCATGAGTATCCAGATGTTTTTGAGGAGGTTCGGCGATTACCTCCGAGGCACGAGATCGACTTTCGTATATACTTGGTAGACAATGCAAAGCCAGTTGCATTACCTGTGCGCCATATGCCTCCAAGAGAAAGGATGGAGCTTAGCTAGCGAGTAGGAGAGCTACTTGAGAAAGTGTTTATTAGGCGAAGCATAATTGAATGGGGTGCTCCGGTGGTATTCACAACTAAGGCGGATGGTTCTCTTCGCTTATGTATGGATTATAGGGAGCTGAATAAACTCAATAAAAAGAATAGGCACCCGCTCCCGAGGATAGATGATCTGTTTGACCAGCTCGTTGGAGCATCAATTTTCTCTCGGTTAGATTTGGCTATGGGATTTCATCAATTGAGGGTGACTGAGGACAATGTAAACAAGACCGCTTTTAGGACTCCAGATGGTTTCTTTGAATGGCTCTTTATGCCTTTTGGTTGGATGATTGCACCCACCTATTTTGTTGATCTGATGAGTAGGGTGTTCCGAGAGTTTCCAAATAAATTTGTCGTGGTCTTTGTTGATGACATCTTAATTTTCTCAAAGAGCGAGGAAGAGCATGCACAACATTTCAGAGAGGTTATGAAAACTCTCCGTGTGCACTAGCTTAAGGCAAAGTTCTCTAAATGTCATTTTTGGAGAAAACAGGTGAGATTCCTAGGGCATGTGATCTCTAAAGAAGGGATAACAGTAAATCCCGCAAAGGTAGTTGTAGTTCAAGATTGGCAAATACCAAAGAATGCAATGGATTGGATAAGCAGGCTATTATAGGAAGTTCATTAAGGACTCCGTAAAGATATCAACCCGCTCACCAGGCTGACAAAGAAGAAATTGACGTTTTCATGGGATATAGATTGCGATGTTGCTTTCCAGCAATTGAAGAGGGCTCTGACAACAGCCCCAGTCCTGACCTGGCCAGATGGGAACAAAGTGTTTACAGTATACACTTATGCATCTGGTACAAGGCTTGGTGGGGTTCTGATGCAAGAGGAAGAGTAGAATGTTATGGGGTAGACAACTAAGAATTCATGAGAAGAACTACCCTACCCATGACTTAGAGCTAGCTGACATAGTATTCGCGCTTAAGACATGGCATCATTATTTGCTTAGAGAGAAGTTTGAGTTGTACACTGATCATAAATTTCTCAAGTACTTGTTCTCTCAGAAGGATCTTAATTTAAGACAACAAAGGTGGATGGAGTTCCAAGCATCTTATGACTTCGAGATTGCTTATACCCCTGGCAAGGGTAATGTGGTGGCAGACGCACTGAGTAGCCAGAGGTCGGCCTTAATTCCTCTGTTTGTGGAGAGGAAAAGCTTGGAGTTTATATAGACTTTTGACTTTAGAACCTCCACTAAGTTTTTTCCTGACTTATTTGCATCACTGGAGGTGCGACCTACTCTTATGGATCAGATAGGAGCTTTGTAGCGAGAGGATCCACAAATTTCAAACATCTTGGATAGGCTCAGTAAAGGGGAGACTTCTAGTCACCTTAGTAGATATTCCAGAAACGATAAAGGGTGGTTGCGATGAGATGGAAGGCTTTATGTTCCCCAAATTGGGAGTCTTTTGAAGATAGTCCAAGAGGAAGCCCATCATTCTAAGATGACTATTCATCCAGGTGGCGATAAGATGTATAGGGGTATGAAGAGGGTTTTCTTTTGGGTTGGGATAAGGAAATATGTGGCGGAGTTTGTTTCTCAATGTTTGATTTGCTAGCAAGTTAAAGCTGAGAAAAAGAAGCTCGGTGGTTTACTTCATCATTTGGAGGTCCTATAGTGGAAGTGGGGGAGCGTCTCTATGGATTTCATAGATGGTTTGCCTAGATCAAAGAAAGGCAACACCAGTATTTGGGTTGTAGTAGACAAAGTTACTAAGAGCGCTCATTTCATTCCAGTTAAGAGTAAAAGGACAACGATATGGTTGGCAGCAGTTTACGTTCGTGAGATAGTCCGTCTTCATGGAGTACCTTCCAGCATCGTAAGTGATCGTGGCCCCATTTTCACCAGTGAATTTTGGAGGAGCTTGCAAGAAGCATTAGGTACACAGTTGTGTTTGAGCACTGCTTATCACCATCAGACCGATGGACAGACAGAAAGGGTGAATAGAGTTCTCGAGGATCTTTTAAGACTGTGTATCCTAGACTTCGGAGGGACTTGGGAAGAGAACCTTCATTTAGTAGAGTTCGCCTACAACAAAAGTTATCAAGCTAGTATTAGCATGGCACCCTTCAAAGCATTGTATGGACGACCCTGTAGATCACCATCTTGTTGGTGGGAATCACAGAAAGACTTCTACTTGGACCTGATATGGTTAGAGAGACGTCCAAAAAGACTGATCTTATCCGCAAACGAATGAAGACAACTCAGGTAGGCAGAAGTCCTATGCAGATAAGATAAGGACTGACATTGAGTTTGAGGTGGGAGACATAGTTTTCATTAAGGTATCACCTTTGAGGAATGTGGTTCGCTTTGGATCTATAGGGAAATTGGCACCAATATTCGTAGGATCATTTCCCATAACCGAAAAGATTGGCCAAATGGCCTGCAGAGTAAAGCTACTATAGAGACTATCTGGCGTTCATGATGTTTTCCACGTTTTTTATTTATGGAAGTGTTTTCATGATACCGCAGGAGTAGTTGAGTCGAGTATATTGGAGGAAGCAGACATGGAATGAGAGGTGAAAGTTAGGCGAGTTCCTAACCGTATTCTTGGATCAGAAGTTAAGAAGTTATGCAACCAAGAAGTCAAGTTAATGAAAGTTCAATAGGGAGATAACCTAGAGGATGCATCTTGGGAGATCGATGACAAGATTCTCACTTAGTACCCTTTTCTTTTCAAGGGAATTTTCTTAACTTCCTTTCCAAAGCTTTTATATATGCTTGTTTCTATCATTTGATTACTTCTTATCGATCAAATCTTCGTCCTTTAGGTAGAAAACCCATGGATGTAAACATATGCTTAAGACATGTTATGTTTGATGGATACAAATGGATGCAAGTGTTTGCTTGTGGATGCATATACACATACAATAGGCACTAGATCGGCTCAATCACTCTCATAATGCATATGGATGTGTGTGCATTTTTCTTCTTTTTATGGATGAAAATGGATGTATCATTATATGGATGTTGCATTTGGACAGATGATTGTGCACACATTTGGAACTTGCATGTTATAATAGGATTATTTGCATACATGTTGGATTCATGGCACTAACATACATTGCATTAAGGAGGTCGACTGAATCAGTAGACCGCCTGATCTTCGCATTAGTATTGGGACATATACACACACCTTTGCATATGTTCATATAAGTATTAGAAATCTTTTAAGGATAATGGATGTCTGTGATTGGTGGTTGAGTACATGGATGTGGATGTTAGGATATACATTCTTCTTAACTTGGAGATTTCGGGGGCAAAATCCTTTGAGTAGGGGAGAATGTAACACCCCATATTTTAACAACACTAAAGGAAGATAATTTAAAGAATAATTAATTTAATATTTAGAATTAAGTGAAACAGACTGCGTCATTGCGTTTGTCTCGGAATTCTGGTAAAAATAGACACCTGGTTTGCGTAAAACGGACACTGTATGCATACGTTATTAAGGTTTGAAGTTTATATATGCACAAGAGAATTATATATATACACATATCAATCAAAATCAGTTCAAAATCGAGTTTTTAGGGAGAGTGGAAAATTCCCGCCCAGGGGTGTCGACCCCATCAAGGGGATGTCGACCCCTAGGTCGACTCCATCAGGAGGGGTCGACCACCCTATGACAGATCTAGGCAGATTAAGGTTTGGTGACAGGTATGTATATGACCCCATTTCTCTTGTTTTTCTACACCAAAAATAATGGAGAACTAGATGCTGCCTTTGCCCAGATTAAATTAAATCTTTTCTTCTTTAACAATCGACTAGAATTATTCAAGTTTAGGGATTTGTGATTCAACATCAGCAATTCTTTCTTCTATTTTTCTAGATCCAATCACTGTGAGTCTATGTTAATTTTGGATCTAAATATTCAAAAAGTAAATCTTGACATGACTATAACTTGGATCTATGCCTGTGGCTAATTGAAACATATCAGATCTGCTATAACCTGTTTATCTAAGTTATTTTGATATGACTATGTACTAGATCCGAACCTATACCTATTTATCATGTCAGATTTTCCATTGTTTGTAGATCTAATTAACTGTTTAGATCACCTCATGCATGTTCCTATTATGTTTGTGGCTAAATCAAATCTGTTATTAGTTTGATATATAATTCATTGTTTAGATCACATCATGCCTATTTATGATGTCCCTATTATGTTAAGATCAGTTCTATTTTCACATGTTCACCAGATCTGTTCCTATATGCCTACCTTGTCATAATGCCATTATATGTTTATGCCTATTTCTGCGATTATATGTCCACCTTGTTAGTATGATCATTTATCTCCTCTTCCTTCTATCATTTACCTTTTTTATTTTTATATAGATAGGCTACCTTCGAGCCTAGGCATGCCACTGAAATAGGCGAACGCGTTAAATTGGGAACGAGGGGAAAACATTAAATTTAGGGCATAACTTGTATTGGGAAATTTGGGCATAACTTGAATGAAATATATGAACATGAATTTGGGACATAAATCAACTTGTGATTGAAGACCTTAATTTGGGGTATATGGTTCATTATGAACATAACTTGGGAAAGGGGCATGAAAACCTATAATGACATAGGTATAACTAGTTAATAAATGGAAACTCCTAGGATTACGATAATTAAAAACTGTAACCACGATTAGACATGAGGTTAGATTACACTTGTGGTGGAAGTCTGCCCGGAACCGACCAGCATATCCAGCGACCACAAGTGGTGAATCTAATGTGCGGGGTCTAAGTGCATAAACACGAGACATGCTAAGACACGAGGTTAAGTCCGACTTGTGGAAGAAGTCTACCCGAAACCGACCGGCATATCCAGTATCCACAAGTGATAGGCTTAATGTGGGAAGTCTAGCACATTATAACCATAAATGGATATGATAATGAATTGGAATACTTAACCTAGTTGAATCCATAGGGATTGTATGAACACATAACTTGAGTAGGGGTTAAGTAAACTTGTTTGAAACAATGGGTGGGTTAAGTAAATCTTGGGTGGGTGGGCAATATTTATATATATAGGCCCACAAACTTAACTTGTGGGGTTATGCAATCTTTTGCTCTAGTACGGCATAACCCGTGCAAAACTAGTGGGGATGCAAGCTTAGGGGGAAGCTTGTATCATCTTGTGTGTGGGACCCATTTCAGTCAGTAACCCGTATATAGGTATCACACGAGTACTTCGAACTAGGTTAGAGCCGGGGCAGGCTTACTGGGCTGATTGTAAGAGATCCAAACATGGGGGATGGTGTAGGCGGTGCATTCCACGGGTTCATGTGCATGCATGGGTCGGAAAGAGTAGGTTTAGACCCCATGACACCCGTAGATATGGTTGTGCACATCTTGAAAATGAAGGGTTGCCACTTTAGGGAGTGATACGCCCTATTGTGGGGCCAGCACAGGGTATCTACGGAGTAGGGAGCCAATCGATTAGGGAAGTAATTAGGTTACTTGTAGACTCCGGTATGTTGGGGAGTCCGTTAATACCCTTATGGGTAACTCCGGTATATTGGGTTGCCTGTTGATTTTATGGGGTGAAATCCTCTCATTTGAAGGACACCTAAGTCTACCACCTTGTAGTTATTGGGATCATCTCATTCTAGTTATAATATTATTGGTGTAAGGCAGAGAGAAAAGGAAAGTATTAGAGAAGCGCAATATACTCTATCATGTTTATCTTGTCTACCTTGTCATACCTACCTATTATGATGTTATCTCTCTTATCCACTTTATATGCCTGTCATGATACTTATACTTATCTATATGCTAAAAGTAACTAGACTCGCTATACTTTATGTCTGATCCATTTGTTTCCTCTTCTTTCTCTTCCGTTCCCCCCATGGTTCTCAAGGTAGGAATACGCAAGCTTGATCATGATTCTGCTTTCATCTTGCTTGGAGCTGCATAGATGTACCCCTCGATTTCATGTTTCTCTACTATGGCTACGTTTTGGGGATTATGCTTCTTTTATTATTGTACTCTGATGTTTTAAGTACAAGACAGAAATTTTAATGATATATTTGGTTTTATGCATTTCAGACTTGTGATGTAACCATGTTTTGAACTACGATGCTTTATGATTAATAAAACTTTTAAATCCGCTACTATTTTATATCTATCTTGTAAGGTTTATGTTTCTGTTTCTGTTTACATATAACATTTCATGGAACTTAATGCATTCTCTTAACAAGTGACATTAACGGACGTGGGGTGTCACAACGCAACTTTAGATTCACCGCAAAATAAGGGTTACTTATGGATTATATATAGTGTGGATATAATTTAGTATTATTATAGTATATATTAAACTTACACTTGAAGTATTGTACTGAAAACACTACATACAACCTCCTATTGAGATGAAACTCCTAATCCTAGCATAAAAAATTATTTTGGGCCCAATGGGACGAGTTTCGTCAAATTTTGAGCTAGTTTGCAAAAAGCCCTTTATAAATCATGGGCTAAAAAACATGCGTTTAAATTTTCCACGATCACAAAATAAATCCAATCAACTTAAAACTTTAAAATTCTACTAGATCTCTTCCTTACGGGTCCAATGAAATTTGTTTTGTTAAAATCAAAGTTCATTTGTCTAGTCGTTTATTCCTTTAATGTTACCCATGTCTAAATTAGCCAAAATAAAATAAATGATTAAGGCGTTCATCGTTGCCACGATCAAACGGTAAGTCTGATTGACACGAAAATTGAAATCTTATAATAATTAATATGAATCCAATGGAACAAGTTATTTCGCATTCCGAGACTGTTTCCCGATATGCTATTTTTATATGCCAAACACCTTTATTTTGGACATCAATAACCCGATGTCCAAAAATAACAAACTACCTGCATATTCTGACTCTAAACGTTGATACAAACTCAACGGAATTAGTTTCATGGCTTAATTCGATCATCTACTCAAGTTATACACAAATACTCCTCTATTAATTTAATTTAATTTAATTTAATTACGCGCTAAGGAAAATGACTGGGAGAGTATGGCTTCCGTTGTCACATACGACATCGGTTTTCCGTGAAGTTTAATACCGTAAAATAATTTCATGCTACAATTCCAATGAAACTAATTTCGTTGAAAATGAACTCTGTTTGCAAAATAGCCAATTTTAAGGCTTATAGTAGTATCGATTAAAATATTATAAGAATCCAAAAAATCAAATCAAATAATAAATTATTATTATCGTAAATATCCAAATTGAAATATCATATATCTCCAATTATAAACCAATATGGATTATACAACTCGAAATCAACATTTCGAGTCAAATGATATATATTGATCTATTTTCCTTGAAGTGTAACATCCCAGATTTTTCAGCCATTTAAATCTGTTTTAAATATTGTATTGGGATTTTAATTGATTTTTATATCGAATTTATTTACTAAAAATAGAGTTCGTTAATATCAGTGCAAATTTAGAGCGTTCAACGTAAATTCTGCAATATATATGTACGGGAATGAGACCCGTGCTCCGCACACGGGCAGATAGTCGTATTTACCGGTTGAAAACAATAATTGGAAAACATATAATTAATTATTGATAAATTTTCAGTTTGGAACCAAACAGCGTTGTTTTGTCGGTAGATGAAATTAAAGGTGAACCGGTAAATTTAAATAGCGCCGTTTTTGCAAATGGAGTTCGTTTTCAGTGAAATTAATTGCATTAGGACCAGGACGCCAAGACGTAGTGTAACACCCCACCTCTGTTAAGGTCACTCACAAAGGGAATGCCTTAACTTTGATGGAGCGTTTTAGTAGACAAAACAGAAATTTACAAGACAGATAAAACAGTACTTGAAAAATTAATAACTTTATTACAACGGAAACCGAAGTAAGTTTGGTTACATCTTTTCAAATCACAATATCAGAATTCAAGTACAAAATATCAGCCTTGTACAATAGCCTTCATAATGCATAGTTTTTAAAATCATAATCCCCAACATAAACTGCCATGGAAAGATAGAGCCAAGGCCAAGCGGTACTTCAAGCAGAGAAAATCCAAATCAAGCTCCTATACTTCCACCCTAAAAAACCTTGGGGGGGGGGAGAGGGGAGAACGAAAGAAAAGGGGAGAAAACAAGCAAGGTCAGACATAAAGTCTGGCAAGTCCAGTGACTTTCAACATATGAACATATAATAATATCATGACATGAAAATAAAGCTGGATAAGAGAAAACAGCAACAGGAGTAACTGGTATACTTAAGCTAAACAGAAGAAACAGAATGATATAGCCCAAGTTATGCTTCTTACTTATATTTTACTTCTCTGCACTAATACTAGTGTAACAGGATTAGGCGTTACCCTAATGTCCAAACTGAAACAGAAACGGAACAAAATAATCTATACAGGAACAGAATGCCAGTAATGGGCTTTTACCACCCCAACAGACAGAAGGTACATAAACAGAATCAGAGACAGAAACAGAATAATCCCTACAGAAACAGAATGTTAGAATTACGTGTACACTAGTTAATGGGCCTTTACCACCCCAATAGACGGTACCATGCAGAAACAGACAGGTGTTACCATCTAACAGAAACAGACGGTACCCCAACGGAAACAGACAGAACTAAGTGTACCCTAAATCTACCCCAAGCGATCGGCTCCCTAATACATAAATACCCTGTGCCAGCCCCCACAGAAGGGTGTATCACCCCCCAAAGTGGCAACCTTTAAATGACACAGACCTATTTATAGATGTCACGGCGTCTTACATCCTTAGAGGCAGACCGAGATCCATGCACGCACATGACCCGGTTGGAACGCACCATCAACACCCCACGCCATTATCAGAATGAACCACTTATAATTAGTTCAGTAAGCGTGCCCGGACCCTACCTACTGTTGGGTCATAGTTTTGATACCAGAAAGGGTTACTGACTAATATGGGTCCCAAACAACAGATGACACAAGTATTTTCCCTCCTAAACTTGTGTCCCCAAACTAACAGATTTCAGGTTAACTTGTTTACAAGTTTTAGGCCTACAGAATTCAGAATCAACTAGTTCACAGACCAGAAAATCAAGTCAACAGGTTTTCAGACTAACGGATCAGATGTATAGTTTTAACAGACTTACAGATTGTCTAACTTTGTATTGGGCCTACAGATTCACGAAACAGGTTTGTTAATTCATCAGTCCAGTTGGTTTAGCCTTATATACCCAACACGTTTTAGACATCATATTTATCTCAGATTTGCATTAATTAAATATTAATGCGCAGACCTCTCACATTAGGTCGGTAGCTTGTGGCCGCTGGATAAGCCGGGCGGCTCCGGGCAGACTTCTGCCACAAGCCAGACCTAACCTTGTGTCTACGCATATTTTATTTATACCTACGACCTCTCACATTAGACTAGCAGTTTGCGGTTGCTGGTTAAGCCGGTTGGGTCCGGGCAGGCTTCTATCGCAAACACGAGTCTAACCTCGTGTCTCGGCATTTTTTTTAACCAGTTTATTCCATTACAAATTATACAAATATCAGACTAATTATGTCAATTTAACAGATTTGACTTATTTTCAAGTCACAACAGATTAAACAAATTAACATGTTTCACACAAATTACAATCATTCAGCTTTTCAACAGATTTAGCAGCTCAGGCGGTTCAACAGATTTAGCAGATTAGGCAACTCAACAGATTTAGCAGATTAGGAAAAATTAGCAGATTAGGCGATTCAAGATATGTAACAGTTTAGGCAATTCAACAGATTAAATAGGTAAGAGGTTTTGCAGATTAGGAAAATTTAACACAGGTAACAGGTAACATGTTTTGTAGATTAGGCAAATTTAACACAGATTTTGCATGTCACATATCCAAAAAAACCCTTGCTTAGGTGTATTCACACTTAATAATTATCCAATCTTAATATGGATCTTTACACCTAAGTTAAATGCAAATTAATTCTCTTTTTTCCAAATTTCAGACTATAATATATATAGTATGTCCAGATCTAGATCTTGAAGTATAACTTGTAATATGCATCCAAATCAGTTACATGTTCATAGTGAAACTTTACGCCACCAATCCCAAGTCATATGTCCAATATTCTTTATGCCTCAAAACTCAATACATATGTTAAATACACCTTATGTTTTAAATACAACATGCCCAATTATATGTCTCAGATTTATATTCTAAGTTCAACCTATGTTCTTTATGTTCTAAGCCACAATAATCCTATCCTTCCATGTCATAGATCGTCTTATACAATATGCCTCAAATTTATGTCCAGAATTACAACATGCGTTGCATCCTCAAATTAGTTACAAATCAATTATGCCCAAATATGCCTCATTCAATATTCTTCCCAAATTTAGTGTTTATGCGTTCATCTCTTATGAGATCTGGCTCAGGCTCGTGGTAGCCTAGCTATCAAACAAAAAGAAAGAAAAGAGGAAGAAATACAGAACAAACAGAATAATAAAACATAGGAACAGATCTGATAAATAGAAAAAGGGCATAATCTCAGATTCAGTTTTATAATTATATCAAGATCATGATTAACATTCATATCGGAAAATAACTGCACTTGCCTTGATTGGATTATAGAGGAAGAGTTGTAGTAGTTCTCTTTTAATCTTATTCAGATTTGAAAGAAGATGCACTAGTTCTAGTTTTGAACCCAGCAGATCAGCGACGCTATTATTTTATTTATTTATTATAGAGGCAGAGTATAGGCAGAATGAAATTGTGTGGAGAGAAAGTGAGGTTTGGGGGTGTTTTTATAGGAGAATAGGGTGATTTAGAGCCTTCAGATCCGTCCAGAAGGCATCAGAACCACCCAGCTCGAAGACAGGTCATCCAGCCACTCAAAAGAAGACATGTCATCACAAAACACTCCATAATTCTGTGCTGGATCGGTATGGGCGCACTTGGCAGGTGTGCCAGTGTATTTTTGTACTGGCGCACTTCACAAGTGCGCTAGTGTATTCTGGACTATTTCCGATTTTTCTGCCTAACTTCGTTCTTCCATATCTTCTTCATACGGTATCTGTTTCACACAAACTCGGACTCTATCTCAAGCTAAATTTCGAGACGAACACAATGGCGCAACCCATTTCCCTTAATTCTTCTCCTAAAAATTAAGTATATTTTAATTTGTTACTTATACGTTCATAGAAAATACGGGGTGTTACATTCTCCCCTCCTTAAAGGATTTCGTCCCCGAAATCTTCAAGTTAAGAAGAACGTGTCCTACCATCCAATCATCCATCTACTCAGCTATCATCCACAAGCATCCATTGTCCTTAGAAAACTTCTAATGTTGTATGAACATATGCAAAAGTGTGTGTATATGTCTCTTATCTAATGCAAAGATCAGGCGGTCTACTGATTCAGTTGACCTCCTCAATGCGAACCATGTTGGTGCCATGAGTCCAATTATATATGCAAGAAATCCTATTTGATACGCTTCATTTCTATATGAGTGCACAACCGCTCATTCATATGCAACATCCATGTGCTGAGTCACCCATTTTGCATCCATAAAAAAAATGCACACACATCCATATGTAGTATGAGAGTGTTTTTGAGCCGATCTAGTGCTTAGAATGTGTATATGGATCCATGAGCAATCACTAGAAACCACTTGCATCCACGTGCAACCATCAAACATAACATATCTCAAACACATGTTTCACCCATTAGTTTCTACCTAAAGGTCGAAGGATAAAGTCGAGTGATAGAAGCAAGTATAAAACTAAAGCTAGGTTCCCATTAGACATCGGTTTAAGAGAATAACTTCTAAGTATCAACCCCGAAGACCGAAATCAACATCAGATTAATACTCAGAGAATCACTCCCATTAAACAAATGCCCAAGCTGAAACCTATTTCACATTTTGAGTAAAAACTCCTATCCTTTTCAGAAACCTACAGACTATTGATACAGATCAGATTACCAAATGATTCTTAGGAAACTAAGAATGATAAAAACTCAGAATGTATGCGTCACGCCCAACATAGATGCCCTCAAACCCCAACTTCCAGATGAGTCGTAACCCTCATGGGATCTGAGACTAAAACGGAAACAGAAACAAGACTAGTATTAAAATGCAGAGACTCAACTACAGAATTAAAATGCCAGAATGATCAGATAAGGAACTTAAACTTTCTACAGAAAAAATTTCCACCTCTATCCTGTCCACCAACTACGAGAGCATTCACCTAACTTCTAGAAGATTCTTCCCTTTGCCCTTGCCATCTGGGGCAATCCTTGATCAGATGCACTGAAAACAACCCGTCTTCTTACATGTTAACAAGTCTTTCTCTAAAGTTGCCCCCATCGCGCGGAAAACACTATGAAGCTCTAAAGAGGATTAGCCGTAGGTGAAATTACTGCGGCTACAGATGGAAGTTAGGCACTTCTTTTCCCTTCGACAGGCGCCGTAGTCTCATTATGCCTACGGAACCATGTCGCAAAGAGGTTAGCTCCCAGAAAGCCAGGAGCCGCGGAGACTCAGAAAAGAAGGAAACAAGGATTAAACAGAAAATAAAAAGATAGATATATGGCTTTGGGGACTATGTTTTCCAAAATAAACTTTCCTTTTGAAAATACTTCCTTTTTAAAACCTTTTTGAAAATAGTTTTCAAAAACTTTTTTATCAAATCTGGTAACCTTCAGCTCTGATACCAAGTGTAACACCCCACCTCCGTTAAGGTCACTCACAAAGGGAATGCCTTAACTTTGATGGAGCGTTTTAGTAGACAGAATAGAAATTTACAAGACAGATAAAACAATACTTGAAAAATTAATAACTTTATTACAACATAAACCGAAGTAAGTTTGGTTACATCTTTTCAAATCACAATATTAGAATTCAAGTACAAAATATCAGCCTTGTACAAAAGCCTTTATAATGCATAGTTTTTAAAATCATAATCCCCAACATAAACTGCCATGGATAGATAGAGCTAAGGCCAAGCGGTACTTCAAGCAGAGAAAATCCAAATCAAGCTCCTATACTTCCACCCTAAAAAACCTTGGGGGGCGAGGGGAGAACGAAAGAAAAGGGGCGAAAACAAGCAAGGTCAGACATAATGTCTAGCAAGTCCAGTGACTTTCAACATATGAACATATAATAATATCATGACATGAAAATAAAGCTGGACAAGAGAAAACAGTAACAGGAGTAACTAGTATACTTAAGCTAAACAGAAGAAACAGAATGATATAGCCCAAGTTATGCTTCTTACTTATATTTTACATCTCTGCACTAATACTAGTGTAACAGGATTAGGCGTTACCCTAATGTCCAAACTGAAACAGAAACGGAATAGAATAATCTATACAGGAACAGAATGCCAGTAATGGGCTTTTACCACCCCAACAGACAGAAGGTACATAAACGGAATCATAGACGGAAACAGAATAATCCCTACAGAAACAGAATGTTAGAATTAGGTGTACACTAGTAAATGGGCCTTTACCACCCCAACAGACGGTACCATGCAGAAACAGACAGGTGTTACCACCCAACAGAAACAGACGGTACCCCAACGGAAACAGACAGAACTAAGTGTACCCTAAATCTACCCCAAGCGATCGGCTCCTAATACATAAATACTCTGTGCCAGCCCCACAGAAGGGTGTATCACTCCCCAAAGTGGCAACCTTTAAATGACACAGACCTATTTACACATGTCACAGCGTCTTACATCCTTAGAGGCAGACCGAGATCCATGCACGCACATGACCCAGTTGGAACGCACCATCAACACCCCTCGCCATCATCAGAATGAACCACTTATAATTAGTTCAGTAAGCGTGCCCGGACCCTACCTACTGTGGGTCATAGTTTTTATACCAGAAAGGGTTACTGACTAATATGGGTCCCAAATAACAGATGACACAAGTATTTTCCCTCCTAAACTTGTGTCCCCAAACTAACAGATTTCAGATTAACTTGTTTACAAGTTTTAGGCCTACAGAGTTCAGAATCAACTAGTTCACAGACCAGAAAATCAAGTCAACAGGTTTTCAGACTAACGGATTAGATGTATAGTTTTAACAGACTTACAGATTGTCTAACTTTGTATTGGGCCTATAGATTCACGAAACAGGTTTATTAATTCATCAGTCCAGTTGGTTTAGCCTTATCTACCCAACACGTTTTAGACATCATATTTATCTCAGATTTGCATTAATTAAATATTAATGCGCAGACCTCTCACATTAGGTCAGTAGCTTGTGGCCGCTGGATAAGCCGAGCGGTTCCGTGCAGACTTCTGGCACAAGCCATACCTAACCTCGTGTCTAAGCATATTTTAGTTATGCCTACGACCACTCACATTAGACTAGCAGTTTGCGGTTGCTGGTTAAGCCGGTTGGGTCCGGGCAGGCTTCTACCGCAAACATGAGTCTAACCTCGTGTCTCAGCATTTTTATTTTAACTAGTTTATTCCATTACAAATTATACAAATCTAAGACTAATTATGTAATTTTAACAGATTTGACTTCTTTTCAAGTCACAGCAGATTAAACAAATTAACATGTTTTACACAAATTACAATCATTCATCTTTTCAACAAATTTAGCAGCTCAGGCGGTTCAACAGATTTAGCATATTAGGCAACTCAATAGATTTAGCAGATTAAGAAAAATTAGCAGATTAGGCAATTCAAGATATGTAACAGTTTAGGCAATTCAACAGATTAAACATGTGACAGGTTTAGCAGATTAGGCAAATTTAACATAGTAAGCAGATAACAGTTTTAGCCGATTTAAACATTGCTTAAAGTCCTATTCACATATCTTGCCTAATTCATAAGGTAAGCCTAAACTTATATGCCCAAATTATGGTCATAATCCACCATATAACATATGTCCCAATTTTTAGTTAAACTTGCATAGTTCAGAATATTCTCCAAAAAACCTTACATATAAATTATGCCAAATATAGCCATTGATTACAATGCATGTCACATATCCAAAAAACCCCTTGCTTAGGTGTATTCATACTTAATAATTATCCAATCTTAATATGGATCTTTAAACCTAAGTTAAATGCAAATTAATTCTCTTTTTTCCAAATTTCAGACTATAATATATATAGTATGTCCAGATCTAGATCTTGAACTACAACTTGTACTATGCATCCAAATCAGTTACATGTTCACAGTTAAACTTTACGCCACCAATCCCAAGTCATATGTCCAATATTCTTTACGCCTCAAAACTCAAGACATATGTTAAATACACCTTATGATTTAAATACAACATGCCCAATTATATGTCTCAGATTTATATTCTAAGTTCAACCTATGTTCTTTATGTTCTAAGTCACAATAATCCTATCCTTCCAAGTCATAGATCGTCTTATACAATATGCCTCAAATTTATGTCCAGAATTACAACATGCATTGCATCCTCAAATTAGTTACAAATCAATTATGCCCAAATATGCCTCATTCAATATTCTTCCCAAATTTAGCGTTTATGCGTTCATCTCTTATGAGGTCTGGCTTAGGCTCGTGGTAGCCTGGCTATAAAACAAAAAGAAAGAAAGGAGGAAGAAATACATAACAAATAGAATAATAAAACAGAGGAACAGATCTGATAAATAGAAAAACGGCATAATCAGAGATTCAGTTTTATAATTATGTCAAGATCATGAGTAACATTCATATCGGAAAATAACTGCACTTGCCTTGATTGGATTATAGAGGAAGAGTTGCAGTAGTTCTCTTTTAATCTTATTTAGATTTGGAAGAAGTTGCACTAGTTCTAGTTTTGATCCCAGCAGAGTAGTAACGCTATTATTTTATTTATTTATTATAGAGGCAGAGTATAGGCAGAATGAAATTGTGTGGAGAGAAAGTGAGGTTTGGGGGTGTTTTTATAGGAGAATAGGGTGATTTAGAGTCTTCAGATCAGTCCAGAAGTCATCAGAACCACCTAGCTCGAAGACAGGTCATTCAGCCATTCAAAAGAAGACACGTCATCACAGAACACTCCAGAATTCTGTGTTGGATCAGTATTGGCGCACATGGCAGGTGCACCAGTGTATTTTTGTACTAGCGCACTTCACAAGTGCGCCAGTGTATTCTGGCATGTTTCCGGTTTTTCTGCCTAACTTTGTTCGTCCATAACTTCTTCATATGGTATCCGTTTTACACAAACTCGGACTCTATCTCAAGCTAAATTTCCAGACGAACCCAATGGCGCAACCCGTTTCCCTTAGTTCTTCACCTAAAAATTAAGTATATTTTAATTTGTTACTTATACGTTCATAGAAAATACGGGGTGTTACACATAGCAGTCTGTTCATTCTCGTGGCGGTTGTGCGTTGTTGTGACAGTACGAATATAGAACGGATAAGGTTAAATAGCGATAAAACGAAATTTAACCGTATAAAGATAATATTTTATAAATTGCATAAACCTTAACCAAAATAAAATATATATAATTCCAATGTTACACCTACCTCCTACAAGTCTAATTCACGCTGAAAGCTACCTATCCATTTTTGCATGCACATTTTATCTTCATGGCTAAGCTACAAGCAAGCCTATATATAAATAAACATTGTCCTATACTTATTCCTTACTTTTAAGCTTTCAGATATGCCTCCTCTTTTCATGTCAAAATTATAAATCAGAGCCGACATTGAAAGTTACAAAGTAGAGCGCCCTAATGTTTGAAATCGTGCAGACAGAAAATAGCACAGCTGCCCTACCTCACGTCTTCCCTATAATATACGAGGGGGCATCGTTCCTATCTATTTTTCTTCTTGCCTATATATACAGGCACATCTTTCGTCTTTCTCCTTGTCTTTTTAGCATGAAAGGTTGTTTTAAATCCTCCTCCTGAGAAAAACAAACACTCTATTTAACTCTTTCTAGTCCACGAAACTGAACCTTAAATGAAAAATCTATTCAAAACACAACTTCCTCCAAAATGAGAAAAATCCATGAGCCACCATCCAAGGATTAAAGCCCCTCATCCAGTCAAGCTGCTGACATGGTCAACGACAAAACTAAAGACGGACGAGAGTCTAAGGCACGGTGCAGAGAGGCACAGTGACTGTTCGAGATGGCAGCTAAAAGGTTGGAGTTGCAGTTTCGAAAACTGCTGGGAATAAAAGATGTGCATGGAAATGGGTTGGTATGTGGAGCGTGAATAGTAAGGTGGTGACTGTGTGGAAAAAGGAGAAGTAATGTATAGTAGCAAGTTAGAAAAAACAAAATGAAAATAATAAAGAAACATGCAAGGAGAGAGATGGTGAAGCTTTTCGATGTGCGTGGTGATTGGCTTAGTTGCGCGGGGTAAGAAATGAAGGATAGGGAAGTTTGAGTTTTGTAAATAATAGCAAATGCGAGTTATACATAAATTAAAGCAAAAACATACATTGAAACTGGAGCTGCTCGTGTCGTGAGGCCAAACCGAAAAGGGAAGTAAATATGGGGGTTAAGTGGTCAAGTTAAGGAAGCAATTAAGTGGAGACTGGAGAGGAGTTACATGTGTGAGGCAGAATGTTGAAGTAGAGTTCAAGGCGCATGCAGCGTGTGGGAGGGTAAGCAAGGGAATCATGGCACGGATGGTGATGGACTGATGGGTGCCACTCACATGGTAAGCAGGTGGAGGAGTTTTTATGTTTACGGTGTATTGTTGAGCAAGGTAAGAACTGTATTGGAAAAAAGAAGAGATGAGACGGTTGTGAAGAAAGGTGAGGTGAACAGGCGTGCGAGCTTCTGGTAGCTGGGAACGTGTGGGAACGGAGGGACAAAAATTGATTGGCTAGTTTAATTTAATCTCAAATTTCGGATGGGTTAAAATATTGAGGGACAAGGAGCATGGGCCTGGAGGAGCATGGGCCTGGAAATATAACATATTAGTCAGCCTTAACTAAGGTGATTAGTGAAAGATTTTGATTGGCACTATGCGTTGATGGTGAGGGGTTGATAATTGATATATTATGACTATGAGTGTTCGTTTTGGACTGGGAAGTTGGCATCGGGAATGGTACTATAACATGGTGAACAAAAGTAACAAGGTAACTAAAGGTAATATTAAGCAATATAAATAAAATATAATAAAATGACTAGTTTAAATAATTTTATTAATTCGTGTATAAGCTTTGAAATATCATACCTTGTTCATTTGTGTACAAAACTACGCGAAACGACAGATATCGGAACCGTATGGTCGAACATTACATTCTAAAGCTAGTTTGGATGGATTTGGATTCATCTATAAGTTTTAATTAAATTGAATACTAGTTTAATTTAATTAAATGAATCGCTCAACAATAAAAAGGGAATTAAGGTGAGTTCAACTCACTCAGTTTATCCCGTTTATATCTTATATAAACCAGGTTTTTATTGTGTGTGCAATGTTTGTTAATGATTAAAAATTGGATGATTTTTGCATGGATGCCGAATATTTTTGAATATTCATTGATTAAATTAAATGATGTTTAATTAAATCGAAATAAATTGTTATTTTAATGATTTTATTCCAACTGAGGTAACTTTCCTCGCTGGTTACGTTTATAATAATATAAACATATTTAATAATAATTTGATGCTTGAATGGATGTTGAAAATTGATTGTTGACCGTTATTAGTCAACTATTTATTTCTGTGATAAATATATTGATGTACTTGAATTTAGATAACCCATTTTGATGCAGGGAAGGACAGGTTGGAGGAATAAACCAGATTCCTCACTATTATTGATAATGTTTATCAATATAGTTATATATATTCATATTGAATGTGAAATGAACTGGTATTTCACAGTTCAGTACTTTAGTTTACATTTGCCTCTTTTGTACCGTCAATAAAAATAGTTATAAATGAAGATGTGTTTATAAAACGGGTTTGAAACCAAATATCTTATAAATAAGATTTGTAAATATTTCAAATTGATGAAACAAGTTATGACGTGGTTTATAAATGTAAGTAACGACCTGTATGGAATTTGTTATATTAGTTAATTGGAAATGGTTTGACCATTTAAAGTCGATTATTGTTTCGATGATCTTTAAAGAAATATTCATCATTTTAATAATAGTAAATGGTGAAGCAAAAAGATTTAATTATGTATTCAAGTATTTACTTAAGTATTTATTTATTCAGATCTATGAAGAAAAGGATAGTTTAAAGATAAATATGTTGGACACAGATTATTATGCTATATTACACTCAAGGGTTATTTTGTAAATAAGTTGATTCTTAAACTAAATCAGAGGGTTGCAGGAGCAAGAGTTTGTTGGTATTTCTGTCTGTTCTGAAGTTAATAATGTTTTTTAGTTAAGGTCTGAAAGGTAATTATACCCCAACTTGATTGACTTCATTGTGGACTAAGGAACAATCAGATGGCAAGGGTTGGGTAATATGAGAAGTTAAGGATTTTAAAAGCCGTGGTTTAAATTTAATAGTAAAACTGAAATGGAAATGTTTTCTGAATATTGAAGTATTTAAAGAATTTAGAAATTTAAAGTATCTGATGGTTAATTAAAGAGGCCAAATGATGTTGAGTATTGAATCAGTGAATTCAATTTCTTTTTATGGATGCATGGTTGTTTTAATTTGATAGTTAAATAACTGACTATCAAAAGCTGGCCAACAACTATTGGTATGGAAAGACCGGGATCAAATTTATATTTGAAAACCATTCCGACCAACAAATACGTAATGTTGAAGATAGAAGATGAAGCAATAAAAGGCCATGGATCTTCATAAGCGGAAGGATTACTTAACGGATATTCTCTGGACGTACAGTCAGAGGTATTCTGACAAGATTCGGTCGTAAGTGGGATTTTGCGGGTTTGCAGGGACTACTCGCTACTAATCCTTTGGATGCGGTAGGAGAGTGCCTTTGGTTTGTCTAGTCCCAGGACAACTTGTATGGACGAGTATCTGACAGAGTATACCTAGCAAATCACGTACGGTTGATCTCTTAAAGGTATTATGTCTGGTGGCGGAGGAATTCGTTTCTCTTAGCTTTTATACCAGTAATATTTTTGGAAATCGATTAGAGATTTGATGGGTATGACGATGTGGCATTCAAGTTAATGGTGGTGTGTTGTTCTAGAAGACAAATGTAGCCTCAAGCCTCACAACCGGGAAATGACAAAAATCGGGCGGGCAACATGGCTTGTTGGGTCGCACCCAAGCAGGGTGCATTATCACCAATCTAGAGAAAATCCTTATTTGTTCTTCTTTCGATTATGTATCTCCACAAATGGACAGTGGGCCCTTAAAGCTGTTGGGTGATAATACATTCGCTACACTCAAGCTAAATGAGTGGGCGGTCATGTGTGGCCGGGTTGCAAGATGTTCTTGTTGAACCCCAGTGTATCCCCTCTAGATTACACTGATCGGGAGGTGTCCCCATACCTTGTCATAGTTGAAATCCAACCTCTAATAAGAGCCCGTGGTTTTTTGATTTTATACCATATATGTAGAGCGTGAGATGCAAGCGTTATGCTACTTGGTTATTTACTTGATTTACAACAGTATTATAATATCAATATAATATTGATTTCCAAAATGTTTTGGTCATAGTATGGTAAAAACCGTCCGTGCTTATGCATAGGCTAGTCTTACTATTACCCTTTCTTTCAAAAGGATTTTCAAAGTTAAGCATATGGGTGTTATTTATAAACTTAGTGAGTTTTCTCACGCTGGTTCACCAGACTAATCCGTGGCATTTGTAATGTCTCGGGTCAGCCCGAGTTATAGGTACAAGTTATCAAATGCTGTGGAGTTCAAAGACGATTTGGAGGAGTCAAAATGTATGATATATAGTAGTACTAGATTGGAACCCGTGCTTCGCACACGGAGGGTGTTGGAAGAAGTTGAAGTTGAAGTCTTTATAATAATTGCACATGGAGAGCGTTAGTGGAGTCCAGACGTATGATATATAGTATTATTCGGATGTGTGTTGTATTGAGGACATATTATTATAACAGTCCAGATCGTTTGACTGCTATACTCTGATGATTGTAAGTATTTATTTAAGTTTTCTATAAAGTTATTTTTGTATTATATTTTATTCCGCCGCGATGTGAGATCCTATGTGGGATTGGTTCTTCTTCTTATTCTTCTATTCTAATAATTCTTCCTTCTTTTCTCATCCTTTAATTTTCTTTCTATTAAAGACTCGTAATTTCGTGCAATTTGGGTTGGACATGTGTAATATTAGTCAACTCCAAGTGTACGGATTTCCGGGCCTTTTGCAGTTGGTATCAGTTCCAGGTTGTGTAGTAACCTTGGCTCTGTGGCGTAACTCGATAGAGATAGGGTTAGTAACACCCTAGATTGAGTTTGAGTGTATATATATGAGAGCGCGTATTTGTAATTGATTATAAAATTATTTTTAAATCGTTTTATAAAGAGGGTAAATGAAATAATTTTGTCCAAAATATATTTTTATAGAAAAAGGAAATAATTTTCTATATTATAGTAATATTGGTTGATGGTTGCTTTGATTGATTTGTTTGAAATTCAAATTAACTTAAGTAATGAAATTAAATAAAATAAATCTCGAATGTGAAATCCAAATAGATAATTAAATAAAAATCAAATGGATATCAATCGATTGATATTAAAGTATTGAACACAATTGGATGGTTGAATTGGTTGGAGAAAATTCATTAAACGAGTCTATAAAGAAGTTGAATGAAATGAAACTAAATAATATAACCCGGTATTTGTTATTTTTATTGAGTTAAGCACATAATCTAGAAGGCCATGAGGATTTATCTAGTTATGGATATTGAAGTACAGATTTTAAGATGAAGAGCTGTTAGTAATTTGCTTCAAAATTGGAATTGAGTTGCCCGACAAAATAGGTAAACCTTAATATTATTGGTTTGTGATTAATCTTATACCCCTGATTTGGTTAGTCATTTGGCTTTTGGTTTTCTTTTAGAGGAGTTAAGGTCCGGAGTGGCAGTTGTACCGATAGAGCCGTGCAGAGGAGGTGCTGGCCAAAAATTTTGAAAATCTTAAAGAATATGAATTTATTTTGATGATAATTCGAAAATAATTATTTCATATTATTTGGGTTTGGAGCATTCTTCTTACCTTGTAATTTCGGAGACGAAATTCTTTTAAGGGAGGAAGAATGTAACGTCCTAGATTTTTCTGCCATTTAAATTTGAATATTTAAATCTTATTTAAATATTATATTGGGATTTTAATTGAATTTTATATCGAATTTATTTATTAAAAATAGAGTTCGTGAATATCGGTGCGAATTTAGAGCGTTCAACATAAATTTTTCTATATATATATATATATATATATGGACTGGGATAACATCCGTGCTCCGCACATGGGCAGATAATCGTATTTACTGGTTGAAAACATTAATTGGAAAACATATAACTAATTATTGATAAATTTCCAGGTTGCAACCAAACAGGGTTGTTTTGTCATTAGATGAAATTTAAAGGTGAACCGGTAAATTTAAATAGCGTCGTTTTCACAAACGAAGTTCGTTTTCAGTGAAATTAATTGCATTAGGACTGGGACACCAAGACATAACAGTTTGTACATTCTCATGGCGGTTGGGTGTCGTTGTGACATTACGAATATAGAACGGATAAGGTTAAATAGCGGTAAAAGAAATTTAACCATATAAAGATAATATTTTAAAAATCTCTTAATCCTTAACCAAAATTAAAAATATATAATTCCAACGTTACACCTAACTCCTACAAGTCTAATTCACGCTGAAAGCTACCGATCCATTTTTGCACGCACATTTTATCTTCGAAGCTAAGCAGCAAGCAAGCCTAATTATAAATAAACATTGTCCTATACTTATTCCTTACTTTTTAAGCTTTCAGATATGCCTCCTCTTTTCAAGTCAAAATTATAAATCAGAGCCGACATTGAAAGTGACAAAATAGAGCACCCTAATGTTTGAAATCGTGTAGACAGAAAATAGCCCAGCCGCCCTACCTCGTGTCTACCCTATGATATACGAAGGGACATTGTTCCTATCGGTTTTTCTCCTCGCCTATATATACGGGCACATCTTTCATCTTTCTCCTTGTTTTTTTTAGCATGAAAGGCTGTTTTAAATCCTCCTCCTGAGAAAAACAAGCACTCTATTTAACTCTTTCCGGTCCATGAAAATGAAACTGAACCTTAAACCAAAAATCTATTCAAAACACAACTTCCACCAAAATGAGAAAAATCCATGAGCCACCATCCAAGGATTCAAATCTCCTCATCCAGTCAAACCGCTGAGATGGTCAACGAAAGAACTAAAGGTGGACGAGATTCTGAGGTAAGGTGTAGAGAAGCGCGGTGAGTGTTCGAGATGGTAGCTGAAAGGTTGGAGCTGCAGTTTCGAAAGCTGTTGTGAATAAAAGATGTGCATGGAAATGGGTGGGTTTGTGGAGTGTGAACAGTAAGGTGGTGACTGTGTGGAAAAAAGAGAAGTAATGTACAATACCTGGTTAGAAAAAAAACACAATGAAAAGAATAAAGAAACATGCAAGGAGAGAGGCGGTGAAGCTTTTAGATGTGCGTGGTGGTTGGCTTAGTTGCGCAGGGTAAGAAATGAAGGGTGGGGAATTTTGAGTTTTGTTAATAACAGCAAGTGCGAGTTATACATAAATAAAAGCAAAAGCATACATTGAAACTAGAGCTGCTCGTGTCGTGAGGCCAAACCGAAAAGGGAAGTAAATATGGGGTTTAAGTGGACAAGTGAAGGAAGCAATTAAGTGAAGACTGGAGAGGAGTTGCGTGTGTAAGGCGGAATGATGAAGTCGAGTTCAAGGAGCATGCAGTGTGTGGGAGAGTGAGCAAGGGAATTATGGCATGGATGGTGATGGACTGATGGGTGCCATTCACATGGTAAGCAGATGGAGGAGTTTTTATGTTTTGGGTGTATTGTTGAGGAACGTAAAAACTATATAGGGAAAAAAGATGATACGGTTGTGAAGAAGGGTAAGGTGAACGGGCGTTCGAGCTTCTGGCAGCTGGGAACGTATGGGAACGGAGGGACAAAAATTGATCGACCAGTTTAATTTAATCTCAAAGTTCGGATGGGTTAAAATAGTGAGGGACAAGGAGAAGGGGCCTGGAAATATAACGTATTAGTTAGCCTTAACTAAGGTGATTAATGAAAGATTTTTATTGGCACTATGCATTGATGGTGAGGGGTTGATAATTGATATATTATGACTATGAGTGTTCGTTTTGAACTGGCTAAGTTGGCATGGGGAACAGTATTATAACATGGTGAACAGAAGTAACAAGGTACTTAAAGGTAATATTAAGCAATATCAATAAAATATAACGACTAGTTTAAATAATTTTATTAATTCGTGTATAAGCTTTGAAATATCGTACCTTGTTCATTTGTGTATAGAACTGCGCGAAATGACAGATATTGGAACTGTATGGTCAAACATTACATTCTAAAGCCAGTCTGGACGGATTTGGATTCGTCTAGAAGTTTTAATTAAATTGAACACTGGTTTAATTTAATTAAATGAATTGCTCAATGATAAAAAGGGAATCAAGGTGAGTTCAACTAACTCAGTTTATCCCGTTAATATTTTATATAAACTGGGTTTTAATTATGTGTGCAATGTTTGTTAATGATTAAAATTGGATGATTATTGCATGGATGCCAAATATTTTTGAATATTCATTAATTAAATTAAATGATGTTTAATTTAAATGAAATAAATTGTTATTTTAACGATTATATTTCAACTGAGATAACTTACCTTGTTGGTTACGTTTATAATAATATAAACGTATTTAATAATAGTTTAATGCTTGAATGGATGTTTAAAATTGATTGATGACCGTTATTAGTTAACTGTTTATTTCTTTGATAAATATATTTATGTATCGGAATTTAGATAACCCGTTTGATGCAGGGAAGGACAGGTTAGAGGAATCAAACCAGATTCCTCACTATTATTGTTAATGTATATCAATATAGTTATATATATTGTTATTGAATGTGAAATGAACTGATATTTCACAGTAGTACTTTAGTTTACATTGCCTCTTTAGTACCATCAATAAAAATAGTTATAAATGAGATGTGTTTATAAAACAGGTTTGAAACCAAATAACTTACAAATAAGATTTGTAAATATTTCAAATTGACGAAACAAGTTATGACGTGGTTTATAAATGTAAGTAACGACCTGTATGGAATTTATTTTATTAGTTAGTTGGAAGTGGTTTGACCATTTTAAAGTCGATTATTGTTTCGATGATCTTTAAATAAATATTCATCATTTTAATAATAGTAAATGGTGGAGCAAAAAGATTTAACTACATATTCAAGTGTTTACTTAAGTATTTATTTATTCAGATCTACGAAGAAAAGGATAGTTTAAAGATAAATATGTTGGACACAGATTATTATGCTATATTACACTGAAGGGTTATTTTTTAAATAAGTTGATTCTTAAACTAAATCCAAGGGTTGCAGGAGCAAGAGTTTGTTGGTATTTCTATCTTTTCTGAAGTTAATAATGTTTTATAGTTAAGGTCTAAGAGGTAATTATACCCCAACTTGATTGACTTCATTGTGGACTAAGGAACAGTCAAATGGCAAGGGTTGGATAATGAGTGAGTTAATGAGAAGTTAAGGATTTTCAAAAGTCGTGGTTTAAATTGAATAGTAAAATGGAAATGGAAATGTTTTCTGAATATTGAAGGATTTAAAGAATTCAGGAATTTAAAGTATCCGATGATTAATTAAAGAGGCCAAATGATTATGAGTATTGAATCAGTGAATTCATTTTCTTTTTATAGATGCATGGTTGTTTTATTTTGATAGTTAAATAATCGACTATCAAAAGCGAGCCAACGATTATTGGCATGGAAAGATCAGGATCGAATTTATATTCGAAAACCACTCTGACCAACAAATACGTAACATTGAATATAGAAGATGAAGCAATTGAAGATCGTGGATCTTCGTAAGCAGAAGGATTACTTGTCGAATATTCTCTGGATGTACAGACAAAGGTATTCGGACGTGATTCGGTCGTGAGTGAGATTTTGCGGGTTTGCAAGGACTACTCGCTACTGATCCTTTGGATGCGGTAGGAAAGTGCCTTTGGTTTGTCCTGTCTTAGGAAAACTTGTATGGACGAATGTATGACAGAGTATACCTAGCAAATCACGTACGGTTGATCTCTTAAAGGTATTATGCCTGGTAGAGGAGGAATTTGTTTCTCTTAGCTTTTATTCCCGTAATACTTTTGGAAATCGATTAGTGATTTGATGGGTATGATGATGTGGAATTCAAAGTTAATGGTGGTGTGTTGTTCTAGAAGACAAACGTAGCCTCAAGCCTCATAACCAAGAAATGACAAAAATCGACCGAGCAGCATGGCTAGTTGGGTCGCTCCCAAGCAAGGTGTATTATCACTAATCTAGAGGAAATCCTTATTTTTTTTCTTCTTTCGATTCTATATCTCCGCGGATGGACAGTTGGCCCTTAAAGCTGTCGGGTGATAATACATTCGCTACACTCAAGCTAAATGAGTGGGCGGTCATGTGTGGTCGGGTTGCAAGATGTTCTTGTTGAACTCCAGTGTATCCCCTCTAGAGTTGTCTTGTCATAGTTGGAACCGAATCTCCAATAAGAACCCGCGGTTTTTGATTTTATACTATATATGTAGAGCATGAGATGCAAGCGTTCTGCTACTTGGTTATTTACTTGATTTACATCAGTATTATAATATCAGAATAATATTGATTTCAAAAATGGTTTGGTCATAGTAAGGTAAAAACTGTCTGTGTTTATGCGTGGGCTGGTCTTACTATTACCCTTTCTTTCAAAAGGATTTTCAAAGTTAAGCAATATGGATGTTATTTATAAACTTAGTGAATTTTCTCGTTCTGGTTCACCAGAATAATCTGTGGCCTTTGTAATGTCTCAGGTCAGCCCGAGTCATAGGTTCAGCTTATCGAATGTAGTGTAGTTCAAAGACGAGTTGGAGGAGTCAAAATGTATGATATATAGTAGTACTAGATTAGAACTCGTGCTTCGCACACGGAGGGTGTCGGAGGAAGTTGAAGTTCAAGTCTTCGTAAGAATTGCACATGGAGAGCGTTAGAGGAGTCCAAACGTATGATATATAGTATTACTGTATTATATTTTGTTCCGCTGCGATGTGAGATCCTATGTGGCAATGGTTCTTCTTCTTATTCTTCTATTCTAATAATTCTTCTTTCTTTTCTCATCCTCTAATTTTCTTTCTATTAAAGACTCATAATTTCGTTCAATTTGGGTTGGATGTGTGTAATATTAGTCAACTCCAAGTGTACGGATTTTCGGGCCTTTTACATGAAGATTCCATAACTAATGGAATGTGATTTTGGGTTTATTGTTAACTGTGTTTTAAATGGCATTGGTTCTTTAACCCAGTTAAAGACAGGATTACATGTCTAACATTGTATTTGGAACTGTATTGTTGATCTCTGCTAAATATATATCTGTTTGGTGGCGGAGAATTTATTCTCTTTCTTAACACCCTTCTTTGAGACGTACGAGCTCAGAGGTTATATATCGACAGAAATCAATGGTACGGTGTAGATTGTCGATGCGGCATTTTTGGTTCCCAAAGTTAAATAACCATTAATATTGATTTTTGGGAAGATTAAAACTAAGTGGATTTTTAATGAATCTTTAATTAGATTGGAATGTGAATGTGATAAACTAAATTATCAAATTTGGGAAATGATCGAGAATGGAGTACCACCAGTTTTACTCCAGACGATAGTTAAATCTTTAATTAGATTTGAACGTGAAATGGTAATTAAATTTACCGATAACACCGTGGTGTTAGATGGAGTATTACCAGTTTTGCTCCATGGGATGAATAGGTTGGGATTGGGATAATAAAAGAAATGATTACTTCGGTAAGGTGCGCTAATCCTGACTAGTTTGGATAAACCTTATTTTGGTTTGAATTGATATCCAAAGGAAGATTAAGGAATAAATTTAAAGAATTTATCTTTGATAAAATTAATGGGAACCTTTCCCAAAGGATATGAATATTTGAATAAAAGAATATTCTGAACTGGAATAGGGCGTATGTTGTGTTTTTATAGCACTTGTTTATGAAATACGCGAGTTATTCAGAAAGACTGGGTATATCCCATTCTGAATAATTGATATGACGATAAGTCGATGATGAAAATGGTGATTGAAGACCGGAGATCTTCACATCGTTTGGATGATTACTGATGTCTTGATTGGGATATATACCCAACACGAGGTAATAAGTGGTGATCGTCCAGACGTACTTGGAGATCGACCAAATATGTGAGGGCCTCTCTCCTGTATTAGATATATGGGACGAGGAATAAGCTGCCTCCTGTTTCGTTCAGACCTAGAACGAACTTGTAAATGGATGTGTGTCTGACATTGGATTTTATTCAGTGTTGGTTGATTCCTATTAAATGTATATTCGTTTGGTGGCGGAGAATTTATTCTCTTGCCTAACACCTTTCTCTGAGACGTACGAGCTTAGAGGTTATATATCAATAGACATCAGTCGCATGGCGTGAATTGTCAATGTGGCATGCTGAGATGCAAATGATCAAGGCTTCTGTTGAAAAGCAGAATCTTGTGGTTGATGATCAAAGCACGACTTTAAATAGAACAGCTTTGTGTATGGCATTAATTCGCGAGCCTCACACCCTGGTATGAACCAGAAACGGGAGAGGACCTCAGGGAGGACAGGCGTTTCTTTCTAGCTAGGAGTGGTGTCATGGTATGGAGCCCAGACATTTTACTCGTGTGGATATTGCATATTATTTGATGGATAGAGAGGCGCCTCGATTATATCGGTCACTACGGGGCCGATGGATGATATGGTCGACATACTGACCATTATGCTCCATAGGGTGGGGAAACACATTGTTCAGGAATTATTAATCCACTAACGTAAGTGTGGACCAGCCCTGACGCTCCAAGGGCTTAACCGAGTACTTACCCTGAGACAAGGTGCTAGATTGTCTCAAATCGGTAAGGACGATCCCTTGTCTTGGTTCATGATGGAAATCCTACTTCTAATACGTGACACTTCGAGTTCTAATTGTAGAGCCTAGTATTGCGACATAGTGGGATGGGGTACTATGCCGTCTATGATTGATACATTTATATTTGAAGTTGTTTTTAACACTATACGCTTATAGTAATATCAAAATGATTTGTTTTAAAACATACCAAGCATTTTTGGCTATTAAGATAAAACTCTATCCTCCGGCTTGCGTTGCATTGTGTGATGGGACCTGAGTCTTATAATAGCTTCACTTTTTTAATTAGCATTGCGCTATTTGTTTTATGCACTGGTATTCTTGGAAGGAAACTCGTTCAGTGTTATACGGTGCAGTCCCTTGATTTACTTTATTTTAAAGTAAAGATTTAATAACTGTTTTAGTTCTCACACAAGTCCCATGACTGACCTGGAATTTATTGTTTTAACCTAATCTCTGGGTGCCTCTATTTTCCACACGGGCAACTAGTAGTTTGGCTTTGCAGATATTATATTCACAGGATCCTAGATTTACAGCTGGAACTATACTCGGAAAGCTCTGTATCCGTGTATTTCTTTCAGTTGTGTTATGTATTATTTTTCCGCTGCATTGTAATTTTAAATCTCTAATATTTTCCAATGTGTAATATTTATTCATACTCTGGTATATTCTTGTACTCTGATGTAAATTGTTGTAATAAGCAATGAAATGTTCTTTTGTTTGCATTCTGATTTGTCGTGTTCTCAACTCAATTCAGGCTTTCCCGTAAAGGCATGTTTGGGTCGTTTCAGCGAGAATCCTCGCTATGATTAACGTTTTCAATATATAAATTTATATCATTTGAAATGACATATGAAATGTTGGGATTGGTATAGAAAACCCGATTATTAGTTTGCGTACATGTGACATGCAACTTATGACATATATGACACGAAATTGATTGTGATGATTTATGTTGTATGAATGGTTCATTTGAAATGTTATATTATTTTTTCTTATACTGCAAGTTCACCGTAGATTTGAAAAACCATTATGGATTAAAATGATACATACCTAAATCACTATATAAATTTAGGAGTTTAAAACGAATTTATTGGGATGAGGGTTGAAATGATAAACACATGTAAATTTAATATTAAACAGATTGAAATGGTATATATCCTTGTCACTTGGCCTAGCTCGAAAATTATATACGGGAATCGTTGGTCCATTTTGAAAATTACTTGTGAATTTATAAATATGTTGTGAAGACCCGCAACTTCCCCGTAAAGGAAAGCGTCGGATAGTTCGAGAACAAGCCACAACAGAACGCATATAAAAGAACATTTCACTGTATATAACAACAGTGCATCAGATTACAAGAATATACAGAGTATAAACGAATATTACACAGAAATATCAGAGATTTAAATTACATTTAAATACATAGCAGCGGAAAATAATACAATACACAACTAGAATGAGATATACGGATACAAAGCTTTCCGGATATCATTCCAGCTGTAAACCAGGATCCTGTGAATATAAATCTGCAAAACCCAAAACTACTAGCTGCCCGTGTCAAAATAAGGGCACCCAGAGTTTAGGTTAAAACAATAAACTCCAGGTCAGTCATGTGACTGGTGTGAGAACTAAAACAGTTAATCTTTATTTTTAAAAATAGGTAAATCAAGGGACCACGCCGTATAACACGGAACGGGTTTCCTCCCAAGAATACCAGTGCATGAAACAACATCGCAATGCTAAATAAAGAAAAATGAAGCTGTTATAAGACCCAGGTCCTATCACACAATGCAACGCAAGCCGGGGGATAGGGTTTTCCCTTATAACAGCCAAAGAATGCTTGATACGTTTAAAACAAATTGTTTGATACTATTATAAGTGCATAGTGTATAAAACAACTTCAAATCATAAGTATCAATCATAGGCGGCATGAGCGTCCCATGCCACTATGTCGCCATATATAGGTTTACAAATAAAACCGCAATGATCACGTATTTGGAAATTGGATTTCCGTCATGAACCGAGGCAAAAGATAGTCCTCAACCGATTCGAGACAATCTAGCCCATGTCTCAGGTCCCAGACTCAGGTGGGCCTTGGATCGTCAGGGCCGGTCCACACGGAGTGGATTATTATGCCTGAACAATACGTCTCTCCGCCCTTTGGGGCGTAAACGAGCCAACGAATGACTCCATCGGTTCGAGAACGACCGATCAATCCGAGGCGCCTCGCAACAGCAACAACCACATAAGTCAAACTCGTCAGGGCGTGTAAAACCACTGACGCCACTTCTAGCTAGAAAGAAACGCAAGTCCTCCCTGAGGTCCGTCTCCCGTTTTTGGTTCATACCTGGTGTGAAACACGCGAGGTAAACGTTACACAAAGCTACGCCACAAAGGCCGTGCTTTGATCATCACCACAAGACTTTGCTTTTCAACAGAAGCCTTGATCATTTGCATCTTAGCATGCCACACAGGCAAACCATCCTATGCAACCGATATCAGTCACACAGAATGAAATCCGATGTCAGACACACAGTCCATTTACAAGTCCGTTCTGGGTCTGAACGAAACCGGAGGCACCTAGTACCCCGCATATCCATCGATCTCCAAGTACGTCTGGACGATCACTAACTGTTTCCATCTTCTTGGGTGTACAGCCCAATCAAGATCATCAGTTATCACCCAAACGACGTGAAGACCTCCGGTCTTCGACCATCGTCTTCATCTTCGACATATCGTCGTATCAGTTATTCAGAATGGGATGAACCCGGTCTTTCCGAATAACTCGCGTATATTTTAAATAAGTGTTACACAAACACAACATACGCCTCATTCCAATTCATTAGTCACTAACCGTAAATTAATCAAGAGAATAATTCCCCAAATATTAACCCCGAAGGCCGAAACCAACATCAGATCAATATCCAGAAAACCATTCTGCTTGGCTAACCGACAGTTAGTTTCTAAATTTCACGTTCAAATCTAATTAAAGATTTAACTATCGCCTGGAGCAAAACTGGTGATACTCCATTCTCGATCTTTTCAATCTAATTAAAGATTCATTAAAACTCCACTTAGTTTTAATCATTATCTGGGTTAAAGAATCAGTGTCATTTAAAACACGGTTCACGATAAACCCAAAATCCCATTCCATTAATTATCGGGTTAAAGAACAAGTGTTATTTAAAACACTGTTCACGATAAACCCAAAAATCAATATCAATTCAATTCCAATTAAATATCATTTAATTGGTACACTTCATTAAATCTAAATAAAAAGATTTAATCTTTTCTCAGCTGGGTTCAAGAACGGTGTTAGTGAAGACACCATTCACGACAAACCCAAATCACATTCATTAATTATCGGGTTAAAGAACAAGTGTTATTTAAAACACTGTTCACGATAAACCCAAAAATCAATATCAATTCAATTCCAATTAAATATCATTTAATTGGTACTCTTCATTAAATCTAAATCAAAAGATTTAATCTTTTCTCAGCTGGGTTCAAGAACGGTGTTAGTGAAGACACCATTCACGACAAACCCAAATCACATTCATTAATTATCGGGTTAAAGAACAAGTGTTATTTAAAACACTGTTCACGATAAACCCAAAAATCAATATCAATTCAATTCCAATTAAATATCATTTAATTGGTACTCTTCATTAAATCTAAATCAAAAGATTTAATCTTTTCTCAATTGGGTTCAAGAACAGTGTTAGTGAAGACACCGTTCACGACAAACCCAAATCACATTCGATATTCAATACAAGGCTCTGAATAGAAAATATATCGGCCTATATTCAATATCGAATTCTACGATTAACAAATGTCGTATTGGAAATAACGATATAAATATATATCTTTCAAATTTCCATAACAACACCTGTATAATCACGAATTCCAACATCGAAATATTCCGAAGACAATTTCGATTCAAATCCACTCCAATGCAATCATTGGAAATTTTGGTTATTTTCAAAACCCTTTTTGAATTCAATTTATTTATTTAAAAATAAATAGAATTATATTTCTAGTTCAAAACTAGTTCATTTCGATAAAAATCTATTTTTATCTTTTCAAATAGGGAGTTTTTCATCCCAAATCTTCACAAATCATTTCTTATGATTTTACACAAATTATTACTATTTTTAATAATTTTATCTAGGCCCGTACAGTCGATTTCCATCAATGGCCATCGAACTGCACTTACAGCGACCTTTTTCGAATTTGATTTGGACATAATTCCAAATCCAACCGTTAGATTTCAAATTTCTAATATTCGTTAGAAAGCTCTTTTCGATACGAACCCAACGGTTCCGGTTTTAGGAGAATCCGACGGTCGGATCTCCCGCAATGTCCGTTTGAAATAAATGGTCGAAATTCTCGAACTGCCGCGGCGCGGCGCGTTCTATTCAGGCCATTATATTATATATATAATATATATAATATATATTTCGTCGATTTCTATTTAAAACGAATTATATAAATAGTTTTGAATTCGTTTCAAAACCTATTTCAACTTCCATTTCAATTCAAATCAAAATTGAATTCTTCTTTATAAATTCGTCTTAAAATCCATTTCTATTCAATTCAAATTTCAATTCAATTTGAATTCATTTCAATTCGTTTTCAATTCAATTCATTTCGAAATCGTTTTCAATTCAATTCATTTCGAAATCGTTTTCGATTCAATTCATTTCGAAATCGTTTTCAATTCAATTCATTTCGAAATCGTTTTCAATTCAATTCATTTCGAAATCGTTTTCAATTCAATTCATTTCGAAATCGTTTTCAATTCAATTCATTTCGAAATCGTTTTCAATTCAATTCATTTCGAAATCGTTTTCAATTCAATTCATTTCGAAATCGTTTTCAATTCAATTCATTTCGAAATCGTTTTCAATTCAATTCATTTCGAAATCGTTTTTAAAACCGATATAAATATCGTTCACGTCAAAATGGCGTCAATCTAATCAACACGGCTTCATATATTCCTTTATTTTCAAATATTCTATTTCAAATATTTCTTTTTCAAATATTTCTTTTTCAAAACTGGAATGAGGCCCAATCAATTACCATATAAAATTAATTATATGGATTTTCATACAACACATGTATATAATAGCATTGAAAATAATCAACCATCAACCAAAGTGCACTACACTGTATAAGCATCAAATATAGATATTCAACGCTTATAACAGCCTGTCAATCAATCGATCGACATATTTAATCAATCAGGATGAGTGAACTTCAAATTTCATCCTAACACCCGTGTGGGGTTTCAAACAATCAAACACCTATTTTATTTGTGCTGTTGGGCGATGTGTAAAATTTATCGTCCCAATCAATGTCATTCAAATAGGTGTACATAAACAAACCGTCTGGTTTATAAATGAATATTTATTTATTCACATTCACGTTAAAAATTATATTTTTAACGATAACACATTTTATTTCAACACATGAATTGCTATTCAGTTCATTTCTTCAATAAAATGATATTTTATTTTTCTAACATATTTTAGAAAATTTCGGCGGCATAACGGCACGATACTAGAAACGGGACAAGGCCTAGCCTTATCCCCGGTCTAGTGAAGGCCCACGCCATTCACTCATCAATCAAATCAATTTCATTTTGCCAACCACAAAATTTGGAGTAAGGGTCTAACCTAGCCTTACTCCTACGCCTTATAACGGCGCACGTCTAATCCTAACCAATTTATCGATTCGATTTTTCACATCACAAACCACATTTAAACCAATATCGCAATCAATCACCAAACAATCAAACAAACAAGTCCATGGTCTGTGGACGATTGTGTCGGGTGCTACTAAGCACCGTCTGCATCCTAGTATATATATATAACTAGAAAATAAATTGAAGAGTGAGAAGTTCTCACAAATAGCTATCCTAGCTCCGCGGCACTTCTTTGATAGAAATCTTCATCGCTATCGCATCTTCGTCATCTTCTTTGCCCGAAGCCACTACATATCTAAAAATCGAATTTTTACTTCGCTATTCAATATATAAAAATCATATTTTTCTATCGAAGTTCAATATAGAAAAACTATATTTTTCTATCGAAGTTCAATATATAAAAACTATATTTTTCTATCGAAGTTCAATATATAAAAACTATATTTTTCTATCGAAGTTCAATATATAAAAACTATATTTTTCTATCGAAGTTCAATATATAAAAACTATATTTTTCTATCGAAGTTCAATATATAAAAACTATATTTTTCTATCGAAGTTCAATATATAAAAACTATATTTTTCTATCGAAGTTCAATATATAAAAACTATATTTTTCTATCGAAGTTCAATATATAAAAACTATATTTTTCTATCGAAGTTCAATATATAAAAACTATATTTTTCTATCGAAGTTCAATATATAAAAACTATATTTTTCTATCGAAGTTCAATATATAAAAACTATATTTTTCTATCGAAGTTCAATATATAAAAACTATATTTTTCTATCGAAGTTCAATATATAAAAACTATATTTTTCTATCGAAGTTCAATATATAAAAACTCGAATTTTTAGTAGTTTAAAAAATCGAATCTCTTATCATTTAAAAATCATAACTTTTATCGTTTAAAAATCATAACTTTGATAGTTTAAAAATCATAACTTTGATAGTTTAAAAATCATAACTTTGATAGTTTAAAAATCATAACTTTGATAGTTTAAAAATCATAACTTTGTTTTTTTTTTAAAATAAAAATCACTCCTTTCTTAACAAAAAAAAAATCACAGCTTTCACATAAAAAAAAAACATCACCTTTTTATTGCTATAAAACATATTACCTAAAAATAAATAAATAAACTAAGCAAATAATAAATAAAACTTACCGCAGGTAAGGGGGCGTCGCTGTCAGTGGTCAGAGCGGTGAGGGGAGGCGGCGGAAATGGCTGCAGGCGGTGGAGGGTCGCTAAGGGGTTGCGGGTTCATCTGGAGGTAGGGGGGAGGTGCGCTGACGCCAGGAGGGGGCTGCGCTTCGGTTTGGAGAAAGGCGGGAGGGTCGCGGTGGCTCAGGGGAGGAGTGGGTGGTGGGGCTTCGTCGGCGGCTCGAGCGTCAGGGGGGGCGGCATGATTTAGGATTAGGTTTCTTTTTTTTTTTTTTTTTTTATTTGCTTCTGGTAAATGATCGGGGGGGGGCCGACGAGGAAGAAAAGGGGAGGGAATATATTTTTTATTATTTTATTTTATTATTTAATTATTAAATTATGCACAAGGGTTGACTTTTACATATGACCTCGAAACGAGGTCCACCGCCTGTCGTCCATAGCGTTTTACCCCCATTCCGAACACAATGGGATATGTATCGCAAGCTGATTCGACTGTTTGAATCAGTTTCCGTTTAATTTACATTTAAATCACTATATTGAATTTTAAACGTACATTTCAAATTACCGGGGTCACATACTAACTCGAAAAATTCCAGAAAAATATTTTCTAGCTTCGTATTGACGATACGGTCTTAACAAAACTAGTTTCGTCGAATTCTGAGATCGTTTAAAAAAATGGCCAATTTCCAGTCGATTAAAATCAACTGAAAATGGTCAAACACGTTTTCTTTTGCCACGCTCACATATTGATTCGAAAAATTATGAAATTTGGAATCTAGCAATAACTTAACATCACGGACCCAACCAAACTGGTTTCGTCGAAATCCGAGGTCGTTTGCAAAATGTCCATTTTTAAGGGCTATATATTATATAAAATATATATAAATTCCATAGCGACTATTCTGAATTTTCAACTGGACGTATCTTATCATTTCTAAAGTGAAATCCTAGTTTGTTAACTTCGTTAGAAAGATCTTGTTCATCAGATTCAAATATTTCTTGTTTCGCTCAATTCTGACTTATAACGAATTCTGTATATTCAATTGAAATTAGAAATCAAATTTTCGAACTACCGCGCCATTTCAGGCTCGTTATATAATTAAAATAAATTTATTCGTTTTAACTTCGTCGAAAATAAATTTTCTCGTCGATATTATTTAAAATAATTCATTTTAAATAATCAAAACTCGCTATAATTGCCAAAATAAAAATTTTAAACTGGCCCGGATTTTCGGGTTGTTACAATCTCCCCCACTTAAAACTTTTCGTCCCCGAAAAGGAACAAAGTCGAAAGTGGTTTGATTATTCAGCCCTACGATCGATCAGGCTTCCATTCTCCAACTCTTTAGTTTCTGAGAATTTTCAAAATTTCAAAAATTTGGCTAACACCCTAAATTTTCGAAAAATTTCGCCATAACCTCCCCTGCAATGGGAGCATCGGGGAATTTCAAATAGCTTCCCCGGTCCTTCAGATCTCAAAAAGAAAAAGAAAAAGCCAAGCGGCTAGCCAATAGGCTCACAAAATCATCATCACCCAAACAAAACAGTAAATTATGTAGTAAACATGTACCTATTTGTCGGGCAAACAAATTTTATTCTCTGGCTCTAGCCTCCTTGCTATGACCTGTTCAATAATATATATGTATATGCAAGCAAATGCGACCAATTTTCAATACAGTTCAATATTATGCATAATGGTTCAAAATTATCAAACAAATAAACAAACAACACAAACATCAATCAATTAGTGAATTAAAGTTTTCAAATTCATAATTTTGATACATATACTGAAAATCTTGTTTTTGATGCCAATTCACAACAAGGTGTTCTAACTATATAAGTTTTGGTTCTCACACCAGTCTAATGGAAATATATAGATATCACACCTTCGTCACTCGAAAATAAATACTGGTAACGCTGCAGCATTATCAGAATCATCCCCAAGCAACTAGAATGTGATTCTATATCTACCCAATATATTAAAACTTTGAATACACGCGGATCAGACGTATACGCAAAACCTATATATACTGGATTGTCCAACTCAATATAAATAGATTTTCAAATACGAATAATTGATTTAAATTTTCAAAACAAAATTTGTTTTCACGTTAAAAATATACTCTTCACACTCGTTCCAGGATACTACTGATCCCATCTCTAACGAGTCATTCCCATTGGATTTTACTAATCCAATATCTGATGAATTCTTTCGTATGTTTCTAATGTGTCTTGTTCTCTGAGCTTTGTAAACCAAAGCTCTGATACCAACTGTGAAGACCCGCAACTTCCCCGTAAAGGAAAGCGTCGGATAGTTCGAGAACAAGCCACAACAGAACGCATATAAAAGAACATTTCACTGTATATAACAACAGTACATCAGATTACAAGAATATACAGAGTATAAACGAATATTACACAGAAATATCAGAGATTTAAATTACATTTAAATACATAGCAGCGGAAAATAATACAATACACAACTAGAATGAGATATACGGATACAAAGCTTTCCGGATATCATTCCAGCTGTAAACCAGGATCCTGTGAATATAAATCTGCAAAACCCAAAACTACTAGCTGCCCGTGTCAAAATAAGGGCACCCAGAGTTTAGGTTAAAACAATAAACTCCAGGTCAGTCATGTGACTGGTGTGAGAACTAAAACAGTTAATCTTTATTTTTAAAAATAGGTAAATCAAGGGACCACGCCGTATAACACGGAACGGGTTTCCTCCCAAGAATACCAGTGCATGAAACAACAGCGCAATGCTAAATAAAGAAAAATGAAGCTGTTATAAGACCCAGGTCCTATCACACAATGCAACGCAAGCCGGGGGATAGGGTTTTCCCTTATAACAGCCAAAGAATGCTTGATACGTTTAAAACAAATTGTTTGATACTATTATAAGTGCATAGTGTATAAAACAACTTCAAATCATAAGTATCAATCATAGGCGGCATGAGCGTCCCATGCCACTATGTCGCCATATATAGGTTTACAAATAAAACCGCAATGATCACGTATTTGGAAATTGGATTTCCGTCATGAACCGAGGCAAAAGATAGTCCTCAACCGATTCGAGACAATCTAGCCCATGTCTCAGGTCCCAGACTCAGGTGGGCCTTGGATCGTCAGGGCCGGTCCACACGGAGTGGATTATTATGCCTGAACAATACGTCTCTCCGCCCTTTGGGGCGTAAACGAGCCAACGAATGACTCCATCGGTTCGAGAACGACCGATCAATCCGAGGCGCCTCGCAACAGCAACAACCACATAAGTCAAACTCGTCAGGGCGTGTAAAACCACTGACGCCACTTCTAGCTAGAAAGAAACGCAAGTCCTCCCTGAGGTCCGTCTCCCGTTTTTGGTTCATACCTGGTGTGAAACACGCGAGGTAAACGTTACACAAAGCTACGCCACAAAGGCCGTGCTTTGATCATCACCACAAGACTTTGCTTTTCAACAGAAGCCTTGATCATTTGCATCTTAGCATGCCACACAGGCAAACCATCCTATGCAACCGATATCAGTCACACAGAATGAAATCCGATGTCAGACACACAGTCCATTTACAAGTCCGTTCTGGGTCTGAACGAAACCGGAGGCACCTAGTACCCCGCATATCCATCGATCTCCAAAATCCGGTAGGCTTTGCAACCATCCCTTCATCCCCCCAAGCAGCAGGTAATACCCACCGTGGCTTCCACATGGTCCCCCAGTCCCTTGTTTTACGGCGACCCTCTCGAGTCTCGCGCCTATTGGCGAACCAACGCCCTCCCCGGCGCCATGTATGGGTAAGAGTCTCCCGTTCGCCACCAAACCGCGAAGCGAGAACCCCCTATCATGTGTACCCGGCCTACTCAGGGCCAGCAACAAGAACTGGTGATACTCCATTCTCGATCTTTTCAATCTAATTAAAGATTCATTAAAACTCCACTTAGTTTTAATCATTATCTGGGTTAAAGAATCAGTGTCATTTAAAACACGGTTCACGATAAACCCAAAATCCCATTCCATTAATTATCGGGTTAAAGAACAAGTGTTATTTAAAACACTGTTCACGATAAACCCAAAAATCAATATCAATTCAATTCCAATTAAATATCATTTAATTGGTACACTTCATTAAATCTAAATAAAAAGATTTAATCTTTTCTCAGCTGGGTTCAAGAACGGTGTTAGTGAAGACACCATTCACGACAAACCCAAATCACATTCATTAATTATCGGGTTAAAGAACAAGTGTTATTTAAAACACTGTTCACGATAAACCCAAAAATCAATATCAATTCAATTCCAATTAAATATCATTTAATTGGTACTCTTCATTAAATCTAAATCAAAAGATTTAATCTTTTCTCAGCTGGGTTCAAGAACGGTGTTAGTGAAGACACCATTCACGACAAACCCAAATCACATTCATTAATTATCGGGTTAAAGAACAAGTGTTATTTAAAACACTGTTCACGATAAACCCAAAAATCAATATCAATTCAATTCCAATTAAATATCATTTAATTGGTACTCTTCATTAAATCTAAATCAAAAGATTTAATCTTTTCTCAATTGGGTTCAAGAACAGTGTTAGTGAAGACACCGTTCACGACAAACCCAAATCACATTCGATATTCAATACAAGGCTCTGAATAGAAAATATATCGGCCTATATTCAATATCGAATTCTACGATTAACAAATGTCGTATTGGAAATAACGATATAAATATATATCTTTCAAATTTCCATAACAACACCTGTATAATCACGAATTCCAACATCGAAATATTCCGAAGACAATTTCGATTCAAATCCACTCCAATGCAATCATTGGAAATTTTGGTTATTTTCAAAACCCTTTTTGAATTCAATTTATTTATTTAAAAATAAATAGAATTATATTTCTAGTTCAAAACTAGTTCATTTCGATAAAAATCTATTTTTATCTTTTCAAATAGGGAGTTTTTCATCCCAAATCTTCACAAATCATTTCTTATGATTTTACACAAATTATTACTATTTTTAATAATTTTATCTAGGCCCGTACAGTCGATTTCCATCAATGGCCATCGAACTGCACTTACAGCGACCTTTTTCGAATTTGATTTGGACATAATTCCAAATCCAACCGTTAGATTTCAAATTTCTAATATTCGTTAGAAAGCTCTTTTCGATACGAACCCAACGGTTCCGGTTTTAGGAGAATCCGACGGTCGGATCTCCCGCAATGTCCGTTTGAAATAAATGGTCGAAATTCTCGAACTGCCGCGGCGCGGCGCGTTCTATTCAGGCCATTATATTATATATATAATATATATAATATATATTTCGTCGATTTCTATTTAAAACGAATTATATAAATAGTTTTGAATTCGTTTCAAAACCTATTTCAACTTCCATTTCAATTCAAATCAAAATTGAATTCTTCTTTATAAATTCGTCTTAAAATCCATTTCTATTCAATTCAAATTTCAATTCAATTTGAATTCATTTCAATTCGTTTTCAATTCAATTCATTTCGAAATCGTTTTCAATTCAATTCATTTCGAAATCGTTTTCGATTCAATTCATTTCGAAATCGTTTTCAATTCAATTCATTTCGAAATCGTTTTCAATTCAATTCATTTCGAAATCGTTTTCAATTCAATTCATTTCGAAATCGTTTTCAATTCAATTCATTTCGAAATCGTTTTCAATTCAATTCATTTCGAAATCGTTTTCAATTCAATTCATTTCGAAATCGTTTTTAAAACCGATATAAATATCGTTCACGTCAAAATGGCGTCAATCTAATCAACACGGCTTCATATATTCCTTTATTTTCAAATATTCTATTTCAAATATTTCTTTTTCAAATATTTCTTTTTCAAAACTGGAATGAGGCCCAATCAATTACCATATAAAATTAATTATATGGATTTTCATACAACACATGTATATAATAGCATTGAAAATAATCAACCATCAACCAAAGTGCACTACACTGTATAAGCATCAAATATAGATATTCAACGCTTATAACAGCCTGTCAATCAATCGATCGACATATTTAATCAATCAGGATGAGTGAACTTCAAATTTCATCCTAACACCCGTGTGGGGTTTCAAACAATCAAACACCTATTTTATTTGTGCTGTTGGGCGATGTGTAAAATTTATCGTCCCAATCAATGTCATTCAAATAGGTGTACATAAACAAACCGTCTGGTTTATAAATGAATATTTATTTATTCACATTCACGTTAAAAATTATATTTTTAACGATAACACATTTTATTTCAACACATGAATTGCTATTCAGTTCATTTCTTCAATAAAATGATATTTTATTTTTCTAACATATTTTAGAAAATTTCGGCGGCATAACGGCACGATACTAGAAACGGGACAAGGCCTAGCCTTATCCCCGGTCTAGTGAAGGCCCACGCCATTCACTCATCAATCAAATCAATTTCATTTTGCCAACCACAAAATTTGGAGTAAGGGTCTAACCTAGCCTTACTCCTACGCCTTATAACGGCGCACGTCTAATCCTAACCAATTTATCGATTCGATTTTTCACATCACAAACCACATTTAAACCAATATCGCAATCAATCACCAAACAATCAAACAAACAAGTCCATGGTCTGTGGACGATTGTGTCGGGTGCTACTAAGCACCGTCTGCATCCTAGTATATATATATAACTAGAAAATAAATTGAAGAGTGAGAAGTTCTCACAAATAGCTATCCTAGCTCCGCGGCACTTCTTTGATAGAAATCTTCATCGCTATCGCATCTTCGTCATCTTCTTTGCCCGTAGCCACTACATATCTAAAAATCGAATTTTTACTTCGCTATTCAATATATAAAAATCATATTTTTCTATCGAAGTTCAATATAGAAAAACTATATTTTTCTATCGAAGTTCAATATATAAAAACTATATTTTTCTATCGAAGTTCAATATATAAAAACTATATTTTTCTATCGAAGTTCAATATATAAAAACTATATTTTTCTATCGAAGTTCAATATATAAAAACTATATTTTTCTATCGAAGTTCAATATATAAAAACTATATTTTTCTATCGAAGTTCAATATATAAAAACTATATTTTTCTATCGAAGTTCAATATATAAAAACTATATTTTTCTATCGAAGTTCAATATATAAAAACTATATTTTTCTATCGAAGTTCAATATATAAAAACTATATTTTTCTATCGAAGTTCAATATATAAAAACTATATTTTTCTATCGAAGTTCAATATATAAAAACTCGAATTTTTAGTAGTTTAAAAAATCGAATCTCTTATCATTTAAAAATCATAACTTTTATCGTTTAAAAATCATAACTTTGATAGTTTAAATATCATAACTTTGATAGTTTAAAAATCATAACTTTGATAGTTTAAAAATCATAACTTTGATAGTTTAAAAATCATAACTTTGTTTTTTTTTTAAAATAAAAATCACTCCTTTCTTAACAAAAAAAAAATCACAGCTTTCACATAAAAAAAAACATCACCTTTTTATTGCTATAAAACATATTACCTAAAAATAAATAAATAAACTAAGCAAATAATAAATAAAACTTACCGCAGGTAGGGGGGCGTCGCTGTCAGTGGTCAGAGCGGTGAGGGGAGGCGGCGGAAATGGCTGCAGGCGGTGGAGGGTCGCTAAGGGGTTGCGGGTTCATCTGGAGGTAGGGGGGAGGTGCGCTGACGCCAGGAGGGGGCTGCGCTTCGGTTTGGAGAAAGGCGGGAGGGTCGCGGTGGCTCAGGGGAGGAGTGGGTGGTGGGGCTTCGTCGGCGGCTCGAGCGTCAGGGGGGGCGGCGTGATTTAGGATTAGGTTTCTTTTTTTTTTTTTTTTTTATTTGCTTCTGGTAAATGATCGGGGGGGGGGGGGGGGGGCGACGAGGAAGAAAAGGGGAGGGAATATATTTTTTTATTATTTTATTTTATTATTTAATTATTAAATTATGCACAAGGGTTGACTTTTACATATGACCTCGAAACGAGGTCCACCGCCTGTCGTCCATAGCGTTTTACCCCCATTCCGAACACAATGGGATATGTATCGCAAGCTGATTCGACTGTTTGAATTAGTTTCCATTTAATTTACATTTAAATCACTATATTGAATTTTAAACGTACATTTCAAATTACCGGGGTCACATACTAACTCGAAAAATTCCAGAAAAATATTTTCTAGCTTCGTATTGACGATACGGTCTTAACAAAACTAGTTTCGTCGAATTCTGAGATCGTTTAAAAAAATGGCCAATTTCCAGTCGATTAAAATCAACTGAAAATGGTCAAACACGTTTTCTTTTGCCACGCTCACATATTGATTCGAAAAATTATGAAATTTGGAATCTAGCAATAACTTAACATCACGGACCCAACCAAACTGGTTTCGTCGAAATCCGAGGTCGTTTGCAAAATGTCCATTTTTAAGGGCTATATATTATATAAAATATATATAAATTCCATAGCGACTATTCTGAATTTTCAACTGGACGTATCTTATCATTTCTAAAGTGAAATCCTAGTTTGTTAACTTCGTTAGAAAGATCTTGTTCATCAGATTCAAATATTTCTTGTTTCGCTCAATTCTGACTTATAACGAATTCTGTATATTCAATTGAAATTAGAAATCAAATTTTCGAACTACCGCGCCATTTCAGGCTCGTTATATAATTAAAATAAATTTATTCGTTTTAACTTCGTCGAAAATAAATTTTCTCGTCGATATTATTTAAAATAATTCATTTTAAATAATCAAAACTCGCTATAATTGCCAAAATAAAAATTTTAAACTGGCCCGGATTTTCGGGTTGTTACATATGTTTTGATTGACTAAAGCATTTTGAAAATCTAAATTTAGAATTTTATTTAAAACTATATTATTATATGACCTAATAAAAATTACATTCAAAATTTTAAAATAAATGTTAGTTATAAAATTTTATTGTATAAGCTAACATATGTTTTAAAATATATATTTAAGAGTTTAAACTAAAATATTATTAAGTTTTAAAATTTAAGCAATATAAATTATTTTAATAAGCAAACTAATGTATCTTTTATTGTAGCATAAATATTTATTAAAATTTAAAACTACATAAATATAGATTTTCATAAAATATAAATATATAAATGAGTTTGAAGAAAACTTTGAAATTTAATGATAACTTGATTTCTTTAAATGACATAATGGATATGTGAGGTATCAAGTAAGATAAATCGATTTTAAGACATGAATTTAATTTACTAAACGGGTTTATGAATTTAGTATGATTATGAAACTTAATAAAGTGAATTGGAAATATCTGATTTAATAAATGTTTTGAATTTAAATATAAATGAAGTCAAAATTTTATAATTGATTAAATAGAAGTTTTGATCCCATTGACATGAACTTTATTAAAAGGGTGATCTGAGTGTAATTTGAATCATTAAAGGTAAGATCGAATAACCTAACTTGAATATTATTTTGAAATGAATTGAAATTAAGAATTTATTGCTTAAAGTTTAAAATTGATTTGAAGTAAATTTGTTGTGTTGTACATAACGAGTTTGTATACACAATTATATGATTTTTGTTTGATGATAACAACCAAATATATTGTGAAGACCCGTAACTTCCCCGTAAAGGAAAGCGTCGGATAGTTCGAGAACAAACCACAACAGAACGCATATAAAAGAACATTTCATTGTATATTACAACAACGCATCAGATTACAAGAATATACAGAGTATAAAAGAATATTACACAGAAATATCAGAGATTTAAATTACATTTAAAATACATAGCAGCGGAAAAATAATACAATACACAACTAGGATGAGATATACGGATACAAAGCTTTCCGGATATCGTTCCAGCTGTAAACCAGGATCCTGTGAATATAAATCTGCAAAACCGAAACTACTAGCTGCCCGTGTCAAAATAAGGGCACCCAGAGTTTAGGTTAAAACAATAAACTCCAGGTCAGTCATGTGACTGGTGTGAGAACTAAAACAGTTATTAATCTTTATTTTCAAAGTTAGGTAAATCAAGGGACCACGCCGTATAACACGGAACGGGTTTCCTCCCAAGAATACCAGTGCATAAAACAAACAGCGCAATGCTAAGTAAAGAAAAATGAAGCTGTTATAAGACCCAGGTCCTATCACACAATGCAAACGCAAGCCGGGGGATAGGGTTTTCCCTTATAACAGCCAAAGAATGCTTGATACGTTTAAAACAAATCATTTGATACTATCATAAGTGCATAGTGTATAAAACAACTTCAAATCATAAGTATCAATCATAGGCGGCATGGGTACCATATATCATGTCGCCATATATAGGTTTACAAATAAAACCGCAAATGTCACGTATTTGGAAATTGGATTTCCTTCTATGAACCGAGGCAAAAGATAGTCCTCAACCGATTCGAGACAATCTAGCCCATGTCTCAGGTCCCAGACTCAGGTGGGCCTTGGATCGTCAGGGCCGGTCCACACGGAGTGGATTATTATGCCTGAACAATACGTCTCTCCGCCCTTTGGGGCGTAAACAAGCCAACTAAATGACTCCATCGGTTCGAGAACGACCGATCAATCCGAGGCGCCTCGCAACAGCAACAACCACATAAGTCAAACTCGTCAGGGCGTGTAAAACCACTGACGCCACTTCTAGCTAGAAAGAAACGCAAGTCCTCCCTGATGTCCCTCCCGTTTTTGGTTCATACCGGGTGTGAAACTCGCGAAGTAAACGTTACACAAAGCTACGCCACAAAGGCCGTGCTTTGATCATCAACCACAAGACTTTGCTTTTCAACAGAAGCCTTGATCATTTGCATCTTAGCATGCCACACAGGCAAACCATCCTATGCAACCGATATCAGTCACACAGAATGAAATCCGATGTCAGACACACAGTCCATTTACAAGTCCGTTCTGGGTCTGAACGAAACCGGAGGCACCTAGTACCTCGCATATCCATCGATCTCCAAGTACGTCTGGACGATCACTAACTGTTTCCATCTTCTTGGGTGTACAGCCCAATCAAGATCATCAGTAATTACCCAAACGACGTGAAGACCTCCGGTCTTCGACCATCGTCTTCATCTTCGACTTATCGTCGTATCAGTTATTCAGAATGGGATAGACCCGGTCTTTCCGAATAACTCGCGTATATATTATAAAAGTGTTACACAAACACAACATACGCCTCATTCCAACTCATTAGTCATTAACCGTAAATTAATCAAGAGAATAATTCCCCAAATATTAACCCCGAAGGCCGAAACCAACATCAGATCAATATCCAGAAAACCATTCTACTTAGCTAACCGACAGTTAGTTTCTAAATTTCACGTTCAAATCTAATTAAAGATTTAACTATCGCCTGGAGCAAAACTGGTGATACTCCATTCTCGATCTTTTCAATCTAATTAAAGATTCATTAAAACTCCACTTAGTTTTAATCTGTGACTGGGTTAAAGAATCCGTGTCATTTAAAACACGGTTCACGATAAACCCAAAGTCACATCCCATTAATTATCGGGTTAAAGAACAAGTGTTATTTAAAACACTGTTCACGATAAACCCAAAAATCAATATCAATTCAATTCCAATTAAATATTATTTAATTGGTACACTTCATTAAATCTAAATAAAAAGATTTAATCTTTTCTCAATTGGGTTCAAGAACAGTGTTAGTGAAGACACCATTCACTTCAAACCCAAATCACATTCGATATTAAACACAAGGCTCTGAATAGAAAATATATCGGCTTATATTCAATATCGAATTCTACGACTAACAAATGTCGTATTGGAAATAACGATATAAATATATATCTTTCAAATTTCCATATCAACATCTGTATAATCACGAATCCCAACGTCGAAATATTCCGAAGACAATTTCGATTCAAATCCACTCCAATGCAATCATTGGAAATTTTGGTTATTTTCAAAACCATTTCAAATTCAATTTATTTATTTAAAAATAAATAGAATTATAATCCTAGTTCAAAACTAGTTCATTTCGATAAAAAACTATTTTTATCTTTTCAAATATGGAGTTTTTCATCCCAAACTTTCACAAATCATTTCTTATGATTTTACACCAATTATTACTATTTTTAATAATTTTATCAAGGCCCGTACAGTCGATTTCCATTAACGGCCATCGAACTGCACTTACAGCGACCTTTTTCGAATTTGATTTGGACGTATCTCCAAATCCAACCGTTAGATTTCAAATTTCTTACATTTATTAGAAAGCTCTTTTCGATACGAACCCAACGGTTCCGGTTTTAGGAGAATCCGACGGTCGGATCTCCCGCAATGTCCGTTTGAAATAAATGGTCGAAATTCACGAACTGCCGCGGCGCGGCGCGTTCTATTCAGGCCATTATATTATATATAATATATATAATATATATTTCGTCGATTTCCATTCAAAACGAATTATATAAATAGTTTTAAAATCGTTTCAAAACCTATTTCAACTTCCATTTCAATTCAAAGCAAAATCGAATTCTTCTTTATAAATTCGTTTCAAAATTCATTTCTATTCAATTCAAATTTCAATTCAATTTGAATTCATTTCAATTCGCTTTCAATTCCATTTGAATTCGTTTTCAATTCAATTCATTTCGAAATCGTTTTCAATTCATTTTGAATTCGTTTTCAATTCAATTCATTTTGAATTCGTTTTCAATTCAATTCATTTCGAAATCGTTTTCAATTCAATTCATTTCGAAATCGTTTTCAATTCATTTTGAATTCGTTTTCAATTCAATTCATTTTGAATTCGTTTTCAATTCAATTCATTTCGAAATCGTTTTCAATTCATTTCATTTCGAAATATTCGATTTCGAGATTACTTTTCAATATTCATTTTAAAATGAATAAAATCGATATAAATATCGTTTACGTCAAAATGGCGTCAATCTAATCAACACGGCTTCATATATTCCCTTATTTTCAAATATTTTATTTCAAATATTTCTTTTTCAAATATTTCTTTTTCAAAACTGGAATGAGGCCCAATCATTTACCATATAAAATTAATTATATGGATTTTCATACAACACATGTATATAATAGCATTGAAAATAATCAACCATCAACCAAAGTGCACTACACTGTATAAGCATCAAATATAGATATTCAACGCTTATAACAGCCTGTCAATCAATCGATCGACATATTTAATCAATCAGGATGAGTGAACTTCAAATTTCATCCTAACACCCGTGTGGGGTTTCAAACAATCAAACCCATATTTTATTTGTGCAGTTAGGCGATGTGTAAAATTTATCGACCCAATCAACGTCATTCAAATAGGTGTACATAAACAAACCGTCTGGTTTGTCAATGAATATTTATTTATTCACATTCACGTTAAAAATTATATTTTTAACGATAACACATTTTATTTTAACATATGAATTTCTATTCAGTTCATTCTTTAAATAAAATGCTATTTTTATTTTTCTAACTTATTTTAGAAAATTTCGGCGGCATAACGGCACGATACTAGAAACGGGACAAGGCCTAGCCTTATCCCCGGTCTAGTGAAGGCCCACGCCATTCACACATCAATCAAATTCACTTTCGTTATGCAAACCTCAAAATTTGGAGTAAGGGTCTAACCTAGCCTTACTCCTTCGCCTTATAACGGCGCACGTCTAATCCTAACCAATTTATCGATTCGATTTTTCACACCACAAACCACATTCAAACCAATATCGCAATCAATCACCAAACAGTCAAACAAACAAGTCCATGGTCTGTGGACGATTGTGTCGGGTGCTACTAAGCACCGTCTGCATCCTAGTATATATATATAACTAGAAAAGAAATAGAAAGGTGAGAAATTCTCACATATAGCTATCCAGCTCCACGGCTCTTCTTTTGCAGAAGTCTTCGTCGTTTCGCCTTTTTGTCACCTTCGTTGACCGTAGCCACTACATATATAAAAGTCGAATTTTTTACTTTGCTATTCAATATATAAAAATCGAATTTTTTAGTTTGCTATTCCATATATAGAAATCGAATTTTTATTTCAAAGTTCAATATATAAAAATCGAATTTTTATTTCAAAGTTCAATCTATAAAAATCGAATTTTTATTTCAAAGTTCAATATATAAAAATCGAATTTTTATTTCAAAGTTCAATATATAAAAATCGAATTTTTAATTCGAAGTTCAACATATAAAAATCATATTTTTAATTCGAAGTTCAACATATAAAAATCATATTTTTAATTCGAAGTTCAACATATAAAAATCATATTTTTAATTCGAAGTTCAACATATAAAAATCATATTTTTAATTCGAAGTTCAACATATAAAAATCATATTTTTAATTCGAAGTTCAACATATAAAAATCATATTTTTAATTCGAAGTTCAACATGTAAAAATCATATTTTTAATTCGAAGTTCAACATATAAAAATCATATTTTTAATTCGAAGTTCAACATATAAAAATCATATTTTTAATTCGAAGTTCAACATATAAAAATCAAATTTTTAATTCGAAGTTCAACATATAAAAATCATATTTTTAATTCGAAGTTCAACATATAAAAATCAAATTTTTACTTCAAAGTTCAATATATAAGAATCGAATTTTTAGTTTAAAGTTTTCGCCTTTATAAAAATAAAGTTTTCGCCTTTATAAAAATAAAGTTTTCATCATTATAAAAATTACCACTTTATCTCAACGTATATAAAATAAAAATCAGATTTTTATTTCGCTACATATACAAAGATGATATTTTTTTCTACAAATCTGATCTTTTTAAAGTTTAAACCTTTTGCTTTTAACTTAAAATTAAAATCAGTTTTAATCCTTTCTTAAAAAAAACAGTTTTTCTTTCTTTAAAAAAATCAGTTTTACTCTTTCTTTAAAATTCAGTTTTATTCTTTCTTTAAAATTCAGTTTTATACTTTCTTAAAAAATCAGTTTTATACTTTAAAAAAAAAAATCAGTTTTATTCTTTCTAAAAAAATCAGTTTTATTCTTTCTAAAAAAAATCAGTTTTATACTTTCTTTAAAATTCAGTTTTATTCTTTCTTTAAAATTCAGTTTTATTCTTTCTTTAAAATTCAGTTTTATTCTTTCTTTAAAATTCAGTTTTATACTTTCTTTAAAATTCAGTTTTATACTCTAAAAAAAAATCAGTTTTATTCTTTCTAAAAAAATCAGTTTTATTCTTTCTTAAAAAATCAATTTTATACTTTCTTAAAAAATCAGTTTTATTTTCTTTAAAATTCAGTTTCTAAACTGTTAAAGTAAAAACAGTATTAAATCTAATTAAAATTCTGTATTTAACCTAATTAAAATTCAGAAAATAAAAATAAAAATAAAGTAAAATACTTACTTGTTTTAGAAAAGAGGAGCAGCGTTCGTCGGTGAAGACTAGGGGGTTGCGGGGTTGGGCAGGGAGGCGGAGGGGTAGGCGATGGCTTCCAGGGAGGGCGGCGCTAGGGCTTCGATGGATGGGGGGGTCTGGGACATTGCGCTCGAACTTGGGGGGATTCTTCTGGGTGGCTTGCCGCGGCACTGGGGGGGAAGAGTCGAGGGTGGAGGCGGCGGTGGTGCTGGCGTCGATCGCCAGGAGGAGACGCAGTTGTTTTTTTTTTTTTTTTTTTTTCTGATCGGATTGAAAATGAAAGAGGGGGGGGCCAGAGCGGGTTTAAGGGAAGAGGGTTTGTTTTGTTTTTTTTTTTATTAATTATTTAATTTGCAAAAGTTGACTTTTACATACGACCTCGAAACGAGGTCCACCGTCTGTCGCCCATAGCGTTTTACCCCCATTCCGATCACAATGGGATATGTATCGTAAGCTGATTCGATCGTTACAATCAGTTTCCGTTGAGTTTACATTTAAATCACTATATTGAATTTTAAACGTACATTTCAAATTACCGGGGTCACATACGAACTTTAAAATTTCCTGAAAAATATTTTCTAGCTTCGTATTGACGATACGGTCCTAACAAAACTAGTTTCGTCGAATTCTGAGATCGTTAGAAAAATGACCATTTTCCAGTCGATTAAAATCAACTGAAACTGGTCAAACGCGTTTTCTTTTGCCACGCTCGCATATTGATTCGAAAAATTATGAAATTTGGAATCTAGCAATAATTTTACATCCCGGACCCAACAAAACTGGTTTCGTCGAAATCCGAGGTCGTTTGCAAAATGTCCATTTTTAAGGGCCTGAATTCTATAGCGACTATTCAGAATTTTCAACTGGACATATCTTTTGATTCCCGCTATGAAATTTCAATTATTCGGGCTCGTTGGAAAGAAATTATCAATTAGATCCTAATGTTTTCGGTTTCACTAAAATCCGGATTGTTCTGCACCCGGTACATTCAATTGAAGTTTGAAATCGAATTATCGAACTACCGCGCCATTTTCAATTCCATTTATAATTATATATAATTATTTATATTCTTACGACGACGTATATAATATAAACGTTCGAATTATATTCAAAACAAATTTCTCGTCGATATTATTTAAAATAATCTATTTTAAATAATTAAAATTCGCTAAAATTGCCAAAATAAAAATTTTAAACTAACCCAGATTTTCGGGTTGTTACAATCTCCCCCACTTAAAACTTTTCGTCCCCGAAAAGGAACAAAGTCGAAAGTGGTTTGACTATTCAGCTCTACGATCGATCAGGCTTCCATTCTCCAACCCTTTGGTTTCTGAGAATTTCCAAAACATCAAAAATTTGGCTAACACCCTAAATTTTTGAAAAATTTCGCCATAACCTCCCCTGCACCGGGAGCATCGGGGAATTTCAAATAGCTTCCCCGGTCCTTCAGATCTCAAAAAGAAAAAGAAAAAGCCAAGCGGCTAGCCAATAGGCTCACAAAATCATCATCACCCAAACAAAACAGGAAATTATGTAGTAAACATGTACCTATTTGTCGGGCAAACAAATTTTATTCTCTGGCTCTAGCCTCCTTGCTATGACCTGTTCAATGATATATATGTATATGCAAGCAAACGCAACCAATCTTCGATATAATTCAATATTTGGTTCTGTTAGGCTAAATGGCTAAAAATTAGCAAACAAATAAACAAACAGCACAAACATCAATCCATTAGTTGATTTATCATTTGAAATTCATAACTTTGATACATAGTCAAAAATCAGATTTTTGATGCCAAATCACAACAATGTGTTCTATCTATATAAGTTTTGGTTCTCACACCAGTCTAATGGAAATATATAGAAAATCACACCTTCGAAACTCGAACATAAATGTTGATGATGCGATCGCTATCATCAATATCATCTTCGGGCGACTAGAGTGCGATGCTATATCTATTCAATATATAAAAACTTTGAATATACGTTTGCAAGGCGTATATGCAAATTCTTTATATACTGAATTGTCCAAAATCAATATAAACAAATAATCAAATACGAATAGTTGATTTAAATTTCAAAACAAAATTTGTTTTCACTTTAAAAATATACTCTTCACACTCGTTCTAGGATACTACTGATCCCATCTCTAACGAGTCATTCTCATTGGATATTGCTAATCCAATATCTGATGAATTCTTTCGTATGTTTCTAATGTGTCTTGTTCTCTAGCTTTGTAAACCAAAGCTCTGATACCAACTGTGAAGACCCGTAACTTCCCCGTAAAGGAAAGCGTCGGATAGTTCGAGAACAAACCACAACAGAACGCATATAAAAGAACATTTCATTGTATATTACAACAACGCATCAGATTACAAGAATATACAGAGTATAAAAGAATATTACACAGAAATATCAGAGATTTAAATTACATTTAAAATACATAGCAGCGGAAAAATAATACAATACACAACTAGGATGAGATATACGGATACAAAGCTTTCCGGATATCGTTCCAGCTGTAAACCAGGATCCTGTGAATATAAATCTGCAAAACCGAAACTACTAGCTGCCCGTGTCAAAATAAGGGCACCCAGAGTTTAGGTTAAAACAATAAACTCCAGGTCAGTCATGTGACTGGTGTGAGAACTAAAACAGTTATTAATCTTTATTTTCAAAGTTAGGTAAATCAAGGGACCACGCCGTATAACACGGAACGGGTTTCCTCCCAAGAATACCAGTGCATAAAACAAACAGCGCAATGCTAAGTAAAGAAAAATGAAGCTGTTATAAGACCCAGGTCCTATCACACAATGCAAACGCAAGCCGGGGGATAGGGTTTTCCCTTATAACAGCCAAAGAATGCTTGATACGTTTAAAACAAATCATTTGATACTATCATAAGTGCATAGTGTATAAAACAACTTCAAATCATAAGTATCAATCATAGGCGGCATGGGTACCATATATCATGTCGCCATATATAGGTTTACAAATAAAACCGCAAATGTCACGTATTTGGAAATTGGATTTCCTTCTATGAACCGAGGCAAAAGATAGTCCTCAACCGATTCGAGACAATCTAGCCCATGTCTCAGGTCCCAGACTCAGGTGGGCCTTGGATCGTCAGGGCCGGTCCACACGGAGTGGATTATTATGCCTGAACAATACGTCTCTCCGCCCTTTGGGGCGTAAACAAGCCAACTAAATGACTCCATCGGTTCGAGAACGACCGATCAATCCGAGGCGCCTCGCAACAGCAACAACCACATAAGTCAAACTCGTCAGGGCGTGTAAAACCACTGACGCCACTTCTAGCTAGAAAGAAACGCAAGTCCTCCCTGATGTCCCTCCCGTTTTTGGTTCATACCGGGTGTGAAACTCGCGAAGTAAACGTTACACAAAGCTACGCCACAAAGGCCGTGCTTTGATCATCAACCACAAGACTTTGCTTTTCAACAGAAGCCTTGATCATTTGCATCTTAGCATGCCACACAGGCAAACCATCCTATGCAACCGATATCAGTCACACAGAATGAAATCCGATGTCAGACACACAGTCCATTTACAAGTCCGTTCTGGGTCTGAACGAAACCGGAGGCACCTAGTACCTCGCATATCCATCGATCTCCAAGTACGTCTGGACGATCACTAACTGTTTCCATCTTCTTGGGTGTACAGCCCAATCAAGATCATCAGTAATTACCCAAACGACGTGAAGACCTCCGGTCTTCGACCATCGTCTTCATCTTCGACTTATCGTCGTATCAGTTATTCAGAATGGGATAGACCCGGTCTTTCCGAATAACTCGCGTATATATTATAAAAGTGTTACACAAACACAACATACGCCTCATTCCAACTCATTAGTCATTAACCGTAAATTAATCAAGAGAATAATTCCCCAAATATTAACCCCGAAGGCCGAAACCAACATCAGATCAATATCCAGAAAACCATTCTACTTAGCTAACCGACAGTTAGTTTCTAAATTTCACGTTCAAATCTAATTAAAGATTTAACTATCGCCTGGAGCAAAACTGGTGATACTCCATTCTCGATCTTTTCAATCTAATTAAAGATTCATTAAAACTCCACTTAGTTTTAATCTGTGACTGGGTTAAAGAATCCGTGTCATTTAAAACACGGTTCACGATAAACCCAAAGTCACATCCCATTAATTATCGGGTTAAAGAACAAGTGTTATTTAAAACACTGTTCACGATAAACCCAAAAATCAATATCAATTCAATTCCAATTAAATATTATTTAATTGGTACACTTCATTAAATCTAAATAAAAAGATTTAATCTTTTCTCAATTGGGTTCAAGAACAGTGTTAGTGAAGACACCATTCACTTCAAACCCAAATCACATTCGATATTAAACACAAGGCTCTGAATAGAAAATATATCGGCTTATATTCAATATCGAATTCTACGACTAACAAATGTCGTATTGGAAATAACGATATAAATATATATCTTTCAAATTTCCATATCAACATCTGTATAATCACGAATCCCAACGTCGAAATATTCCGAAGACAATTTCGATTCAAATCCACTCCAATGCAATCATTGGAAATTTTGGTTATTTTCAAAACCATTTCAAATTCAATTTATTTATTTAAAAATAAATAGAATTATAATCCTAGTTCAAAACTAGTTCATTTCGATAAAAAACTATTTTTATCTTTTCAAATATGGAGTTTTTCATCCCAAACTTTCACAAATCATTTCTTATGATTTTACACCAATTATTACTATTTTTAATAATTTTATCAAGGCCCGTACAGTCGATTTCCATTAACGGCCATCGAACTGCACTTACAGCGACCTTTTTCGAATTTGATTTGGACGTATCTCCAAATCCAACCGTTAGATTTCAAATTTCTTACATTTATTAGAAAGCTCTTTTCGATACGAACCCAACGGTTCCGGTTTTAGGAGAATCCGACGGTCGGATCTCCCGCAATGTCCGTTTGAAATAAATGGTCGAAATTCACGAACTGCCGCGGCGCGGCGCGTTCTATTCAGGCCATTATATTATATATAATATATATAATATATATTTCGTCGATTTCCATTCAAAACGAATTATATAAATAGTTTTAAAATCGTTTCAAAACCTATTTCAACTTCCATTTCAATTCAAAGCAAAATCGAATTCTTCTTTATAAATTCGTTTCAAAATTCATTTCTATTCAATTCAAATTTCAATTCAATTTGAATTCATTTCAATTCGCTTTCAATTCCATTTGAATTCGTTTTCAATTCAATTCATTTCGAAATCGTTTTCAATTCATTTTGAATTCGTTTTCAATTCAATTCATTTTGAATTCGTTTTCAATTCAATTCATTTCGAAATCGTTTTCAATTCAATTCATTTCGAAATCGTTTTCAATTCATTTTGAATTCGTTTTCAATTCAATTCATTTTGAATTCGTTTTCAATTCAATTCATTTCGAAATCGTTTTCAATTCATTTCATTTCGAAATATTCGATTTCGAGATTACTTTTCAATATTCATTTTAAAATGAATAAAATCGATATAAATATCGTTTACGTCAAAATGGCGTCAATCTAATCAACACGGCTTCATATATTCCCTTATTTTCAAATATTTTATTTCAAATATTTCTTTTTCAAATATTTCTTTTTCAAAACTGGAATGAGGCCCAATCATTTACCATATAAAATTAATTATATGGATTTTCATACAACACATGTATATAATAGCATTGAAAATAATCAACCATCAACCAAAGTGCACTACATTGTATAAGCATCAAATATAGATATTCAACGCTTATAACAGCCTGTCAATCAATCGATCGACATATTTAATCAATCAGGATGAGTGAACTTCAAATTTCATCCTAACACCCGTGTGGGGTTTCAAACAATCAAACCCATATTTTATTTGTGCAGTTAGGCGATGTGTAAAATTTATCGACCCAATCAACGTCATTCAAATAGGTGTACATAAACAAACCGTCTGGTTTGTCAATGAATATTTATTTATTCACATTCACGTTAAAAATTATATTTTTAACGATAACACATTTTATTTTAACATATGAATTTCTATTCAGTTCATTCTTTAAATAAAATGCTATTTTTATTTTTCTAACTTATTTTAGAAAATTTCGGCGGCATAACGGCACGATACTAGAAACGGGACAAGGCCTAGCCTTATCCCCGGTCTAGTGAAGGCCCACGCCATTCACACATCAATCAAATTCACTTTCGTTATGCAAACCTCAAAATTTGGAGTAAGGGTCTAACCTAGCCTTACTCCTTCGCCTTATAACGGCGCACGTCTAATCCTAACCAATTTATCGATTCGATTTTTCACACCACAAACCACATTCAAACCAATATCGCAATCAATCACCAAACAGTCAAACAAACAAGTCCATGGTCTGTGGACGATTGTGTCGGGTGCTACTAAGCACCGTCTGCATCCTAGTATATATATATAACTAGAAAAGAAATAGAAAGGTGAGAAATTCTCACATATAGCTATCCAGCTCCACGGCTCTTCTTTTGCAGAAGTCTTCGTCGTTTCGCCTTTTTGTCACCTTCGTTGACCGTAGCCACTACATATATAAAAGTCGAATTTTTTACTTTGCTATTCAATATATAAAAATCGAATTTTTTAGTTTGCTATTCCATATATAGAAATCGAATTTTTATTTCAAAGTTCAATATATAAAAATCGAATTTTTATTTCAAAGTTCAATCTATAAAAATCGAATTTTTATTTCAAAGTTCAATATATAAAAATCGAATTTTTATTTCAAAGTTCAATATATAAAAATCGAATTTTTAATTCGAAGTTCAACATATAAAAATCATATTTTTAATTCGAAGTTCAACATATAAAAATCATATTTTTAATTCGAAGTTCAACATATAAAAATCATATTTTTAATTCGAAGTTCAACATATAAAAATCATATTTTTAATTCGAAGTTCAACATATAAAAATCATATTTTTAATTCGAAGTTCAACATATAAAAATCATATTTTTAATTCGAAGTTCAACATGTAAAAATCATATTTTTAATTCGAAGTTCAACATATAAAAATCATATTTTTAATTCGAAGTTCAACATATAAAAATCATATTTTTAATTCGAAGTTCAACATATAAAAATCAAATTTTTAATTCGAAGTTCAACATATAAAAATCATATTTTTAATTCGAAGTTCAACATATAAAAATCAAATTTTTACTTCAAAGTTCAATATATAAGAATCGAATTTTTAGTTTAAAGTTTTCGCCTTTATAAAAATAAAGTTTTCGCCTTTATAAAAATAAAGTTTTCATCATTATAAAAATTACCACTTTATCTCAACGTATATAAAATAAAAATCAGATTTTTATTTCGCTACATATACAAAGATGATATTTTTTTCTACAAATCTGATCTTTTTAAAGTTTAAACCTTTTGCTTTTAACTTAAAATTAAAATCAGTTTTAATCCTTTCTTAAAAAAAACAGTTTTTCTTTCTTTAAAAAAATCAGTTTTACTCTTTCTTTAAAATTCAGTTTTATTCTTTCTTTAAAATTCAGTTTTATACTTTCTTAAAAAATCAGTTTTATACTTTAAAAAAAAAAATCAGTTTTATTCTTTCTAAAAAAATCAGTTTTATTCTTTCTAAAAAAAATCAGTTTTATACTTTCTTTAAAATTCAGTTTTATTCTTTCTTTAAAATTCAGTTTTATTCTTTCTTTAAAATTCAGTTTTATTCTTTCTTTAAAATTCAGTTTTATACTTTCTTTAAAATTCAGTTTTATACTCTAAAAAAAAATCAGTTTTATTCTTTCTAAAAAAATCAGTTTTATTCTTTCTTAAAAAATCAATTTTATACTTTCTTAAAAAATCAGTTTTATTTTCTTTAAAATTCAGTTTCTAAACTGTTAAAGTAAAAACAGTATTAAATCTAATTAAAATTCTGTATTTAACCTAATTAAAATTCAGAAAATAAAAATAAAGTAAAATACTTACTTGTTTTAGAAAAGAGGAGCAGCGTTCGTCGGTGAAGACTAGGGGGTTGCGGGGTTGGGCAGGGAGGCGGAGGGGTAGGCGATGGCTTCCAGGGAGGGCGGCGCTAGGGCTTCGATGGATGGGGGGGTCTGGGACATTGCGCTCGAACTTGGGGGGGATTCTTCTGGGTGGCTTGCCGCGGCACTGGGGGGGAAGAGTCGAGGGTGGAGGCGGCGGTGGTGCTGGCGTCGATCGCCAGGAGGAGACGCAGTTGTTTTTTTTTTTTTTTTTTTTTTCTGATCGGATTGAAAATGAAAGAGGGGGGGGCCAGAGCGGGTTTAAGGGAAGAGGGTTTGTTTTGTTTTTTTTTTTATTAATTATTTAATTTGCAAAAGTTGACTTTTACATACGACCTCGAAACGAGGTCCACCGTCTGTCGCCCATAGCGTTTTACCCCCATTCCGATCACAATGGGATATGTATCGTAAGCTGATTCGATCGTTACAATCAGTTTCCGTTGAGTTTACATTTAAATCACTATATTGAATTTTAAACGTACATTTCAAATTACCGGGGTCACATACGAACTTTAAAATTTCCTGAAAAATATTTTCTAGCTTCGTATTGACGATACGGTCCTAACAAAACTAGTTTCGTCGAATTCTGAGATCGTTAGAAAAATGACCATTTTCCAGTCGATTAAAATCAACTGAAACTGGTCAAACGCGTTTTCTTTTGCCACGCTCGCATATTGATTCGAAAAATTATGAAATTTGGAATCTAGCAATAATTTTACATCCCGGACCCAACAAAACTGGTTTCGTCGAAATCCGAGGTCGTTTGCAAAATGTCCATTTTTAAGGGCCTGAATTCTATAGCGACTATTCAGAATTTTCAACTGGACATATCTTTTGATTCCCGCTATGAAATTTCAATTATTCGGGCTCGTTGGAAAGACATTATCAATTAGATCCTAATGTTTTCGGTTTCACTAAAATCCGGATTGTTCTGCACCCGGTACATTCAATTGAAGTTTGAAATCGAATTATCGAACTACCGCGCCATTTTCAATTCCATTTATAATTATATATAATTATTTATATTCTTACGACGACGTATATAATATAAACGTTCGAATTATATTCAAAACAAATTTCTCGTCGATATTATTTAAAATAATCTATTTTAAATAATTAAAATTCGCTAAAATTGCCAAAATAAAAATTTTAAACTGACCCAGATTTTCGGGTTGTTACATATATGTTATTATATATGTGTTTATTACTGTATTGTTTTAATATATACATCACAGGCAGGAATATAATATTTAAGACAATACACGAATCCAAATATTCAACAGTATTTTATTTAAATATAATATTTTATTTCAATATTTAATAGTACAGATTAACAACTCCACTATTTGCTCAAATTCTTTGAAATACAATTCATTTTCACATTGAATCAATATACAGACACTTTTGCATATACACTGACACATATACATTCTCTGACTCTTCTTATCTTCAATCTTCTGTCTTTACATCCTTCTATCAGTCCAGTCATCATCTTCATACCTGTCATATACAGAAACACACACAGTATCTGGAACAGAAATAATATTCTAAATTCTAGCAGATATAATTTTTTTAAAAAAAAATTATTTGCCTCAGAATTCTGGTGTGTTTCTCATCATTTTTCATGACTTGATCTGATTTATATAATGATCAATCTGTGTCTAGACAGCTTGTGATATTTATAGTGATACACTGTAAATACCACAAGGCAGACAGTATGTATATACGATGCAGGGACATGAAAATTTTCTGAATGGCTGCATATACACACGTGTATAAATACACACGTATGCACTGCCTCGCCAATCAGTGTGCAACTGAGGAGTAGCCATGTGGACCATCTAGACTCAGTGCACAACAGTGAAATAAAAGAGTCGCAAGAAATGTTCAAACTTCAAATATGGCCAAGCACAAGAAAACGTATGCAAGCCAACAAATGAAAAAGTCAAAGTGCACAAAACAAATTTTAGTAAAACTCAAAGTGAACACAAACAAACATGATCAAAACACAAATGAATCAACACATACATGGTGAAAATATGAAGCAGCATACATATGGCAGAGCTCAAGAATTTTAATACACAGCAAGTTCAAACAAAAGTGCATGGTGTACAAGCATGGACAATGTAAGAAGTCTCATTGCAACAAGTCAACATGATCGAGCCATATACAAACAAGACAACAACAAAGTGATCTAGGCAGCCCAATATAAATGGCAGAGCACAAAAACATGTTCACTTTTGTATGGGACCAACTTCAATATCAAACCAGGGTAAAATGCCAATGTTCAAGAACGGTTCAGCAAAATTGAAGCAAACTTTCAAAACAAAATGACATGTACAAGAATGATCAACACAAATGAAGCAGCATGACCATGTTCAGTTGCGCATGGTTAAAGATGTTCATGCAGTAATGCCAAAGTGTTTGCATGAGGCACAAGAATTTCAGCAAATCATATGCATATATATATGGACGCATGGACTAGTCTATATGTGATCAATTCAGTTTCAATATGGAGCAAAGAAAAACAAACAAAGTTGCCGTAAAATTGTTCGAAAGCATGTGCATGGTGGAGCACATCATAAGTGCTCATATACAAAGCTCAGGTCGATGACATGAACCAAAAGAGTTAAAGACGGAGAATGGTCAAGTGAGCATGCAGCAAGGAAGAAGAAATCATACTAGTCATATGAATGAGCACAACAAAAAAATCTCACTTAATATATTTGGCAAGTGCAAGGTTTTTATTTCCAGAAACACAAGAGAAATCAATTTGCAAATCAAAGAATTTAATTCCAGAAATGGAATAAATCATGGAATTTTTTTGGTTCAATATCAATTCTGCATATTTTTTGGCAACCATTTATTTTCAGAAACCACTGAAATTCAGATGCATGTTTTAAGAATTCTTCAATTATTTCAAAGACTTTTTTGGAAAGATATGAAATTTAATATGGAAACTCATTCCTTGAAATTCACTGAGAATACATTCTCTTTATTGGGCAAAAGTCGATTCACAAAAATTGCTTAAGTCTTTTTTGGCAAGAACAAAATGTTTAAAGGAAAAAACACAGTGAATTTTTTTTCTATGGCAAGAAATCATTTTTCTTTTGTTTCCAGTAATACTAAAATTATTTTGGGACAGAAAATCACATCGCAAGGGGCCAAAAATTTCCAAAGATCACTCAGCATTCACGGCATGATTTTAATCAAGGGACCACAAATTTATTCAAGGAAACATATTCTAGGAATCTTGCAAATACATGAAAAAGCCGTGGAATCAAAAAGGGAAAGCAAAACAATCAGATCGAGCCATTATCGTGAAATCAGAGTGTAGGGTTTCTAATTTTTACCCTATATAACAATCACCAATTCATCACAGGCAGGGGAGATCGAACCCACAAAAATCAACTCAAAAATTCAGAGAAATCAATTTTAAATCAGAAGGAACTCATATATTTTTCTGGAGATTTTCGATCGCAACAAGTAACCCTAAATCAGTGAGACGAAGAGCATCAGCACGCAACCCACGAGAATACAGAGCCAAGAGGATTTCTTTCCACAAATTCAATCGATCGAGATTTGGATTCAGAAAACACTAATCCAAAATTGATCAGCCGCCATTATCTTTTTCCAGAGAAAAAGGATCGGGTGAATAAAATTTGAAGCGGGTCGGCCTTGTGTGTAAAAGAGAAAGAGGATGACCCTTTTAATTTAAATTCCTAGGGTTTTGTTTTTATTTATTTTGTATTTTCCTTTTTATTTTGTAATTGTCATTTGTTTTCTAGTTGCCAAACTAGGGATTCAGTCAGAGTGTTGACTGACAGTTGACAGAGTCTGTAAAATCTGGGTTACTGGTTACAGGGTTGTAATCAGGGGAAATCTGATCGAGGGAATATCGGTCAGTCTACGGTTTTGAGCATAGGGTTAGAATAGGAGCGAGAGTCGCGAGTGTACATGGTCTTGTATGCGGGATCTGTACTATCACCTAGTAGAAACCTTAGGAATGCAGCAGTAGGCAGGATTTTGCCGAAGCTGGGTATATCTTGTGTCATTTACTTTTCTGCATTTTTATTTCTGCTATATTCTGTTATCTATGAATGTTTTAATATCCCGTAATATTTGAACTCTACGATAATTTGCAATAACCCTATTCACCCCCCCCTCTAGGGTTAATCTAGATCCAACAAGTGGTATCAGAGCAGGTATTCTATTAACTCTAGAGTAATGGTGATCCTTAGTTGTCAGTCTAGTAAGAGTCAGTCCAGTTCATCTCCAACTATTTTCAATGGAATAGATTTTTTAAACTGGAAATCCAAAATGGAATTTTATTTAAAATCTGTTAATATCAAATGTTGGGATGTTGTTATCAGTGGGTTTGATAGTGTAGATATTACTTTCAATGCTCGTGCTATGAAAATTATATTTGATTATCTTAGTACTGAACAGTTTAATCTTATCTGCCATTGTTTATCTGCACAGGAAATCTGGGATACTCTCAATACGAAGTATGGAAAATCTGACAACAGCTCAAATCCCCAGAATGTCAACTCAGTTTCAGAATTTTGTTTAACAGGAATTACAGATGATAATTCAGATGCATCAACTGATGGAGACTCAACAGACAATGAAGTAGAAAATTTCTCTTATGAAGATCTGGTTTATTTTTGTGCTGATCTAACTAAGTCTGTTGATAGACTCCAATCTAAAAATTAATCTCTGAAATCTAGGAATTCTGAGTTGAATAGCAAGATTGATGATTTGGAATCACAACTTGAACATTTTAAAAATTCTTCAAATTCAGATTGCAAAAATTGTTTGAAATTGAAACCAATCTTGTTCAACTCAATAAAAATATTCAAAAGTTTGAAAAGGAAATTCTGATCTTAAAAGAAAACAAGATTGAGTTATCAAGTTTGAATATGTAACGACCCGGATTTTCGGCGACTTTGGTTATCGACATAAGCACGATGTCGATAACCAAAACATCGAAAAATCCTGGTAATTAGTGAAAGAAATTAGAGGGTGAGAAAAGATAAGATAGAAACTTAGAATAGAAGAAGAAGAAGAACACAACATCAGAGTAACACGAATCTCACAGCGGAACGAATAACATATAACAGATAACATATCTTGGAAATAAAAGATTTATATGTATATAATAACATTATCAGAGTACATCACTTACAACACAGCGGAAATAACTATAGCTATATGATCCTGAAGCCTCCTGCTCCAGCTCTTCCAGTATATCTGTAAATCCCGACTACTTGACTGCCCATACAAATTTAGGCACCCAAGAGTTTAGGGAAAACAACAAAATAAACTCTGGGTCAGTCATGGGACTGGTATGAGTAAAACAGTTTAAAAACAGTTGAACAAGTAAATGATATCTCATAAGACCACGCCGCATAACGGAACGGGTTTTTCCCTTATGAGAATCCAAAATATCTTTATATCAAAAACCTTTTGATATTATAATAATGTCTATCAACCACAATATATATATAATCATCTAGCAGAAACGCTTTCATCTCACGTTCTACATATATAGTATACAATCAAAACCGCAAGCACGTATTGGGTAATGGATTTCCAACTATGACAAGGTATGGAACCACCTTTCGCTCGTGTACCTCTAGAGAGGAATACACTGGGTTCAACAAGAACATCTTGCAACCCGGCCACACATGACCGACCACTCATTTCGCTTGAGTGTATCGAATGTATATCACCAACAGTTGGGATCAGCAACCGTTTCCCGAATGGGACAGCATCAACAATAGATTTTTAGAAATGAATGAAACTCTAGATCAGGAGATTATACACCCTACTTCGGTGCGACCGACTTAGCCATGCTGCCTGCCCGATTTCTGTCATTTACCGGATGTGAGGCTAGAAGCTACGCTTTATCATCACACCAGATTCACTTTGAATGCCACATCGTCAAATCCATCAAAACACTGATTGACGTCCTCAACCATACAATATGCGTTAGCTAAAAGAAATTTCCTCCTCCGCTTCCACTCTTGGTACGGTTGGAGAAATCAATATACTTGATCGTATGGAAATACTCTGTCAGACATCCATCCATACAAGTCATCCAGGAACAGGATGAACCGAAGGCACTATTCTGTAAACAGGATAGCCCTTGCATAACTCCGTCTTCAATTTCCTTTGGCATATATGATTCGCAACGGTTATGCCAATACAGAGTGGTTCTTCGGATAATAATCCAACCGGTCTCTCCATATTAACAACGTTAAAATGGTCAAAACTTCGATAGTCTGTGATTTAACTATCGAATAAAAATAGGTGTGCAAACAATGATATTATTTCCAAATGGAAATTATATCGATCAAACATCATTCAACATTCATCTCTTTAGTTCATTAATTTACTTATCTACTGTTTCCCTACGTTCAATATTCCTTATTTTCTAAATTGGGAAAATACACGTTATTAATAATGGAAAACATTTCCATTTCTTGTTTTCTTTATTAGAAAACATTTCTGGTTTCTTATTTGGAAAACATTTCCAAAGCTTCTTCATTGGACTTAGACAGATGTTTAAACAAACCATCGCGATGCCAACTCAAACCATTTCCTTTACTGTCGAACCTTAACTATTCCTTAGTTAAAAATGAAGCCAATCAAGTTGGGGTAGAACTACCTCTCAGACCTTAACTGAACAACATTTCTAACTTTGAAATAGGCAAAGTTCACTTTATATCCCTTTTACTATCTTCCTTACTTAACCCTCCTTCGAATAACTATATTCGATTGACTCTTATCAATTAACTCTATTGGACTAACCCCTATCAATTAACTCTATTGGACTAACACTATTTGATTAACGCTATTGATTTACTCATTTCACTTACTCTTTTCGAATAAACTATATTCGATAATTCCTTTTACTTTCTATTCGAATAACTATATTCGATTAACTCATTTGCTTCTATTCGAATAATTATATTCGATTTAACTCATTTGCTTCTATTCTAATCGATTAAACTAACATCGATTATCTGCTTTCAACTTTATTCTCTAATCGATTAACTAACATCGATTAACTTCTTTTAACTTTATTTCTAATCGATTAACTAACATCGATTAACTTCTTTTTAACTTTATCACTAATCGATTAACTAACATCGATTAACTTCTTTTAACTTTATTTCTAATCGATTAACTAACATCAATTAACTCCTTTTTAACTTTATCACTAATCGATTAACTAACATCGATTAACTTCTTTTGATAAACTACGTTTTCCGTTACAACTATTTCCCTTTTTTAACGTTTACTTACCGTTACAAATATTTCCTATTTCTAACTTCTATTTACCGTTACAAATATTTCATATTTATAACTTCTATTTATTTTCTAAATAAATATTCCTTTTCTATTTCTATTTATTTTCTAAATAAATATCCCTTTTATAAAACCGTGTTCGTTTTATAAATATTTCCTTTTATAAAATCCTGTGATTTTATAAAATTCCTTTATTTCAATATACATTGAAATAAATTCTTTTTACATCCCAGGGTCTTTTATGATATTTAAAATATCGAATAAAAATGATCAACATCATTCCAACACCCATAATCCATAACAGATTATATAACACATCATATATCACAATATATGAAAACAGTAAAATAAATGTTGAGGAATCCAGTTGGATGGATTCCTCCAACCTGTTTCCCTGCATCACAGATGTTAAACAATATAGATAACATCACTTTCAGTTCCATATGATATACTCTGTACACAGAATCAATATAGAAAATTTAACTAACTGACTAGCAGTTCAATCAAACAGTCAACATACAGTATCAGCCAATATCTAACAGTTCTAAAAATATAACATGAAATTATAAACTGTTCAGAGTTAGTGAGATTTACTCACATTGGACGATCATCGTTAATAATGATAACCATCGCTTGATTTGATTCTGACAATTTATTTCGCCATAAATTGTAACGAACACCAGTCCACTCCCGGTCAGTCCCATTGTGACGCTCCCGTCCATACGATCCCAGCGTGACTGACTGTTCGAAATTTCTTTGAACCCGGCCCATCTTCATTACATAAGAACCCAACCCGCTACCACATAACCCTCCTTCTTCAACTTCCCATTGACATTTCGAACCGCAGCGACTCCACTATTTATCCTCCATGAAAACCGTATTCTTTTTGCACCAAACAAATACCCAAAACATAAATCAATTTCTTTCTGGTATCAAGTCTCATCTTTTGCTTATGTTACATTACCAACTTCACACTCCAGTATTACAAAACCAATGGCCGATAGCAGTTCTCCTGCCCCATTCTATCTTCCTCGCCTCTCTACTAACTCAAAAACAAATACCATCGGCACCATCCTCTTCGAACTCTCAACGCGATTATCCCCACTTAGAAGGGATAAGGACTTCACAGAACCACTCTCGTACCTTTTCATTCCATTCCGAAAATTCAGAACAAAAATTCAGACCAACTTCTTTTCTAACTATCATTTCAATGCAAATACAACACAGCAAAACTTCAACTCCTCCTCTACAGTTCATATTGCGTCTTTCCCAGATAAATACACATCCTCCTGTACAAAACTCGATGGCCACTTCCGTGTTACTAAGCCACCCGCACTCCCTCTTTACTCTGTTAAACTTTGAATACAAATCACCATTGAACTCCCCATTAACATCTCCACCTCGTCGGCCACTCCTCCTCCAACTCGCACAACTCCAAGGATTTGTGTTGAGACTCGCAACTCACGGCATACAGTCAAAGACGCGACATTTATTTTCTTCAAAACCCATGAGAAAATTTCAGATGATGCTAAAACTACTTACAAACTCAAATCCAACGGTCGTCCTTCACTCCGTTGCTCCATCGAGAAAAAGTCTCGGATCTTGGAAAGAAGCACACACGCTGCCCTATACCCAACGAACAAAAAAACATTCGAACTCCCTCGAAACCCAGACGAAATCGAAGAGGATGATACCACGATCTCATATATATTTATCTCGTGATTTAATGCTTTTTATAGGTATTGTTTTGATTTTTACTTGGGATGGATTTCACGTTTTCACAAATTTAGAACTCGCGGCCGAGCTCCTGTTGACTTCGAAAAATGAAACGCTAGGGTTAAAGAGTTAAAGGTGTATTTATAGTATGGCGGTTAGGTAATGTGAGTGGCTGAGAAGGGATGGAGCGTGGCTTGTTTTAGATCAAGGAATATGTTAGGATATTTGTTTCGGTTTAAAAGATTTTGGTCATCACCTTTTACAAAACTTCGTCAATTACGAACTGCTATAGACAGAGTTGATCATACCATTGTGACGACCAACGTACCACGATCCCAAAGATATAATAATACCGGTAGGTGGACTCATATTTTGAAAATTCAAAAATGTTGGTTTCAGGGTGCGAAATACTTCAAATAAAAAGTCGCTTATTAAATTAATTAAAAATTACAGTAAAATTCTAAAAATTAATTTATCGTTATGTATCAAAAGAACCTCGTCTAAATTAAAACCCGATATTCAAATATATTGAAAAACCCTTTTATAACGTAAATAAAGCGTTGCGAATTATAAAGGAATTCCACAGCGACTTTTCTAAAATTTGATTTGGACATAAATCAAAATCTACACGACGAAATCCCGATTTTTCTCTTCCACTAAAAAGATATACTCCACCAGCTCCATACGTTTCTTGTTTCACAGAAATCCGGCTTAAAACGAATCCTGTACATTCAGTTGAAGTTCGAATCGCCAAATTACGAACTGCAGCGCCAATTCGAGCTCGTTTATAATTATATTATAAACTATACGTTCAACTGTCGACGATTGAATATATTCGTTATTCAAATTCAATTCCAGGCTGAATTAAATATCACAGATGATCCGGTTCACACCATATCGCCATTTCAGCCAATTCTGATTATTTCAGAATTAAATATATTATTTAATTTATTATTTTAATTAAATAATCACCATTATTAAATTCCACGACCATTAAATTCACTAACCCACCATTTATACAATTAAATAAGTTAATCATAATACCCCTGCCAATGCGGGTCATTACAATCTTCCCCACTTAAAATAATTTCGTCCTCGAAATTGCTAAAAAGTAGAGGACGACCCTATCGACTGGTTAGAACATATTTGTTCACTTCTTAACTTCAGTTTCAACTGAACCAATTTAATTTCAATTAAATTATTAATTAATTCCTATTATCGAAAAATTTCAAAAATCCTGAAAATTTTCTAACGCCTTAACTCTTCGAAAAATTTCGCCAGCACCTCCTTTGTACTGGTCAATAGGTCAAACTCCAACTCGCCTCTCTGGGCCATCTCCATCCCCAAAAGAAAATCAAACAGCCAAGCGGCTTGCCTATTCGGCTCATCAAAATCTCATACCCAATATATATAATAAACTGGTACCTTTTTGTCGGCATATCATTATATCCTTTCCACCTGTTATCAATTCAGCGGATACAAGGGTTATCCCAATCAAATCCCCATCTTCTTTTATCCACGACACAACCATTCGCTTATATCCTAAGTCGAATTTTATTTCAAATTCGAGTTCCATTCTCGATTCCAAACTCTTTACTTGATTATCAAGTTACACTTCAAATTTGAATCCCCCAAACCCAATTTGTCTCGATATCATTCAAATTCAATCTCAGTTACCACTTTACTGGCTTTACTTTTAATTCAAATTTTCTTTCACAAATTTCAGTTAAATTTGTTTTTAATTCAAACAGTCTTTCCCTGGGAGTTTTTAAACAGTTTACTCCTTTCAAAAATTAAAATTTCCCTTTGAACATGTCACTGAGCCCTTAATTAATATTCCATTAGTTAAATCACTTCCCTATTTCTTAATCAATATTTGTTAACCAAATATTTTCAATAACCCTATTGGCCCTTTTTGTTATTTGGAAAACATTTCCGAATATCGTCTTCCTTTATTTTCTAAACTTTAGAAAATATATGCTATTTATAATTGGAAAATATTCCAATTACTTATCTCTTTTCTGATCTCGTTTATTTCTATACTTAGGAAATATTCTTTATTATATTTCCAAGCTTACTTTTATTTGGGTTAAAACGGATGTTGTGTAAAACATCATTATGACAATCCAAATACCATATTCAACTAACTCTTATTCAACATTGATCTTCGAGCCTGAAATCTTACCATTTATTTGTTAATAATGAAATTAATCAAGTTGGGGTATAACTACCTCTCAGACCTTGACTGAATAACATTTATAACGTCAAAACAGATAAAACTACTTACTCGAATAATCAATACCATACAACTACTGATTCTCTTTTAAACACATATAAACTTTCTCTTCTATTCTTTCGAGATTTTATTCCTAGTCTTCCTTTTTGATTATACTATTCTATTTCTAAGTTCATTTCCTTATCGACTTCTATATATATCGATACGTTGATTTCTAACTATCAAATTATCTTAAAAATATTCTATCTCCTTAAATTCCCGGAAAAATTCGCCATAACCTCCTTTGTACTTGGAGCATCGGGATATTTCAAATAGCCTCTCATGGCCCTTACCAATCCAAAAGAAAAAGAAAAAGCCAAACGGCTAGCCGATACAGCGCATAAAATCTCATATATGAATTGAATACATACCTTTTCGTCGAGCATTCTATCTATATACCTTCATACCTTACCCATACCTATCTCATGTATATTTATACTTGCCCAATCTATTTTAACTATACCTGATCGTTTTAACTCAATTCGCTAATTAAATTTTGTTGATTTACTCCTTTAGTCTATTTCACTTTTATATTCGAACATGATATGTTCAAATATATTTTAACTTGCTTACATCTAATTTGAACTCCATTCTCAACTTACGCTTCATATTCAATTTCGAATATAAATCCTCAAATCCCCTTTGAATGCTATATTCAAATTCCATTTGAATTCTATTTGAATCCTATATTCAAATTCCTTTTTAACTCTATTTGAATTTTCCTAATTCAAATTCTATTTATATTTCATATATTTAAACTCCTTTTGAATTTCTATATTCAATTTGAATTACAAATATTCAAATTCCTTTTCAAATCCTTTATTCAATTTCTATGTCACTTCTCTTATTCAAATTCTATTCGATTTCTCTTATGTCAAATTCTATTCGATTTCTATATTCGAATTTCCTCTATTCAAATTCTATATCTAAATTTTCATTTCAAATCTCTTATTCAAATTCTATATTTGAATTTCGTTTCAATTTTCTTATTCAAATTCTATATTTGAATTTCATTTCAATTCTATTTGAATCTTCTATATTCAAATTTCAAATTTAATTCTATTTGAATCTTCTATATTCAAATTTCATTTCAAACTATTTGAATTCTATATTCAAATTTCATTATTTAAATCTTCTTTATTCAAATCTCATTTGAATTTCTATATTTAAATCCCCTTTGAATTTTCTTATTTACATTCTATGTTTGAACTTCCTTTATTCTAATTCCTTTTCAAACTTTCTTTATTCATTCTTTACATAAGTCTCGATTTCAATTCCTTTTGAAATCGATATTTCTACCTTAGGAAAATAGATTTCCCTTTCAATTTCACACTTGTATTTTTATTTCTGAATTATCCAATGATAATTCTCTTCACTTCATTTATAAACTTCGTTTATAAAAGAACTTTTTATAAACTTCGTTTTTAAAGGAACTTCTCGTTTTATTTCTTTTAAAACAAGTTAGTATTTCAAATCTATTTCAAAATTCAAATTCTATATTTTAAATCCCATTTTGAAATTCAACACAACTTGTCTTTCCCAAAACAATTTCAAAACAGTATCTCTGGTAGTAATTCGTCACTTACAACTCGAAAATGAATACTGATGATGCAGCTGTCATCATCAGAATCTATTTTCCAGCGATCGAAGTGAGTTCAATACTATAAAACCATTTCTAAACATTTCCACTTGGAAATCCATTTCAAAATATAATTCACACTGCTTGTAAAACAATTTAAAATCTCCCAGGATCTTAAATTTTCCTTATTTTCAATTCAAATCCATTTACAAACCCTTATCCAATTTTCCAGAGTTTTAACTTCAATTTCTTGTTTAAAATTCAGATTTAACTCATCTGATTTCACGTATTTCACTTATATGAATTCTGATTGGTTATTTACATAACCATTTAATTTATAATCTTGCTCGATTATAATAACAACCAATATATCCATTATATTATAATTTTGATATATATATATATACACCTTCTCTATATCAAGATATACATTGGGTAAACTTATTTTAATTTACCCTCTTTTCAAAACATATCATGTCGACCCATCGTATTCAAGTGTTTACAAAATCCCTACCGATACAGTGGATCAAACTGATCGACCAGAACCCATAAACAACTCAACCAATGAATCTCCACAATATAAAACAATTTTTTTTATCAATAACAAATACGCTCACTCGTATATATATACTCAATCTCAGTCTAGGGTATTACTAACCCTATCTCTACCGAGTCACGCCACAGAGCCAAGTAATTCCTAACTTAAGCTCTGATACCAACTGTAATGACCCGGATTTTCGGCGACTTTGGTTATCGACATAAGCACGATGTCGATAACCAAAACATCGAAAAATCCTGGTAATTAGTGAAAGAAATTAGAGGGTGAGAAAAGATAAGATAGAAACTTAGAATAGAAGAAGAAGAAGAACACAACATCAGAGTAACACGAATCTCACAGCGGAACGAATAACATATAACAGATAACATATCTTGGAAATAAAAGATTTATATGTATATAATAACATTATCAGAGTACATCACTTACAACACAGCGGAAATAACTATAGCTATATGATCCTGAAGCCTCCTGCTCCAGCTCTTCCAGTATATCTGTAAATCCCGACTACTTGACTGCCCATACAAATTTAGGCACCCAAGAGTTTGGGGAAAACAACAAAATAAACTCCGGGTCAGTCATGGGACTGGTATGAGTAAAACAGTTTAAAAACAGTTGAACAAGTAAATGATATCTCATAAGACCACGCCGCATAACGGAACGGGTTTTTCCCTTATGAGAATCCAAAATATCTTTATATCAAAAACCTTTTGATATTATAATAATGTCTATCAACCACAGTATATATATAATCATCTAGCAGAAACGCTTTCATCTCACGTTCTACATATATAGTATACAATCAAAACCGCAAGCACGTATTGCGTAATGGATTTCCAACTATGACAAGGTATGGAACCACCTTTCGCTCGTGTAGAGAGGAATACACTGGGTTCAACAAGAACATCTTGCAACCCGGCCACACATGACCGACCACTCATTTCGCTTGAGTGTATCGAATGTATATCACCAACAGTTGGGATCAGCAACCGTTTCCCGAATGGGACAGCATCAACAATAGATTTTTAGAAATGAATGAAACTCTAGATCAGGTGATTATACACCCTACTTCGGTGCGACCGACTTAGCCATGTTGCCTGCCCGATTTCTGTCATTTACCGGATGTGAGGCTAGAAGCTACGCTTTATCATCACACCAGATTCACTTTGAATGCCACATCGTCAAATCCATCAAAACACTGATTGACGTCCTCAACCATACATTATGCGTTAGCTAAAAGAAGTTTCCTCCTCCGCTTCCACTCTTGGTACGGTTGGAGAAATCAATATACGTGATCGTCTGGAAATACTCTGTCAGACATCCATCCATACAAGTCATCCAGGAACAGGATGAACCGAAGGCACTATTCTGTAAACAGGATAGCCCTTGCATAACTCCGTCTTCAATTTCCTTTGGCATATATGATTCGCAACGGTTATGCCAATACAGAGTGGTTCTTCGGATAATAATCCAACCGGTCTCTCCATATTAACAACGTTAAAATGGTCAAAACTTCGATAGTCTGTGATTTAACTATCGAATAAAAATAGGTGTGCAAACAATGATATTATTTCCAAATGGAAATTATATCGATCAAACATCATTCAACATTCATCTCTTTAGTTCATTAATTTACTTATCTACTGTTTCCCTACGTTCAATATTCCTTATTTTCTAAATTGGGAAAATACACGTTATTAATAATGGAAAACATTTCCATTTCTTGTTTTCTTTATTAGAAAACATTTCTGGTTTCTTATTTGGAAAACATTTCCAAAGCTTCTTCATTGGACTTAGACAGATGTTTAAACAAACCATCGCGATGCCAACTCAAACCATTTCCTTTACTGTCGAACCTTAACTATTCCTTAGTTAAAAATGAAGCCAATCAAGTTGGGGTAGAACTACCTCTCAGACCTTAACTGAACAACATTTCTAACTTTGAAATAGGCAAAGTTCACTTTATATCCCTTTTACTATCTTCCTTACTTAACCCTCCTTCGAATAACTATATTCGATTGACTCTTATCAATTAACTCTATTGGACTAACCCCTATCAATTAACTCTATTGGACTAACACTATTTGATTAACGCTATTGATTTACTCATTTCACTTACTCTTTTCGAATAAACTATATTCGATAATTCCTTTTACTTTCTATTCGAATAACTATATTCGATTAACTCATTTGCTTCTATTCGAATAATTATATTTGATTTAACTCATTTGCTTCTATTCTAATCGATTAAACTAACATCGATTATCTCCTTTCAACTTTATTCTCTAATCGATTAACTAACATCGATTAACTTCTTTTAACTTTATTTCTAATCGATTAACTAACATCGATTAACTTCTTTTTAACTTTATCACTAATCGATTAACTAACATCGATTAACTTCTTTTAACTTTATTTCTAATCGATTAACTAACATCGATTAACTCCTTTTTAACTTTATCACTAATCGATTAACTAACATCGATTAACTTCTTTTGATAAACTACGTTTTCCGTTACAACTATTTCCCTTTTTTAACGTTTACTTACCGTTACAAATATTTCCTATTTATAACTTCTATTTACCGTTACAAATATTTCATATTTATAACTTCTATTTATTTTCTAAATAAATATTCCTTTTCTATTTCTATTTATTTTCTAAATAAATATCCCTTTTATAAAACCGTGTTCGTTTTATAAATATTTCCTTTTATAAAATCCTGTGATTTTATAAAATTCCTTTATTTCAATATACATTGAAATAAATTCTTTTTACATCCCAGGGTCTTTTATGATATTTAAAATATCGAATAAAAATGATCAACATCATTCCAACACCCATAATCCATAACAGATTATATAACACATCATATATCACAATATATGAAAACAGTAAAATAAATGTTGAGGAATCCAGTTGGATGGATTCCTCCAACCTGTTTCCCTGCATCACAGATGTTAAACAATATAGATAACATCACTTTCAGTTCCATATGATATACTCTGTACACAGAATCAATATAGAAAATTTAACTAACTGACTAGCAGTTCAATCAAACAGTCAACATACAGTATCAGCCAATATCTAACAGTTCTAAAAATATAACATGAAATTATAAACTGTTCAGAGTTAGTGAGATTTACTCACATTGGACGATCATCGTTAATAATGATAACCATCGCTTGATTTGATTCGGACAATTTATTTCGCCATAAATTGTAACGAACACCAGTCCACTCCCGTTCTGTCCCATTGTGACGCTCCCGTCCATACGATCCCAGCGTGACTGACTGTTCGAAATTTCTTTGAACCCGGCCCATCTTCATTACATAAGAACCCAACCCGCTACCACATAACCCTCCTTCTTCAACTTCCCATTGACATTTCGAACCGCAGCGACTCCACTATTTATCCCCCATGAAAACCGTATTCTTTTTGCACCAAACAAATACCCAAAACATAAATCAATTTCTTTCTGGTATCAAGTCTCATCTTTTGCTTATGTTACATTACCAACTTCACACTCCAGTATTACAAAACCAATGGCCGATAGCAGTTCTCCTGCCCCATTCTATCTTCCTCGCCTCTCTACTAACTCAAAAACAAATACCATCGGCACCATCCTCTTCGAACTCTCAACGCGATTATCCCCACTTAGAAGGGATAAGAACTTCACAGAACCACTCTCGTACCTTTTCATTCCATTCCGAAAATTCAGAACAAAAATTCAGACCAACTTCTTTTCTAACTATCATTTCAATGCAAATACAACACAGCAAAACTTCAACTCCTCCTCTACAGTTCATATTGCGTCTTTCCCAGATAAATACACATCCTCCTGTACAAAACTCGATGGCCACTTCCGTGTTACTAAGCCACCCGCACTCCCTCTTTACTCTGTTAAACTTTGAATACAAATCACCATTGAACTCCCCATTAACATCTCCACCTCGTCGGCCACTCCTCCTCCAACTCGCACAACTCCAAGGATTTGTGTTGAGACTTTCAACTCACGGCATACAGTCAAAGACGCGACATTTATTTTCTTCAAAACCCATGAGAAAATTTCAGATGATGCTAAAACTACTTACAAACTCAAATCCAACGGTCGTCCTTCACTCCGTTGCTCCATCGAGAAGAAGTCTCGGATCTTGGAAAGAAGCACACACGCTGCCCTATACCCAACAAACAAAAAAAACATTCGAACTCCCTCGAAACCCAGACGAAATCGAAGAGGATGATACCACGATCTCATATATATTTATCTCGTGATTTAATGCTTTTTATAGGAATTGTTTTGATTTTTACTTGGGATGGATTTCACGTTTTCACAAATTTAGAACTGGCGGTCGAGCTCCTGTTGGCTTCGAAAAATGAAACGCTAGGGTTAAAGAGTTAAAGGTGTATTTATAGTATGGCGGTTAGGTAATGTGAGTGGCTGAGAAGGGATGGAGCGTGGCTTGTTTTAGATCAAGGAATATGTTAGGATATTTGTTTCGGTTTAAAAGATTTTGGTCATCACCTTTTACAAAACTTCGTCAATTACGAACTGCTATAGACAGAGTTGATCATACCATTGTGACGACCAACGTACCACGATCCCAAAGATATAATAATACCGGTAGGTGGACTCATATTTTGAAAATTCAAAAATGTTGGTTTCAGGGTGCGAAATACTTCAAATAAAAAGTCGCTTATTAAATTAATTAAAAATTACAGTAAAATTCTAAAAATTAATTTATCGTTATGTCTCAAAAGAACCTCGTCTAAATTCAAACCCGATATTCAAATATATTGAAAAACCCTTTTATAACGTAAATAAAGCGTTGCGAATTATAAAGGAATTCCACAGCGACTTTTCTAAAATTTGATTTGGACATAAATCAAAATCTACACGACGAAATCCCGATTTTTCTCTTCCACTAAAAAGATATACTCCACCAGCTCCATACGTTTCTTGTTTCACAGAAATCCGGCTTAAAACGAATCCTGTACATTCAGTTGAAGTTCGAATCGCCAAATTACGAACTGCAGCGCCAATTCGAGCTCGTTTATAATTATATTATAAACTATACGTTCAACTGTCGACGATTGAATATATTCGTTATTCAAATTCAATTCCAGGCCGAATTAAATATCACAGATGATCCGGTTCACACCATATCGCCATTTCAGCCAATTCTGATTATTTCAGAATTAAATATATTATTTAATTTATTATTTTAATTAAATAATCACCATTATTAAATTCCACGACCATTAAATTCACTAACCCACCATTTATACAATTAAATAAGTTAATCATAATACCCCTGCCAATGCGGGTCATTACAGAATAACTTTTTACAAAAGGAATTTGAAATTTTTAAGACTAATATATATTCCAAATTTGAAATTGCTGAAAATGAAAATTTGGTGAAAAGTGGTTTGATTTTGAAAGAACTTGAAAATGAGATTGAAAAATCCAAGAATTTTGAGTCTAAAAAGCAAAAACAATTTGAACTTGAAATTTCTGAATCCTAAACCAAAATTAAATTGCTTGAAAATGAGAATTTGGTTTTGAAACAGTCCAATGCTGAACAGAAGATCGCTTTAAATAATTGCTCAAATTTACTCAAAGAAAATAGTGATCTAAAATCCAAAATTCAACGATTAGAATCAACTTTGGGTAAATTTTCTAATGGGGAAAAATCATTGAATGTGCTGTTACAAAACCAAGTTTCTATTGGAAACAAATCTGGTCTTGGCTTCGGGAAAATTGATGTTTTTGGAAAACAAAATTCAAATGATTTGAAAAATCCCTCAAACTGCTTTGGAAAGAACTACTTAGAAAATTTGAACACTGAAAATTTCAAAGGCCCTTTGAGTCAAAACTGTGATGAGAAATCGTTTTATAATAAACAATTTAAACATTCTTGGATCCCAAAAAATAAAATGGGCTTTGTCAAGTTCAAACAGATTTGGGTTCCAAAGGATACAAAGATAGATTCGAATGGATTATTATACAAACAAGTCTGGGTACCAAAATGTGTGAATAAAATTGTGAGTGGTTTTGCAAATTTTGTTAGACCACTTGATTCTATAGATTCATAGGTACCGAAGGATGGCTAAGGAACTACTGTGCTAAAAAGAAATTTGAAATCAAGCTGGTTTGTACTTTTGTATCATTTACAGTTCCTTCTGCCAAGATCTGTTGAGTTAGAGATTCGGTTTTACATTGGATTCTGGTATGATCTCTAAACTCACCTTTGTATGTTTTTTTCGGTTTTTTTTCCGGTGTTTATTCCTTCCTCCATACCTTCTTTTTTCCTTCAGTTTTTTGTTGATTCATCACTGCCATATTTTGTTTGTTTCTTTATGGGCTTCATTAACTTCCAATTGCAGAATTCATGTTTTTTTTCTCTGGAAATTTGCTTCTCTTGAATAGAACTCTGATGTTTTTTTAATTATTTCCAGATATTGTATTTAAACTTGTAAATATCTGCAATTGTTTTGAAGTTTAGTTTTCTGATTTCTGAATTCATAACAGTGTTGATGCATTCTTGTCATATCTTGAACACTGTTAATTAGAAATCTAAATTCTTGAAGATCTGAAAATCTGATGAAGATTCACACACCACTGCTGTTTTGAGTTTCTTCCAATTCATTTTAGAAAAGCTTGAAATGTTATACTCATTACAGCACACTGTTACTTCTTAGTTGTGATAATTTCATTGATTTTCAGATTGGCTTGGATATTTTTTGATCTGTCTTGAATCATTTCTTATACCTTGGTATTCACTGTTAATCATGATCATCTGGTTTAGATTTTTTGTTTGTTTGAGATCATTTGAAAATTTTGATATGTTGAATCTCACACACCTCTCAGATCTGAAATTATTAACTCTGTGTGATTGATTCATTGTATCTTATGATCTACATCGATTCAAAGTGATTTCAAATAAATAATTTTTATTTTTGGATCATGAATATGTCATCAAACTTGATGTGAATATTCTAAAAAAAATTCCTTGTGCTTGTCAGAAATACTTATGAAAAATTCTTTGAAAAAAAATGGTCGTAAATCTCTCTATTATTTCATGATTATTTGATTTAAATGTTTGTTTGTTTAAAATCATTTGAAATTATTGATTTGTTGAATCTCACACATATCTGAATCTGAAATATAATTTGGTGTGATTGATTCATTAAATTCTGATATTTTCATATTCCTTCAAATGATTTAAAATAAACAATATTTTTAAATCTGGGATTATGAATCATCTTTTGTGACCATCTGAAACTTTTGTGAAACATTTTCTGACAATTCTACTATGATATTGACTTCTGTGCTGCTCTGATACTGTCTTTGAAAAAAAATGTTTTCAAATAACTGCTTGTTTTTTACCGCTGCTATGATAGATGAAATTTATTTGCTAGTCTTGTCTGCTTGGGCCTTGTGATCGATTTTCAATTTGTTCGTGAAATCCTTGTTTATCTCCAGTGTGATTATAATCCTCATTAATAGGGACACCAAGTGGTATTGGAAGTGTCTTATATTTGTCTCACCCATCTGTACTTAGATTCAAATCTTCACCATGTATAAATCCACACACTCTTTTTACCTTGTACACATTTTTCCCTCTTGTCGTGTATAGATCAGCATATTCCTCTTGTAATTGATTTTCAATTTTAGAATTATTTATTAATTATTCATATAGAAATTGAAATCAATATCAAAATTGAACTATATTTATAATTCATAAAAATAATTATCAGATTTTGAAATTGTGATGAATTGTGACTGCATTATATTTCACAACAAGAGGAGATTTTAATTATATTTTCATGATGGTTGAACATTTATTATAATGTCTTTGAACTGGAAATTATTTCAAGACCATCTTCATCCGTCTGTCATCCATTATGATTTTATATTGATGTGGAGAGGTTAATATTCTATAAAATTATTTTTGAATAAACAGTGGAAATATTCGTGATAGAAATGGGACTACATTATTTTTCAGAATTAATGATAATTGAAAATTTTCAATAATCCCGGTACAGTCGAGCACATTTCATAATATGATTAATTTAGAAATTTATTTCACAGTCCATCTCTGTACCTACCACATTTCTATCATCCATATTGGTTTTGTATACCGAGGAGTTTTACCTTTTTAAAGCTGAAAATAATAAATATAATTAATAGTGTGTCTCTAATCTCATTTAAAAATCCAAGCTCTGGTCATGCATGGTTATGAGACAACTTATAATTTAAGCTGTGACTGACCTCATTTAAAACACCAAGCTCTGGTTATGCGTGGTCAGTGTGCTCTTAAATAAAAAATAAATGAAAAGGAAAATGTGCTATAAATTGAAATAATTTTGAAATTCTCCTCTGTGTATAAAAACCAGCCTATCAATCCATCTTCTAATCTGTGAAATGTGTTGAAATCTTATGACGTATTATGATTTGTTGATTGATAGGGATTTGGATTTGAGATTATACGATTTTATCACTTAAATTGAATTATTAATTATAGTCCATATTCGTCACTATTTTTTAGCTCCATTTTTATAAAAAAAAAATTAAATAATTGAAAAATATTCATATTTCTATAACTCTCCCCATTTTATATAAATTTCATCGTAAATATGTCATTCACTACAATGTGAAATATGCAACCTGTTCTCAGTTTATTATGATTTTTGTTTGACTGATTGAGATTTATGATGACCGTTCTTACTCTTAACCTAAAGTTATATTGTTTAGTCATTATTCATCTATATTTTAAATTTTGAATCCTTTTGATGATAACAAAAGGGGGAGAATGGGACGAGATTTTGATTTATGAGTGAACTTTTTATAGATATTCTTATAGATATTCTTGATTTACATTTTATAGACATTCTTGTTTTTGAATTTTCAATTTTTCACTCATGCACACTTCTAGGGGGAGTTACTGTTGTAGGGGGAGCATTCAAATAGGGGGAGTAATACATTGTTTCCACACACATTTATGCTCAAAATCTTATATTTGTTTGTCATCATCAAAAGGGGGAGATTGTTGTATATAACGGGGTTGTATACACAATTATATGATTTTTGTTTGATGATAACAACCAAATATATGTTATTATATATGTGTTTGTAACTATACTGTTTTAATATATACATCATAGGCAGGAATATAATATTTATATTTAAATAGAATACGACAATACACGAATCCAAATATTCAATAGTATTTTATTTAAATATAATATTTTATTTCAATATTTAACAGTACAGATTAACAACTCCACTATTTGCTCAAATTCTTTGAAATACAATTCATTCACATACAATTCATTTTCACATTGAATCAATATACAGACACTTTGGCATATACACTGACACATATACATTCTCTGACTCTTCTTATCTTCAATCTTCTGTCTTCACAGCCTTCTGTCAGTCCAGTCATCATCTTCATACCTGTCATATACAGAAACACACACAGTATCTGGAACAGAAATAATATTCTAAATTCTAGCAGATATAATTTTTTTAAAAAAAAATTATTTGCCTCAGAATTCTGGTGTGTTTCGCATCATTTTTCATGACTTGGTCTGATTTATATAACGATCAATCTGTGTCTAGACAGCTTGTGATATTTACAGTGATACACTGTAAATACCACAAGGCAGACAGTATGTATATACGATGCAGGGGCATGAAAATTTTCCTGAATGGCTGCATATACGCACGTGTATAAATACACACGTGTGCACTGCCTCGCCAATCAGTGTGAAACTGAGGAGTAGCCACGTGGACCATCTCAACTCAGTGCACAACAGTGAAATAAAAGAGTCGCAAGAAATGTTCAAACTTCAAATATGGCCAAGCATAAGAAAATGTATGCAAGCCAACAAATGAAAAAGTCAAAGTGCACAAAACAAGTTTCAGTAAAACTCAAAGTGAACACAAACAAACATGATCAAAACACAAATGAATCAACATATACATGGTGAAAATATGAAGCAGCATACATATGGTAGAGCTCAAGAATGGTAATACACAGCAAGTTCAAACAAAAGTGCATGGTGATACAAGCATGAACAATGTAAGAAGTCTCATTGCAACAAGTCAACATGGTCAAGCCATCTACAAACAAGACAGCAGCAAAGTGATATAGGCAGCCCAATATAAATGGCAGAGCACAAAAACATGTTCACTTTTGTATGGGACCAACTTCAATATCAAACCATGGTAAAATGCCAATGTTCAAGAACAGTTCAGCAAAATTGAAGCAAACATTCAAAACAAAATGACATGTACAAGAATGATCAACACAAATGAAGCAGCATGACCATGTTAAGTTGCGCATGGTTAAAGATGTTCATGCAGCAATGCCAAAGTGTTTGCATGAGGCACAAGAATTTCAGCAAATCATATGCACAAATATATATATATGGACGCATGGACGAGTCTATATGTGATCAATTCAGTTTCAATATGGAGCAAAGAAAAACAAACAAAGTTGTCGTCAAATTGTTCGAAAGCATGTGCATGGTGGAGCACATCATAGGTGCTCATATACAAAGCTCAGGTCGATGACATGTAGCAAAAGAGTTAAAGACAGAGAATGGTCAAGTGAGCATGCAGCAAGGAAGAAGAAATCATACTAGTCATATGAATGAGCACGACATAAAAATCTCACTTAATATATTTGGCAAGTGCAAGGTTTTTATTTCCAGAAACACAAGAGAAATCAATTTGCAAATCAAAGAATTAATTCCAGAAATGGAATAAATCATGGAATTTTTTTTGACAAGTTTTGTTGGTTCAAAATCAATTCTGCATATTTTTTGGCAACCATTTATTTTCAGAAACCACTGAAATTCAGATGCATGCTTTAAGAATTCTTCAATTATTTCAAAGACATTTTTGGAAAGATATGAAATTTAATATGGAAATCATTCCTTGAAATTCACTGAGAATACATTCTCTTTATTGGGCAAAAGTCGATTCACAGAAATTTCTCAAGTCTTTTTTGGCAAGAACAAAATGTTCAAAGGAAAAACACAGTGAATTTTTTTTCTATGGCAAGAAATCATTTTTCTTTTGTTTCCAGTAATACTAAAATTATTATGGCAAGAAAATCACATTGCAAGGGGCCAAAAATTTCCAAAGATCACTCTGCATTCACGGCATGATTTTAATCAAGGGACCACAAATTTATTCAAGGAAACATATTCCAGGAATCTCGCAAATACATGAAAAAGCCATGGAATCAAAAAGGGAAAGCAAAACAATCAGATCGAGCCATTATCGTGAAATCAGAGTGTAGGGTTTCTAATTTTTACCCTATATAACAATCACCAATTCATCACAAGCAAGGGAGATCGAACCCACAAAAATCAACTTAAAAATTCAGAAAAATCAATTTTAAATCAGAAGGAACTCATATATTATTCTGGAGATTTTCGATCGCAACAAGTAACCCCAAATCAGTGGGACGAAGAGCATCAGCACGCAACCCACAAGAATAAAGAGCCAAGAAGATTTCTTTCCATATATTCAATTGATTGATATTTGGATTCAGAAAACCCTAATCCTAAATTGATCGGCCGCCATTATCTTTTTCCAGAGACAAAGGATTGGGTGAATAAAATTTGAAGTGGGCCGGCCTTGTGTGTAAAAGAGAAAAAGGATGACCCTTTTAATTTAAATTCCTAGGGTTTTGTTTTTATTTATTTTGTATTTTCCTTTTTCTTTTGTAATTGTCGTTTGTTTTCTAGTTTGTCAAACTAGGGATTCAGTCAGAGTGTTGACTGACAGTTGACAGAGTCTGTAAAATCTGGGTTACTGGTTATAGGGTTGTAATCAGGGGAAATCTGATCGAGGGAAATTTGGTCAGTTTACGGTTTTGAGCGTAGGTTAGAATAGGAGCGAGAGTCACGAGTGTACATGGTCCTGTATGCGGGATCTGTTCTATCACCTAGTAGAAACCTTAGGAATGCAGCAGTAGGCAGGATTTTGCCGAAGCTGGGTATATCTTGTGTCATTTACTTTTCTGCATTTCTATTTCTGCAATATTATGTGATCTGTGAATGTTTTAATATCCCATAATATTTGAACTCTGCGATAATTTGCAATAAACCCTATTCACCCCTCCCCCCTCTAGGGTTAATCTAGATCCAACATGTTGAACATAATAAAACTGAACTTTAGAAATATGGATGAGTGGTTTGGATTGGACTTATTTGAATTCTTTGAAAAATTGTATTTTTCTATATTAAACTAAACTAAGTTTTACTATGTAAAGTTGATATTTATTTTATTTTATCTATATTTACATCAACTATTATTTATTTTGAATTCATTTTATGTCAAATTATTTTATATAGATATAATTATCTTTAAATAGTACTATTTTGCATTATATTAACTATTTTTAATTGAAAGTTGTTCCAGTCCAAGCTACTGAATCTGAATTGTTAATATAATTTTTTTGAAATAATGATATTTTAGATATAGGAATGTGAAATCAAAATATAATTTTGTAAATAAACCATTCTATAAATATGAAATCTGAATTTTGAAATTAATCAAATATTGAATTGATTTGGAATATGGTTTACGACATTGAAACATTTGAATGTAATTACTTGAATATAAACAAATGTTATTATTATACTCACTTGTGATATTTGAATATGATTATTTGTATATAAATGACCATGGTGTGAAATAAGAGTTTGGTTGTTAAAGCGACCAATGACAGTATTGTCATTCTCTCTGTCAATATCGATATTGATTTAACAATTGTGCACATGGTGGAGAATCCAGAATAAGGTTGATTGGTTTGGCGAACGCTACTGAACGAAGTAAGAGAACAATGATGGATAACCTTGACCTTCGGGTCATATTTAAAATGACTAAAACGGGAGTTATACTATGATTAATATATGCAATACCTCATATCGGATGCACTTCCTCGCACTATATCTATTACTTTGTTATTTGATTAGGGCCCTTTGATTATGGGAGTGTGTTTCAAGGTGGGTGGTAGTTAGGGTTATGCATTATCACCAGTCTGGGAGTGCAACTAGTAAATATTACCCTAGGTATTGCCTCGCATGCCTTATCAGATTATACTGATCGTCTGTAACGTATCGTATTTTTAGCAATTGAATAATTATTTTTTTAATTATTAAAATATTGATTTGGAGATATCGATAATTTGAGTTAAATAATTTTGATTATTTAATTAGTGGAATAATAATTTGATTTCCGAAAGTAGTCAGAACTAGGTGAACTGATAATATTTTATGAATCGGATAATTTAAGATATTTAATCGGGTTTATATTTGAGTTATAATAACGAATATATTTTTAAATGATGGTTGAACATATTAATTATAATATAAATTATAATCGAGCTCATAACGTCGCGAAAGTTTGTAATATTTAGTTTTGAACTTTAAACGACTATACAGGATTCGTTATAAGTTGGATTTCTTCGAAACAAGAAATGTTGGAATCTATTAAACTGTTTTTTTCTAATGGAAGTGAAAAATTTTGATTTCGTGTTGTAGATTGTATATTATGTTCAAATCAAATTTTCAGATAGTCGTTATGGAATCGTTTATAAACCATAACGATATATTTAATTACAGTTAAATATTGGTTTCATTTTCGGACAAGATTTTAGAGACGTAGTTATAATTTAATTTATAGAATTTTTACATAATTTTTAATTTGGAAAATAAGCAACTTTTCATTTAACGGATTTTGCACCCTGAATCAACGTTTTTGAATTGCACAAAATAGGCTAACTTGTCTATTTTATTATATTTTGTGATCGTGGCATATCGGTCGACACAATCGTATTTTTATTTCAGTCTGTAGCGTTCGTACATGAATATAATTGCACGTAGCGGGGTATGTGCTTAAACTAGTTCAAAGTTTGGAATTGTTCATTCTTGGAATTTTAGATTATCGAGTTTCTTTTACCTTACCCACCTCCAAGTAGCTCGTGAAAATAGTGACAACATTATACTAGCAGTAGTTGTTTAAAACATCACCAAAACAGGTTCTGTTTAAAATGTAAAAATGCATAAATTAGAACGAAGTCTAACTATATAAAAGCATACTGTCAGATACTCTCATATGAACTAACAGATGCCAGCTACACAAAAATAAATCAAATAAATAAAAATCAGCAGTGTTGTTTCAAATCATAGTCGCCCTATAACTACAGCTATGGAAGGGCGTTGTTCTAATTGTCTCCTCAGCTATAAATATCGAAGCCTTCGTTCTCTGATTCAGTTTCCAGAAAAGAAAAAAAAGAAATGCTCCGCTCTGCTTTTGACTCCACCCAGTTCTGGCAAACCCTCTAAACAAATTAATGATTAATCAACCACCGTAAAACCAGTCTCGCGCAGATCTTCTCTAAGTCAAACTCCGTAATAGTTTTTCTCAGTCTTCCTGGAAGCTTTGCATATAAAGTTTGGGAAGGGAATAGGGTGTTAATGCGTGGAACGGTGTGCGTGTAAATGCATGAAACAGAAGGGAGCATAATGTTCGAAATAGCTTGGTGTTTGAAATTGCGTTGTAAGTCATGTGCAGGCAGTTCAATGCTTGGAGAGAAGGGAGTACATTGAACTATGGTTCGGTGTTGAAAAATGTAAAGTAGAGAAGAAGAGTTTGAGTAGGAGCTGCCCTAAACGATGGTAGAAGTGGAGGAGATGGAGTCTGTGGTGGAAACCGATTGTTATGACCTCAAACTCCCGTGCCACGAAAGCAAGGATAATCAGTGGAATATACCAAATAAACAATAACAACAGAACAGAAATATAGAATTACACCAGATAATGTACATAAAATTACACTATAAATAATGTCAACATCAGAGTAACACAGCATAACATGATCATACATAGTACAGAATACAGTTACAGCATAATATAAAATGCATACAGCGGAATCAAACATAACATACATAATGAAGTCCGAACATCATAATAGAAATGATAGAATCCATCTTCAGCTCCATAGCTATCCAGAATGAACCGGCTAAAACCTGAATATAAGGCTGCCCGTGTAGAAATAAGGGGCACCCGAGTTTGCAAAGTGAAACAAACTACGAGTCAGTCGTGGGACTGGTATGAGAAATCTACTTAACTTATTTAACATTAAGGTCAATCATAGGACCATGCCGCTAACACGGAACGGGTTTTCTCCATTGGAATGCCAGTGCATAAAAAAAGTAAATCATTTAAACATCGCAATGCTTTTTACAAAAATGAAGCCATTATAAGACTCGGGTCCCATCACAAAATGCAACACAAGCCGAAGGATAGAGTTTTACCTTAAAATGGCTAAAATATGCTTGATACGTATAAATCAAAATCATTTGATATTATTACTAGTGCATATAGGTTTCAAAAACAATTTCAATCATAATGCATCAATCATAGACGACATGAGCGTCCCATGCCACTATGCCGCTATATATAGGTTTACAATCAAAACCACAAAATGTCATATTGGAAGTTGGATTTCCATCATGAACCAAGGCAAGGGATCGTCCTTACTGAATTTGAGACAATCTAACCTACCATTATCTCAGGTTACAGTCGCAACCGCACCTACGATCTTCAGGGTCTGTCCTCTCTTACGTTCGAGGATTGATTATTCCTGAACAATATGTTTCCCTTCCCTATAGGGCGTAAATGAGCCAGATGACTCAATATCCATTGGATCTGTAGTAACCGATATATCTGAGGTATCTCGCTTTCCATCATTCGCATAAGTAAAAATGCCTGGGCTCCATACATGACACCACTTCTAGCTAGAAAGAAATGCATGTCATCAATGCAGTCCTTCATCCCGTTTCTAAATCATACCGGGGTGTGAAGCTCGCGAATTAACGTCATACACAACGCTATGCTATATTAAAGTCGTGCTTTTATCATCAACCACAAGGCTCCGCTTTTCAACAAAAGCCTTGATCGCTTGCATCTCAGCATGCCACATTGACATTTCATTCCATGCGACTGATGTCTATCGATATATAACCTCTGAGCTCGTACGTCTCAGAGAAGGGTGTTAAGAAAGAGAATAAATTCTCCGTCGCCAAACAGATATATATTTAATAGAAATCAATCAGCACAGAATAAAATATAACGTCAGACACACATCCATTTACTAGTTCGTTTTGGGTCTGAACGAAAACGGAGGCACCTTATTCCTCATCCCGTATGTCCAATACAAGAGAGAGGCCCTCGCACATCCGGACAATCAACAAATACGTCCGGACTACTACAACTGTAACCCCTCTTGGGAGCTAACCGATCCAGGGCATCAGTAATAATCCATTCGATGTGAAGATCACCGATTTAGCACCGTCTTCATATCTTCGACTTTAATCGTCGATCAATTATTTGAAATGAGAATTAACTCGGCTTTTTCAAATAATTCACGTATACGTAGAATTCAAACCAATCCTTTTCCATGGTTAAATTATTCGACATTCACTTTTCAATTCAATATAATAATTTCATGACAAATACGTCTAACCATCAGAATATCCAATAAACCAAGTATAATAGGTTTTTTCCATTCCATATCATATAATATTTTATAATGATTTTTCGCTATTTTTATATATATAAAAATAGCCCATTTTTATCGAATGACGTTTCAGGTCATTCGATGGCACTAGCGCTGCTCTCGTCCAAATTTGAATTAGACATTCTGCAAAATCTAACCGTTGGATCTTAATGAATTTTATATCGTTGGAAAGATCTCTCCAAAGCGAACCAAACGGTTCCGGTTTCAGGAAAATCCGACGGTCAGATCTCCCATAATAATCGTTTAAAATTACGATTTCAAAACGCGAACTATAGCGTCGTTATTCATTTTATTTTAATTATATTTATATATATAAATATAATTAATTTGATGATTTCAAAACCGTTTTCACTTCAAAAATTTGGCTAACGCCTTTAAATTTCAAAAAAAATCGCATTAACCTCCTTTGTATGGGGAGGGGTTTGGAAATTTATTGGGCCGTATTAGGCACCCAATAAATCCAGTATAAGCATGCACAATTTTTGATGTCCTATTCTATGCCCGAGGGAGTGTGTAAAATTACGCCAGAGATAAATCTCGTCACCTCGTCCAGTGTTGGAAAATAAATAATCCATGTGCCGTATCTAATAACTAGAGAGACGTGATTATTGTCAACTCTACACCCGTGTGGGGTTTTTATTTATTTGGCAATTTACCGTTATATTTTATTTAGTCCATATCAGTCCTCAGTTCAGCCTGTAATTCAATCATCGCCATACGAGCATCTTGCCCGTATGGTAATCTCAACCTCGTCATACAAGCTCCAAATGCTTATATGGAATATGATATGCTATATAATCAATAGTTCGTCTTCGGTTCAACCTGAAATACAGTCATCTCCATACAAGCATCTAGCTTGTATGGTAATTCCAACCTCGTCACATAAGCTTCAAATGCTTATGTGGTATATGATAGAGTACGCTATCTTCACGAAGTATGCCATGCAATGTAGTTCAAAACTAATTGTTACTATTCCATGGTGTTGTTTATAATATCATACAGAACAACCAGCACACCGCATCCAATGGAAATCACAGGAGTTTATATAATAAACGAAATTTCATAGCCAACTCATTAAGTCTTTCCTATTTGTCGGGCATGCAAATAAATTATTTACTCAACAGCTAATCCATTTTCCTGTTTAGCATATATATATATATATGCATATCTACACTAAAAATACTATTTTTAGCGAACAAATAATTACTTCCACAAATGACTATTTTTAACAGTTCATATACATGTTAAAAATAATATTTCTAATGAACAAGCATTTATTTCAACCCGTGGTTATTTTTAACACTTCATATATGTGATAAAAATAATATTTTCAATGAACAAATATTAATTTAACTCATGGTTATTTTTAACACTTCATATACATGTTAAAAAAAATATTTTCCATCAACAAATAATTACTTTAACCTTCGACTATTTTAAAGGTTCCTACATATAATAAAACGTGATTTATATTATTAAAACATTCTATTTCAAACATGAATATTTTTAGTGATTCATAAACGCAATAAAAATGTGATTTTTATTATTCAAACAATTTATTCAACATACGAATATTTTTAATGATTCATATATACAATAAAAATGTGATTTTTATTGTTCAAACAATTTATTCAACATACGAATCTTTTTAATGATTCATATATACAATAAAAATGTGATTTTTATTGTTCAAACAATTTATTCAACATACGAAATAAAAGTGTGATTTTTATTGTTCAAACAATTTATTCAACATACGAATATTTTTAACGATTCATATACACAATAAAAGTGTGATTTTATTGTTCAAACAATTTATTTAACATACGAATATTTTTAACGATTCATATATACAATAAAAATGTGATTTTTATTGTTCAAACAATTTATTCAACATATTTTTAATGATTCATATACACAATAAAAATGTGATTTTTATTGTTCAAACAATTTATTCAACATACGAATATTTTTAATGATTCATATACACAATAAAAATGTGATTTTTATTGTTAAAACAATTTATTCAACATACGAATATTTTTAATGATTCATATACACAATAAAAACGTGATTTTTATTGTTCAAACAATTTATTCAACATACGAATATTTTTAATGATTCATATACACAATAAAAACATGATTTTTATTGTTTAAACAATTTATTCAACATACGAATATTTATAATGATTCATATATTAATTTTTATTGTCCAAACAATTTATTTCAACATGACAACTATTTTATATAGTCATTTCTGCAAATATTAGCATTACAACGGCGGGATAGATAGCACTTGCACCGTGACTGGAACGGCTCCACTGCTATCCTAGGCCTTGCACCATTACAATACTTTCATTTTCCATAATATAATTCATTTTCCTAATATAATGAATTCACCACAAACAATCAACTTTGTTGCAACCACAATTAATCATGCACAATCACAACCAATTCCTACAATAGAATTCTATCAAATAAATCATCCATGGTCTGTGGACGAGGGTGCCAGGAGCTACTAAGCCCCGTCTACATCCTATATATTTTTATTTATTTATTATTGAATTTAGATAGCTCACATTGGGTTCCACTTCTTCTAAAATTGTAGAAATCTCCAAAAATTCTCTAGTCTCTTCTAGAATGTAGAAGACGTCATCACGAGTCCAATATCTCTGGTTTCACTGGATTTCTACAACATATGTTAAAGATATGATTTCTATTCTAAAATTATAATTTGCAATGATTTTAACTGTTATAAACAGTTAAATATAAACAAGTCGTATACCTTTCTGAAAAGGTTCAAAACTAGGTCTCAACTTTTCTCGAAATCCGAAGCGCTTGGAGACAATCAGGATATACCACTGCGCAGAGCTTGGAACAAGCTTTACGGCGTCAGTGGACTTGCTCAGATCGACGACAAGATGAAGTCACGGCGATGCTGCGAACGTGGCGGCTTTGGAGCGACGGATCTCGTCCAATACTGGATGATAGTTCATGAAATTGGTGTGGATTTGTAGAGGAGGGAGAGATCTACAAAAACTTCAACTAGATCAATGGGTTTTGTTGCTTGGATTGAGAGGAATCAAAGCGGGAAGAAATCAACTGCTTCCGCCGTTCATTCTGGAGCTATCGGGTTTTTTTTTCTCGTTTTTTAGAAAATAAAATAATAGAAGGAATTTTATGATTGGCCGATATTTATATAAATTCCAACAATTGTGTTTTCCTATCTGAACTCCAAATCAAACCCAATGACTGACGCCCCTAGCTAAATATCCCCATTCCGGACACAATGGAATATGTTTTGTAAGCCCATTCTACTATTTCAGTTAGTTATTCTACAAATTAAAATATAAAACATTCAATTATAGATTTGAACGTACATTTTAATTTGCCAGGGCCATATACTGATTCCGAAAATTCCAGAAAAATAAATCTATCTATGTTGGGACGGTATGGTCTCAACAAAATTAATCTTGTTGAATTTGGAGACCATTTGAAAATGGCCATTTTATGGTCGATCCAATTCAAACTGAAATTACCAAACGTGTTTTCCTTTGCCACGCTCACATATTAACTCCAAAAATTATGGAATTTCAACCCTAGCCATAAATTGACATTCCAGATCAAACCAAAGTGGTTTCGTCAAAAATGGAGGTCGTTTGCAAAATGTCTATTTTCAAGGGCTATATTTATATTAAATTCCTTAGCGACTATTCTGAATATTCAACTGGCCATAACTTTTTATTCCCGATACGAAATTTCAATTTTTCAGATTTGTTAGAAAGATATAATTAAACAAATTTAAATAATTTTTTTTTACTGAAATCCGATTTATTTTGAATCATGTACATTCAGTCGAAGTTCAAAGTTGAATTTTCAAACTGCCGCGCTATTTCAGGCTTGTTATATAATTAAAATAAATTTATTCGTTCTAACTTCGATTTAAATAAATTTTTAGTCGTTATTATTTAAAATAAATTATTTTAAATATTATAAATTCTTTAAAATAGCCAATTTTAAAATTTAAAATTGGTTCTGATTTTTCGGATTGTTACAATCTCCCCCCACTTAAAACTTTTCGTTCCCGAAAAGGAAACAACAGTAAAGTAGGAAACAAAACAAAAAATAGAATACATTGTAAATGTACCTTGCACCAGAGCTAATCAGAGATGTCCACTCTGCACTTGGGATAAGCCTGTTTGATGTTATCTTCTGTCTCCCATGTACAGTCTCTAGGATCACCGCTCCACTGCACTTTGACTAAATGAACCTTCTTGTCCCTTAGCACTTCAGTTTCTTTGCCAATAATCTTTATCGGCTCCCTTCTCACAGCTAATTTCGGAGTAATATCCAAATCTTATTGCATTTCTTCTTCGACGACCAAGTCTGGATCATGCACATGTTTACGAAGATGAGACACGTGAAATACGTCATGCTCTCCGGGAAACCAGTCAGGTAACTGAACTCTGTAAGCAAGAGTTCCAATCCTTTCTAGTATAGGAAATGGACCTATAAATCTAGGCGCCAACTTCCCTGTCTTCCTGAATTTGACTACTCCTCCCATCGGAGAAACTCTCAGATATACATAGTCACTAACAGCGAATGCTAAATCTCTTCTTCTAAAATCTGCATAACTCTTTTGTCGGCTTTGAACTATTTGCAGTCACTTCTTAATGAAATCGACTTTATCTGAAGCTTCACAGATCATACCAGGAACCAATATTAGTCGATTGCCAGATTCTACCCAACATGCGGGAGATTTACATGGTCGACCATACAATGCTTCGAATGGTGACATTCCCAAGCTCGCTTATTAGCGGTTATTATATGAGAACTCAGCCAAATGCAAGTGATCTTCCCACGATCTGCCATAATCAATAATACATGCCCGCAATAAATCTTCTAGTATATGATTCACCCTCTCAGTTTAGCCATATGTTTGAGGGTGATATGCGGTGCTAAGATTTAACTTTGTCCCCAATTCTCCCTGGAATGCTTCCCAGAATTTACTAGCGAATAGCGGATCACGATCACTAACAATACTATTGGGAACTCATGTAGTCTCACAATCTCTTTGAAATAAATCTGCGTTAGGTTTTGAGTTATTCTATTTGATCTGATAGTTATAAAATGGGTGGTCTTCGTGAAATGATCTACGATCACCCATATACTGTCATTTCCTTTCTTGGTTCTGGGCAAACAATCTATAAAATCCATGGAAATTTGTTCCCACTCCCAGTTTGGAATCTCCGATGGTTGAAAAAATCCATCGAGTTTCTGTTGATCGCTTTTGACTTGTTGATAAGTAGAACACCGGCTAACATATATTGAAATGTATCTTTTCAATGACTTCCATCAGAATGTGCGTTTGAGGTCATTATACATCTTACTCACACCAGGATGGACACTTAGCTTAGATTTGTGACATTCATCCAGTACCTCTCTTCTGAGTTCTGGAACTTATGGAACACAAATTCGCACTTGCAACCTCATAATCCCTTTACTATCCAGCTGGAAATCAGAAGCTTTACCTTCTCGAATTAGCTGGCTAATTATTTGAATAAATTCATCGTCTTTTTGGAGAATAGAGATTTTCTCAATCAATGAAGGCATAATAATATGAGTATTGATGATCACATTCTTTTGCTGAGCTCATCAGCTACAACATTGGCTTTCCCTAGAGTATACAAAATATCTAGATCGTACGCTGCAAGAAATTCTAACCAACTCTGCTGTCTCAAATTCAAATCGTTCTGGGTGAACAAATACTTTAACGACTTGTGGTCTGTATATAATTCGAACTTCTCACCCAATAGATAGTGCCTCCATATTTTTAAAGCAAACACGATGGCCAACAACTCAAGATCATGAGTTGTATATATCTTCTCATGCGGTTTCAGCTGACGGCTAGCATAAGCAACTACTTGGCCTTTTTGCATTAATACTGCACCAGCACCTTCAATAGAAGCATCTGTATAGAGTTTCAAATCTTGATTACCATCGATAATAGTTAGCACTAGAGTAGTAGTTAATCTTAATTTTAGCTCTTGGAAAGCCGCCTCACATTCTGGAGTCCAATTAAATCTTGTGTGCTTCTTAGTAAGATGAGTTAATGGACTAGATAGCTTCGAAAAATCTTTAACGAATTTCCGATAATAACTAGCCAATCCCAGAAAACTTCGGATTTCTGTGGGTGTACTAGGTTGCTTTCAATCTTGAATAGTTGTAATTTTACTTAGATCTACTGAGTTTCCTTCCTTTGATACAATGTGACCAAGGAACTTGACCTCTTCTTGATAGAATATACACTTGGAAAATTTAGCTTTTAAAACATTCTTTCAGAGAATTTCCAAAACTAGTTCCAAATGTTCAGCGTGCTCGCTATCTGACTTAGAGAAGACCAATATGTCTTCAATGAAGACCAGTACAAATTTATTCAAGACTTCTCTGAATACCCTGTTCATTAGATCGACAAAATAAGCTGGAGTATTACATAAGACGAACGGCATCACTAACCACTCATAAAATAAGTCTGGACCTTTGAATGCTGTCAAAGGAACACATTCTTTAGCAATTCGCAACCGATGGAAACCTGTAGCTAGGTCCATCCTTGAAAATACTTGCGGTCCATTCAAACGATCCAACAAATCATCAATTCGCGGCAATGGATATTTATTCTTTAATGTCTGCTTATTCAAGTCACGATAATCCATGCATAGTCTGAGAGCACCGTCTGACTTTGGGACAAACACCACTGCTGCTCCCCAATTAGAGAAACTAGGCCTGATCAGATCTTTCCATAGTAACTGTCGAGTCTGGTCCTCCAATGCTTCTTTCTCATTTAAAGTTATTCTTCGAATAGGATGCACAACTGGTCTTGCATTTGGAACCAGATTGATTTTGAAATCAATTTCTTTACGTGGAGGTAAGCTATCCACTTCTTCAAACACATCCGCATAATTTTTTACACTGGGAATATTCTCGATTAAAGTGGAAGTAACTTCTAGAGCAGCCCAAAATTCATTCTATCTAAATCTGAGCCTACGCATGGTATGATAATATACCTAAGCTTCATTTTAACTTTAACCACTCATTCTGCACATTTAATTTTGGCTTCAAATTTGGTTAACCAATCCAGCACAAGAATGATATCAAATTCAGAAAGATTCATAACAAATAAATCAAAGGGAAACCGGTAACAAGAATAAGAACGAGCACTCTATAATACAAATCGAGAACAAGAGAACCTCCTATTGGATTATGAACTCTAATCGATTCCTTAAGGTTCCCTGGTTTTAACTTTAACTTTTTGACTATATTATTTGAAATGAAACTTTGCGACGCGCCCGTGTCAAACAATATTTTAACTGGTATATTGCTAACAATTAGCGTGCCTTCCAAAACATCTGGTCTTTGCTGACTAGCTGAGGGTGCTGGATCTTTATATACATGAGCTACTTCAGCCTTCTTTAATAGCAGGCAATCCTTTGCAAGATGACCAGCCTGATGGCAATTATAGCATCCCCTGCTCTCTTGAAGCCTCTTATCGGTTTTAAATCCTTTCTTCTTTTGTTTCTTCGAAGATTTACGGTTCCTTATCGAATGCCCTTGCTTTTGCACTTGAGACATACTGTAATGACCCGCATTTTTCAGCGATATATTAATTAATTTATTTAATTATTTAAAAGGTGATTAAGAGGATTTAATGGTCGTTGAATTAAATAGGAGTGAATATTTAATTTAAATAATAATTAAATAATATATTTAATTCTGAAATAATCAGAATGGACTGAAATGGCGATATGGTGTGAATTGGGAAATTCGAAATATATAATTCAGTTTAGAATTGAATTGGAATAACGAATAGATTATATAAACGACATTTGAACGTATAATTATATTATAATTAAAATAGAGCTCGAAATGGCGCTATAGTTCGTAAATTGGCAATTCGAACTTCAACGGAATGTACAGTGTTCGTTTTAAATCGGATTTCTGCGAAACAAGAAACTTGTGGAGCTGGTGGAGTATATTTTTCTAACGGAAGAGAAAAGTCTGGATTTCGTCGGGTAGATTTTGATTTACGTCCAAATCAAATTTTAGAAAAGTCGTTGTGTAATTCCTTTATAATTTAATTATATTTTAAAAAGGGATTTAAATATAAATCGAATATCGATTTATATCAGGATTTGAAATATCGAGTTAGAAATCCATATAAGATTTTTCTGAAGCTGTATGGTATTCCACTGTGAATATATACGAGAATATTTATTTATAAATATTAAATTAAAATGTTTTTAAATATATTTATATATTTAAAAGGGTTATTTAGAGGTTTAAAAATAGCCAATTTTGCAAACGACCTCAGAATTCGACGAAACCAGTTTTGTTGGATACGTAATATTAAATTATTGTTAGATGTCAAGTTTTGTGATTTTTAGAGTCAGTGTGTGGCCGTACGGGATTTTAACGTGAAGAACAGTCAGTATTTTGACGGTTAAAAATACGCTGTGTGAGCATACGAAGTCGGAATTCGACGAAACCAGTTTCGTTGGGACTGTAATATCAAACTGTAGCTGCATGTCAATTTCCGTGATTTTTGAATATTGTGTGTGATCACACGAATTTTTAGAAGACTGAAACGAATATAAAATAATAAAAAGAAAATATCTAAACTAAATTAGAGGCCAAAACAAAGGCCACCCACTCACCTTTTCAACCACACAAAAGATTTCCATCCTCCTATAAAATCAAAACTTTCAACCACCGTCCATTTCTTAAAAAAACCAAACGCAACCTTTGAAAATCAAAGGAAAAAGAAATAAAAATCTATAAATCAGAAATGGGTATATTTGTGATCGTTGAGAGTTTATCTTCGTTTCTATATACACAGCTGTGAGTTTGATGTTAGTTTTTAGGTACTGGGTTTCACCGGCGAAACATAGGGCTTCAATAATCTCGGAATTTCTGGGGTTTGAACTCGTTTGAAGTTGATTTTTGGGTTTAGGGTGGAAAACCGGATCAGTGTGGAAATTTTGAGGTTTTTACGAATTTAAAGGTGTCGATCCGGTACGGTGACTAATGTGAAAGGCCTGGAACCGGCTTTTTGTAATGACCCGGGTTTTTGGCGATCTTGGTTATCCGATATACAACACATATCGAACATCCAAGGATCGAAAATACTAGCCATTAATGAAAGAAATAAGAGGGTGAGAATAGATAAGATAGAAACTTAGAATAGAAGAAGAAGAACACAACATCAGAGTAACACGAATCTCACAGCGGAACGAATAACATATAATATATGTAACATAACTTTGAAATATACATATGTACTTGAATATACATCATTATCAAAGTACAGCACTTACAACACAGCCGAAATAAACTATAGCCATATGATCCTGAAGCCTCCTGCTCCAGCTCTTCCAGTATATCTGTAAATCCCGACTACTTGACTGCCCGTACAAAATTAGGCACCCAAGAGTTTAGGGAAACAAACAAATAAACTCCGGGTCAGTCATGGGACTGGTGTGAGTAAAACAGTTTAAGCAGGTAAATGATATCTCATAAGACCACGTCGTATAACGGAACGGGTTTTTCCCTTATGAGAATCCAAATTATTTTTATATCAAAAACCTTTTGATATTATAATAATGTCTATCAACCACAATATAATAATCATCTAGCAGAACGCTTTCATCTCACGTTCTACGTATATAGTATACAATCAAAACCGCAAGCACGTATTGGGTAATGGATTTCCAACTATGACAAGGTATGGAACCACCTTTCGCTAGTGTACCTCTAGAAAGGAATACACTGGGTTCAACAAGAACATCTTGCAACCCGGCCTCACATGACCGACCACTTATTTCGCTTGAGTGTATCGAATGTATATCACCAACGATTGGGATCACCAACCGTTTCCCGAATGGGACAGCATCAACAATAGATTTTTAGAAGTAAATGAAACTCTAGATCAGGTGATTATACACCCTACTTCGGAGCGACCGACTTAGCCATGCTACCTGCCCGATTTCTGTCATTTACCGGATGTGAGGCTAGAAGCTACACTTTATCATCACACCAGATTCACTTTGAATGCCACATCGTCAAATCCTTCAAATCACCGATTGACTTCCTCAACCATACATTATCTGTTAGCTAAAAGAAGTTTCCTTCTCCGCTTCCACTCTTGGTACGGTTGGAGAAATCAATATACGTGATCGTCTGGAAATACTCTGTCAGACATTCATCCATACAAGTCATCCAGGAACAGGATGAACCGAAGGCACTATTCAGTACATCCATCTTAGACACTGTTATCTAAGATTTATACAACAACCCTTGTACTTTACTCCGTCTTCAATTATCTTTGGCATATATGATTCGCAACGCTTATGCCAATACAAAGTGGTTCTTTGGATAATAATCCAACCGGTCTCTCCATATTAACAACGTTAAAATGGTCAAAACTTCGATAGTCTATGATTTAACTATCGAAGAAAAACAAGTGTGCAAACAATGATATTATTTCCAGATGGAAATTATATCGAACAAACAACATTTAACATTAATCTCTTTAGTTCATTTTACATCTCCTGTTTCCCTATATCCAACATTTTCTATTTTCTATATTTAGAAAATAAAATTTATTAACACTGGAAAACATTTCCATTCCTTGTTTTCTGCATTAGAAAACATTTCTGATTCTTATTTGGAAAACATTTCCAAAACTCCTTCATTGGACTTAGACAGATGTTTAAACAAACCATCGCGATGCCAACACAAACCATTTCCATTAATTACTAAATTCACTTAACCATCCTTTACTGCCGAACTTTAACCATTTCTTAGTTAAATACGAAGCCAATCAAGATGGGGGTAGAACTACCTCTCAGACCTTAACTGAACAACATTTCTAACTTTGAAATAAGCAAAGTTCACTTTATATTTCTTTAACTAACTTCCTTACTTAACCTTTCTTTCGAGTAACTATATTCGATTAACTCTTTTCAATTAATTATATTCGATTAACTCCATTTGATTAACTCTATTCACTTAACTCCTATCGAATAAACTATATTCGATAACTCCTCTAACTCTATTCGAATAAACTATATTCGATTAACTCCTCTAATTCCATTCGAATAAACTATATTCGATTTATTCCTTTAACTCCATTCGAATTATTCCTTTAACTCCATTCGAATAAACTATATTCAATTAACTCCTTTTACTTAACTCCTTTCGATTAACTAATTCAATAACTCTTATGTGTTTAACTCTGTTCGAATAACTATTTCGAATAACCCTTATTTATTTAACTTTATTCGAATAACTAAGATTCGATTAACTCTATTCAACTAACTCGACTAACCCCTTTGGAATAACATATTCGATTTACTAACTTTCGAATACCATATTCGATTAACTCCCTTCGAATAAACTATTCATTTATAAAGATTTACTTTTAGTAACGGTTCTTCACTTTACAAATGATTTCCTTTTTAGTAACGTTTTCCTTTTTATAACGGTTTCCTTTTTATAACATCCTATTCAGTTATAAACAATTTTCCTTTTTATAACTCTATTTATTTTCTAAATATTTCCTATCAATTCTATTTGTAAATGATTTACAAATCTTTCCTTTTCTATTATTCTATTTGCAAATGGTTTGCAAATATTTCCCTATCAAATCTATTCTTTGATTTTATAATTTCCCTTTTCTAAATATCTCCTATTTATAAATATTCCAATTTATAAATATTTCTTATTTATAAATATTCCATTTATAAATATTTTTATTTTCAAATATCACTTTGAAAATATTCCCTTATCAACATTTCGGTATGTTATGGTATTCAACATATCAAATCACGATGATCAGTATCGTTCAAACACATATAATCGACAACAGATTTTATATCACATCATATATCACAATATATGAGTCACAATAAAATAAATGTTGAGGAATCCAGTCGGATTCCTCCAACCTGTTTCCCTGCATCACAGATGTTAAACAATATAGATAACATCACTTTTCAGTTCCATATGATATATTCTGTTAAACAGAATCAATATAGAAATTCAACTAACTGACTAGCAGTTCAATCAAACAGTCAACACACAGTCAATCAGCCAATATTTAACAGTTCTAAAAATACAACATGGAATTATAAACTGTTCAGAGTTAGTGAGATTTACTCACATTGGCAGTTCATCGTTAAAGAACGATAAACTGTTATTTGATTTGAATCAAACAATTTATTTCGCCATAAATTCAAACGAGCTCAAATCCACTTCCAGTCAGCTCCATGGTGTAGTGTCCATCCATACGATCCCATCGGATCTTGTTTCGCCTTATAAACCCCGGCCCACAACCAATTTAGCCCCATCGTAAATCCTTCTTCCCACCTGTAACTTGCAAAACCGTGCTCCATCCATTACCACACATTTCGTGACCTCCTGTTCATCCACGCACCCTCCTTTCTTCACGGAATTTCCAACCGCGACCACCATAGGACTGAGCAACCCATCCTCCACTCAACCATCCCCTCATCTCCAAGTTTGGTCTCCCCCTTGACATTGCGACCCTCGACTTCCTCCTGCCATCCCAGTAGAGACAACGACCAAATTTATCACCGAACTTCCCCGAAATCAGCAAACAAGCGCGGATTTCTTCGCTGAACCCACATCTAACATCGAAACTACTCATTGATGCTTCAATTTTCCAAATGGTCGAACCCTAATATACGCTGTACACTTTTCAGCGAATACAAATAGCATCGAACCCTTGTTAATTCAAAGGAGAATGAAGCTAATCTCATCAGGGACTCAGATCTACCTATATTATGATTTCTAGGATTTTCTTTGTATTTGTATTTGATTTTCTTGTGCTCGAGATATTTTCTGGTAAGAAAACATACGGCGGTTTTCTCCCTTTGACTTTTGAATGAATGGAATTAGGTTTAAGGGAGTTGGTGTGGTATTTATAGAAGGATAAAATATCTAGATATTTAGTTAGGATATTTTATTTTGTTTATTATATTCGTTTTTGTCCTTCTAAAAATCGCTGTAATCACATACAGTATTCAAAAATCATGGAAATGGTCATGCAGCTACAGTTCGACATTACGGTCCCAACGAATCTGGTATCGTCGAATTCCGACTCCGTTTGCTCACACAGCGTATTTTTAACCGTCGAAATACTGACTGTTTTTCACTCTAAAAATCTGTACGGCCACATACTGACTTCAAAAATCACGAAAACTGAAATTTAACAATAATTTGACATTGCGGATCCAACAAAATTAGTTTCATCGAATTCCGACTTCGTTTGCAAAAGTGGCTTATGTTTACAGCTCTGAATGACCCATCTAAATATATAAATATATTTAAATATAATTAAATTAAATATAAATTAATTTATATTATCGTATATATTCACAGCAGAATATCATACATCTCTAGAATATTCCTCTATGAATTTCTAACTTGATATTCACTTCTGGTCAACCCGATATTCGATTTATATTGAAATCCCTTTTAAAAATATAAATAATTCCTTTATATATTATAAAGGAATTCCGCAGTGACTTTTCTAGAATTTTATTTGGACATAGAACAAAATCTACCCGACGAAATCCCGATTTTTCTCTTCCACTAGAAAGATATACTCCACCAGCTTCACATATTACTTATTTCACAGAAATCCAGCTTAAATCGAATCCTGTACATTTAGTTGAAGTTCGAATCGCCAATTTACGAACTACAGCGCCATTTCAAGCTCGATTTTAATTATATTATAATTATACGTTCAAACTGTCGTTCAAATAATATATTTGTTATTCTAATTCAATTCCAAACTGAATTAAATATCACAGATGATCCAGTTCACACCATATCGCCATTTCAGCCAATTCTGATTATTTCAAAATTAAATATATTATTTTATTTATTATTTTAATTAAATATTCACTCTTATTTAATTCCACGACCATTTAATTCCCTATATCACTATTTATATAATTAAATAAATTAATAATAATACCCCTGCCAATGCGGGTCATTACGCTTTTGGATAGTTCGCGCGAGTTTGAGTTAGAGACTACGGGGAGGAAGAGAACAGGAGGAGGGTTTGAATGGTGCTATCGGTTTGGAGATTCATGAAGAGACGAAGGAGAAGTGGTGTGGGAAAGTTCGGCAATGGCCATTTGAAAAAGCTTCAGGAACGGCATTTTGAACGGAGGAGAAGAGGCTTAACGGGTTTGGGCTGGTACTTGGGTGAACGGACCGACAAATTAGAAGAGGGTGAGGCCCAAATTCATTAAGTAAATTAAAGTTTTATTTAAGTTTAAATATGTATTTAACTTGTTAATTCAATAACTTGATCACACGATATCAGATCGACGAACCGTAAGTTGCGTTGGGATCGTATGGACGGTGGCTACGTAGTGGAACTGACTAGGGGTGGATTTGATCTCGTTACAATTTATTCCAAAATAAATTGTTTGTTTGAAAACAGACGCAAATCGTTATTTAACGGTTAACGCGAAATGTGAGTGAAACTCACCAACTCTGAAAAGTTCTATCTTTTTAAAACGTATATTTAGAACTGATAAATGATGAGTGATTGTTGCGTGTTAACTGTTTGGTTGAATTGTTTGTGTATTGATTGAAATCATAGATAACGATATACATATAAATCGTTAATCGAATATTGATTATGTTTAACAGAATATTTTATATTCGTGCTTGTTTAACATCTGTGATGCAAGGAAACAGATTGGAGGGGTCCAACTGGACTCCTCAATATTTATAATATTGTTCTATTCGTATATTGTAATATATGATGTGATATATAATCTGTTTGATTATGTGTGTTTACATGATATCGATCTTGGTGGTTTGGTATATTAAATGCCGTGAGAAATACTGGGAAATAGAAAGGAGATTTTCAAAGTAGATTTTGAAAATAAATTATTTATATAAAATCGAAGGATTTTATATATAAAAGGAAAAAGGATTTTTTTTAAAGAAATTAATTATAAAATCAAAGGGAATCGAAAAAGGAGATATTTGTAAAACACTTACAAATGGAAAGGATAAGGGAAATATTTATTTGTAAATAAATAGATTATAAAAGGGATATTGTTTATAAATGAATTAGAATGCATTAAAGAGAAAATAATTATAAAATCAAGGGATTTTATAAAAGGGAATTTATTTATAAAATCAAAGGATTTTATAAAGAGAAACATTTATTGTGAAAATAAATAAAGATCATATAAGAAACTTTTATTGGGAAAATAAATAAGATATGATAAAGGGATATTTATTCGTTAAATAAGTAGAATTGAAAAGGGAATATTTATTTGTTAAACAAACAAAATAGAAAGATGAATATTTGTAAAACATTTACAAATAAAATAGAAAGAGAAATATTTGTAAACCATTTACAAATAGAATCGAAAATGAATTTATTTATTTGGTAAATAAAAAAAGAGTAAAAGGAAATATTTATTTGTAAAATAAATATGGTATTGAAGAAAAAGAAATATTTGTTTACAAAATAAATAGGATAATTATAAAAGGAAATAAAGGGAAAAGAATTATTTATTTAGAAAATAAATAAAGATAAAAGGGGAATTTATTGGAGAAAATAAATAGAATCATATGAAGGAAATATTTATATGAAATAAATATAGACAAATAGGAAAGGAGTTATCGACTTAGAGAAATCGAGTTAAAGTGAATCGATTAAGAGAAATCGAGTTAAGCGAATCGAGTTAAGAGAAATCGAGTTAAGTGACAGTTAGAGTTAATCAATTAGGGTTGACCAGTTAGAGTTGATCAATTAGGGTTGACCAGTTAGAGTTGATCAATTAGAGTTAGAGTTAACCAATAGAGTAATTGAATAGAGTTAATCGAATTAGAATAAATCGATTAGAGTTAGTCAAATTAGGAGTTATCAAATATTAGTTATTCGAATCGAGTTAAAAAGAGTTATCGAATATTAGTTATTCGAATCGAGTTAAAAAGAGTTATTGAATATTAGTTATCCGAATCGTGTTAAAAGGATTTATCGAATATTAGTTATTCGAATCGAGTTAAAAGGAGTAATCGATTAGTTTAATCGAAAGGAGTTAATCGAATTTAGTTATTCGAAAGGAGTTATCGATTGGTTTAAATCGAAAGGAGTTAATCGAATTTAGTTATTCGAAAAGGAGTAATCGAATATAGTATTCGAAAAGAGAGATTATCGAATATCGTTTATTCGAAAGAAGGAGTAATCGAATATTAGTTATTCGAAGTGAGTTAATCGAATATTAGTTATTCGAAGAGAGTTAATCGTCGAATTCGATTTTATCGAATTCGGGTAAGTACTTATACTTTCTAGTGTTTAAATCAAGATTTATTTATTTATAAATTAGGAGTTTATTTATTTATTCACATTAAAGAATAGAAGTTATAATTGAAGTTAATATTTCGAAAGTAGGGATTATAACGTTATTGTTATAACCAATGTTTTCAATAAAGAAGTGGATTCGTAAATAGAATCCGAGCGAGACATAAAGAAGTTGTTAAAAGATTTAAAAGATAAACTTTGACCATTTCGAAGTTAAAACGTTGTTCAGTTAAGGTCTGAGAGATAATTATACCCTAACTTGATTGACTTCCTTCTTAACTAAGGAATGGTAAGGTTTAATCGTGAAGGAGATTTGGAAATGTTTTCCAAAAAGAATCAGAAATGTTTTCTAATAAAAGAGAAAATAAGAATTTAGAATATATGGAAACAGGAGATAAATAAATTAATGAACTAAAGAGATAAAAGTTAAATGATGATTGATCGATAATTTCCATATGGAAATAATATTGTTGTTTGCACACGTGTTTTTCTTTGATAGTTAACTCACCGACTATCAAAGTTTTGACCATTTTAACATTGTTAATATGGAGAGACCGGTTGGATTATTATCCAAAGAACCACTCTGTATTGGCATAAGTGTTGTGAATAATATATGCCAAAGATAATTGAAGACGGAGTAAAGTGCAAGGGCTGTTGTATAAATCTTAGATAACAGTGCCTAAGATGGATATACTGAATAGTGCCTTCGGTTTGTCCAGTCCCAGGACAACTTGTATGGACGAAGGTCTGACAGAGTATATCTGATAGATTGCGTAAGTTGATCTTTTCAAACGTATTCACGTTTGGTGGCGGGGGAATTCGTTTCTCTTAGCTGTATACACGTGTTATTTTTGGATAAATCAATTTGTGATTTAAAGGGTATGACGATGTGACATTCTAAGTGAATGAAGATGTGGCATGAAAAAGATAAGCGTAGCTTCTAGCCTCACATCCGGTAAATGACAAAAATCGGGCAGGCAGCATGGCTATGTAGGTCGCACCTATTAGGGTGTATAATCACCTGATCTAGAGTTTCATTTACTTCTAAAAATCTATTGTCGATGCTGTCCCATTCGGGAAACGGTTGCTGATCCCAACCATTGGTGATATACATTCGATACACTCAAGCGAAATGAGTGGTCGGTCATGTGTGACCGGGTTGCAAGATGTTCTTGTTGAACCCAGTGTATTCCTCTCTAGAGGTACACTAGCGAAAGGTGGTTCCATACCTTATCATAGTTGGAAATCCATTACCCAATATGTGGTTGCGGTTTTGATTGTATACTATATATGTAGAACGTGAGATGAAAGCGTTCTGCTAGATGATTATTATATTGTGGTTGATAGTCACTATTATAATATCAATGAGTTTTGATATAAAGATTATTTTGGATTCTAATAAGGGAAAAACCCATTCCATTATACGGCGTGGTCTTATGAGATATCGTTTAATGGCTCAAACTGTTTTACTCATACCAGTCCCATGACTGACCCGGAGTTTATTTTGTTTTGTTTTCCCTAAACTCTTGGGTGCCCAAATTTTGTATAGTCAGTCAAGTAGTCGGGATTTACAGATACTTGAAGAGCTGGAGCAGGAGGGTTCAGGATTATATAGCTATTATTATTCCGCTGTGTTGTAAGTGTTGTACTTTCATAATGATGTGTATACATATACTGATTTTATTTCATGGATATATTATATATTATATGTTGTTCGTTCCGCTGTGAGATTCGTGTTACTCTGACGTTGTGTTCTTCTCCTTCTTCTATTCTAAGTTTCTATCTTATCCTTCCTCACCCTCTAATTTCTTTCATTAACTATTCGGTTATTTTCGATCCTTGGATATTCGATATGTCTTGTATATCGGATAACCAAGATCATCAAAAACAGGGTCATTACTCATACGACTGTTTTTGCCTTTCTTTGATTGGCTTTAGGCCTCTTACTGACCTTAGACTTCGTGCTTGCATGTGGCTATGTACTTCTCTCTGGGCTATCAGTTTTAAACTTCCTTTTGTTGCTAGAACTGACTTCCTCTTCGTCCTCCAAAAGACCTTTCTTATCAGGATCTTCATAGCGATAAGCCATGTATATCATTCCAGAAAAAGAAAGATTCACATGTGTAGTTACACTGCTTTTGTATTTTCTTTGAAGTCCATTTATAAACCTCAGATTCTTCCTCAAAGGATCTTCAATTAGCCTCGGGGTAAAATGAGAAAGTTTGTTGAATTTATCCTGGTACTCATGAATGCTCATATCTCCTTGTTTCAAATAGTAGAATTCATCGTATAGCCGCTCAGTTGCTTATGGAGTAATAAATCTTTCTTTTAAAATTTGTTTAAATCTATCCCAAGTAATATTACCATCTGGATTATTCTTAGTAACCGTTTCCCACTAGATTAAAGCTTCGTCTTTGAGTGGCCAAGATGCCAGTATTCTTTTCTGATCATCTCTCATCTTTAAACCTTCAAAAATTCTTTCAATAGAATGCATCCATGCTTGTGTTCTAATAATGGATTCTTTGCCCAAGAATGGTAATCCACCCAGATTTCGATACTTCTTTACTAGAACTTCTATATCTGATTCTGGCCAAGGGTGCACGTTTCGCTCATTAGATTGCAGAACCATAGAATTACTTCTTCTTCTTCTGCCACTCATTTTCTACTATGCCTGCAAATAGCAAAGAAAGTGTCAGGCCAACAGAAAATATATTGTAAAGCATAGAGACATATATTTTAGTGTAAATGCATCTATGGGGGTGTATTTTATTCTGCTATAGTCATTCTAGGATATTACTGATCCTATCTGTAATGAGTTACTCGCCCTAGAATACTACTGATTCTATTTCTGACGAGTTCGTTAATATGTTAAATTCCGAAACTAAGATTAACCAAAGCTCTGATACTAGCTGTGATGATCCTAAACTCTCGTGCCATGGAAGCAAGGATAATCAGTGGAATATAACATATAAACAATAACAGCAGAACAGAAATATAGAATTATACCAGAAAATGTACTTCAGATTACACTGTAAATAATGTCAACATCAGAGTTACACAACACAACAGGATCATACTTAGTATAGAATACAGTTATGGCTTAATATAAAATGTCTACAACGGAATCAAACATAATATACATAATGAAATCTGAACAGCATAATAGAAATGATAGAATCCATCTTCAGCTCCATAGCTATCCAGAATAAACCAGCTAAAACCTAAATACAAGGCTGCCCATGTAGAAATAAGGGGCGCCCGAGTTTGCAAAGTGAAACAAAGTACAAGTCAATTGTGGGACTGGTATGAGAAATCTACTTAACTTATTTAACATTAAGGTCAATCACAGGACCACGCCGCTAACGCGGAACACGTTTTCTCCATTAGATTGCCAGTGCATAAAACAAGTAAATCATTTAAACATCGCAATGCTTTTTACAAAAATGAACCCATTATAAGACTCAAGTCCCATCACACAATGCAACGCAAGCCAGAGGATAGAGTTTTACCTTATAATGGCCAAAATATGCTCGATATATATAAATCAAAATCATTTTATATTATTACTAGTGCACATAGGTTTCAAAAACAATTTCAATCAAAATGTATCTATCATAGACGACATGAGCGTCCCATGCCACTGTGCCTCCATACATAGGTTTACAATCAAAACCGCACAATGTCGTATTAGAAGTTGCATTTCCATCATGAACCAAGGCAAGGGATCGTCCTTACCGAATTCGAGACAATCTAGCCTACCATGTCTCAGGCTATAGTCCCAACTGCACCTGGGATCTTCAGGGCCGGTCCTCTCTTACATTTAGGGATCGTTTATTCCCGAAAAATACGTTTCCCCACCCTATAGGGTGTAAATGAGCCAGATGACTTAATATCCATCGACTCCGTAGTAACCGATATATCTGAGGTACCTCACTTTCCACCATCCATATAAGTAAAAATGTCTAGGCTCCATACCATGACACCGCTTCTAGTTAGAAAGAAACGCATGTCCTCCCTGCAGTCCTTTGAAACACCCCACCTCCATTAAGGTCACTCACAAAGGGAATGCCTTAACTTTGGTGAAGCATTTTAGGTAAAAGATGCAAATAAATTACAAGACAGACAAATAAAGCAGCGGAAAATAAAGTCATTTTATAAACACTTAATTCAGTCAAGCTTTTACAACAATTTTCTCAAACATACTTAAATGTAATACATAGAACTTCTGTCTTGATTTAAAAACTTCCAAGAATAAAATAAGCATAAAAATAACAATGATATTCCCCATTAAAGCATGAACCAGCCATAGCAGTGGAAAAGAGAGTCCAAAGCAATACATCGACTATCTTCGATCTTGGAAAGAAAACTGAGCTACGTTATAACATTTCCTTCCTATGAACCTTAGGGGGGGAACAGAAGAAAAGAGGCGAAACAAAACTAGTTCAGACATAAGTCTGGTAAGTCTAGTGACTTTCAACATCTATGTGCACGCCTGTAAACCGTCGGAACCTACACTGGTGTACCCCATGCCACTGCTTTGACCGCTTACAATCATCTCAGTAATCATATCCCACCCTGCCTAGTTCAGGGTACCATGATACATCTATGTGGGTTACAGCTGAAATGGGTCCCCGTTACTAGGGTTCCTTATTGATTAAGTTTGTGGGCCTATATTTACTAATATTACCCACCAACCCGATATGTACTTAACCCTCTCACTGATTCAAGCATGTTTATTTAACGGTTAAGTTTGTGGACCTATATGTACTAATATTACCCACCTACGCGAGATGTACTTAACCCTCCCATCGATTCAAGCATGTTTATTAAATGGTTAAGTTTTGTGGGCCTATATTTACTAATACTACCCACCAACCCGATATGTACTTAACCCTCCCGCACATTATGTCATATTGGTTAAGTGTTGTCCATTCATGTTAACTTAACCCACCCATTCATCGTGTCATGTTGGTTAAGTGTTCCTTATTTACTTATCCCCGTCCGTTCATCAAGTTATATTGGTTAAGTGTTTTCTTGTTAACTTAACCCCACGTGTTCATCATGTTGTATTAGTTAAGTGTCTTCAATCAATTCGAGTTAACTTAACCCACCTACTTGTCATATTACTTTGGTTAAGTGTTGCCTTCTTGTGTTAACTTAACCCTACCACAAATCAAGTTATATTGGTTAAGTGTTGCCCTCTTATTTTAACTTAACCTTACCACAAATCAAGTTATGTTGGTTAAGTGTTTCTTATTACTTAACCCTACCCAATTATCATGCTATACTGGTTAAGTGTTTCCAATTAACTTAACCCTAGTCATCCATCTTGTCATATTGGTTAAGTGTTTCTCATTACTTAACCCTAGTCATCCATGTTATATTGGTTAAGTGTTCCTATGAACTTAACTCTACTCATTCATCTTGTTCATAAGCATTTATTAATTTATTAATGCATCAACCTCTCACATTAGATATGTGTTGTTGTGGTTACTGGATGTGCAGGGCGGTTCCGGGCAGTTTTACACGACAACTTAATCTAACCTTGGGTTTTTCTTGGGCATGATGCACTAACCTCTCACATTAGATAGGTGTTGTTGTGGTTACTAGATGTGTCGGGCGGTTCCGGGCAGTTTTACACAACAACTCAATCTAACCTTGGGTTAGTCATGTTCATCTTTAATCTACACATTTACCCTGTATACCTAAATCTAGATTTTTCATGCCAATTACCAAATTCACCAAAACTAGTCATGTTACATTTTACACCCAATCTAGATTTAATGCTCCAGTTACCCCAAATTCTCAACAATAACAATTTGCCCAAAACTTGATTTATATGCCAACTTCCTACTTTGTTGTTCATGCCAATTCTAGGTTTAATATGTCAAATTACATATTCCATAATTCATGTCAAATTACCCCAAGCTGCATCTTAACAGTTATGCCATATTACATGTTCCAAATTTTGCCAAACAATGCCAATTTCATGTTATACCCAATTTCCCCTGCATTCATAACGTACGTATTTCGAGATTCAACTCAAGATTCATAATATAAGGGGAGAAGCCAGATGGAACATCGTAAGAATATGCATAGTCATATGATGATAAAAACTACTGGTCCAACAAACTTGATGTACTAAAAAGACAAGTTTTGCAAGGAATATATCGCAGGCATATAGATATAATAAGGATTATATCATGAACTTAAAAAGGAATACAATTCCAATATACAACAAGGATAGATATGATTGGACCAGTTTCAAAGTCAAAAATGATTCACAAAGATATATATACTCAAGTGCTGATTTCAATAAAAGGATAGCTTACATCAGGCATATTCTCATATCCATTTTATTACATGTCACAATTAAATTTAGGTGCTCAAATCTAAAAAGTAACTGACTTACAAAACAAAGGCAAATCTTGTTTTCATGCCTAAGCCATACATTACTATACGCCCTAATCTTCTTCTTTCAAATCATAAACTATCATATATATATATGTCCCAATGTTAGATCTTAGACCACGACATGTACTATGCCGTATATTTAAAGTTCAATTTACGCCGCAAATCCCAAGTCATATGTATAATACTTTATGCCTCAAATCTCAAGTCATATGTCCAATACTTTATGTTTTGAATGTGTTATGTCCTTAAATCAGTTACAACTCAAATATGCCCAATTATACACAATTTAATACTTTTCCCAAATTTTAGCGGTGGTCATGTCCAAATCATAATTTATGCCCAATTTTTTTTCCAACGTATGTTCATCTCTTATGAGATCTGCCTTAGGCTTGCAGTAGCCTGGCTATAAAACAAAAAGGGAAGAAGGAAAGAAGAGACAAAGAACGGACATAATATGTGACACCACATCTCCATTAAGGTCACTCACAAAGGAAATGCCTTAATTTTGGTGGAGCGTTTAATGTGTATGGAACAGAAAAGGAAACAAGACAGATAAATATATTAGTACTTGGAAAATAAAAACCACTTTTATTGCAGTGGAGAAATAGTTTGGTTACATCACATCAAAAACCAACTACAAAACCAAATACAATTGTTATCCTTCTTGACAAATAAGTTCTAAGTACATAAAATAAAAGACATAACCCCAACATAAAATAGCCATAAATAAGAGAGGCTGAACTTTACTTCAACAATCCAAGCAACTTCCAAAGAAAGGGATAAAGCTATCCAATCAAGCTCCACTAGTACTAGTCCCACCCTGAGCACCTGAGGGGAAAGGGAAGAAAAGAGGTGGAAACAAAGGGGGTCAGACTTAAAATTTGGCGAGTGCAATAACTTTAACAATATAATCATTAAAGTAACAAGGATAAGGCATAAGCTGGAAAATAAGGAAATGACTGTGAACAAATGGGCATGACAGAGCAAACAAAGGAAATAAGATGAACAAAGATAACGTTAAAGGCGCACCTAATCACTATAAGATAATTACTATATTGCACCACACCAAACACCCTAAAAGTTGATCCTGCCTACAGAACTTAAATATGATAATGGTAGTTTCATGTACCCCTAGCTGCTTTCATAGGTGTCGTCTGCCCCTATCTCCACTAGGTGCACCCACTACCCCCATTTGATCGGCTCCCTAACTCGTAGATACCCGTGCTATCCCCACAGTGGGGTGTATCACTCCCCAAAGTGGCAACCCGATACCACCAAAAATGCACGGCTTATACCTAAATGATGCAAAAACGTCTTATCTACCAGCCCGGGCCCACACACGCACAGACCCTGTTGGACTTGCGTTGCCACCGCTAACCTGTTTTGACCTCTTACAATCAAACCCAGTACGCGTGTCCCGTCCTCGACTTGGGTCGAGCCCACAAAGATACTTAATGGGTTACTAGTTTGAAAAGGGCCCCCTTGCATGCCACAAGCTTTCCACCTATGCTTGGTCCCCTCTAAGGTTTTACCCACTTAACCCCATTCTTATTCATGTCTACTTACATGTTTCAATCTTGGTTAAGTGCATCTAATCGTATTTCACATGCCACCCAAGGCACCAACTTAATTTCACATGCCACCCAGGGCACCCACTTAACCCCCCCCCCCATGTCCCACCACATGTTATCTGGTTAAGTGTTTCTTAATTCATTAACACCGTAACCTTGTAAAGACCTCCCACATTAGACTGGCATTTGTGGCAGCTGGATTTGCCGGGCGGGTCCGGGCTGTCATACACCACAAACGAGCCTAACCTCGTGTCTTTACAACTATTACGAATTTAATTCATGCCTTTGACCTTTCACATTAGACTGGCATTTGTGGCTGCTGGATTTGCTGGGTGGGTCCGGGTAGTCTTACACCACAAAAGAGTCGAACCTCGTGTCTTAGACGGTTTATTATTACACATCTTTATTTAACCCCAAAGTGGATTAATATCCCTATTCAAATTTGTCAATAAATTCCAAATATACTTATGTCCATAATTGTCTCTTAAAATTATGTCCATAAATGCCAATTTTTCCAATTAATGTCTTAAATTAATTATATGCCTTTTTAAGGCCATTTATGCCAATTCTCAATATGTGTACATCCAATATTACCCCCATCATCCCCACGTTGTTCATTCGTTTATCATGACATATGTATATATATATTAGACTAGCAATTAGTCTAACACATAAAAGAGAAGAAACATCGCAAATTTGCATAACACACAAAATGGATCTAATTTGCAAATAAGGATTACAACATAACTTGCATAAACTTTGTATTGTTATGAATCTAAACATAGGCCTAAAGGTGTGAACTTGCATATATATATAATATAGTTTTTCACCCAAAACTTGCATATATTAATATAGTTTTCATCCAAAACTTGCATAGGCCATAGCCACTAACTTGCATAAAACAATGTACGTCATAGATCTAAATCTAAAGGTATAAACTTGCATATATGTGAATCCAATTTCTACCTAAACTTGCATATAGTCATTTTACTTGGTTGTCATGTAGACTTGTGTACAATTCACATAAAAACAAGCATATAATCTACACCCAAACTTGCATATAAAATGATGTCAAACATGAATAAAGTTGAACATAGGTGATTGGGCATATACAAAGGAATCTACAATAAAAACTACCATAATGTACAACTAGCATATATTCATAAAATACCACATTTTCCAATGTTTTACAAACATAGCCATATAACCCAATTTATAACTCAACCCAATTAACTTGTTAATTATCTTATTAAAGAAATTGAACTCACAACTCAAAGAAGGTCTTGAGTTATGGGATCTGAGTTCTGAAATTGATTTAGCTCGCCTTTGAAGTAGACAAATTCGTTGTTGTTGTTGTTATAGATTTGAGTTCAATTGAGTTGATTAGCTTCACTTTTCCTCTAGTTGATGACGGCTATTCTAGGTTGCAAGGTGATAGCATGATGGCCATGGTTCTAATTTTGATTTGGTTTTAGGGTTTGAGTCTACATGTGTTTATATAGAATTTAGGATTAATTTAGGCCATCCGATCAACCTAGAATCAATCAAGACCATCCAGTCAAGATAGAGTGATACCTCAGCCCTAATGACTCAGCACTGAGTCACAAAATCGTCATCTTTCAGATCTGCCGGAGGGGGGCCCCAGGTCAACACTAAGGTCAACCTGTATAGGGGAGGTCGACACTAGGGTCGACCCCCAGGTTGACCTAGCCTTGGATGGGAAATTTCCAGCCCTGCCCAGTTCTGAGTTTGAATTCGTTTTTGAATTTAAATTTGAATTTCTGGAAACTTCCGACAGCTATAACTTCTTTATACGAAGTCCAATTTACGCAAACTTGGACTCTATCTCAACCAGAATTCCGAGATGAACACAATGGCGTAACCTGTTTCCCTTGATTCTCACATTTGAAATTAAGTATTCTTTAATATGTTAACTTTAATATTTAAAATTACGGGGTGTTACATTCTCCCCTCCTTAAAGTATTTCGCCCCCGAAATCTCCAAGTTAAGGAGAATGCATATCATAACATCCAATCATCCATCTACTCAATCATCAAACTCAGGCATCCATTGTCCTTACAAAATTTCTAATGCTGTATGAACATATGCAAGAAGTGTGTGTATATGTTCCTTATCTAATGCAAAATCAGGCAGTCTACTGATTCAGTTGACCTCCTTAATGTGAATCATGATAGTTCCATGCGTCCATTATGTATGCGAAAGAATCCTATCGATACATATTATTTCTACATGTGTGCACAGCCCTTCATCAAAATGCAGCATCCATATGATAACGCAACCATTATACATCCATTAATTTATATATGCACACACATTTATATGCAACATAAAGGTGATCGAGCCGATCTAGTGCCTAAGGTGTGTGTACATGCATCCACGAGCAACCACTAGCAACCTCTTGCATCCATTTGCATCCATCAAACATAACATGTCTCAAACACATGTTTCAACCATAGGGTTCTTCCTAACTAAAGGTCGAAGATGTCATCGCAAAGATAATACTAAAAGATAGGACAAGTATCAACAAAGCGGTAGAAAAAGGAGAAATTAAAACATACCGTCACAAAGGAAAGGGTACAACATATGCATCTTATCTTCCGTCTCCCAAGTCGCGTCTCTTTGATCATCTCCCCATTCCACTTTTACCAACTTGACCTCTTTGTTGCGAAGCTTTTTGACCTCCGATCTGAGAATGCGTGTAGGAGCTCGTCTGATCGTGGCATTGCGTTCTACTTCCACTTCTTCGAGCGTGTTCGGCTCTACCACTTCTGCCGTATCGTGTAAACACTTACGCAAATGCGAAACGTGAAACACGTCATGAAATCCGCTGAGCATCTCTGATAACTACTCTGTACGCCATCTGCCCAATCCTCTCTACAATTGGAAAGGGTCCTACGAACCTTGGTGCCAACTTCCCTACTGATCGAATGCGGACTACGTTTCTCAACGGTGACACCTTAACAAAAACTATGTCCCCAACATCGAACTCAAGATCGGTTCGTCTCCTATCAGCATATGACTTCTGTCGGTCCTGCGCCGCCTTCATTCGCCATCGAATCAGGTCTATCTTCTCTGATGTCACCCTAATCATGTCGGGTCCAAGAAAGAACTTATCCGTGGATTCCCACCAACATGTAGGTGATCGGCACGGTCGTCCATAAAGATCCTCAAAAGGTGCCATGCCAATGCTAGCCTGAAAACTATTATTATAGGCGAACTCTACTAGTGGAAGGTGCTCTTCCCATGTTCCTCCAAATTCTAGAATGCATAGCCACAGAAGGTCTTCTAGAATCCGATTCACCCTCTCGGTCTGGCCGTCCGTCTGAGGATGATAAGCGGTACTTAAGCATAACTGCGTCCCAACCGCCTCTTGTAAGCTCTTCCAAAATTCGCTTGTGAAAATAGGATCTCTATCGCTCACAATGCTGGAGGGTATGCCGTGTAAATGAACTATCTCTCGAAGGTAAACAGATGCTAACCATGTGGCGGTCCTTCTACTTTTGACGGGAATAAAATGGGCACTTTTAGCAAGTCGGTCTACAATTACCCAAATCCCCATATTACCCTTCCTCGATCTTGGTAACCCATCTACAAAATCCATGGAAACGCTTTCCCATTTCCAAAGCGGAATCTCTAAGGGATGGAGCAAACCTCCGGGCTTCTTTTGCTCCGTATTGACTTGCTGGCACACTAAGAATCTAGCAACGAACTCGGCCACGTCTTCCTTCATTCCGGCCCAAAAGAGAACTCACTTCATATCCTTATACATCTTATCACCACCGGGATGTATGATCATCTTAGAGCGATGTGAGTCTTCAAGAATTGCCTTCTTCAAACTTTCGTCTTGTTGTATGCAAAGTCTTCCATCTCTACGTAGCCAACCTCTCTCGTCTATAGCACATCTATCGACATGTCTTGAGGACTCTCCTCCTATAAGCTTGCCTACTATCTCAACCAACTGTGGGTCGTTCCGATGTGCCTCTCCAACTCGACCCAAAAGTGTAGGTTGCACCTCTAATGATGCCAACAATTCGGGTACATAATTGACAGAGGGTCTGAAGTCAAAGGAAGATATATACTCCAAACTCTGTCGCTCTACAAACAAAGGACTTAAAGTTAACTTCTTTCTACTTAAGGCGTCAGCTACAACATTACCCTTGCCAGGGGTACATGCGATCTCAAAATCATAGGATGCCAAAAACTCCATCCATCTCTGTTGCCTCAAGTTTAGGTCCTTCTGAGAGAATAAGTACTTTAGCGACTTATGCTCTGTATACAACTCAAACCTTTCACCAAGCAAATAATGATGCCATGACTTAAGCGCAAAAACTATGGCCGCCAACTCCAAGTCGTGGGTAGGGTAATTTTTCTCGTGGAAATCAACTGTCTTCCACCATAGCATATCACCCTTCCCTCTTGCATTAAAACGCGCCAAGCCCTGTCCCACAAGCATCGGTATATACAGTGAATGCCTAACTCCCGTCTGGAAAAACTAAAACTAGAGCTATCGTCAAAGTCGTCTTCAGACGTTGGAAAGCATCATCACAGTCAACGTCCCAAGTAAAAGTCAAATTCTTCTTCGTTAATCGAGTGAGAGGGGCTGATATCTTCGCGAAGTCCTTAATGAACATCCTATAGTAACCAGCCAGCCCTAAAAAGCTCCTTACTTCTGTTGCGTTCTTAGGCGTTTTCCAATCTTGGATTGCCACTATCTTAGCGAGATCCACAGCTATCCCTTCCTTAGAGACCACGTGTCCTAAGAACCTCACTTATTTTCTCCAAAAATGGCACATGGAGAACTTAGCTTTAAGTTGATACGCTTGTAGGGTCTCTAAGACTTCCCTAAGATGTAGGGCATGCTCTTCTTCATTTTTAGAGAAAACCAGAATATCGTCTACAAAGACTACCACAAACTTGTTCAGAAACTCCCTAAACACCACTATTCATTAAGTCACCAAAGTATGCAGGTGCATTCGTCAAACCAAAAGGCATGACGAGCCACTCGAAGAAACCATCAGGAGTTCTAAATGCAGTCTTGCCGATGCTATCTTTAGCCACCCTTAGCTGATGAAACCCCGTAGCTAAATCCAGTTTTGAGAAAACCGAAGCACCTTCCAACTGATCAAATAAATTGTCTATCCTCGGTAACGGGTGTCTTTTCGTCTTTGTTAGCTTATTCAGCTCTCTATAGTCCACGCACAATCTAAGTGAACCATCAGCTTTTGTAGCAAAAATGACTGGAGCACCCCACTCCGAAATACTTCTTCTTATGAACCCCTTCTCAAGAAATTCTTTCACTTGCTTATTGAGTTCTCTTCTCTCTCTCAGAGCCATGTGGCGCACTGGTAATGCAACTCGATTTCATTATCTACTAAGTATATTCGAAAGTCTATCTCACGCCTCGGGGGTAAACCTCGAACTTCATCGAAGACATCCGAGTATTCACAGACCACTCTAACAGATTACAAATTCTCAACAGACGCATCTAGAGATTCTAGATAACTTAGCATAACAGAATTCATGGGATTACAAGAGATTTCAAGAGTGTTGCCCAAGCAAGTCATAAGCCTAACCTCTCTCTTTTCACAATCTAGGACGGCTCCATTACTGGATAACCAATCCATGCCCAAAATTAACCCATAGCCCGTGAAGCCCAAAACATAAGCATCACATCTAAACCCAACGCTAAGTATAGAAATTTCCAAATCCAAAAAAATCATCAACAAATAGGTTGAGCCGCCAATTGGATTTGAAACAACTAAGGGATCCTCTACTATACCGGTGTTTAGGTGTAGTGACTCAACTAAAGCAGTGGATATAAAAGAGTGTGATGCACCAGAATCAAAGAGTGTGCAAATAGGATGATCAAAAAGATAGACTAAACTTTCAACGGAAATCTCTCTACCTCGTTCTTACAGCGGTGGGACCACAAGAGCCTGGACATGCCCCCTTGCCTGCCCTGGTGCCATGAGAGCTTGAATCTGCCCTCCAGAGGTAGGCCTTGCCCTCTGTCCTTTCTTTAGGCAGTCCTTAATCAGATGTCCTGCCTCGCCACGGTGGAAACAACCAGTCTTCTTCTTCTTCCTACAGTCTTTTCTTAGATGGCCTGGTGTCCCACAGTTAAAGCATCTTTTCTTTCCCTTGCCATTGTTGTCTTTACCACCCTTCTTGTTCTGCTGTTGTTGTTGTGGTTTCTTTTGATCCCCATTCTTCTCAGGTGCCTTATTAGCATTGGCACCTTTCTTCTCTTCAGGCATAAGCGCCATGTGAACTAGTATCTCAAAGGTGGCCGTCATAGGGATGTGGGTCATAGCTAACCCATGTAGCGGCTCGTTCAAATCCTTAACAAACCTCAGGGCCTTCTTTTCGGGTGTACTCACCAAGTCCAAGCCAAATCTCGCCAACTGATTGAACTTGTTGACATATTCTTTCGCTGATAGATTTCCCTGCCTCAATGCCAAAAACTTTTCCATGTATAGATTCTCTTCGGCCCGTGAGAGAAACTTTGCCTCAAACCTACGCCTGAAATCTGGCCATGTATCAACTGGATGCTCTCCATTAGTGACCTCCCACCAAAATGAGACCTCATCCTTCATTAACCAGGCAGCTAACTGGACCTTTCTTCCATCTTCTACCTCAAAGATTCCAAACAATTCTTCCACCTACTTTAGCCAATTTCGAGCTTCAACAAACATCTCCGACCCATGAAAAGGTTTCCCGCCCATTGCCCGAAAGTTCTTGCATATCTTTGCGAAAGTGTCAACATAGGGAGGAGGAGGAGGAGCATTTGCTAGGCCTGCGACATGGGCCCTAACTTCCAGATACCTTCTAAACCATCCTGGTATCGGTATCCCCTCAGGTATCTCGGGAATTCCAGACATGCTAAAAAGAAAATGAAGAGATTCAAACGAAGAATTCGAAAGAAAGATATATGGCTCTTGGGGTTATGTTTTTAAAATAAACTTTTCTCTTGAAAATACTCTCCTTAAAACGTATTTTTGAAAGTATTTCTTTATAAAAATGCTTTTTGAAAAATAGTTTTTCAAAATTCATATCTGGTCTGGCGACCTTCAGCTCTGATACCACGTGTGATACCCCATCTACATTAAGGTCACTCACAAAGGGAATGCCTTAATTTTGGTGGAGTATTTATTGTGTATAGAACAGAAAAGTAAACAAGACAGATAAATATATTGGTACTTAGAAAATAAAAACCACTTTTATTGCAGCGGAGAAATAGTTTAGTTACATCACATCAAAAACCAACTACAAAACCAAATACACTTGTTATCCATCTTGACAAATAAATTCTGAGTACATAAAATAAAAGACATAACCCTAACATAAAATAGCCATAAATAAGATAGGTTGAACTTTACTTTAGCAATCCAAGCAACTTCCAAAAGAAAGTGATAAAGATGTCCAATCAAGCTCCACTAGTACTAGTCCCACCCTGAGCACCTGGGAGGAAGGGAAGAAAAGAGGTGGAAACAAAGAGGGTCAGACAAAAAGTCTGGCTACTGCAATAACTTTAACAATATAATCATTAAAGTAACTAGGATAAGACATAAGCTGGAAAATAAGGAAATGACTGTGAACAAATGGTCATGACAGAGCAAATAAAGGAAATAAGATGAACAAAGATAACGTTAAAGGAGCACCTAATCATTATAAGATAATTACTACATTGCACCACACCAAACACCCTAAAAGTTGATCCCGCCTACAGAACTTAAATATGATAATGGTAGTTTCGTGTACCCCTAGCTGCCTTCGTAGGTGCCATATGCCCCTATCTCCACTAGATGTATACACTACCCTCATTCGATCGGCTCCCTAACTCGTAGATACCTGTGCTGTCCCCACAGTGGGGTGTATCACTCCCCAAAGTGGCAACCCGATACCACCAAAATCGCATGGCTTATACCTACACGATGCAACAACGTCTTACCTACCGACCCGGGCCCACACACGCACATGACCCCATTGGACTTGCGTTTCCACCGCTAACCCATTTTGACCTCTTACAATCAAACCCAGTATGCGTGTCCCGTCCTCGACTTGAGTCGAGCCCACAAAGATACTTAATAGGTTACTAGTTTGAAAAGGGCCCCCATGCATGACACAAGCTTTCCACCTATGCTTGGTCCACTCTAAGGTTTTCCCCACTTAACCCCATTCTTATTCATGTCTACCTACATGTTTCAATCTTGGTTAAGTGCATCTAAACGTATTTCACATGCCACCCAAGGCACCCACTTAATTTCATATGCAACCAGGGCACCCACTTAACCCCCCCTCCATGTCCCACCACATGTTTATTTGGTTAAGTGTTTATTAATTCATTAACACCGTAACCATGTAAAGACCTCCCACATTAGACTGGCATTTGTGGCAGCTCGATTTGTTGGGCAGGTGCGGGCAGTCTTACACCACAAACGAGCCTAACCTCGTGTCTTTACAACTGTTGCGCATTTAATTCATGCCTTTGACCTCTCACATTAGACTGGCATTTGTGGCTATTGGATTTGCCGGGCAGGTCAGGGCAGTCTTACACCATAAAAGAGTCTAACCTCGTGTCTTAGGCGGTTTTATTACACATCTTTATTTAACCCCAAAGTGGATTAATATCCCTATTTAAATTTGTCAATAAATTCCAAATATACTTATGTCCATAATTGTCTCTTAAAATTATGTCCATAAATGCCAATTTTTCCAATTAATGTATTAAATTAATTATATGCCTTTTTAAGGCCATTTATGCCAATTCTCAATATGTGTGTATTCAATATTACCCCCATCGTCCCCACATTGTTCGTTCGTTTATCATAGCATATATATATATATATATATATATATATTAGACTAGCAATTAGTCTAACAAATAAAAGAGAAGAAACATCGCAAATTTGCATAACACACAAAATGGATCTAACTTGCAAATAAGGATTACAACATAACTTGCATAAACTTTGTATTGTTATGAATCTAAACATAGGCCTAAAGGTGTGAACTTGCATATATATATAATATAGTTTTTCACCCAAAACTTGCATATATTAATATAGTTTTCATCCAAAACTTGCATAGGCCATAGCCACAAACTTGCATAAAACTATGTACGTCATAGATCTAAATCTAAAGGTGTAAACTTGCATATATGTGAATCCAATTTCTACCTAAACTTACATATAGTCATTTTACTTGGTTCTCATGTAGACTTGTGTACAATTCACATAAAAACAAGCATATAATCTACACCCAAACTTGCATATAAAATGATGTCAAACGTGAATCAAGTTGAACATAAGTGATTGGGCATATACAAAAGAATTTACAATAAAAAATGCCATTATGAACAACTAGCATATATTCACAAAATATCACATTTTCCAATGTTTCACAAACATAGCCATATAACCCAATTTATAACTCAACCCAATTAACTTGTTAATTATCGTATTAAAGAAATTGAACTCACAACTCAAAGAAGGTCTTGAGTTCTGGGATCTGAGTTCTGAAATTTATTTAGCTCGCCTTTGAAGTAGACAAATTCGTTGTTGTTGTTGTTATATATTTGAGTTGAATTGAGTTAATTAGCTTCACTTTTCCTCTAGTTGATAACGGCTATTCTAGGTTGCAAGGTGATAGCATGACGGCCATGGTTCTAATTTTGATTTGTTTTTAGGGTTTGAGTCTACATGTGTTTTTATAGAATTTAGGATTAATTTAGGCCATCCGATCAACCTAGAATCAATCAAGACCATCCAATCAAGATAGAGTGACACCTTAGCCCTAATGACTCAGCACTGAGTCACAAAATCTCCATCTTTCAAATCTTCTCGGAGGGGGGGAGGGCAGGTCGACCCCCAGGTCGACACTAAGGTCGACCTGTATAGGGGAGGTCGACACTAGGGTCGACCCCCAAGTCGACCTGGCCTTGGACAGGAAATTTCCCTCCCTGCCCAGTTCTGAGTCTGAATTCGTTTTTGAATTTAAATTTGAATTTATGGAAACTTCCGACAGCCATAACTTCTTCATACGAAGTCCAATTTACGCAAACTCGGACTCTATCTCAACCAGAATTCCGAGACGAACACAATGGCGTAACCTGTTTTCCTTGATTCTCATATTTGAAATTAAGTATTCTTTAATATTTTAACTTTAATATTTAGAATTATGGGGTGTTACATAATGTTATTAATGAGATGGATCCAAAGGATATAGAAAGAATGGCAAAATCTCAGATCCAGATTTATTACAATGTCAAAACCACAATTAACTTTTATTTCTGAAAGTAACATGAACTTACAAATTAAAGAAGGGTCTTGAATTCTGGGATCTGTATTTTGAAACTGAATAGCTCTCCTTCGCAGTAGACTATTTGTTCTTCTAATTTAGATTTGATTTGATTCTTAAAAATAGTTGTTGAAATCGTTGAATTGGCCTTTGAATCTCTACTAGAATTCTAAACTTGATTTCTACGAAGGACTTGAGCAGCATAACCCCGCCTTAGATTTATTTTGATATGAATTAGGGTAGATTATAGGCAAAATGAAGTTGTGTGGAGAGAAAGTGAGGTTTGGGGGTGTTTAAATAGCTTAGGAGCAACGAATATGGTCAGAACGGGCGTCTAAATGCAGAAAAACGAATCTGTCCACGGATCTGGAAAAGGGGGGAGGTCGACCCCCAGGTCGATCCCCTGGTCGACCTGGTTCCTGGGCGGGAAATTTCCCGCCTAGCCTGGGTGTGTGTTTTGAATTTCGAATTTGAATTTCGAGCTGAGCTGTTTTATTTTATTCAAACCCCGGAAACTTCTGAAGGTCATAACTTCTTCATACGGAATCCGATTTATGCAAACTCGGACTCTATCTCAAGAAGAATTCCGAGACGAACGCAATGGTGTAACCCGTTTCCCTTAATTCTTCTCTTAAAAATTCAGTATACTTTAATTTGTTACTTTAATGTTCACAGAAAATATGTGGTGTTACATTCTCCCCTCCTTAAAGGATTTCGCCACCAAAATCTTCAAGTTAGGAAGAACGTATATCCTAAGATCCAACATCCATCTACTCAACCATTCAATCACAGGCATCCATTGTTCTTAAAAGTTTTCTAATGTCGTATGAACATATGCAAAGTGTGTGTATATGTCTCTTATCTAATGCAAAATCAGGCGGTCTACTAATCCAGTTGACCCCTCCTTAATGCGAATCATGAGAGTGTCATGCGTCCAACATGTATGAAAATATCCCTAATCATGTAAATACTATATGTGTGCATATTCAATCATCCATATGCAACATCCATATGATAATACATCAGGTTTCAATCCATATACAAATACATTCATATGCATATGCAATATGAAAGTGACTAAGTCGATCTAGTGCCTAATGTGTGTATATGCATCCACGAGCAACCACTAGCAAACACTTGCAACCACTTACATCCACCAAACATAACATGTCTCAAACACATGTTTACATCCATTGGATTCTACCTAAGGATCGAGGATAGGACCGAGAGGATATACTTAAAAGATAAAGACTAGCATGCAAATAAACTTTACAGAAAAAAGAGGAATCAAGGGTATACCCTTAAAAAGGGTATGACGCGCGTATCTAGTCTTCAGTCTTCTAAGTCGCATCTTCTTGAGCTTCACTCCATTATTCCTTAACTAATTTAACTTCACGATTGCGAAGCTTCTAAAACCCACTAGTAAAGATAGGACCTCGATCACTTACTATGCTAGAGGGTATCCAATGTGGTCGAACTATCTTAAGATAAACAAATATTAACCATGATACAAGTGTATATACTAAGATGATTAGAGGTCTCTCTTCTACTTAGCTTATCCATCATGTCACAAATCTGAGGGTAGATATCTCTCATGCAAACCATCCTAGTCGAACTTGACATCCCTCAAGTACAAGCCCCAAAGGCCTAAACCAATATCAGACAAGCACCCGAGGAATACCTCCTCCGAATTTGGACGATTTATGTGAGATGATACTAGCAAAACAACCAAACAATTGAGCACTTAACCGACTCTGGCTATCCTCGCCAATCTTGCTCCAAAACTATCGTAGATCGCATAACTGGCTTTGCATTGCCAACTAGATATATGTGGAAGTCTATCTCAAGTTTTAGGGTACAAACTCCTAACCTTAATCAAAAACATCTGCGTACTCATGGACTACTCCAACGGATCGAAAATCGCCGATAAATACATAAAGTGATTCTAGGTAGCTAAGACAAACTGATCCCTTAGGATCGCACGAAATTTTGAGGGTATTCCCAAGGCAAGTAAAAAGTCTAACTACCCTCCTTTCACAATTACTAGCTAAACCATCCATGCCTAGAATCAACCCATAGCCCATGAAACCAAAAATATAAGTATCTCAAATCCTTACAAACCAAAGATAAATGAGCCGAACCACAAATTGGAATTGAGACAATAATGGGATCCTCTACCATACAAGCTCTAGGGTGCAGAGACTCAACTATGGAAGCAGACATAAACGAATGTGTAGCGCTAAAATCAAAAGAGTACTAACAAGATGATCAAAAGAAAAACTAGACTTTTTCAATAGAAACTTTACTACCACTCTCAAGTATGCTGGCAGTGAGAGCATGCATTTGCCTTTCTGAAAATCCTGTCATTTGTTCTTGCCTTGCCCTTAATTATACGACCCGTTATACCATAATAAAGATGCTTCCTCTTGTTTTAGGTTTTACTATTCTTTCCTCCCCTCCTTTGTGAACCAAGTCTATATCCATGAGTTTTTCATCCTTGGGTTGTGCTCCTTAGCCAAACTCCCTCATTCTTATCTTTGCCATCCTTGTGTAACTTGTTGACAGGTCTCTTGAAAGCTGCCTCCATCGCAAGGAAAATCCTACAAAGCTCGAAAGAAAATTAGCCGTAGGTGAAACTACTGCGGCTATAGATGGAAGTTGGGCGCTTATTTGCCCTTTGACAAGTGTCGTAGTCTCATCAAGCCTACGGAGCCATGCCGCGACGAGGTTACCTCCTAGAAAGCCAGGAGCCCCGGAGACTCAGGAAAGAAGGAAACGAGGATTTAAACAGAGGATCAAAAGAAAGTGCGTATGGCTTTGGGGAATATGCCTTTAAAATAAAACTTTTCTTTAGAAAATGCTTCTTTTAAAACCGTTTTGAAATAAATTTTCAATTCTTTTATCTGATCCGGTAACCTTCAGGTCTAATACCAAGTGGAACACCCCACCTCCGTTAAGGTCACTCACAAAGGGAATGCCTTAACTTCGGTGGAGCATTTTAGGTAAAAGATGTCGATAAATTACAAGACAGACAAATAAAGCAGCGGAAAATAAAGTCATTTTATAAACAACTTAATTCAGTCAAGCTTTTACAACAATTTTCTCAAACATACTTAAATGTAATACACAGAACTTCTGTCTTGATTTAAAAACTTCCAAGAATAAAAGGAACATAAAAATAACAATGATATTCCCTAATAAAGCGTGAACCAGCCATAGCTGTGGAAAAGAGAGTCCAATGCAATACATCGAGTATCTTCGAGCCTGGAAAGAAAACTGAGCTAAGTGATAACATTTCCTCCCTCTGAACCTGGAGGGGGGAAATGGAAGGAAAGAGGCAAAACAAAACTAGGTCAGACATAAGTCTGGTAAGTCCAGTGACTTTCAGCATATAAACAGGCAAAAGTACCATGACATGAATAAACTGAATATAAGACAATACCATGATAACAGGGATAACAAGATAACATAGGATAAACATAAGGTATGATAAGGCAAGATAAACTGAATGCGCTTCTACTCTTTCTTTGCTTCGCTACTACTTTGTTGTTCTGATTTCTATATCTCTCTACACCACCTAACTAGTGTCCCAACTAGTAATCTGTATAAAATGATAACGTGATCCTAATCCCCGTAATTGTGGTAGCCTTCAGGTGTACATTTATCGTGAGGATTCCACCTCAATCAGCATAATTGCCATGAACATGTTAGACGTACCCTTACTACCCTATCGATCGGCTCCCTGCTTGTATTCATTTCTCTTGTTTCTGTGTCAATCGGCCCTCTCTTGCGTGTAGAAACCCTGTGCTAGTCCCACCATAAGGTGTATCAATCCTTATGATAGCAACCCGACACGATTCAAGATGCACAGTGTATAACTACTGGTACCCAGTGCCAGCTTTTTCCCACTCCGAAGTACGTGCACGCCCATAAACCGTCGGAACCTACACTGACGTACCCACTGCCGCTGCTTTGACCGCTTAGAATCAGCCCAGTAATCATGCCCCACCCTTCCTAGTTCAGTGTACCGTGATACATCTATGTGGGTTACTGCTGAAATGGGTCCCCGTTACTAGGGTTTCCTTATTGGTTAAGTTTGTGGGCTAATATTTACTAATATTACCCACTAAACCGATATGTACTTAACCCTCCCACTGATTCAAGCATGTTTATTTAACGGCTAAGTTTGTGGGCCTATATGTACTAATATTACCCACCTACGCGAGACGTACTTAACCTTCCCATCGATTCAAGCATGTTTATTAAACGGTTAAGTTTTGTGGGCCTATATTTACTAATATTACCCACCAACCCGATATGTACTTAACCCTCCCACACATTATGTCATATTGGTTAAGTGTTTTCCATTCATGTTAACTTAACCCACCCATTCATCATGTCATGTTGGTTAAGTGTTCCTTATTTACTTAACCCCGTCCATTCATCAAGTTATATTGGTTAAGTGTTTTATTGTTAACTTAACCCCATGTGTTCATCATGTTGTATTGGTTAAGTGTCTTCAATCAATTCAAGTTAACTTAACCCACCTACTTGTCATATTACTTTGGTTAAGTGTTGCCTTCTTGTGTTAACTTAACCCTACCACAAATCGAGTTATATTGGTTAAGTGTTTCCCTCTTGTTTTAACTTAACCTTACCACAAATCAAGTTATACTGGTTAAGTGTTTCTTATTACTTAACCCTACCCATTTATCATGCTATACTGGTTAAGTGTTTCCTATTAACTTAACCTTAGTCATCCATCTTGTCATATTGGTTAAGTGTTTCTCATTACTTAACCCTAGTCATCCATGTTATATTGGTTAAGTGTTCCTATGAACTTAACCCTACTCATTCATCTTTTTCATTAGCATTAATTGATTTATTAATGCACCAACCTCTCACATTAGATATGTGTTGTTGCGGTTACTGGATGTGCCGGGCGGTTCCGGGAATTTTTACACCACAACTCAATCTAACCTTGGATTTTTCTAGGGCATGATGCACTAACCTCTCATATTAGATAGGTGTTGTTGTGATTACTGGATGTGTCGGGCGGTTCTGGGAAGTTTTACGCCACAACGCAATCTAACCTCGGGTTAGGCATGTTCATCTTTAATCTACACATTTACCCTGTATACCTAAATCTAGATTTTTCATGCCAATTACCAAATTCACCAAAACTAGTCATGTTACATTTTACACCCAATCTAGATTTAATGTTCCAGTTACCCCGAATTCGCAACAATAACAATTTGCCCAAAACTTGATTTATACGCCAACTTCCTACTTTGTCGTTCATGCGAATTCTAGGTTCAATATGTCAAATTACATATTCCATAATTCATGTCAAATTACCCCCAAATTGCATCTTAACAGTTATGCCATATTACATGTTCCAAATTATGCCAAATAATGCCAATTCCATGTTATACCCAATTTCCCCCGCATTCATAACGTACGTATTTCGAGATTCAACTTAAGATTCATAATATAAGGGGAGAAGCCAGATGGAACATCGTAAGAATAGGCATAGTCATATGATGATAAAAACTACTGGTCCAATAAACTTGATGTACTAAAAAGACAAGTTTTGCAAGGAATACATCGTGGGCATATAGATTTGATAAGGATTATATCATGAACTTTAAAAGGATTACAATTCCGATATACAACAAGGATAGATATGATTGGATCAGTCTCATAGTCAAAAATGATTCCCAAACATATATATACTCAAGCGCAGATTTCAATGAAAGGATAGCTTACATCTGGCATATTCTCATATCCATTTTATTACTTGTCACAATTAGATTTAGGTGCTAAAATCTAAGAAGTAACTGACTTACAAAACAAAGTCAAATCTTATTTTCATGCCTAAGCCATACATCACTATACGCCCTAATATTCTTTTTTCAAATCATAAACTATCATATATATGTCCCAATGTTAGATCTTAGACAACAACATGTACTATGCCTTATATTTACAGTTTAATTTACGCCCCAAATCCCAAGTCATATGTCCAATACTTTATGCCTCAAATCTCAAGTCATATGTCCAATACTATAAGCCTCAAATCTCAAGTCATATGTCCAATACTTTATGCCTCAAATCCCAAGTCATATATCCAATACTTTATGTTTTGAATGTGTTATGTCCTCAAATCAGTTGCAACTCAATTATGCCCAATTATACACAATTTAATACTTTTCCCAAATTTTAGCGCTGGTCATGTCCAAATCATAATTCATGCCCAATTTATTTCCAACGTACGTTCATCTCTTATGAGATTTGTCTTAGGCTCGCAGTAGCCTGGCTATAAAACAAAAAGGGGAGAAGGAAAGAAGAGACAAAGAACAGACATAATATTATTAATGAGATGGATCCAAAGGATATAGAAATACAGGCATAATCTCAGATCCAGATTTATTACAATATCAGAATCACAATTAACTTTTATTTCTGAAAGTAACGTGCACTTACAAATTACAGAAGGGTCTTGAATTCTGGGATCTGTATTCTAAAACTGAATAGCTCTCCCTTGAAGTAGACTATTTATTCTTCTAATTTAAATTTGATTTGATTCTTAGAAATAGTTGTTGAAATCGTTGAATTGGCATTTGAATCTCTACTAGAATTCTGAACTTGATTTCTACGAAGGACTTGAGCAGCATAACCCCGTCTTAGATTTATTTTGATATGAATTAGGGTAGAGTATAGGCAAAATGAAGATGTGTGGAGAGAAAGTGAGGTTTGGGGGTGTTTAAATAGTTTAGGAGCAACGAATCTGGTCTGAACGGGCGTCAAAATGCAGAAAAACGAATCTGTCCACAGATCTGGAAAAGGGGGGAGGTCGACCCCATGGTCGACCTATGTGACCCAGGTCGACCCCCAGGTCGACCCCCTGATCGACCTGGGTCCTGGGCGGGAAATTTCCCGCCCAGCCCGGGTGTGTGTTTTGAATTTTGAATTTGAATTTCGAGCTGAGCTGTTTTATTTTATTCAAACCTATGAAACTTCTGAAGGTCATAACTTCTTCATACGGAGTCCGATTTATGCAAACTCGGACTCTATCTCAAGCAGAATTCCAAGACGAACACAATGGTGTAACCCATTTCCCTTAATTCTTCTCTTAAAAATTAAGTATACTTTAATTTGTTACTTTAATGTTCATGGAAAATACAGGGTGTTACGTCCTTCATCCCGTTTCTGGTTCATACCGGGGTGTGAAGCTCGCGAATTAACGCCATACACAAAGCTATGCTTTATTAAAGTCGTGCTTTGATCATCAACCACAAGGCTCCGCTATTCAATAAAAGCCTTGATCACTTTCATCTCAGCACGTCATATTGACATTCCACGCCATGCGACTGATGTCTATCGATATATAACCTCTGAGCTCATACGTCTCAGAGAAGGGTGTTAAGCAAGAGAATAAATTCTCTGCCACCAAACAGATATATAATTAATAGAAATCAATCAGCATAGAATAAAATACAACATTAGACGCACATCCATTTACTAGTTCGTTCTGGGTCTGAACGAAACCGGAGGCACCTTATTCCTCGTCCCGTACGTCTAGTATAGGAGAGAGGCACTCGTACATCCGGATAATCAGCAAATACGTCCGGACTACTACCACTGTAACCCCTCTTGGGAGCTAACCGATCCAGGTCATAAGTACTAATCCATTCAATGTAAAGATCACCAGTCTTGAACCGTCTTCATATCTTTAACTTTAATCGTCGATTAATTATTTGAAATGAGAATTAACTCGGTCTTTTCAAATAATTCACGTATACATAGAATTCAAACCAATCCTTTTCCATGGTTAAATTATTCGATATTCACTTTTCAGTTCAATATAATAATTTCATGTCAAATACATCTAACCATCAGAATATCCAATAAACCAAGTAAAATCAGTTTATTTCCATTCCATATCACTTATAATATTTTATAATGATTTTTCGCTATTTTTATATATATAAAAGTAGCCCATTTTTATCGAATGACGTTTCAGGTCATTCAATGGCACTAGTGCTGCTCTCGTCCAAATTTCAATTAGACGTTCCGCAAAATCTAACTGTTGGATCTTAACGAATTTTATATCATTGGAAAGATCTCTCCAAAGCGAACCCAACGTTTCTGGTTTTGGGAAAATCCGACAGTTGGATCTCCCGTAATAGTCGTTTAAAATTACGATTTCAAAACTTTGAACTGCAGCGTTGTTATTTGTTCTATTTTAACTATATTTATATATATAAATATATAATTAATTCGACGATTTCAAAATCGTTTTCACTTCAAAAATTTGGTTAATGCCTTTAAATTTCGAAAAATTCCGCCATAACCTCCTTTGTACGGAGAGGGGTTTGGAAATTTATTGGGCTATATTAGGCACCTAATAAATCCAGTATGAGCATACATAATTTTTGGTGTCCTATTCTATGCCCGAGGGAGTGTGTAAAATTACTCCAGAGATAAATCTCGTCACCTCGTCCAGTGTTGGAAAATAAATAATCCATGTGTCGTATATAATAACTAAAGAGACGTGATTATTGTCAACTCTACACCTGTGTGGGGTTTTATTAAATCTGGCAACTTACCATTATGTTTTATTTAGTCCATATTAGTCCTCAGTTCAACCTGCAATTCAATCATCACCATACGAGCTTCCTGCCCGTATGGTCATCTCAACCTCGTCATACAAGCTTCAAATGCTTATATGGAATATGATATGGTATGTAATCAAAAGTTTGTCTTCGGTTCAACCTGAAATACAGTCATCTCAATACAAGCGTATCGCTTGTATGGTAATTCCAACCTCGTCACATAAGCTCTAAATGCTTATTTGGTATATGATAGAGTATGCCATCTTCACGAAGTATGCCATGCAGTATAGTTCAAAATTAATTCTTACTATTCTTTGGTGTTGTTTGTAATCTCACACAGAACAACCAGCACACAGCATCCAATGACTTTCACAGGAGTTTATATAATAAATGAAATTGCGTAGCCAACTCATTAAGGCTTACCTATTTGTCGGGTACGTGAATAAATTCTTTACTCGACAGCTCGTCCATTTTCCTGTTCAGCATATGTATATATATATATGCATATCTATGCTAAAAATAATATTTTTAGTGAACAAATAATTATTTCCACAAATGACTATTTTTAACAGTTCATATACATGAGAAAATTAATATTTCTAATGAACAAGCACTTATTTCAACTCATGGTAATTTTTAACACTTCATATATGTGATAAAAATAATATTTTCAATGAACAAATATTTATTTTAACTTATGGTTATTTTTAACACTTCATGTACATGTTAAAAATAATATTTTCCATCAACAAATATTTATTTCAACCTTCGACTATTTTTGAAGGTTCCTACATAGAATAAAATGTGATTTTTATTGTTAAAACATTTTATTTCAAACATGGATATTTTCAATGATTCATATACACAATAAAAATGTGATTTTTATTGTTCAAATAATTTATTCAATATACGAATATTTTTAATGATTCGTATATACAAAAAAATGTGATTTTTATTGTTCAAACAATTTATTCAACATAGGAATATTTTTAATGATACATATATACAATAAAAATGTGATTTTTATTGCTCAAACAATTTATTCAACATACGAATATTTTTAATGATTCATATACCCAATAAAAAATGTGATTTTTATTTTTCAAACAATTTATTCAACATACGAATATTTTTAATGATTCATATATACAATAAAAATGTGATTTTTATTGTTCAAACAATTTATTCAACATACAAATATTTTTAATGATTCAATACACAATGAAAATGTGATTTTTATTGTTCAAACAACTTATTCAACATACAAATATTTTTAATGATTCATTTATACAATTAAAATGTGATTTCTATTGTTCAACCAATTTATTCCACATACGAATATTTTTAATGCTTCATATACACAATAAAAATGTGATTTTTATTGTTCAAACAATTTATTTCAAACATGAATATTTTTAATGATTCATATGCACAATAAAAATATGATTTTTATTGTTCAAACAATTTATTCAACATACAAATATTTTTAATGATTCATATATATAATAAAAATGTGATTTTTATTGTTCAAACAATTTATTCAACATACAAATATTTTTAATGATTTATATATACAATAAAAATGTGATTTTTATTGTTCAAATAATTTATTCAACATACGAATATTTTTAATGATTCATATACACAATAAAAATGTGATTTCTATTGTTCAAACAATTTATTCAACATGTGAGTATTTTTTATGATTCATATACAGAATAAAAATGTGATTTTTATTATTCAAACAATTTATTCAACATACTAATATTTGTAATGATTCATATGTATAATAAAAATGTGATTTTTATTGTTCAAACAATTTATTTCACATACGAATATTTTTAATGATTCATATACACAATAAAAATGTGACTTTATTTTTCAAACAATTTATTTCAAACATGAATATTTTTAATGATTCATATACACAATAAAAATGTGATTTTTATTGTTCAAACAATTTATTCAACATACGAATATTTTTAATAATTCATATACACAATAAAAATGTGATTTTTATTGTTCCAACAATTTATTCAACATACGAATATTTTTAATGATTCATATATATAATAAAAATGTGATTTTTATTGATTTTTATTGTTCAAACAATTTATTCAACATGCGAATATTTTTAATGATTCATGTACATAATAAAAATGTGATTTTTATTGTTCAAACAATTTTTTTCGAACATAAATATGTTCATATAGTCATACATACAATAAAAATGTGATTTTTATTGTCCAAACAATTTATTTCAACACGACAACTATTTTATATAGTCATTTTAAAAAAATTCAGCATTACAACGTGTAATGACCCGGGATTTTGACGACTTTGGTTATCGACATAAACACGATGACGACTAACCAAACATCGAAAAATACCAGTCATTAATGAAAGAAATTAGAGGGTGAGGATAGATAAGATAGAAACTTAGAATAGAAGAAGAAGAACACAATATCAGAGTAACACGAATCTCACAGCGGAACGAATAACATATAATATATGTAACATAACTTTGAAATATACATTTGTACTTGAATATACATCATTATTAAAGTACAACACTTACAACACAGCGGAAATAAACTATAGCTATATGATCCTGAAGCCTCCTGCTCCAGCTCTTCAACTGTATCTGTAAAATCCCGACTACTTGACTGCCCGTACAAATTTAGGCACTCAAGAGTTTAGGGAAACAAACAAATAAACTCCGGGTCAGTCATGGGACTGGTATAAGTAAAACAGTTTAAAACAGTTCAAGCAGGTAAATGATATCTCATAAGACTACGCCGTATAACGGAACGGGTTTTTCCCTTATGAGAATCCAAAATATCTTTATATCAAAAACCTTTTTTTATTATGATAATGTCTATCAACCGCAATATAATAATCATCTAGCAGAAACGCTTTCATCTCACGTTCTACATATATAGTATACAATCAAAACCGCAAGCACGTATTGGGGAATGGATTTCCAACTATGACAAGGTATGGAACCACCTTTCGCTAGTGTACCTCTAGAGAGGAATACACTGGGTTCAACAAGAACATCTTGCAACCCGGCCACACATGACCGACCACTCATTTCGCTTGAGTGTATCGAATGTATATCACCAACGGTTGGGATCAGCAACCGTTTGCCGAATGGGACAGCATCAACAATAGATTTTTAGAAGTAAATGAAACTCTAGATCAGGTGATTATACACCCTACTTCGGTGCGACCGACATAGCCATGCTGCCTGCCCGATTTCTGTCATTTACCGGTTGATGAGGCTAGAAGCTACGCTTTATCATCACACCAGATTCACTTTGAATGCCACATCATCAAATCCATCAAATCACAGATTGACATCTACAACAATACATTATGTGTTAGCTAAAAGAAGTTTCCTTCTCCGCTTCCACTCTTGGTACGGTTGGAGAAATCAATGTACGTGATCGTCTGGAGATACTCTGTCAGACATCCCTCCATACAAGTCATCCAGGAACATGATGAACCGAAGGTACTATTCAGTATATCCATCTTAGGCACTGTTATCTAAGATTTATACAATAGCCCTTGCACTTTACTCCATCTTCAATTATCTTTGGCATATATGATTCGCAACGCTTATGCCAATACAGAGTGGTTCTTTGGATAATAATCCAACCGGTCTCTCCATATTAACAACGTTAAAATGGTCAAAACTTCGATTGTCTATGATTTAACTATCAAAGAAAAACAGGTGTGCAAACAACGATATTATTTCCAAATGGAAATTTATATCGATCAAACATCATTCAACATTTATCTCTTTATTTCATTAATTTACTTATCTCCTGTTTTCCTATATTCAATATTTCTTATTTTCTATATTTGGAAAATATACGTTATTAACAATGGAAAACATTTCCATTTCTTGTTTTCTTTATTGGAAAACATTTCTGGTTTATTATTTGGAAAACATTTCGAAAGCTTCTTCATTGGACTTAGATAGATGTTTAAACAAACATCGCTATGCCAACTCAAACCATTTCCTTTACTGCCGAACCTTAACTATTCCTTAGTTAAAAATGAAGCCAATCAAGTTGGGGTAGAACTACCTCTCAGACCTTAACTGAACAACATTTCTAACTTTGAAAGAGGCAAAGTTCACTTTATATTCCTTTTACTAACTTCCTTACTTAACCCTCCTTCGAATAGCTATATTCGATTGACTCTTTTCACTTAACTTTATTCGATTAACCCTTATCAATTAACTCTATTGGACTAACACTATTGGATTAACTCTATTTGACTAACGCTATTGATTTACTCATTTCACTTAACTCCTTTCGAATAAACTATATTCGATAACTCCTTTTACTTTCTTCGAATAAACTATATTCGATTAACTCATTTGCTTCTATTCGAATAAACTATATTCGATTAACTCAATTTACTTTCTATTCGAATAAACTATATTCGATTAACTCATTTTACTTTCTATTCGAATAAACTATATTCAATTAACTCATTTGCTTCTATTCGAATAACTATATTCGATTAACTCATTTGCTTCTATTTGAATAAACTATATTCGATTAACTCATTTGATTTGACTAACATCGATTAACTACTTCCGATTAAACTAACATCGATTAACTCCTTTTAACTCGATTAAACTATTCATTGATAAAGATTTACTTTTAGTAATAGTTCTTCACTTTACAAATGATTTCCCTTTTATAAAACTCTATTCGTTTTAAAAACATTTTTCCCTTTTATTTATTTTCGAAATATTTCCTTTTATAAAATCTGTTGATTTTATAAAATCCCTTTATTTCAATATACATTGAAATAATTCTTTTTTACATCCCAGGGTCTTTTATGATATTTAAAATATCGAATAACAATGATCAATATCATTCCAACGCACATAATCCATAACAGATTATATAACACATCATATATCACAATATATGAAAAATAGTAAAATAAATGTTGAGGAATCCAGTTGGATTCCTCCAACCTGTTTCCCTGCATCACAGATGTTAAACAATATAGATAACATTACTTTCAGTTCCATATGATATATTCTGTTAAACAGAATCAATATAGAAATTCAACTAACTGACTAGCAGTTCAATCAAACAGTCAACACACAATCAATCAAACAATTTTTAACAGTTCTAAAAATACAACATGAAATTATAAACTGTTCAGAGTTAGTGAGATTTACTCACATTACGCGTTAACTGTTAAATAACGATTTGCGTTAGTTGATTCTGATCAGAAAATTTATTTCGCCATAAATTGTAACGAGCTCGGATTCACTCCCAGTCAGCTCCATGGTTAGCCACCGTCCATACGATCCTATCGGATCTTGTTTCGCTGAATTTCGATACCGTATGGAGAAGTTATTACACTACGAAGTTTATACATATTTAATATAAAATAAACTTGGAATTTAAATTCCTAAATGGGCATCACCCCCTTGTTTTCCATTGGCCCAACACCCTTTTATAAACCTGCTCCACTTTATATCTTTTCTTCCCCAAATTTCCAGATCCACCAAAACGTTCCTCTGTATAACCCAACCCCATTTTGACCTCCACGTTGACCACCACTTCACGTCCCTCCGTCCATCAAAGACCATCGTGACTACCACCGGTCCACCCCCCTTCGCAATCCCTTCCTCCTTGTATCTGTCTCTTCCAACTCGAGACCAAAAGCCAGGGTGCGATAGCAGCTCTCCGAGCTCATCACCGAAACCCGCGACCCCAAAAGAACAGTACGCTGCTCCTCTTCGCCCCTTCCAACAAGTTCCAACCTGACTGATTCCTCTACCAATATCCTACCTTGCTTCGCCAAGCTCGAGCACGCGCCTGGAATCGCGACGACACCTCACGCCTAACCACCGTAGGATGGCTCGGCCTCGATGTTCCCAACGCCGTTAGACTCGCTTCCCTTGGTGCCAGCGTTCATCGAGAATCAAGTTCGAACGCCAGGCTCTGAACCGATTACCCCCATAACAAAAACACATCGCACCCTATAATACCAGTATAGGATTGAAAGGAAATGAAAGAGGAATTCAAAGGCATTTGTTTTGAGATTTATAGGTTTTTATTTCTATTTTACTTTGATTTTACTGAATCTCACGATTTGTTTTCAGAAGAGGAAGGGTGGAGGCGTGAAAGATGTTGACTACCGTATGAAAGAATTAGGTCTTAGGGAAAAGTTGTTGAGGGTATTTAAAGAAGTAAAGTGGAATATTCTCGGTATATTCCATCATCGTTATTTTATATTCGTGTTTTAAAAATCCCTGTGATCATATACAATACCCAAAAATCATCAAACTGGACCTACAGCTACGTCTTGACCTTACGGACCCAACGAAACTAGTTTCGTCGAATTCCGACTCCGTATGCTCACACAGCGTATTTTTAACCGTCAAAATACTGACTGTTTCTCACTCTAAAAATCCGTACGACCACACAGTGACTCTAAAAATCACGAAATTGGAAATCTAACAACTATTTGATATTGCGGATCCAACAAAACTGGTTTCGTTGAATTCCGACTCCGTTTGTAAAAGTGGCTATTTTTAAAGCTCTAAATAACCTATTTAAATATATAAATATATTTAAATATAATTAAATTAAATATTTATAAATGAATATTATCGTATATATTCACAGTGGGATACCATACAGCTCTATAATATTCCTATATGGATTTCTAACTTGATATTCACTTCTGGGTCAACCCGGTATTCGATTTATATTGATTCCCTTCTAAAAATATAAATAATTCCTTTATAAATTATAAAGGAATTCCACAGCGACTTTTCTAAAATTTGATTTGGACGTAAATCAAAATCTACACGACGAAATCCCGATTTTTCTCTTCCACTAGAAAGATATACTCCACCAACTCCACACGTTTCTTATTTCACAGAAATCCGGCTTAAAACGAATCCTGTACATTCAGTTGAAGTTCGAATCACCAATTTACGAACTGCAGCGCCATTTCAAGCTCGATTTTAATTATAATATAATTATACGTTCAAACTGTCGTTCAAATAATATATTCGTTATTCTAATTCAATTCTAAACTGAATTAAATATCACAGATGATCCAGTTCACACCATATCGCCATTCAGCCAACTCTAATCATTTCAGAATTAAATATATTATTTAATTTATTATTTAAATTAAATATTCTTCATTATTTAATTCCACGACCATTAAATTCTCTAAACCACCATTTCAATAATTAAATAAATTAATTATAATACCTCTGCCAATGCGGGTCATTACAATCTTTCCTACTTAAAATAATTTCGTCCTCGAAATTGCTAAAAGGTAGGGGACGACCCTATCGACTGGTTAGAACATATTTGTTCACTTCTTAACTTCAGTTTCAACTGAACCAATTTAATTTCAATTAAAATATTAATTAATCCTTATCAACGAAAATTTTCAAAAATCCTGAAAAATTTCTAATGCCTTAACTCTTCGAAAAATTTCGACAGCACCTCCTTTGTACTAGGAGCATCGGTCAAACTCCAACTCGCCTCTCTGGGCCATCTCCATCCCAAAAGAAAAATCAAACAGCCAAACGGCTTGCCAATTCGGCTCATAAATCTTATATCCAATAAAAATATAAACTTGTACCTTTTGTCGGCATATCATTATATCCCTTCCACCTGTTATTAATTCAGCGGATACAAGGGTCATCCCAATCAAATTTCAATTTGCTTTTACCCACGACACAACCATTCGCTTATATCCGAGCCAAATATCATTTCAACTCGAGTTTCTTCTCGATTCTCAACTCTTAACTTGATTATCACATTACATTTCAAATTTGAATCTCACAATCCTATTTGTCTTGATATCATTCTAATTCAATCTCAGTTACCACTTAACTGACTTTACTTTAATTCAAATTTGCTTTCACAAATTTCTGTTAAATTTGTTTTCAATTCAAACAGTCTTTCCCTGGGAGTTTTTAAACAGTTTACTCTTTTCAAAAAACAAATTTTACTTTTGAACATGTCATTGAGCCCTTAATTAATATTCCATTAGTTAAATCACTTCTCTATTTCTTTCTCACTATTTGTTAACCAAATATTTTCAATAACCATATTGGCCTTTTATGTTATTTGGAAAACATTTCCGAATATCGCCTTCCTTTATTTTCTAAACTTTAGAAAATATATGCTATTTATAATTGGAAAATATTCCAATTACTTATCTCTTTTCCGATCTCATTTATTTCAATACTTAGGAAATATTCTTTATTATATTTCCAAGCTTACACTTATTTGGGTTAAAACGGATGTTGTGTAAAACATCGTTACGACAATCCAAATACTATATTCAACTAACTCTTATTCAACATTGATCTTCGAGCTTGAAATCTTACTATTTATTTGTTAATAATGAAATCAATCAAGTTGGGGTATAACTACCTCTCAGACCTTGACTGAATAACATTTATAATGTCAAAACAGATATGACTACTTACTCGAATAATCAATACCATACACTACTTATTCACTTTTAAACACGTATACGCTTCCTTTTTCTATTCTTACTAGATTTTATTCTTAGTCTTCCTTTTTGATTTTACTATTCTATTTCTAAGTTCGTTTCCTTATTGACTTCTATATATATATCGATAAGTTGATTTCTAACTATCAAATTATCTTAAAAATATTCTAACTCCTTAAATTCCCGGAAAAAATCGCCATAACCTCCTTTGTACTAGGAGCATCGGGATATTTCAAATAGCCTCCCATGGCCCTCACCAATCCAAAAGAAAAAGAAAAAGCCAAGCGGCTAGCCGATACGGCGCATAAAATCTCATATATTAATTAAATACATACCTTTTCGTCGAGCATTCTATTTATATACCTTCATACCTATCTCATACCTATCTCATGTATATTTATACCTGCCCAATTTATTTTAACTATACCTGATCGCTTTAACTCAATTCGTTAATTAATTTTTTAATTAACTCTTTAGTCTATTTCACTTTTATATTTGAACATGACATGTTCAAATATTTTTTTAACTTGCTTATTAACTAATTTGAATTCAAATTTCAAATATAAGTTCTATATTCGGTTTCGAATATCCATTTACAAATCCAATTCACCTTTCAAAGTTCAACTTCAAATTCAAAACTCGATTAACTAATTCCTCTTCGACTTAGTTAATTCTATTCAATTTCTATTCAAATTTTTATTCAAATTCTATATTTTAATTCCATTTGAATTCTATATTCATATTCCATTTGAATTTCTATATTCAAATTCTATAGTTTAAATTCCATTTGAATTCTATATTCAAATTTTATAGTTTAAATTCCATTTGAATTCTATATTCAAATTCTATAGTTTAAATTCCATTTGAATTCTATATTCAAATTCTATAGTTTAAATTCCATTTGAATTCTATATTCAAATTCTATAGTTTAAATTCCATTTGAATTCTATATTCAAATTCCATTTCACTTTCGATATTCAAATCCTATATTTGAATTCCATTTGAATTATATATTCCAATTCCCATTTCAACTCTATTTGAATTCTATATTCAAATTCCTATTTCAAATTCTATTTTGAAACTCTATATTCAAATTTCATTTCAAACTATTTGAATTCTATATTCAAATTTCCATTATTCAAATCTTCTTTATTCAAATCTCATTTGAATTTCTATATTCAAATCCCCTTTGAATTTTCTATATTCAAATCCCCTTTGAATTTTCTTATTTAAATTCTATGTTTGAACTTCCTTTATTCAAATTCCTTTAAATAAGTCTCGATTTCAATTCCTTTTGAAATCGATATTTCTACCTTTGGAAAATAGATTTCCCTTTCAATTTCACACTTGTATTTTTATTTCTGAATTATTCAATGATAATTCTTTTCACTTCATTTATAAACTTCGTTTATAAAGGAACTTCTCGTTTTATTTCTTTTAAAACAAGTTAATATTTCAAATCTATTTAAAAATTCAAATTCTATTATTCAAATTCTATATTATAAATCCCATTTTGAAATTCAACACAACTTGTCTTTCCCAAAACAAATTCAAAACAGTATCTCTGGTAGTAATTCGTCACTTATAACTCGAAAATGAATACTGATGATGCAGCTGTCATCATCAGAATCTATTTTCCAGTGATCGAAGTGAGTTCAATACTATAAAACCATTTCTAAACATTTCCACTTTGAAATTCAATTCAAAATATAATTCACACTGCTTGTAAAACAGTTTAAAATCTCCCAGGATCTTAAATTTTCCTTATTTTTAATCCAAATCCATTTACAAACACTTATCCAATTTTCCAGAATTTTAATTCAATTTCTGGTTTAAAATTTCAGGTTTAACTCATTTGTTTTCACGTATTTCACTTATATGAATTCTGATTGGTTATTTACATAACCATTTAATTTATAATCTTACTCGATTATAATAACAACCAATATATCCAATATATTATAATTTTGATATATATATATCTTCTCTATATCAAGGTATACCTTGGGTAAACTTATTTTAATTTACCCTTTTATCAAAACATATCGTGTCGACCCATCGTATTCAAGTGTTTATAAACTCCTGCCGATACAGTGGATCAAACTGATCGACCAGAACCCATAAACAACTCAACCAATAAATCACCACAATATAAACAATTTTTATATCAATAACAAATACGCTCACTCGTATATACACACTCAATCTCAGTCTAGGGTATTACTAACCCTATCTCTACCGAGTCACGCCACAGAGCCAAGTTAATCAATTAACTTTCTGCTCTGATACCAACTGTAATGACCCGGGATTTTGACGACTTTGGTTATCGACATAAACACGATGACGACTAACCAAACATCGAAAAATACCAGTCATTAATGAAAGAAATTAGAGGGTGAGGATAGATAAGATAGAAACTTAGAATAGAAGAAGAAGAAGAAGAAGACAATATCAGAGTAACAAGAATCTCACAGCGGAACGAATAACATATAATATATGTAACATAACTTTGAAATATACATCTATACTTGAATATACATCATTATCAAAGTACGACACTTACAACACAGCGAAAATAAACTATAGCTATATGATCCTGAAGCCTCCTGCTCCAGCTCTTCAAGTGTATCTGTAAAATCCCGACTACTTGACTGCCCGTACAAATTTAGGCACCCAAGAGTTTAGGGAAACAAACAAATAAACTCCGGGTCAGTCATGGGACTGGTATGAGTAAAATAGTTTAAAACAGTTCAAGCAGGTAAATGATATCTCATAAGACCACGCCGTATAACGGAACGGGTTTTTCCCTTATGAGAATCCAAAATATCTTTATATCAAAAACCTTTTGATATTATGATAATGTCTATCAACCACAATATAATAATCATCTAGCAGAAACGCTTTCATCTCACGTTCTACATATATAGTATACAACCAAAACCGCAAGCACGTATTGGGGAATGGATTTCCAACTATGACAAGGTATGGAACCACCTTTCGCTAGTGTACCTCTAGAGAGGAATACACTGGGTTCAACAAGAACATCTTGCAACCCGGCCACACATGACCGACCACTCATTTCGCTTGAGTGTATCGAATGTATATCACCAACGGTTGGGATCAGCAACCGTTTCCCGAATGGGACAACATCAACAATAGATTTTTAGAAGTAAATGAAACTCTAGATCAGGTGATTATACACCCTACTTCGGTGCGACCGACTTAGCCATGCTGCCTGCCCGATTTCTGTCATTTACCGGTTGATGAGGCTAGAAGCTACGCTTTATCATCACACCAGATTCACTTTGAATGCCACATCATCAAATCCATCAAATCACCGATTGACGTCTACAACAATACATTATGTGTTAGCTAAAAGAAGTTTCCTTCTCCACTTCCACTCTTGGTACGGTTGGAGAAATCAATGTACGTGATCGTCTGGAAATACTCTGTCAGACATCCCTTCATACAAGTCATCCAGGAATAGGATGAACCGAAGGTACTATTCAGTATATCCATCTTAGGCACTGTTATCTAAGATTTATACAATAGCCCTTGCACTTTACTCCGTCTTCAATTATCTTTGGCATATATGATTCGCAACGCTTATGCCAATACAGAGTGGTTCTTTGGATAATAATCCAACCGGTCTCTCCATATTAACAACGTTAAAATGGTCAAAACTTCGATAGTCTGTGATTTAACTATCAAAGAAAAACCGGTGTGCAAACAACGATATTATTTCCAAATGGAAATTTATATCGATCAAACATCATTCAACATTTATCTCTTTATTTCATTAATTTACTTATCTCCTGTTTTCCTATATTCAATATTTCTTATTTTCTATATTTGGAAAATATATGTTATTAACAATGGAAAACATTTCCATTTCTTGTTTTCTTTATTGGAAAACATTTCTGGTTTCTTTTTTGGAAAACATTTTCAAAGCTTCTTCATTGGACTTAGATAGATGTTTAAACAAACATTGCTATGCTAACTCAAACCATTTCCTTTACTGCCGAACCTTAACTATTCCTTAGTTAAAAACGAAGCCAATCAAGTTGGGGTAGAACTACCTCTCAGACCTTAACTGAACAACATTTCTAACTTTGAAAGAGGCAAAGTTCACTTTATATTCCTTTTACTAACTTCCTTACTTAACCCTCCTTCGAATAGCTATATTCGATTGACTCTTTTCACTTAACTCTATTCGATTAACCCTTATCAATTAACTCTATTGGACTAACACTATTGGATTAACTCTATTTGACTAACGCTATTGATTTACTCATTTCACTTAACTCCTTTCGAATAAACTATATTCGATAACTCCTTTTACTTTCTTCGAATAAACTATATTCGATTAACTCATTTGCTTCTATTCGAATAAACTATATTCGATTAACTCCTTTTACTTTCTATTCGAATAAACTATATTCGATTAACTCATTTTACTTTCTATTCGAATAAACTATATTCAATTAACTCATTTTACTTTCTATTCGAATAAACTACATTCGATTAACTCATTTTACTTTATATTCGAATAAACTATATTCGATTAACTCATTTGCTTCTATTCGAATAACTATATTCGATTAACTCATTTGCTTCTATTCGAATAAACTATATTCGATTAACTCATTTGATTTGACTAACATCGATTAACTCCTTCCGATTAAACTAACATCGATTAACTCCTTTTAACTCGATTAAACTATTCATTGATAAAGATTTACTTTTAGTAACAGTTCTTCACTTTACAAATGATTTCCCTTTTATAAAACTCTATTCGTTTTAAAAACATTTTTCCCTTTTATTTACTTTCGAAATATTTCCTTTTATAAAATCTGTTGATTTGATAAAATCCCTTTATTTCAATATACATTGAAATAATTCTTTTTTACATCCCAGGGTCTTTTATGATATTTAAAATATCGAATAACAATGATCAACATCATTCCAACACACATAATCCATAACAGATTATATAACACATCATATATCACAATATATGAAAAACAGTAAAATAAATGTTGAGGAATCCAGTTGGATTCCTCCAACCTGTTTCCCTGCATCACAGATGTTAAACAATATAGATAACATCACTTTCAATTCCATATGATACATTCTGTTAAACATAATCAATATAGAAATTCAACTAATTGACTAGCAGTTCAATCAAACAGTCAACACACAATCAATCAGACAATTTTTAACAGTTCTAAAAATACAACATGAAATTATAAACTGTTCAAAGTTAGTGAGATTTACTCACATTACGCGTTAACCGTTAAATAACGATTTGCGTTAGTTGATTCTGATCAGACAATTTATTTCGCCATAAATTGTAACGAGCTCGGATTCACTCCTAGTCAGCTCCATGGTTAGCCACCGTCCATACGATCCTATCGGATCTTGTTTCGCTGAATTTCGATACCGTATGGAGAAGTTATTACACTACGAAGTTTATACATATTTAATATAAAGTAAACTTGGAATTTAAATTCCTAAATGGGCCTCACCCCCTTGTTTTCCATTGGCCCAACACCCTTTTATAAACCCGCTCCACTTTATATCTTTTCTTCCCCAAATTTCCAGATCCACCAAAACGCTCCTCTGTAGAACCCAACCCCATTTTGACCTCCACGTTGACCACCACTTCACGTCCCTCCGTCCATCAAAGATCATCGTGACTCCCACCGGTCCACCCCCCTTCGCAATCCCTTCCTCCTTGTATCCGTCTCTTCCAACTTGAGACCAAAAACCAGGGTGCGATAGCAGCTCTCCGAGCTCATCACCGAAACCCGCGACCCCAAAAGAACAGTACGCTGCTCCTCTTCGCCCCTTCCAACAAGTTCCAACCTGACTGATTCCTCTACCAATATCCTACCTTGCTTCGCCAAGCACGAGCACGCGCCTGGAATCACGGCGACACCTCATGCCTGACCACCGTAGGATGGCTCAGCCTCGATGTTCCCAACGCCGTTAGACTCGCTTCCCTTGGTGCCAGCGTTCATCGAGAATCAAGTTCGAACGCCAGGCTCTGAACCGATTACCCCCATAACAAAAACACATCGCACCCTATAATACCAGTATAGGATTGAAAGGAAATGAAAGAGGAATTCAAAGGCATTTGTTTTGAGATTTATAGGTTTTTATTTCTATTTTATTTTGATTTTACTGAATCTCACGATTTGTTTACAAAAGAGGAAGGGTGGAGGCATGAAAGTTGTTGACCACCGTATGAAAGAATTAGGTCTTAGGGAAAAGTTGTTGAGGGTATTTATAGAAGTAAAGTGGAATATTCCCGGTATATTCCATCATAGTTACTTTATATTCGTGTTTTAAAAATCCCTGTGATCATATACAATACCCAAAAATCATCAAACTGGACCTACAGCTACCTCTTGACCTTACGGACCCAACGAAACTGGTTTCATCGAATTCCGACTCCGTATGCTCACACAGCGTATTTTTAACCGTCAAAATACTGACTGTTTCTCACTCTAAAAATCCGTACGACCACATAGTGACTCTAAAAATCACGAAACTGGAAATCTAACAACTATTTGCTATTGCGGATCCAACAAAACTGGTTTCGTCGAATTCCGACTCCGTTTGTAAAAGTGGCTATTTTTAAAGCTCTAAATAACCTATTTAAATATATAAATATATTTAAATATAATTAAATTAAATATTTATAAATGAATATTATCGTATATATTCACAGTGGGATACCATACAGCTCTAGAATATTCCTATATGGATTTCTAACTTGATATTCACTTCTGGGTCAACCCGGTATTCGATTTATATCGATTCCCTTTCAAAAATATAAATAATTCCTTCATAAATTATAAAGGAATTCCACAGCGACTTTTCTAAAATTTGATTTGGACGTAAATCAAAATCTACACGATGAAATCCCGATTTTTCTCTTCCACTAGAAAGATATACTCCACCAGCTCCACACGTTTCTTGTTTCACAGAAATCCGGCTTAAAACGAATCATGTACATTCAGTTGAAGTTCGAATCACCAATTTACGAACTGCAGCGCCATTTCAAGCTCAATTTTAATTATAATATAATTATACGTTCAAATTATCATTCAAATAATATAATCGTTATTCTAATTCAATTCTAAACTGAATTAAATATCACAGATGATCCAGTTCACACCATATCGCCATTCAGCCAACTCTGATCATTTCAGAATTAAATATATTATTTAATTTATTATTTAAATTAAATATTCATCATTATTTAATTCCACGACCATTAAATTCTCTAAACCACCATTTCAATAATTAAATAAATTAATTATAATACCTCTGCCAATGCGGGTCATTACACAACGGCAGGGTAGGTAGCATCGGCACCATGTCCAGCACGGATCCTCTGCTATCCTAGGCCTTGCAGCATTACAATACTTTCATTTTCCATAATACAATTCATTTTTCTAATATAATGAATTCACCACAAACAGTCAACTTTGTTGCAACCATAATCAATCATTCACAATCACAACCAATTCCTACAACACAATTCTATCAAACAAATCGTCCATGGTCTGTGGATGAGGGTGTCAGGAGATACTAAGCCCCGTCTGCAACCTATATATTTTTATTTATTTATTTTTGAATTTAGATTGCTCACATTGGTTTCCACTCCTTCTAAAATTGTAGAAAGCTCCAAAAATTCTTTGGTCTCTTCTATAATGTAGAAGACGTCGTCACGAGTCCAATGTCTCCGGTTTCATTGGATTTCGACAACATATGTTAAAGATATGATTTTTATTCTAAAATCATAATTTGCAACGCTTTTAACTGTTATAAACAGTTAAATATAAACAAGCTCTATACCATTCTGAAAAGGTTCAAAACTAGGTCTCAACTTTTCTCGAAATCCGAAGTGCTTGGAGACGATCAGGATATACCACAACGTAGAGCTTGGAACAAGCTTTCCAGCGCCGGTGGTTTTGCTCAGATCGACGGCAAGATGAAGTCACGGCGGTGCTGTGAACGTGGCGGCTTTGGAGCGATGAATCTCATCCAATACTGGATGATAGGTCACGAAATTGGTATGGATTTGTAGAGGAGGGTAAGATCTACAAAAACTTTTACTGAATCGATGGGTTTTGTTGCTTGGATTGAGAGGAATCAAAGAGGGAAGAAATCAACTGGTTCCGCCATTCGTTCTAGAGCTATCGGGTTTTTTTTCGTTTTTTAGAAAATAAAATAATATAAGGAATTTTATGATTGGCCGATATTTATATAAATTCCAACGGTAGTATTTTCCTATCTGAACTCCAAATCAGACCCAATTACTGATGCCTCTAGCTAAATACTCATTCCGGACACAATGGAATATGTTTCGTAAGCCCATTAGACAGTTTCAGTCGGTTATTCTTCAAATTAAAATATAAAACATATAATTTTAGATTTGAACGTACATTTTAATTTATTGGGGCCACATACTGATTCCAAAAATTCCAGAAATATAAATCTAGCTATTTTGGGATGATACGGTCCCAACAAAATTAATCTTGTCGAATTTGGAGACCGTCTAAAAAATGGCCATTTTCTGGTCGATCCAGTTCAAATTGAAATTATCAAACGCATTTTCCTTTGCCACGCTCACATATTAATTCCAAAAATTATGAAATTTTAAACCTAGCAATAAATTGACATTCCAGATCCAACCAAAGTGGTTTTGTCGAATACGGAGGCCGTTTGCAAAAAGTCTATTTTCAAGGGCTATATTTATATTAAATTCCATAACGACTATTCTGAATATTCAACTGGCCATAACTTTTTATTCCCGCAACGAAATTTCAATTTTTCAGATTCGGTAGAAAAATATAATTAAACAGATTCAAATACTTTTGGCTTTACTGAAATCCGATTTATTTTGAATCTTGTACATTCAGTCGAAGTTCAAAGTTGAATTTTCAAACTACCGCGCTATTTCAGGCTCGTTATATAATTAAAATAAATTTATTCATTCTAACTTCGATTTAAATAAATTTTTAGTCGTTATTATTTAAAATAAATTATTTTAAATATTTTGAATTCATTAAAATAGCCAAATTAAAAAATTTAAATTGGTTCTGATTTTCCGGGTTGTTACACCGATGGTGGTACGGGGCCTTGGTGGAGGAACAGTTCATTGATCGAAAGGTATATGAAGTGCCGTGTATGTGGTACAGGAAGAAGATTAGGAGAGAGTGTGAAATAATGGAGTTATTGTGTAGAGTCCGTGAAGTAATGGTAGCAAACGAGGTTTGCAAAGTTTGGAAATAGTGATTTTATGGGTAGTGGAACATGCATTTTATGATAGGGAAGACGTGGCAATCGTGAACAGATATTGTGCATGATCTGAATTAAAAATATGTGAGCCTAGTTTTTAATTATGAAAAAAAAGATAAAACAAATAACGTGAAGGGGAGGGAATATGCGCAGTATACGTTTGCCTTGTTGGGTTTGCGTTTTCAATGAACGGCATGGGAGTCGCAGTTGCTATGATAGATTCCAGTGTGCCGATGTAATGTCGGGGGGTAGAAGAGCACTGTTTAATGTGTACGGGCCTGGCGGGTCTGGACCGATGGGAAATGGGTGAGCCCAATAATAAAAGTAATTTTAAGTATAATTTAAATAAAAATAAAATATTGGCTTGTTAATTTAATATCTTGCTCATACGTAATCGAAATTCAATGAAAAAGGATCCATTGAAATCGTAGGATCATAGGCTATGTACTGGAACCAGTCTGGATAGATTTGGAGCTCGTTTGAATTTACGGCAAAATTAAATGTCAGATCTGATTCAACCAACGTTAATCGTTTTTCAATGACTAACGACCAAGATGAGTAAACTCACTAAATCTGTCCAGTTTTATAATATTACAAACGTTATTAAATATTGATTAGTACTGATTGAATGTTGTGTGATGGTTGTTTGCATGATTTACAAATAAACTAGTTGGTAGTTATATATATGAAATCATTGGTTAAATACCGATTCTATTTATTTTAATATCTCATATTGAGATGGAATTAGTGTTATTTATGTTGATTAACATCTGTGGATGCAAGGAAACAGGTTGGAGGGATCCAAATGGATTCCTCAACAATTATATTGTTGTTTTTTTCATGTATGGGTCCATTTGGCATAGGTCCTATTAAGTTTCAAAATTAGGCTCAAGTCCGATCATAAACTTATTATAAAATACATCCTTATTTTTCGAAAATTCAGTAAATAAAAAAATCACGTAAATTAATATTTAAATAAAACACGTAAACGTTAAAAAATCAGATCAAAAAACCATGGAAAAGCACGTAAAAAACCCAAAAAAATAACGAAAATGCAGTTAAATGCATAATAGTATATATGTATTTGTATTTTCTTGCATACATCCGTGCATGTTTTTCAGCCATGCATCTGTGTTGGTTTTACTTGCATAATCTGTGCAAGTATTGCAGAGTTCTTACATAAAAGTGTGCAATAATTTACTTGCATGCAAATCAGTTCACGTTTGTTTGCATTCAGGCGTGCAGTACACATGCGTGCAACAATCAACAGGCAAAATATCAGTCAAATTTTCTTCATGCAATACTTGCATACATGTGTGCAAGTATTTATAAATAGTTGCACATGTGTATGCAAGTTTAGGTCCAGAATTACAATGGAAATAGGTTATGCAAAAGTTGCATACATGCATGTAGTTATTGGTAATAGTTGCATACATGTATGCAATTTTTTTTTAATTCCCATGGACTTCTGGGAACATTTCCAGAATTTAGAATTTTTTTAACTGAGTGGCGCATTTTTTTGGGCAAAGAAACGTAAAATACGGAAGTAGGAAAAATAACGACCGGGTTTGCATGGAAAAGTGTGGAGGGACGTGGCTTATATTTAAAACTATAATAGGGGCGCAACCTAATTTCCACTTCATATATTACATTATATGATGTGACAAATAATCTGTGGTTGATTATTGTGTGTTTGGGATATTTGAATGACATTGACCTTGAAATAATTGAGATTAAATACCAGAAAATATATTCAAATATATTAGAAAAGAAATTGGAGTTTTAAAAATAATAATGTATTTTTAAATAGAAATTGAACTTCGAATGGACTAGAATATAACAACATGTTTTAATTATATTAAAACAAATAGTTTGATGTTAGAAATAAAATGGATTAATGATTTTTAAATAATTTGAAAATATAAAAATGAATATTATGAAGGGAAATTGAAATCGTTTTCAAAAGAAAACGTTGAAAATTATTTCGATGTTCGAAATGTGAATAGATCTAAAATAACCATTAGGATTTCTATTTATAATTCGACGATGTCGAATGTTATCAAAATAATTTATTTTTAGAAACTATATATTATAAATTTTGGAATTTGACTAGAAAATGAATATTTAATTTAAAACCAATAATTTATAATTGAATATGCAATCGAGATGAAGTTATAAACTTAAGATATAATTAACAAGAAATTTACTTGTAGACGGATTTTATGAAGTGTAATATGAATATGGATTTCAAAATAACTCAATAGATGGTATTTAAACTATTATGGTAACTACTTTTTAAATCGAAATTTAATTGATAAAAGTAGTCCGGATCTCAGTAAAGGAAATGATATTCACGTTTAAAGTGAATAATAATTTAAAAGCAAACGTTTTGCAAATGGTAATGGTTATAAAGGAAATTGGTGATGCTTTGGAAATGATGAATCCAAAAAATGAATTTAGAATTTGAGTTGACCTAAAACGGTAAATTATTCCGAAGTATGGAACATTGATCGAATAGAAATTTTTCGAAAGAGAGTTATACATGGAAATTCGACTATATTGAATTTGGGAAAGTAGTATTTACTTTCTGTTTTAAATGAAGATTATTTATTTATTTATTTAAATATTATATATTTATTCAAAGTAATGAATCAAAGTTATATTTTGAAGTTAAATATTTTGGAAACAAAGATTAAAATGTTATCGTTATAACCAATATTTTCCGTACAAGAAGTGTATGCGTAAACCGAATCTGAGAGTTGATTATGTAATGATTTTATAAAAAACTAAGAAATGGAGTCAAGGAAATTAGAAACTGATTGGAAATTAGTTAAGTTGAATAACTTTCTGAGTATTGATCTGATGTTGGTTTCGGCCTTCGGGTTGATACTCGGGAAATTGTTTACTTACTAGTTTACAGTTAGACTGATGAATGTGGAAGAATAGTGATGCGTGAATAAGTAATGAAAATGTTTCCCAATGTTAATAATGTATATTATCTAAATATAGAAGATAAGAGTTGTGAATATATAAAATAAATTCCCGATGTTAAAAAGAGATATTTTCTAAGTATAGAAAATAAATAGTTTGAAATAGATGAAAACGTTTTCCAAGGATCGTGTGAGGCAAAACGAGTTTTGAGAAATATTTGGGAAACAGGAAATTGGGGACATGAAATAATTATTAATAAATCTATTTAAAGGGGCTCAGTGTTGATTGATGATTGATCGGTAAGATTTCCATTTGGAAATATGACAGTTGTTTGTATGTATGTTTTTCTTTGATAGTTAAATAGCCGGCTATCAAAGTTTTGACCAATTTCTGTTGTCAATAAGGAGAGACAGGGATCAGATTTATAACTTGAAAACCACTTTGTATGGGCATTAGCGTTGCGAATCAAAGATGATGAAGATAATTGAAGACGGAGATTATGCAAGGGCTATTGTAGCGATCGTAGGGAGAAATTGCCTAAGATGGATTTACAGAACAGTGCCTTCGGTTTGTCTAGTCCCAGGACAACGTATATGGACGAATGTCTGACAGAGTATATCTAATAGATCACGTAAGTTGATCTTTTCAAACGTATTTACGTTGATGGCGGAGGAATTCGTTTCTCTTGGCTTTATACCCGTGGTATTTTTGGGGAAATCAAATTGTGATTTGGCGGGTATAATGATGTGGCATTCAAAGTTAATAAAGGTGTAATCTGTTAAAAGATATGTTATGACCTCAAGCCTCATCAACCGGGAAATGACAAAAATCGGAGAGACAGCTTGGCTAAGTGGGTCGCACCCAATTAGGGTGCATTGTCACCATCTAGAGAATATTCATATTTGTTACTTCTTTCCATTTATGTATCTCCTGGGAATGGTTATGTTGGTATACTAACCGTAAGGCGACAGTATATTCGGAACATTCAAGCGAAATGAATGGTAGGTCATGTGTGGCTGAGTTGCAAGATGTTCTTGTTGAACTCCAGTGTATCCCCTCTAGAGTACACTAATCGTAAGGTGGTTCCATACCTTGTCATAGATGGAAATCCATTCTCCAATAAGAGCCCGTGGTTTTGATTATATATTATATATGTAGAATGTGAGATGCAAGCGTTCTGCTAGATTGTTATTTACTTGTATTAGACACATTATAATATAAGAATAATATTGTTTTACATGAATATTTTGGGTTATCATAAGGTAAAAACCATCTGTATTTATGTGTGGATCGGTCTTACGATTATTCTTTCTTTTGGAAAGGATTTTTAAAAGTTAAACCGAAATGATTTGAGTTTACTCACACCAGTCACATAACTGACCCAGAGTTTATTTTGTTTTGTTTTACCCTAAACTCTTGGGTGCCCGAATTTGTACGGGCAGTCAAGTAGTCGGGATTTTACAGATATACTTGGAAGTGTTTGGAGCATGAGGCATCAACATCAGTTATATAGGGAGTTTATTTCCGGTATGATGTTATGTGTTATACTCTGATAATGGTATGTATATACAGTTATAGTTTTGTATTTCAATAATTGTTATATAATATATTTTATTCGTACCGCTATGAGATTCGTGTTTATCCTGATTCTGTTCTGTTGTATTCTTCTTCTTCTATTCTAAATTTCTTTCTTTTTATTTCTCGCCCTCTAACTTCTTTCTATTAATGGTCCAGTGTTTACGATGCTTGAATAGTCGACATTGTGTTTACATGTTGATTTTCAGGGTCGAAAATCCTTGGGTTGCTACAAGCTCTCTAAGATTTTGATTTGATGTATAGCGACGCATCCATATCCACAGACCGTTTAACTGGTGTTTTATATGCAATGTTTACGACAATGTCTGTGAACGACGTATGAGTAAAAATATAATCCCGCTTTGCGCTATTTTCAATATCATATTTAACCATAGATACTATTATAATAGAGTATTGTATTGTATAATATATAGTTTAAGGGATCTTTAATGAGTGGAATCCCAAACATTCTTTAAGTTACTTGTGCATTTCATTTGAGAATTTCACTTGAAGTTGATTATTGTTGAACACGTTAATCCTGACTCGAATGCTTTGCTTATATTTTAGACTTGATGCTCGAGACTGAGAAATTCAGCTTTGGCAATTCAACTTCTGAGTGTTGGAGATCCACTGGAGATTCATCTTAATATATGTCTGCTATTGGTATCTTAGTGATTCAGTTATTCCGTTTCCATCACTTCTTATATTCTGGGAGTTTATGTATCTGAAATTTTCTAATGTATTTAATTATGACTCTGATATTTATGTAGTTTATTTGAGATTTTGTGATTAGTAGCTTCATGAACTACTAATTTTATTTTGTTGCGAGATATTATATTATTTTGTATCTGTTTATGTTTTGTGATTTGATTTTATTAAACCTCATAGTAAAAACAATCTGCATTTTCGAACGATTCGAGTTGGTTTCATTATTGACTTAAATGGTAAGAAAAGGAAGGATGTTACACTTTGCTTGATGATAATTGCTAAAGGAAATTGTTGACACCAAAAAGTGGCACAACACCCAGAAAAGGAAGAATGTAGAGGAATAAATGAAGAATATAAATGAAAAACGAGGATCAATGCCATCACACACGAATTTATAGTGGTTCGGCATTAACGAGCCTATGTCCACTTTATAATCTCGTTATTATGCACTAATTTTGACTACAAATGATAGTATTTATGACTGCTGTCAAGTATAATGTTGTAATAATAATAAAATGAAAAGAGAATAGCCAAAAGTCCTTTCTTTAAAGCTTTGGAGGGCTATTTATAGATACTACAGTTCTCGGGTTGACTAGGACATGTGATATCTGTTCCAAGACTGTAGGAATGGCCGAAGTAGCTTTCTTTTTGTGTAAAAAGGCCTATATCGACTAGATATGAACAGGTGGTAGCATATCCTATATCCCAGGAGCAGCAAAAGTGGTCACATCGGAGCTCGAATAGGTCAAAACAAAGATATTTCGGTGCAAGAATGGGCTTAGCTCCACCTGATTGACCCAGGATTCTATTCGACCCAAGATTGGGGTCGAGCCAAAGCCTCTGTGCTTACATGTATTCATTGCTGCTCAGGTCGGCATGCTTCTTAGTCGATCCGAGAGTTGATCGAGCCCACTGTCTTCGTTCATACGCAAGGTTTCCAGGTCGGGTAGACTTTGGCTCTAGTCGACCAAAGGTACTTCGAGCCGCGCTTTCAAAGGTATCTGGTCTTTGCTTTCGAGGGAGGTTCGGGTCGATGAGACTCTTGGTCGACCCGAAGGCCCTTGGTGACGTGTACTTGGGTTTATCCTTCAGGAATGTATAGAGTTTTTACGCATTACAAAAAGGTTGGCCAACACTTTGCCACTTAAAGCACGTCACACTGTAGACGAGATGTACTTTGAAACCTGTTGAGCAGCAATTTCATAAATCCTATTCAATATGTAAATGGTGATATTGGACGATCATGTTTTTCTGAAATGTCATTGTACTCAGATCATCCTATTTGCATAAAAAGTTTATCAATCATTGCGTCGAATTGTTGGCTCCCGAATGTGATGTCACACATACAGGTCATTGTCGAACGATGTCGCTATTTTGTTCTAGTCAAGTGCATGGTCAAGTCTGACCAAAAATTCTGATACACGCTAATACGAGGTGTCTCTGAATCGTGAACGTCAGAATTGCGTAAGCCATATAGGATTTGGGTTTTTCGGGTCGGCATTGGCCCGTAGAATTACATTTATATTTATGCCAACCCGATTCGAGTCGGTGCTTACCTCGGATCGATGTACTGAACCGTCACTTCCATAGACTTTCACTTCAAGAGAACATGAAGGGTCACTTCGTTTTACTATATAAAGACGGATCACCCTCATTATTTTACTTTTACTTCCATTTGAGCAACTCGTTTACAAGAATTACTAACCACTTGAATTAATCAAAACTCATCAATCTTTTTCCAAATTCGAATCTTGGTAGGCCTCGATCAATCGCATTACTTTTTTAACCGTAATTTCATACGAGTCAATTCAAGAAATCGACTTTATTCCTTTCTTTCTTTCTCTAATTCCTATTCGATTCACTTTACTATCGGAATCGTTATTTGGGACCGTATCGGAGGCGATCGAGGGCATTGCGCATGAAGGAAGAGCGATCATGGTGACGATTTTGGGTCGTGACATTTGTAGTGACCCGCAAATCCGTACTATTTGAGTTGATTGAATATCACACACGTTCAACCAAGTAACAAAGAATTACGAATTATTATGGGTTAAAGAAGAAAAAGATAGAAGAAGAACTTAAAGAAACATCAGAATCTCATAGCCGAACTGAACAAAATATAATATCATATATCATATGTATTGTATATACATACCATTATCAGAGTACAACGCATATACAACACAGCGGAAATAACTCTAAAAGACTAATGGTGAAGCCTCTTGCTTTAAGCTCCTCCAAGTGTATGTATAAAAACCTAAAACACTTACAAATTTGGGCACCCAAGAGTTTAGAGTAAAACTAAAGAAATAAACTTTGGGTCAGTCATGAGACTGGTGTGAGTAAACTCCAACCATTTTGTTTAATTTTGAAAAAACCTTTTGAAAGAAAGAGTAATCGTAAGACCGATCTGCACATAAATATGGATGGTTTTTACCTTACGATAACCCAAAACATTTTTGATATCAAAATCCGGTTATATTATAATAAAGTCTGATCAAGAAAATAAACACCTAACAGAACGCTTGCATCTCACGCTCCACATACATAGTATAAAATCAAAAATCACGGGCTTCTTATTGGAGATTGGATTCCAACTATGACAACGTATGATACCACATTTCGATCAGTGTACTCTAGAGGGGATACATTGGGGGATCAACAAGAACATCTTGCGACCCGGCCACACGAGATCGATCACTCATTTAGCTTGAGTGTACCGAATGTATTATCACCCATGGTTGTCGATTGTCCAACCTTAATCTATAAGATACAAAATCAAAAGAAGAACAAATGAATTTTCTCTAGATGGTGCTAATACCCCTACTTGTATGCGACCCAACTAGCCAAGTTGTCTGTCCGATTTTTGTCATTTCTCAATTAGTGAGGCATGAGGTCGCGTTTACCTTTTTAACAGGTCGTATCTTCATTCACTTTGAATGCCACATCGTCAAACCCGTCAAATCTCTAGTTAATCTTCCCAAAAATATTATGTATATAAAAAGCTAAGAGAAACGAATTCCTCCACCACCAAACACAATACCTTAAAAAGATCGCCTTACATGACATGTTAGGCATGCTTTGTCAGACATTCATCCATATATTGTCCTGGGACTGGACAAACCGAAGGCACAATCCTGTAAACAGAACAACCCTTGCACTTTACTCCGTCTTCAATTATCTGCAAATAATCTAATTCGCAACGCCTATGCCTATACGGAGTGGTTTTCGGATAATAAATCCAATCGATCTCTCTGTATTGACAACAATGGTCAAAAACTTCAATAGTCGGTTATTTAACTATAGAAGAAAAACAAACATCCATCCAAATTTCCAACTAGAAATACTATTGACTAAACATCAAACAATCACTGTCCCTTTCTAATATTTCATTAATTAAATCATTTTCCAGATTCCTTCCAATATATTTATTCCAATATTTTCAAAATGATTTAACCTCTTACGATATTTGGAAAATATTCCATATCCCATCTTTTTTTCTATACTTAGAAAATACCTTCTATATTTTATTGGAATTCATTTCCAATTACTTCTCCCTTTCATGACCATTCATTTCTATACTTAGGAAATATTTATTATTATATTTCCAAAATTCCGCTTACTTAGGTTAAAACGAATGTTGTGTAAAATATCGTTACAACAACCCAAAATATTACATCCAACTAAATCTTATTTAAACATTGATCTTCGAGACTGAATCTTTCTATTTATCGGTTACTAATGAAATCAATCAAGTTGGGGTATAATTACCTGTCAGACCTTGACTGAATAACATTTTTAACTTAAAACAGACAAGACTACTTATCTCGAATAATCAACACCATATAAAACCAATTATACATTTTTAAGACGTGTATACGTTTCTCTTTCTATTCTTACTAGATTTAAATTTACAGATTTCCTTTTTGTTTATAATATTCTATTTTAAGCTCGTCTTCTAATCGAATTCTATATATATCGATATATTGATTTTGTAACACCCCAAAATTTTAGCAATACTAAAGATGATAAATTAAAGAATACTTAATTTAAATATTCAGAATTAAGCGAAACGGACACCGCCATTGCGTTCTTCTCAGAATTTTGGTCAAAACAAACACCTGGTTTGCGTAAAACGGACACCGTATGAAGAAGTTATTAAGGTTTAAAGTTTATATACGCATAAGAACATATATATATATATATGAATAAAATAAGTCCAAAAATTCTAAACCGTTCAAATTCGAGCAGAAAAAGGGGAGCGGGAAATTTCCTGCCCATGGGTGTCGACCCCATAAGGGGGTGTCGACCCCATAAGGGGGTGTCGACCCCATAAGGGGGTGTCGACCCCATAAGGGGGTGTCGACCCCTGGGTCGACACACCAACCCCGGGGGTCGACCCCCCTGCAGAACCAAGGCAGAAATCCATTTTCTAAGTGTAGACTCCTTTCTTGACTAGATTCACTGATTCTAGGCTATAAATAAGACCCTATACCCATTGTTTTCTTCACTCAAAAACAATGGAGAACTAGATATTGTCTCTGCCCAGATTAAATTAAGCCTTTTCCTTTTTAAACAATCAAGTCATTCAAGTTTAGTGATCTGTAATTCAACATTTGCAATTACTCTTCTATTTCTTGTATCCAATAACAGTGAATCTACGCTATTTTAAGATCTAAATACTTAAAAGTTAATCTTAACAAGACTATAACTTGGATCTAAGCCTATGACTATTTGAATCATATCAGAACTGCTATAACCTGTGTATTTAAGTTATTCTAACACGACAATGAACTAGATCTAAGCCTATACCTATTTATCATGTCAGATATGTCATTGATTGTTGATTTAATTCATTGCTTAGATCTCATCATGCCTGTTTATGATGTCCCTATTATGTTAGAATTAGTTATACTATCACATGTTCATCAGATCTGTTCCTATATGCCTATCTTGTCATTATGTCCAACTTTGTTGTTGTATGTTTATTAGTTGCTATGCCTATTTCTGCCATTATATGTCAATCTTGTTAATATGTTCATTTTTGTCCTCTTCCCTTCTTCTTTTCCTTTTATTTTTATAGCCAAGCTACCTTCGAGCCTAGGCATGCCACTGAAATATGAGAACGCGTAAAATTGGAAACGAGGGGAAAACGTTAAAATTTGGGACATAACTTGTATTGGGAAATTTGGGCATAAATTGAATGTAATACACGAATGTGGATTTGGGGCATAAACCACAATTTTGATAAAAGACCTTAATTTAGGGCATACGGTTCATTATGAACATGACTTGAGAAAGGGGCATGAAAACCTATAATGACATAGGAATAATTGGTTAGTAATGAAAATGCCTAGAATTACGTTAATAGAAACTATAACTGTACTTAGACATGAGGTTAGATTACACTTGTGGTGGAAGTCTGCCCGGAACCAACCGGCATATCCAGCGACCACAAGTGGAACACGTGACATGCTAAGACAGGAGGTTAAGTCCGACTTATGGAAGAAGGCTGCCCAGACCCGCCCTGCATATCCAGCATCCACAAGTTGTAAGAGATCCAAACGAAGGGGTAGTGTTGGCGGCGTGTTCCGACGGGGTCATGTGCATGCATGGGTCCGGCAGAGGAGGTTTAGATGTCGTGACATCAGTAGATATGGTTGTGCGCATCCTGAAAACGAAGTGTTGCCACTTTAGGAAGTGATACATCCTACTGTGGGGCCAGCATAGGGTATCTACGGAGTAGGGAGCCGATCGATTAGGGGTAGTAATTAGGGTACATCTAGACCCTGGTATGTTTAGGTGCCCGTTATTATCCTTAGGGGTAACTCTGGTATATTAGGCTGCTTGTTATTGTATGGGGTAAAACCTCTCACTAGAAGGATGCCTAAGCTAACATCTTATGCTTGTTGGGGATCATCTCATTCTGGTTATACTAGTATTGGTGCAAAGAGAAAGTGAAAGTACTAGAGAAGCGCAGTATATTCTATCATGTTTATCCTGTTTACCTTGTCATACCTGCCTTTTATGATGTTATCTCTCTAATCCACTTTATATGTCTGTCATGATACTTTTACTTATTTATATGCTAAAAGTATCTGGGCCCGTTGGACTTTATGTCTAACCCATCTTGTTTCCTCTTCTTTCACTTCCGTCCCCTCCCCCCTCCCTCCAAGGTTCTCAAGGTGGGAATACTCAAGCTTGATCGGGATTCTGCTTTCATCTTGCTTGGAGCTGCTTAGATGTATAGCTTGATTTCATATCTCTCGCTACTACGGTTATGTTTTTGGGGATTATGTTTCTTTTATTATTGTACTGTGTTGTTTTAAGTACAAGACAGAAATTTTAAGTTGATGTACCTGGTTTTATGTATTTCAGACTTATGATGTAACTATGTTTTGAACCATGACGTTTTCTGCTTAATAAATTTTTGAATTCCGCTGTTGTTTATTGTATGTCTTGTAATGTTTCTGTTTATGTTTACCGATAACGCTTCACGAAACTTAATGCATTCTCTTAATGAGTGACAATAACGGATGTGGGATGTCACAGATTTCTAGTTATCAAATTTTCTTAAAAATATTCTAACTCCTTAAATTTTCGGAAAATTTCGCCAGAGTCTCCTTTGCACAGCTCAATCGGTACAACTGCAACTCGCCTCTCTAGGCCCTTTCCATTTAAAAAGAAAATCAAAAAGCTAAGCGGCTTGCCTAATAGGCTCATAAAATCTCATATGGAATTTAAACATGTACCTTTTTGTCGGGCACTCAAATTATAATCTTCATTCTCTTCATTTCATACCTTTTTAACATATATACGTCCATTTCCAATACCATTTCAATCAATCTAATCATTTTTAACTAAATTCGCTAATTACTTCCTTAATTAGCTCGTTGCCTGTTGTGCTTTTGATTTGAACATATCATGATCAAATATATTTTTAATTCGCTTATACACAAGTTGAAATCATATTCTATGTTTGATTTAAGGTTATATTCAAATTTCCAATTCCATTTCACAAATTCAATCTCCTTAACCAAAGTTGAATTCGATCCAATCTTTCTTTAACTTAATTGCCTTTCACATTAGTCAACTTCATTTCATAATGCAAGAATTGATTTTTATAACAAAAATCACTTCATTCACTCTAATTGAGTTTGTATTTATTTTATAACTTAAATCAGGATTTTCTAATTGAATTTAGAATTTTATTTACTCAAAACTCTTTTGTTTTATTTAATAAATCATTATGGTTTATAAACGATTTTACAATGAATTTTTCGAAATTTGATTTTCACATAACTCAAAATCTGTAAGACGATATCAAGATTTTTCTCTTCCACTTGAAAAATATTATTCAATAGATTCAAACGATTATTGTTTCAAAGAATTCCGACTTAAGTTGAGTCCTATATACCCAATTGAAGTTCGGCACGTCAAATTATGAAATATTGTGCCGAATCGAGTTCGTTTTTAATTAAATTATAAACGTTTAGAATTCATTATTAATAAATTTCATCTCTATTTCTTCACTATTTTAATATAACTAACCCAATTTTCCAAAGCTAACTTAAAAACTCTGGTTCTCTACAATTGTCTATTTTTCAATCAAAATTCATAATTAAATTAACATTACTACATTAAATTCCCATTTTCGTTTGGAATAAATTATTTGATGAAATTCGATAAAATCGAAATTCAATAATAAATCCACACATATTCATTCTAATTCAATTTATAATCCAAACATCAGAATAAATTTCATCGCTTAGCCTTTCTAAACGATTCGCAGTCCCCATTTTAAATTCATACGTGAACTTAAATAATCAAATTATTCCATGGTGATTATTCACTTCCATTTATAAATGTCGTTTAGAAAATACATTTCTTGTTTTAAATATTAAAACAAGTTTCTATTTCAAATTCCATTTGAAATCCAAATTCCACTTCAAAAAATAATTTTTTTCTTTTTAAATTTATATTTGAATTTAAAATTTAATATTATCAAATGATAGTTTTTCATTCCATTTACAAACATGGTTTATAAATTCAATTACTTGTTTTTATTACTGAAAACAAGTTAATATTTTCCAACTCATTCGGAATTCAATTTCTATTTTGAAAGATAATTTTTTTCCTTTTTAAAATCCAAAAATCCCTTTTTATGATATTTTTAAATATCAATATCTAGTCAGTGATATTCAAACATCCAAATAGACAAACAATCAATTCAATTCAACATCCAAAAGGAATGTTTGGTTATTAATTAAACAAAATTATTAAATTAAACCAAATTACACAAATGAAACGTGGTTTGGCTTTCTCATTACATTTTCCTTCCAAAAATTATAAGTGTCAAAACTTTATTTTAGAACTTTCCTTTGCCAAACCAAAAAAATAATATTATGTCATCCCAAAAATGCAAATCATTTTTTTTTTCAAATCACCAAAATTGGAGTAGATAAGGACAACTACTTCTCTATAAGTTTCATGACCCTTCATGTTTATAATGTCAGTTCAATGAGTTACAATTAGATGCAAACATCTACTCTATTCTAAATTCTAACAACTTATTTTGTACACCCCCCCCCCCCCCCCACACACAAACAAAATTTTATGTCAAAACAATTATAAAAAATTGTTGTCAAAAGAATAGAGAACTTCAAAATTTTCTTTACCGGAAATTTTAGTTACTAACAAAAATGCAATTTCTTTTTAAATTTCACAACAAATCGTTATTTCCAAAATATACCCCATTTTATTTCAAAACTCAGTATGTACTTTTCCAATTTATGTTACTTACATTTTTTTTCAAACATCAATAATACCTCTTTTTGTTTCAAAAATTGTTTCTACACAATTTAGCTAGTACATACTTCAGAATTGTAAATTTTAACGTCAAAATTTGAAAACACCATAAACTACCACCCAAACGCTTTTAAAATTTCAAGTTTCCAAAAGTTAACAATGGGGCTAGACTCAAAGTGGGCTTTCAAATTATCTAGACTCTCCTAGATATGCCCACAAAGTCATTCCTCTCATATATATAATATATTTTTTTGAAAATTGGTTCACTTTATTGCTAAAACCAATAAAACCCTACTTTATAAGCCTCGTTAAAACCTTGTGATCCCCCTAGTGGGTACCTTACAAGTAAAAAGATTACTTATAAAATAGGTATACATCATATAGAAGTCTACTTAACTTTTAATGAAATACAACATAAAAGAAAAAAGAAAAACCAAGTCCAAACACTCCATACAGCCCAACCAGGCCCAATAACAAAGCTATAGTCTTCGTCAACGCTTCTGCAAGTCAACCAGTGTCTTTAAGCTCTATACCCTATGTGCTCAGTAACAATTCACTTCTTCCATCTCGATTAGTACGGCTTCCATTATTGTTCACCAAATATTTAATTTCTTTTTCAATTTTCCAGAGGCAAGCTGTTGATTCCAATCTTCTACCATGAAAAGTCCTTAAATTTCTTTCTTTCCAGATGAAATAGATAGTGATAGTGAAAGTAGCACACGCCAAGTCCTTCAATTGATCCTTTTTCTTGAAATTATTATGAATCAGCATAGCTTCTTCTTTCAAATCTTCCAAATTCAACGAAAGATCCAACTTTTGCTTCAAGGATAACCAAATAAAACCGGAAAAGTCACATGAAAAGAAAATATGTTGTATAGACTTAGGATGATTGTTGCACAAAGGGCACAGAGGATCTGAAATGTTGTTGTAGTGCTGGATTCTATCCTTCGTGTTTAATCTGCCAAGAAAAGCAAGGTAAGAAATAAAAGACATTTTTGTGCTATTTTTACCATGCCAAATTACAGAAAAAGCTTCTTCCTGTTGTTCATGATTTTATAGAAAATCCCAAGCTTTATGGAATGAGAACTAGCCTCCTTCACACCATTCGTAGACATCATGACATTTGTTTGGAAAAGTAGAAACAGAGCTTATCACTTCTATCAATTCTCTTGTGGCAGGGTGAATTTCAGGTATAAACATTTCATTCCTGATAATGCAACTTACTTTCTGATCTGCATTGCCAACTAAATTCAATCTATCAAACCCAAGCATGTCCACCAAACTCTTACAGTTGATCCAAGTTTCATACCACAAATATGTTTCTTCACATGTAGCAATTATTTTATTAAATAATTGTTTAGACCTTGCCCTTAACCTTAAAAGAGACTTCCATTTGAGGATGCACTGTTATCCTGAGCCATTGACCAAAAATGTTCCTTTTTGCAATATTTATTATGCATCCAATTACTCCAAAGTGATGAATTAGATAAGAATTTCCAAAGTAATTTCACATAGGCTGCTTTTTTAAGGTCAGATAAAAGTTTCAATCCAACTCCTCCTTCATATTTTGGTCTACACAGTTTTTGCCATGATACTTTGTGAGATGCACCCCCCCCCCCCCTCCCCAAAAAAAATCAGCACAAATAGATTGGAGCTTATCTATTGTATATTCTGGGATTTGATAAATAAACATCCAATATAAAATAATGGGAGTGATGACAGAATTGATCAATTCAGCCCTTCCTGCAAAACTAAGCAGTTTAGTTTCCCAGCCATTTATTTTGCTTTGTATTTTTTGTATGAGAGAATTACACTCTGAATAATGTAAGTAGTTGGCCGATAAAGGTACCCCCCAAATATTTTATTGGTAAAGTTCCTTGCTGAAAACCCAAAATTTGATGAATCTGCTCTGCATTTGTTACTGAATAACTAAAGAAAACTTTAGTCTTAGTAGCATTAACATTAAGTCCAGCATAAATGCTTAGATTCTGGAAAATCTTCTTTAGGGACTGAGCATTTGAAATAGATGATTTACCAAAGATCCTAAGATCATCAGCATACAATAGGTGAGAAACTATAGGTTGAACTGCACTACTGGGTTGGAAATTCTTTTTTTGAGTTGCTTCATCCATTATATAAGAAAAATATTGCATAGCTATAGAAAACAAATAAGGGGACAAAGGGTCACTCTGTCTAATTCCCCTGTTAGATGTTATGAAGCCTTTAGGAACACCTTGTATCATGATAGAATAAGTTGCAGTCGACATGCATTCATATATGATATTTATGAAGTGGGTAGGAAAACTCATTTTTGACATTATGTAGCATATGAATTCTCTATTCACACAATCATATGCTTTTCTGCAAATCTACTTTAACACACATTTTTGGCGTCCCCTTTTTCTTGAAATCCCTCAACAATTCATGGGCTAGCAAAATATTTTCTCCAATGTATTTACCATATATAAAAGCACTCTGATTTTCCGAGATTAGATAAGGCAAAAAATGTTTTAGTCTATTGCATAAAACTTTAGAAATTTTTTTATAATAGACATTATAGCATGCAATAGGCCTATAATGTGCTATCTCATATGGCCTATCATTTTTGGGGATTAAAGTGATGAATGTATAATTTAATGATTTAGGCAGTTTACCTGATATGAATATATTAGAAATTGCCAGTAACAAATCACTTTTCAAATCATCCCAATGAACTTTAAAAAAAATTGCATTAATGCCATCAGGTCCAAGACTTGATTCATCATCTATAGAGAATAATGCTTCTTTAATCTCTGATAGATCAATAGATTGTAAAAGAAATTGCTGCCCTTTAGAATTTATAGTTGAAATAGGATGAAAACTCGGAAATGATGTGGTACTTAAACCATTGAACATGCCTTGAAAATAACTGATTGCTTGAGCTTCAATTTCCTCAGCTTTATACAGTAAATTCCCATTTTGATCAATTAAAGCTCTGATGTGGTTGAAAAATCTTCCATTTGACATTCTTGAATAAAAAAATTTAGAGTTTGTATCTGATTGCTGAAGCCATGTAACCTTTGCTTGATGTTTAAGTGCTTTGAAATGAATTTGTTATAGATTCTGAAATTCTTTTTTGGCCATCAAATAATTATCATACAGAAGACAGTCCTCTGGATCATCATCAGCAGCTTTTTCTAAATGATTTGCAACTTCTTCAGCTAATTTGAGGTTTGTCTGATTTTTGTCTATCACTTTGTTCCAGTTTTTCAATTCTATTTTGCAATTTTTTAGTTCCTCTCTCATATATATATATATATATATATCCATTTTCCTTTTTTGTTCTCTTTTCCAATTTATAAGGCTCTACTGCTAAAGCCATTAATATGAAATACTAACATTTCAAACACTGACATATGGGATATATCTTCCTCCAATACAAAGAATATTGTACACTTTTCACCCAAACCACCTAAGGGTCTCAAATTTCCATAATCAATCCTTTAGTGTACATAACTGACATCCCACCTTTTTCCATATTTTCTTCTTCTTGTCTAGTGGGTTCCCTTCATGGATCTAGGTGTATATGTATAATATATATTTTTAAAAATATAAATACGTTCACTTACTATACAGGATTCCTAAACCTAAGTTTTGATATCAGATGTAACAACCCGAATTCCGACAGACCGATTTTTTTCAAAAATCTCAATCTACCGAAACCTAAGTTGGCTTGTCTGGTACCCTGCAGAAAAGACAGAGATATAAAATATATCAGAGCTTAGAAAAAAACTCACAACGGAATGGAATAAAATATAATATAATCAAATACAACCTTACCAAGGTAATAATACTGCCTAAACAGTATTCAAAGCTATCGTATCTTTGCCACAAACCTAACATGCGAGTGTATTATGAGGAAGGGGTTAGAACACAAGTTCTTATGACTGGGCTAAATTACACAATCTAAAATAACCCTACATATATCGTTCCATTATGATACTTGTTTATTAGGTTGCTTGGGTTAATAGCACTCAAGGCTTTACACCCACGTCGTACCCATCTACATCCCAGTAGATTAACCTAATATAACATATATGTAGCTACCACCAATATTAAGGTACCTCCAATGGTACCCTTCTCGCACGGTCTACACCATCATGTCATGAAAGCGCATGCAACTCTCATCATACGCCAGAGCGACATATGGATCTCCATATCCAGACTACTCGGCCAAGCTCGGTCTTAACGCGAAGTAATACCCTAACGTCTACGATACACCAGCCAGAGCAGTCATGCATGTATCTAGACCCTCAAACATACGTACTGTCTACTGTACCCCGGTCCCGTAATAGGGATACATCTGAATACATGGAACTCAGTCGGGAGTTTTTACATATTTGTATAGGTCTTTTAATGAGGCCTAAAGTACAAATATCTAACTACAGTCTGCCTTTCTATGGTGGTTATGGTCCTACCTCGACCCCTCCTTCAACAAGTAAAGACTACAAGAGCTAAGTGATGTGCCCCTAACAAACAATCTAAACATCTAGTTGGCGTGTCCCTCAACCAACGTGCATCAATAGTGAAAGGTTGATGGCGTCTTGGTTTTAGCTCTGGTCCTTTCGCATCCTACTGACTGCTGATGACAGGTACCTAATGATCTACTACCCTGTGTTGGTCCTGACCCAACCTCCTACCGAGGCGATCACCGAATCACCCTAGTGTCATACCGGCACGGCCTTGTAACTAGAAAACTACTTTTACAGTCAAGGTATGCTCACCAGGTGGTAACGCGCAGACCCAACCCCTGCAAGTATAACCTGAGCATGCATCACAACAGAGGAACACCACGGAGTACCTTACTATGTCCTTCGGAAGTCGCATGCTTCCTTCCAGTCCTGCAGAGCCAACAAGCAGAATGTTAGCAGAGTAATTAGATGGACGTGCTCCTCTTGTTCTTTCAGACACCTTGATGATCTACCTTGTTGGGTTCTTCACCTTCAAATGTGCGGACTTGTCCAAGCGCATCACACCATCGTGTTATTAGATCTTTTAATCATGCACTTGCCTTATCTTATCAGATTTCCCATTAACTTGATTGTTCACATTCTCTCTTATATTCAAGTTATCAGGTTTTCTTCGATCCCCTTATATCTCTAAGGGACCCCTCTCGCTTATTAATTCAGTGATATAACTTAGCCCATTTAAGTTCATTAGTAAGCCTACAACATGTAATTCCCTAGATTGTAATCAACGACAGTAATCTACAATCTCTTTATATTATTACCATGTAGTTCATTGTCTGATTTAATAGTTACAATAATATTTTCTACTTAATGTATAATTAAGTGTATTTTATCTCAATCCGCATGTTTTCGGTTAACATGTCACTTATTATATATGATTAAATATAACTTATTTCATTCCATAAGTTTACCTCATTATTTCTTATTTAATCATAATTTCATCTTACACTGTCACTACAACTTGTTGTTGTTTACTTATTAACTTAGTTCTCTTAACTAAGGTTTATTAACAAGTTTCCTTTTCATTTATTATAACTTATGTTATAATTTCCACTTGCCCCTATGACAAGGCTACCTATTATATAACATTTTCATTAATGTAATTAATTATAATAAGTTATTATCATTCCTCGTTCATTCCAATTCTTATCCTGTTGTAACATCCATTCATTACAATTAATGCCATTTATTCATTTCTTGTTATACACGTATATTTATCTATATGTTAAGGCACCAGCCCTCTCACATTAAGTTGACCGCTTGTGGATGCGGGGTTTGCCTGGGGGTTCCGGGAAGGCTTCTACCACAAGTTGAACTTAACATTGTGTCTTAGTACCATAATATGCATGTTTATGCACCAAACCTCTACATTAAATTAACCAATTGTGGATGCTGGATTTGTCGGGCAGTTCTAGACAGGCTTCTACCACAGGTTGAATTTAACATCATGTCTCAGTGCAATTATGATTTTCTAATTACTGTAAATTTTCCATCCAATTTAGGCATATCTATTCTTCCAAGTTTTACTGTCATCTTGGTTACAACCTTTTGGTATAATAATACTCTTAAGAAAACGTTCAGGTTTACCATAAATTCCATAATTGCAGCATTTACAATAATTTCCCATTTAGACGGATGTTTAAGTGGAAACAGGCTAATAGGACATAAATGTTCAGATTTAAACCCAATTATCATAATTATTCGCAATTTCATTATAACATGATTTGAAACATCCAATTAATTGGTTTTAGGATGGTTCTATATGCAATAGTGATCTTTTTAACATGTCCTAAACAGTTTTAATACACAAAATTTCCTATAAATATCAACTGTTTAGTAGATTAATTAAAACGGGGAATATAAACAATAAATATACCATTATTTAAAATGGTATAATTTAGATCCACTCACCTAATAGCTTTCCAATCCATGAATCTAATCCAGATTTGTTGTTTCGTGGCATCCCTAATTGAATCTATTATCAAAAATATCAACGTATTCACAAATTTGTTGCTAAAGAAAGGGGAAAAGAGAAAGAAAAGTAAATAAACCAAATTCAAAGACTTACCTCACGCCGATCAGAATTCTAAACACCCATTTGTAGGTATATATATATATATATATATATATATATTCTTTTCCTCCAAATCTTGAAACAAAATTTCCTAAGACTAATTATTCTATTTTATGAAGAGATTTGAGGAGGAAGAAGAATGATAGAGCCTCAGAAAATATGATATTTAGGCTAGCCCCTGCTAGTCTATTTATAGATGTACAAAAAAATATGAGCCATTGGATTTAATCCCTTAAAATACGAACCGCACAAATAAGCAAAAACGCATCATACAGCAGATCTAGACCCGCCCTGGGTCGACCCGTTGGTCAACCCAGCCTCCTTGGGTCGACCCATGTGGGTCCAGGCACGACATATTTGATGTGCTTTATGTTTTTTGTTTAAACATTTGATTATTTTGCACGTTTTTTCTTCTTTAATTTATCTTATGCTTATTATAAATCATAGTTACGTATGAAATTCAAATTTATGCATGTGCAAACAATCTTCCAAATTCCTAGCCTGTTGATAGCCATGCAATTGATAATTTTATAAGTTAGCTGTCTTATTCCTTTTTATGCTCTCTAATTCAAATTCAGCTTAATTCTTCTCCATTTTCCATTTATTACACATTAATTATATTCTGCTCTTAACATTCCAATTTTATCTCAATATTTGAATTTGTGCGTATATATATATATATACACACACACACAACATTTATTTTATTTTCAAAATTCAAACGGCGTTATACCGTCATTAAATTATTACCAATTTTCATTGATTGCAAATTTATCTTGGATTTCTCTATCATATGTATATATTTTTACACACACATACGCATATATTTACATATGCATGTATACATATATTTTTATACTCACATTTATGTATAATTTTCCTTATATGTGCATTTATACATGTTTTCCTCTTATAACATATATTATTTTAGTCGTTCCTCTAAAATAAAAATGTAGTGCTGGTAGGAATCGAACTTGCGCTACTCTATTGGAAGTCACATTCTCTTACCAACTGGACTACATAGGCTTTTGTTAACAAGACTAAAAATAATGGTGGTCATTGTTCTTTTCTTATATCTTTTTTTCATGTTTGTTGTAATATTTCATTTAAAGGTATCTTTCTCATCTTAAATCTGTTTTCATCCATAAGTCTAAATTGACGCAACGACGCAAATTCTGTGACCAAATTTTGAAAGCTCTTCAAATTTTATTTTGTTATTTAAATTAAAATGCGGGGTGTTACATATTTTTTTAATCAAAATTACATAAATTTGTTATTTAACACTGAAACTAGAGAGTTGGAATAAAACTGCGTTTAAACAATGTTATTGGGACTGATTTCCAAATCTTTAGTGTTTTGCAACAAATTACAATATAATTTCCAAAATAATTGTGGGCAATATATAAAAATAATTTAAGTAAACCTACAATTAATATTATTCCTAACCACAATTCACAATTTCCAAGTTTTAAAAATATTTATTAGCAGATCTGATAGGTTCCAATTCAAATTCAATAATATAATGAACAGATCTGATGATAACAGGCGTATATTTTGAGATCTAATTCAAACGAGACAAAAAGGCTATTATAACTTTGTATGTACCCCTCACCTGAAAGCATCCAAATCTGAAATCTGAATAATCTTTTAGGCCTACAATTCCCAAATTTTTAAAGATCTACAATTATTCCGAAAAGGATACACTTTTAGATCTGTAGATCTGCAAGAAAATAGGAAGAGAGGGGGAATCTAATGAAGAACCGCTTTAGACGTCAATTCATACTCTTTTTCATTGGGTCTGATAATCCCTTTCAATTTTATATGATTTGTATTTGATTGGTTGCATATGAATATATTTTTAATTAAGAAATTTGATTGGAAGAGAAAGGGAAATGGCAAAGCTTCGCTGCTGCCTACAGATTTGTATGGAAAAGAATGAGGCCTTACCCCTTTATTTATAGGAATGGAATTGGCCATGAATCGTTAGATTTATTTAAAAAAACATCCATCCATTTATATTTTATAATTTAATGAAAATACCCTTCAAAACATAGTCGTCTTAGGCCCGAAGCAGTCGGCACCCTCCCTAGGAGAGGTCGATCGCCCTCTGGCCGAAATGCCCATTGAGGGCTGGTTAAAGAGGGGAGGAATGTATTATTATTTTCAATTTATTTCCGTCTGTTTTTCGTATTTCATCTGTAACTTTTCATACAGACTCCATTCGCGAAACTCCAAACATGAAAGTTGATCAGAATTCCGAGACGAACGGATCAGTTATAGTTTCATGGTTAAATTCCATTATTTGCAGAAATTTCTGTTTTTGGTATTCTAATTAAATAGCTAATCTATTGCCAAAATTCTGGGTTGTTGCATTCTTCCCCCCTTAAAAGGAATTTCGTCCTTGAATTCTGACACCTAGTTATCGTATCCTATGCAACTAATTTGTGTACATCCACTTTGCAACCATATGTATATGTGCATAGTGTACATAATTCATTTCAATCATAAAGCATGCATGCAAGATGATTCTAAATTAAGCCCTCTATATGTATGCATTGAGATTTTTAAAATACTTTTGAAAACATGATCAAAACATCATAAATATACTGGTAGTTCTATATGAATGCAAAATTTGAAAATTCTTTTTCATCCATAACCCTCACACTACTATAAATAAAAGTGTGAAGCTACCAATTTTGCATCCAAATCCTACCATCCAAAACGTCACGCTGTCTAATCATGCCCAATTTAATTTCTTCTAAATTGGAAAAAGAAAATCAAAGGGAAGAATTTTAACGTTTCCTCCGCTTATAAATACTCTATTTCCCGCCCTATAGTTGAATTTTCATCTTAGTTAACCAAAATACTCCAAAAATTTCCATCTACAAATTGCAAACGAGGCTTAAAATAAGCTCGAAAATGTAAAACGAGTTAATTAATAACTCGAGCGCATCGTTGATAAGGTATAGAAACAACGTTTTCAAGGCCAAAACAACCTTTTCCTTGTTGTCGTTAACATTTTATCGTATAGTCGATCCTACTGCACCCCTAAAACGTGCATACAAAATAATCTAAACATTTTCCTTACGCTATTCATTTGACCAAAAATTGAAATTTTTCATAAAAATAAATTTCCGCTTTAAAAATTCTTATACTTATTTTGAAAATTTCTTTTCAATGTCATTTCACTTTTCATATGAGATTTGTACGAAGAATACGACCCGAACTTCCTCGTTAAGGAAAGAACGGATTGAGTTGAGAACTGGCCACATCGGGACGCAAACAGATGAACATTTCATTGCTAATTACAACAATTCCATCAGAATACAAGAATATACAGAGTATGAATAAATATTATACATCAAAGAAATGTCAGAGATTTAATTACATTACTGCAGCGGAAAAATAATACAATACACAACTGAAACAGATATATGGATACAAAGCTTTCTGGATATCGTTCCAGCTGCAAATCAGGATCCTGTGAATATAAATCTGCAAAACCAAAACTACTAGCTGCCCGTGTCAAAATAAGGGCACTCAGAGTTTAGTTTAAAACAATAAACTCCAGGTCAGTCATGTGACTGTTGTGAGAACTAAAACAGTTATTAATCTTTATTTTAAAGTTAGGTAAATCCAGGGACCACGCTGTATAACACGGAACGAGTTTCCTCCCAAGGATACCAGTGCATAAAACAACAGCGTAATGCTAAATAAAGAACAATGAAGGTATCATAAGACCCAGGTCCCATCACACAATGCAACACAAGCCGGAGGATAGAGTTTTTACCTTATAATAGCCAAGAATGCTTGGTACGTGAAATTTCATGTTTTATTATTACTATAAGTGTATAGTGTCAAAACAATTTCAATCATAAGTATCAATCATAGATGGCATAAGTGCCCCATACCACTATGTCGTCATATATAGGTTCTACAATCAAAACCGCAAAGTCACGTATTGGAAGTTGGATTTCCATCTGTGAACCGAGGCAAAAGATAGTCCTCTACCGATTTGAGACGCTCTACAATCAAATTCGATTCGCGACTGTTCTTATGTAGAAAATCTTCATCGCGTTACCAATCGGTTCCATCGCACTCTGTTTTACACGATTTATATAAAAATCACATTTTTATTTCAATGCTATATAGATAAAAATCACATTTTTATTTCTACTTCATATATTTTTACTACGCTTCTTTCTATATAAAAATTATATTTTTATATTTCTACTTCTTATATAAAGATCAAATTTTTATTATCTCTATAATATAAAAATCGTTTTTTATATGAATAAAATCATATCTTTTCAAAATAAAAAAAAATCAAATCTTTTCTATCTGAAAAATCGTAACTTTATATAAAAAAAAAATCAAAGCTTTACATAAATAAAAATCTCAACTTTGTATTGATAACCATATAAAAACACATTTTTATGTAATGTTATAGATATATAAAATTCTGAAAATAAAGATAACGGTGTTTACATTTGAAAATTAACTTACTTATATTGTTTTTCAACGAATAGGGGTCCCACAGTCGAAGGCGGGTAGCGGGGAGCAGCGCAGGTGGCTGCTGGTAGGTGCAGGAGGCGGCGCCGGGTGGTTGATGGTTAGGCCTGGCGGATCTGGGGAGCTAGGGTCGGGTTTCTTCGATTTGAGGGAGAAGGAGGGGGAAGCTGCGCCTCGCGGTCGAATAAGGGGGTGGTTGAAGTCGGGGGAAGGCGGCTCAGGCGCATTGCCAGCCGTCAGAGGCGGCGGCGGTGGCTATTCCGGCATCCTAGGGTTGTGCGGGTTCTTATTTGAAGAAGGAAGAGGAGGGGGAGGTCGCCGGAGTGATGGAGGCGGGGGGCCATCAGTGGGTGGTGGAGGTGGTGGGTCCGCCTTTGTCGAGAGAGTTTTTTTTTTGAATCTGAGGTCAACAGGGATGGAAAGAGGGTATAAGGGGATTTTATAAAATTTATTTATATTATTTAATTATCCATAAAGGTACTTTTTATTTCGACCTCCAAACGAAACCCAACGACTATCGCCCTTAGCTAATCACCCCCATTCCGAATACAATGGGATATGTATCGTAAGCCAATTCAGCTGGTTCGATCAATTTCCGTCAAAATCAAAATATAAATCAATACATTGAATTTGAACGCACATTTCAATTTACAGGGGCCACATACAGAATCTAAAAATTCCCGAAAAATATTTTATAGCTTCGTATTGACGATACGGTCCTAACAAAACTAATTTCATCAAATTCTGAGACCGTTTGAAAAATGGCTATTTTCTGGTCGATCGAAATTGACTGAAACTGTTAGAACACGTTTTACTTCACCGCGCTCACATATTGCTTTCAAAAATTACGAATTTTGGAGTCTAGTGATAACTTGACATCCCGGATCCAACAAAAGTGGTTTCGTCGAAAACAGAGGCCGTTTGCAAAATTTCCATTTTTAAGGGCCAGAATTCCACAGTGACTATTCTGAAATTTCAACTGGGCATAACTTTTTATTCCCGCTATGAAATTTCTATTTTTCAGATTCGTTGGAAAGATATTTTCAAATAGATTCTACTATTTTTGGTCTCACTAAAATCCGGTTTATTTTGAATCCTGCACATTCATTTGAAATTTGAAATCGAATTTTCGAACTATCGCGCCATTTTCAATTCCTTTTATAATTATCAATAATTATTTATATTCTAACGACGATTCAAATAAATATATACGTTCTAATTCTATTAAAAATAAATTTCTCGTCATCATTATTTAAAATAATTCATTTTAAATATTCAAAATTCACAAAAATTGCCAAAATAATTTTTTTTAAATGGCTCAGATTTCCGGGTTATTACAATCTCCCCCACTTAAAACTTTTCGTCCCCGAAAAGGAACAAAGCTAAAGTTGTTTAACAAATCAACTCAACTTCCAGTATTTTCATTATGGTTTAAGTTCTTCAACTTTTCAGTTTCTAAGAACTTTTCAAATTTTTCAAAAATTTGGCTAACACCCTAAATTTTCGAAAAATTTCGCCATAACCTCCCCTGCATCAGGAGCTTCGGTATATTTCAAATAGCCTCCCATGGCCCTTACCAATCCAAAAAGAAAAGGCAACAGCCAAGCGGCTTATAAAATCATCAAAAACCCAAGAAATACAATAAACATGTACCTATTTGTCGGGCAAACAATTTTATTCCTCTTCACTACCCTCCTTGCTATGACCTGTTCAATGTAAGTACATGTACAAGCATGCAGATGCGATAAATTTTCAATATAATCCACTATTTGGTTCAATTTGGCTAAAGTTCAAATTCTAATTAATCAACCACTAATCAAACAACACAATCAGCAATCAATTAGTTGATTAGCTTTTCAAATTCATAACTTTGATACATAGTCCAAAAATCAGATTTTTGATGCCAAATCACAACAATAAACCCTATCTAGTTTTGGTTCTCACACCAGTCAATTGGAAATATATAAATATCACACCTTCGAAACTCGAACACAAATACTGATGATGTCGTGACATCACCAGAATTATCCCCGAGTGACTAGAGCGTGACTCTATATCTATCCAGTATATTAAAACTTCGAATACCCGTGGATCAGACATATATGCAAAATCTTTATATATTGGATTGTCCAAATTCAATACAAATAAATATTCAAATACAAATAATAAAGTTTAAATTTTCAAAACAAAATTGGTTTTCAATTTTATTTTTCAAAACAACACTCTTTACACTCGTTCTAGGATACTACTGATCCTATCTCTAACGAGTCATTCTCATTGGATATTACTAATCCAATTTCTGATGAATCCTTTCGTTTGGTTCTAACGTGTCTTTTTCTCCAAGCTCTGTAAACCAAAGCTCTGATACCAAACTATAATGACCCGAACTTCACCGTTAAGGAAAGAACGGATTGAGTTGAGAACAAGCCACATCGGGACGCAAACAGAAGAACATTTCATTGCTAATTACAACAATTCCATCAGAATACAAGAATATACAGAGTATGAATAAGTATTATACATCAGAGAAATATAAGAGATTGAATTACATTACTGTAGCGGAAAAATAACACAATACACAACTGAAAGAGATATACGGATACAGAGCTTTCCGGATATCGTTCCAGCTGCAAATCAGGATCCTATGAATATAAATCTGCAAAACCAAAACTACTAGCTGCCCGTGTCAAAAAAAGGGCATCCAGAGTTTAGGTTAAAACAATAAACTCCAGGTCAGTCATGTGACTGGTATGAGAACTAAAACTGTTATTAATCTTTATTTTAAAGTTAGGTAAATCCAGGGACCACGCCGTATAACACAGAACGAGTTTCCTCCCAAGGATACCAATGCATAAAACAATAGCGTAATGCTAAATAAAGAATAATGAAGCTATCAGAAGACCCAGGTCCCATCACACAATGCAACACAAGCCGGAGGATAGGGTTTTTACCTTATAATAACCAAGAATGCTTGGTACGTGAAATTTCATGTTTTATTATTACTATAATTGTATAGTGTCAAAACAATTTCAATCATAAGTATCAATCATAGACAGCATAAGTGCCTCATACCACCATGTCGCCATATATAGGTTCTACAATCAAAACCGCAAAGTCACGTATTGGAAGTTGGATTTCCATCTGTGAACCGAGGCAAAAGATAGTCCTCTACCGATTCGAAACGCTCTAGCCCATGTCTCAGGACCCAGACTCAGGTGGGCCCTTGGATCGTCAGGGCCGATCCACCGATGTGGATTAAAATGCCTGAACACTGCGTTTCCCCGCCCTTTGGGGCGTCAATGAGCCAAATGACTCCATTGGCTCCACATAGTCACCGATATATCCGAGGTGCCTCGCAATCCAACAACCACACAGGTGAAAATAATATAAATGTCAGGGCTGGTAGGTCACTGACACCACCCTAGCTAGAAGGAAACGCATGCCCTTCCTGATGTCCTCTCCCGTTTCTGGTTCACAACCGGGGTGCGAGGCTCGCGAATTAACGCTACACAAAAGCTATGCCACACAGGCGGTGCTTTGATCATCAACCACAAGACTTTGCTTTTCAACAAAAGCCTTGATCATTTGCATCTTAGCATGCCACACAGGTAAACCCCTCCATGCAACCGATATCCATCAATCACATAGAATGATATCCAATGTCAGATACACAGTCCATTTACAAGTCTGTTCTGGGTCTGAACGAAACCGAAAGCACCTTGTACCTCGCATATCCATCGATCTCCAAGTACGTCTGGACGATCACCAATTGATTCCCTCCTCGTGGGTGTACATCCCAATCAAGATCATCAGTAATTATCCAAATGATGTGAAGACCTCCGGTCTTCAACCACCGTCTTCATCCTCGACACATCGTCGAATCAGTTATTCAGAATGGGATAAACCCGGTCTTTCTGAATAACTCGCGTATATAATAAACAAGTGTTACACAAACACAACATACGCCTCATTCCAATTCAGAATATTCTTTTATTCAAATATTCTTATACTTTGGGAAAGGTTCCTATCATCGTTGAATCAGTTATTCAGAATGGGATAAACCCAGTCTTTCTGAATAACTCGCGTATATAATAAATAAGTGTTACACAAACACAACATACGCCTCATTCCAATTCAGAATATTCTTTTATTCAAATATTCTTATACTTTGGGAAAGGTTCCTATTAATTTTATCAAAGATAAATTCTTTAAATTTATTCTTTAATATTCCTTTGAATATCAATTCAAACCAAATTATGGTTTATCAAAACTAGTCGGGACTAATGAACCTTACCGAAGTAATCATTTGTTTTAATTTCCCAATCCCAACCTATTCATCCCATGAAGTAAAACTGGTAATACTTCATATCTAACACTATGGTGTTATCGGTAAATTCAATTACCATTTCACGTTCAAATCTAATTAAAGATTTAACTATCGCCTGGAGCAAAACTGGTGATACTCCATTCTCGATCATTTCAATCTAATTAAAGATTCATTAAAACTCCACTTGGTTTTGATCTTCCCAAAAATCACTATCAATGATTATTTAACTTGGGAAATCATATCCTGCCTTTAACTGGGTTAAAGAACCAATGTCATTTAAAACATGGTTCACGATAAACCCAAAATAACATTCTATTCCATCAGCCTTTAACCGTAAATTACCAAATGAACAATTCCCTAAGTAATAACCCCGAGGGCCGAAACCAACATCAGATCAATACCCAAGAAACCATTCAACTTAACTAATCTTAAGTTAGTTTCTGATTTTCTTAACTCCGTTGGGTCCAAGAACAGTATTATTGAAGATACCGTTCACGACAACCCAAAATCACATTCCATTAATTATTGAGTTAAAGAACAAGTGTTATTTAAAAGGGTGCGTTTTTTAGAGGTCCCTATTAAGTTTCAAAATATAAAAAAAACCCGGTCATAAACTTATTGTAAATTAGGTCCCTGTTTTCAAAACTTATAAAATAATAATTAAAAAATAAATAAAAAAATTCGTAAATTAGTAATAAAATATATTACGCATTATAAAAAAAATTCAGTTCAAAAAACAACAAAAATAATGTCAGAAAGAAGAAAACAGCAAAAAAACAGAAAAACTGCAGTTAAATGCATAATATTATGCACCTTTTTGATTTTATTGCATGCATATATGCAATTATTGCAGTTCTTCCAGCGGATAGATTTAACATAATTTTTCAGTTCATTTTTATTTGCATCCAAATGTGCAAATTTCTCAAAAAAATGCACACATGTGTGCAACATTTTTATAGGATAAAAAGTAGGGACCTAATTTATAAAAAAAAACAAAGTTCTGAAAAATTTTAAACCCGCCCCCTATTTTATTTTTTCCGCCTTTTTGTATTTTTTAAAAAAAAATGTGCGTACGTTCATAAAAAAAAAAATCTAAAATATGGAAATAATGTCAGGAATCTACGGAAATCGAAAAAAAATAGTTGCATACATTTATGCAAATATTACTGATAATTGCATATATGTATGCAACTTTTCCGTAAGCTGTTTTCAGATTAAAATCTGAAAATAAACCTGCACAAATGTATGCAAGTATTTGAAATTTTTGCGCACATGTATGCATTTATTTGCATGAATAAAAATCAACGAAGATGTATGTAGTGAAAAATATGCACGGATGTATGCAGGAAAGTGATATATGTGCATACTATTATGCATTTAACTGGAAATTTAGTTTTTTTTTTTTTTGTTTTTTTTATTTTTGACGCCTTCGTTGATGGTTTTTTGTTCTGAATTTTTTAGTGTTTACATGTTTTATTTAAATACGAATTTACGTGATTTTTTTATATTTTTTTAATATTTTTTTATGACTTTTCAAAAAATAGGGTCCTAATTTACAATAAGTTTATGACCGGATGTGAGCCTAATTAAGTTTCAAAATAGGGATGTGAGCCTAATATTCACTATTTAAAACACCGTTCACGATAAACCCAAAAATCAATTCAAATTCAATTCCAATTAAATACCATTTAATTGGTATACTTCATTAAATCTAAATAAAAAGATTTAATCTTTTTCTCAACTGGGTTTAAGAACAGTGTAAATGAAGACACCATTCACAACAAACCCAAATCCCATTTGATATTAAATACAAGGCTCTGAATAGAAAATATATCGGCTTATATTAAATATCAAATTCTACGACCAACAAATATCGTATTGGAAATAACGATATAAATATATCTTTCAAATTTCCATAACAATATCTGTATAATCACGAAATCCAACATCGAAGTATTCCAAAGACAATTTCGATTCAAATCCATTCCAATTCAATTATTGGAAATTCTTGTTACTTTTAAAACCCTTTCAAATCCAATTTATTTATTTCAAAAATAAATGGATTATAATTCTAGTTCAAAACTAGTTCATTTCGATAAAAATCTGTTTTTATCTTTTCAAATATGGAATTTTTCATCCTAATTCTTTCCAAATCACTTCTTATGATTTTACACTAATTATTGATATTTTTAATAATTTTATCAAGGCCCGTACAGTCGATTTCCATCAACGGTCATCGAACTGCACTTACAGCGACCTTTTCCAAATTTGATTTGGACATAATTCCAAATCCAACCGTTAGATTTCAAATCTCTTATATTCGTTAGAAAGCTATTTTCAATACGAATCCAACGGTTCTGGTTTTAGGAGAATCCGACGGTCGGATCTCCCGTAATATTCATTCGAAGTCAATGGTCAAAATTCGCGAACTACCGCTACGCGGTGCGTTCTATTCAGGCCATTATATATATATAATATATATATATATATATATATCGTCGATTTCCTTTCAAAACATATTTTATAAATCGTTTTAAATTCGTTTTCAAAACGATTTCAACTTCATATTCAATTTCAAATCAAAATTGAATATTCCATATCATCGATATATAAATGATAGTATTTTCAAAATATTATATTTTGAAATTAATTCCTTTTCGATATTCATTATAAAAATGAATAAAATCGATATAAATATCGTTCACGTCAAAATGGTGCATATTTAATCAATACGGCTTTATATATTTCAATAACTTCGTTATTTTATTCAACAAATGAATATTTTCTTCAACACATGAATTTTCTTTTATTCAACACATGAATAAATATTTTATTCAACACATGAATTTTCTTTATTTTCCAACTTGGAATGAGGCCCAATCAATTACCATATAGTGTTAATTATATGGATTTTATGCACACACGTACACTACAACAATCAAACACAGTCAACCATCACCTAAAGTGCATTCTACACTGCATAAGCATCAAATATAAATATAAAATCGACATACAGCTAATTATTGGGACTTGTGTATGGCTCATCCCAACACGCGTGTGGGGTTTTCAAACAATCAAACACAGGTTTTATTTGTACAGTTGGGCGATGTGTAAAATTTATCGTCCCAATCCATATCAGTCAAATGTGTGTACATAAACAAATCGTCCGATTTGTTTATAAATATTTATTTTATATACACGTTAAAAATTACATTTTTAACTATAAAATATTTTCAACTATAAAATATTTTATTCCATTCCACTTCACACAATCAACTTTCACAACACATCAATCAAACAAACAAGTCATCCATGGTCTGTGGACGACGGATGTCGGGTGCTACTAAGCACCGTCTGCATCCTAGTATATATTTCAACTAGAAAATAAATTAAAAGTGAGAAGTTCTCACCTATGAGCTAAACCAAATGTCGCGACACTTCTTATGTAGAAAATCTTCGTCGCGTTTCCAATCGGTTCCATCGCACTCTGTTTCACCCGATTTATATAAAAATCACATTTTTATTTCAATGCTATATAGATAAAAATCACATTTTTATTTCTACTTCATATATTTTTACTACGCTTCTTTTTATATAAAAAATATATTTTTATATTTCTACTTCTTATATAAAGATCGAATTTTTATTTCACTACATATATAATGATCAAATTTTTATTATCTATATATTATAAAAATCATATTTTTATTATTCCTATAATATAAAAATCACATTTTTATTTCTACTTCATATATTTTTACTACGCTTCTTTCTATATAAAAATTATATTTTTATATTTCTACTTCTTATATAAAGATCGAATTTTTATTATCTCTATAATATAAAAATCGTATTTTTATGAATCAAATCATATCTTTTCAAAATAAAAAAATCATATCTTTTCTATCTGAAAAATCATAACTTTATATAAAATAAAATAAAAAAATCAAAGCTTTACATTAATAAAAATCTCAACTTTGTATTGACAACCATATAAAAACACATTTTTATGTAATGTTATAGATATATAAAATTCTGAAAATAAAGACAACGGTGTTTACATTTGAAAATTAACTCACTTACATTGTTTTTCAACAAACGGAGGTCCTATAGTCGAAGGCGGGGAGCGGCGTAGGTGGCTGCTGGTGGGTGCAGGAGGCGGTGCCGGGTGGTTGGTGGTCGGGCCTGGCGGATTTGGGGAGCTAGGGTCGGGTTTCTTCGATTTGAGGGAGAAGGAGGGGGAAGCTGCACCTCGCGGTCGAAGAAGGGGGTGGTTGAAGTCGGGGGAAGGCGGCTCAGGCGTGTTGCCAGCCCTTAGAGGCGGCGGCGGTGGCTGTTCCGGCGTCCTAGGGTTGTACGGGTTCTTATTTGAAGAAGGAAGAGGACAGGGAGGTCGGGGAAGAAGGGTGTCGCCGGAGTGATGGAGGCGGGAGGGGCATCAGTGGGCGGTGGAGGTGGTGGGTCCGCCTGGAGGGCGGCGGTGGATTCCCCCCTTCGTCGAGAGAGCTTTTTTTTTGAATCTGAGGTCAACGGGGATGGAAAGAGGGTATAAGGGGATTTTATAAAATTTATTTATATTATTTAATTATCCATAAAGGTACTTTTTATTTCGACCTCCAAACGAGACCCAACGACTATCGCCCCTAGCTAATCACCCCCATTCCGAACACAATGGGATATGCACGTAAGCCAATTCGGCTGTTTCGATCAATTTCCGTCAAAATCAAAATATAAATCTATACATTGAATTTGAACGCACATTTCAATTTATCGGGGCCACATACGGACTCTTAAAATTCTCGAAAAATATTTTCTAGCTTCGTATTGACGATACGGTCCTAACAAAACTAATTTCATCAAATTCTGAGACCGTTTGAAAAATGGCTATTTTCTGGTCGATCGAAATTGACTGAAACTGTTAGAACACGTTTTACTTCACCACGCTCACATATTGCTTTCAAAAATTACGAATTTTGGAATCTAGTGATAACTTGACATCCCGGATCCAACAAAAGTGGTTTCGTTGAAAACTGAGGCCGTTTGCCAAATTTCCATTTTTAAAGGCCAGAATTCCACAGCGACTATTCTGAAATTTCAACTGGGCATAACCTTTTATTCCCGCTATGAAATTTCAATTTTTCGGATTCGTTCGAAAGATATTTTCAAATAGATTCTAATATTTTTCGTCTCACTAAAATCAGGTTTATTTTGAATCCGATACATTCATTTGAACTTTGAAATCGAATTTTCGGACTACCGCGCCATTTTCAATTCCTTTTATAATTATAAATAATTATTTATATTCTAACGACGATTCAAATAAATATATACGTTCTAATTCTATTCAAAATGAATTTCTCGTCGTCATTATTTAAAATAATTCATTTTAAATGTTCAAAACTCACTAAAATTGCCAAAATAAATTTTTTAAATTGGCTCAGATTTCCGGGTTATTACAAAGAACAAAATTTCGATAATGTGCACTTTGCGCCATTCAAATCATCCGTTCTAATGTAAAACAGACGTTTAAATATGCATAAATCGCTGTATAAAAATTTTGTGTTTTTGCGCAAACAAAAATAAAAGAAAGTAATTCAGTAAAAATTAAACATGATATAAGTCTTTTTTCAAACAACGTTTTCCAAAAGTTTAAAAAATGTATTTTGCGGAAACTTAAATGATTCAAACGATTCAAGTTAGAAGTTGGCGAAGAAGGAAGTCAGTCACGCCAAAAGTGCAAAAACTGAAATCACACACAAAAGAACAAAATAAATTTTAGCTTTAACAAGGAACGACTATTTATTTATTTATTTGTATACCCATGACATAGAACTGGTCCTTTACTAAAATTTATCCAACATAGAATTCTATTCTTTCCAGCTCTAGAGCAACTGTTAATTTAGATAAGAAAAATGAGGAACAGGCATTCATGAATGACATAAACATTCCAAACATAGAAATCTCACTAACCTAAGCCGTGCGATTTAAACAACGCTAACAGTTACAAACATGAATCACCACAAAGCCAAGAACTTGATATTAGAAAGGAAAAACAATAAAGATGACAACAAAACAACAACATTGAAACTCCCAAAACAATGGCTATAAATAACAACATGTCTTACTCCACGGCTGGAGCTCAAACCAATTTTTATGATTTTTAATTAACCATATCATGGTAGCAAAATGCTCAATCTCGTGTTACAAACACTACTGGTGTTGTTGGAGGTTCCCACATCACCATCTCTTCTAAGAGAGGATTTGTGTGAGTAAAGAAACCTACCACAAAACTGCTTATCGTTGAAATCCACCAAATATTGTCTAAGGACAAAAATAAATAGGTGAATTTACAGAAAGTAGCTCCATGGGTCAACATATAAGAACGACAAGCTGAATCGAATATGATACAACATTAAATGATGGTAATGTCATTGATCAATCAAAAGATTAATTTCCACATCATGAGACAAATCTAGTCTTAATTCCCTATTATAAACGAAGTGTTAAATGCGTCACACGTCATCATGGACAGTTCCGACATAGATTCCGAAAATGGACATTAAGAAAAAGAGATTTTCTGTGAAATCTCCAAAGCCAGTCAATGAAAGACCATTGAAGTCCACTTAAGACACGGATTCCTCTAAAATCTCATCGAGATTTCCCTCAGAAAACCCATCTAAAGATAGTTTGATCTTCATCTCCAAAACGATGGTCGCCTTCATCAAATTCTATTCCAATAAGACATAACAAAAGCGGATGCAGCCCAAACAACAATCATATTCTAAGATCTCAAGCAATGGATCGGTGCAAATCCAACTGCCACGACAAATTTTCTTAGCCCTAAAACGATGGGACCTTTTTTCTCATTCCGATCCGCCCAAATGATCTCTCCCTAAGGACGAGACTTAAATGATATGAGTAAGGTCGGATAACACAAATAGGTATTATGGCCTGAAAAAAATGGTTGGAGAGATGATTTAGATCTTGGAGTACTAGTGAGGCAAGATCTAATGCATAAACTAGCATGGGAAAAGAGGAGATGAGGCAGAAACAAAGAAAGAGAAGAAGGATAAGAATATGGTTTGGCTAGATAAGGAAGGAAGGATGAAAAAAGGAAGTTAAGGGGGGTAATTTGGACGTAACTTTTACGATTGAGTCCTAGGTTCAAGTCGCAACAAAACTCATCAACTAGTTAACCATTCTTGCATAATGCTAAACGATCAACTATAAGATGATCTTTGGACAAAAATTGAACCTCGACCTTATTGGGCTGGGTTAAAATATTAATCGTCCCGCGTCATTTTTAAAGATTTGATGCGATCCGAAAAATACTTATCCTCATCATGACGATATCAAAAACCGTGGTCAAACTCTGAACCAACTCCCAGGATTCCAAGTAGTCTCAACAAAAGGTTGCGACCACATAACGAACGAACGAATTCCAAAAATAATTCAGCTAGAAATCTGTAATATAAACTAAAACGGATTTTCCCCTTATCTAGCCAACAACAACAAACGATTCATGATATCAAATACCCCAAAAATTTGGATGAAGGACTTCCTTGGCCTTTTCGAAGAAAAATTTATATCTTTTCAAAAATGAAACTTATCATAAACTAACGGTTGCGTACTTATAAATCCAATTTATTATTATTATCATCATTTATATTCCAGTTCATATTACAAACTAGAAAACCTTTTCGTGTTCAAAAATGTTAGAACTTTAAATTATCAAGGATAATTGTGATAATTCCAATAAATTATCAAATATATTTAGGAAAAGGGATACTAAAAATCACAAGGAATGGATATATAAATAAAACAATTTTATAAAACCAAATATATTAAAAAATTTGAAACACAAATAGATTAAAATTTAAAAACCATATCTTTATCAAACAAGACCTTTATAAAACCATTTTCCGAAACCGTATTTCAAAACTTTCAAAACTTATTTTTATTTTGTTAATAGTTTTAAAAGTAAATTTCTTCGAATACAAGGCCAAGAACTCAATAGAGAATATTCAATAAAGGTAGATTCGGAAATATAACGAAGTAACGAATGGATGATTATATTTCTGAAATGGATACGACATACTAACATGAACTTTTCCTATTTTGGATCGAGTAGTGATCTTAACCGAAACTACCAATGAAACCAAAGACCTGAAATCGCGATTATTTCAGTCGTAGCTAGATTTTTATTACATTATTTTCCAGTCTCCAAACTCGAATCATCGAAATCCACCATATGTCGTGCTCATGCTCTTCAAGATGAAATCACCAACGTACTATGGGGTAAAGCAGAATTGGATAGAAATCGAACTCAACATATTTTAACTTTTAGTCATTTAAAGCCCATTTTTATTATAATTAGGCCCACAACTAATTCATCATCGAAATAAATTTAAGTCGAGTAAGAAAGACTAAGAAAAACAGAAAAGTAAAGCCGAATTACTTTCTCTCACGAGTCCTAATTTAACTAGTTCCTCTGATTGTTTAATCTAAGCTCCGATACCAAATGTAACACTCCACACTTTTCTATGTCCTAATTTCGACAAAAATTGAAACTTGAACACATCCAAACATGGGGAGTAGTAAGTCTGGTACCTGCAAATTAATGAGCATGAGCATAATTAGAATACGAAAAGATAAATCATAGCGAAAACAATATACGATAAACTAGTATTAACCCAGGCAACTACCTTTTTAAAGTAAGTCACTTTGCCAATATCAAGCATGAGAGAGAACGAGAAATGAAAGCCAAACTTAACACCTGTGAGAAGCCGACCTTCTCTAAAAAAAAACAAGGTGGTTGTAATGAAGATGGGGGTCAGAACAACAAGATTCTAATGAACAGGAAATGTACAACACAAATTATAATCACAAATGTATCCCGTTTGGTTCAACCCAAGATGTATGCCTACTAAGGTTAGTGGTTCTAGCTTAACCTTGTAAATGTGATTACGCACGACTCTAACTACCCTTCCCAAGGTAATATACCCAAAAAATAATACCAAGATTGAACGTTTATGCATATATTTGGTAAGCCTTTATACCATAACATAACTAGTTATTTAATAGAGATTGGACCCCTAATTACGAAGTTTCTATGTATACACACACACACACACACACATATATATATATATATATTCATTCACCTAAACTTTATTATTTAATGCCTCACTATTTAAAATAGATAGGGTGGATATTCCTTGATCGCTTAAGACCCTAGGCAGACTTATTGGTCACTTATTATTCCTCGATAATATATTCAACTTTAACATAAACTAGAAACCACTAGCTATGGGCCCTACTAGTTAAGGCTTTCGTTGCTCCGCTAAGGTGAGAGATGGTATTTTATCGCTCGATATATCATCTAGCCGACCTTATTGGATAACTTCCCTAGTTGCTTACTACTTCCCGTAGGATAGGTAGTCATATCTTACGTTTTTAGTTTCCAGGTTTGGGTAGGCCCCACACATTCACGCCATTTAAGACCCCTAAACTGAAAGTCCTACTCCTAGGTGGACTCTTTAACCTCAATCGCTTAAGACCCAGGAAGAGGACTACACGCGAAGGTTATTAAATTCGTACCCTATTAGCCTGTAATACCTTTCCCTATTGGGATAAAGTGGGATACGTCATTAAGTCCTTTCCGTTTAGTTTCTCTTCACGAAAATAATATACGCACATGATTTTTTGCCACGGGTTCCTATAGTTAACCTACTAAATCAGTTTAACTCTAACTTTTAGTTATAAGTTCTATATTAACTAATATAAATAAGGAAAGTTATATCCTCTTTACCCTAGAGTATTTATTGATTACTTCCCTAATTGGACTTATTACCTAAACAATCAATACCAATACATCCCCTATTTATTTCGTTTTTCTGTTCATTAATTAATTGTCATTTATAACCATAATGGTCATATTTTTCTAAGGCAAATCATAAAATTCCTAATTTCTTTTTTATTACCGTTGATTGTTATTAATGCCATTTATGAGCCTAACGAGCATAATTTTCCTAAGCCATTAATTCACAATGGGTATCCTTATATTATCAGTCCCGAATATATCTATTTTTTGTATCCCAACAGACATTACTAATTTTATTTATTATTTGTTTGTTATCATATATATGTGTGTGTGTGTGTGTACAGACCTCTCACATTAAGCTGATAACTTGTGGATGCTGAATTTGCCGAGCGGTTCTGGGTAGACTTCTACCATAAGTTGAACTTAACCTTGTGCCTTAGTACAGTTATATTTACGCACTAGACCCCTCACATTAAGTTGACCACTCGTGGATGCTGAATTTGTCGGGCGGTTACGGGAAAACTTCTACCACAAGTTGAACTTAATCTCGTGTCTGAATGCGAATTTAAATTAAATTCCCTAATTAGGGCTTACAACATTATTCCTAATAAATCTTAGTAATTGTAACCATTTTACTTAATTTTCCAATTAATTTTACTTTCCCCAAATCAACATTGCTTACAATGGCTATTTATTTATTTATGGCCTTATTTATACCAATCAATTACACTGATTGCTACAATGGTCACCACAAATATATTCATTTAATATGGATTACATTTATGTATATAATTCCATAATTGAATACATTCAAACATTCAATATAATGTATATTTTGTCGCTTTACGTAGATTCAGACAAATCATTTGTATATATTTATAATTATATTTATATTTTTGCGCGGTCAACATAATTATCTTCCTTTATTATTATTTATTATTAAATTTAATAATTTGGTTTAATTAGTAACCAAACTTTCCTTTTTGCATTCAATCTTGCCGAAAGATTCCAAATCTTACAAATAGACCGTTAGCTATAATTATTGCAAATTATGTCTGATTAATGGAATTGACATATTTTCAAATCATAAGAAATATATGTTAATGTATATATTGGAATAGTTGGTGCAAACTACGCATAAATATGTATATTTATATTTATACGTACATTTGCACCACTTTTCCCTTTTTCAATCTTTTTGTCACATCTCTTATGAATTCAAAACAATGTCTTTTTGTTCAAAAAGAGGAAAACGACATATTTACAACAACTAAGCCAAAACCTTAACAACGTTGAACATAAATAGGCATGTGTCTTTTAGACTGAAATCATATAATGCATTGTTGTATCTTTTTAATCAAAATTACACAAATTTGTTATTTAACACTGAAACTAGAGATTTGGAATAGAACTACATCAAAATAGTGTTATTAAGACCAATGTCCAAATCGTCAGTGTTTTGCAACAAAGTACAATATAATTTCCAACATAATTGTAGGAAATATGTATAAATAATTTAAGTAAAAGTACAAATAATATTATTCCTAACCACAATTCACAATTTCCAAGTTTTGACAATATTTATTAGTAGATCAGATAGGTGCGAATTAAAATTCAATAATATTTAGATCTGATGATAATAAGCATATATTTTGAGATCTAATTCATATGGGATAAATAGGCTATTATAACTTTGTATGTACTCACTCACCTGAAAGCATCCAAATCTGAAATCTGAATAATCTTTTAGACCTACAATTCCCAAATTTTTGCACATCTATAATTATTCTTAAAAGGGAACACTTTCAGATCTGTAGATCTATAAGAAAATAGGAAGAAAGGGAAGAATCTGATGTAGAACCGCTTTAGATGTCAATTCATGCTCTTTTCCATTGGTTCTGATAATCTCTTTCAATTTTATATGATTCGTATTTGATTGGTTGCATATGAATATATTTTTAATTAATAAACCTGATTGGAAGAGAAAGGGAAATGGAAAAGCTTTGCTGCTTCCTATAGATTTGTGTGGAAAAGCGTGAGGCCTTACCCCTTTATTTATAGGAGTGGAATTGGCCATGGACCGTTAGATTTATTTAAATAAACATCTGTCCGTTTATATTTTATAATATAACGCAAATACCCTTCAAAATCTAGCCGTCATTGGGCGTTTCAGGCCCGAAGCGGTCGACACCCTCCCTAGGAGTGGTTGACTGCCCTCTGGATGAAATGCCCAATGAGGTCTGGTTAAAGAGGGAAAGGAATATATTGTTTATTCTATTTATTTATTTTCATCAGTTTTTCGTATTTCGTCCGTAACTTTTTCATACGGACTCCGTTCGTGAAACTCCAAACATGAAAGTTGATCAGAATTCCAAGACAAGCGCATCGGTTAAAGTTTCGTGGCCATATTCCATCGTTTATAGAAATTCCTATTTTTGAGATTACAATTAAATAATTAATATACTGTCAAAATTCCATGTTGTTACAAGTCAGGTCAAACTTCCCTCAGTGCCAACCCTCTTCATTACTTACTTCGTTGTCTAGAGGAACAGAAATCCTTCATTGAAATCCTTTAAAGAAGGTGATTAGCGGAAGCATTAATAAGTCTAAAGAATGAGAAAATCAATTTTCTATATCAGGTGTCCTCCTGGTATTTCAGGCACTTTTGTCAACCCTGGTAAACTTCTTATTTTTCCCAAGAATTACATTATTTCCATGTCCTATCTTATATTGTTTCTTTCCAGCCCTTACACCTGAGAAGAAAAGTTTGCGGGAAGAGGACGCCCAGGTTGTTGATGTCATTTTCAAGGCATTTGAGAAGTTGGGACGACGTTCCATTTTATTGACGCTGGATAATCTTCACAAGCATACCCTTCTACCTTCTGGACAAAAGATTTTGGGGCAACCACCCTTTCATTTTTCTGGCGCAAAAAACTTATCCTTAGGTTCTTACGAGTTCACTCCCTTAACCCTCTTGTCTTTAGGTACTTCAGGTAAGATTGCTTTTCTAATGTAACTATAGGTTCTACATTATAGCTTTCTTTGCTTATGTTTCTATAACATTATTATTTTGCTGCCACCCAAGATGCTGACGAGACAACTACCCTGGCTGCTGTGGTCAAGTTTAGAGATTCGGCTACAAAAAGACTTGCTTCTACTGCCGATCATCCGCCTTCAAAAAGACATAAAGGTGAAACTTCCACCTCCTTTTCTCTTGATACAGGAATTGTCACTTTGCCTACTGTGCAGCAATTTCTTAGTCCTGTTGCTCCTTCTACTGATATTACTCCTAATGTTGATTCCTCCCAAACGGATATCACGGGAAGCGATTTCGTTGCTGGTTTCTTAACATTTGATCCTTTGGAAGCTTTGGATTTAAGGGAACATGAGTTGACCCTATTCCCATCTCCTCAACATCATAATCCCCCGAGGACCCCTCACTGACCTCATATTTTGATGCAATTATAAAGCTTGCTCTCTCCTCTACCAATATTTCCAATATTTCACTGCCTTCCACATCTTCGGACTTAGGGAATTTTCGATGATATTTTGTTAAGCAACAGTTTTCAGTATGGTTTTGTCTCTCCTAGCTTCTTTCATTTTCCCATTCTTATACAAATATGGATTTGGTTTCTTTCTTTTTAGATAACTAAAAGTTGGTTCCTTCTTCGAGAGACGGTTTCTTTGTCCTCCTCTGAAATTGCCAAAATTAAAGAGGCGAAAGTTGCCTTGAAAGCTAAAGTTAATGCTCTGACCATGCGAAAGGAGGAAGGCTAGAATGTGCAAGGCTGAGCGCTTTTCTTGAAAGAGCCTAGTCGGAGCTTGAGAAGGAGAAATAAGCTAAGAACCTTTTATCTGATAAGGTTTCAACTTTTGAGTTGTCGAAGAAAGAGCTTGAGGGCAAACAGGTGAGGATAGTAATTGATCACGCTAATGAAATGAAGAAGAAAGATGATACACTCTCTAATGCAAAGCGGATAATTTATGAAGTAAAAACAGGATCTCTTCATTCTTGAAAACCAATTTTCCTAAGGCAGTGTTGGAATACTACGAAGATGCTCTTTATTTAGCATACTCTGACAATTTCCAAAAATTTCCGAGGATTGAATTTCCTTTCTTCGACTCCTCTATTCGAAGCAGGGTTATGCCAAGGATTGAGCTAACCAAGCAGGGAGTCGAAGTCCCTAAGAAGAATAAGAAAAAGTCTAGAGACCTTCTGTATATCAAGGATCTGTCTAAAGGCTCTGATATTTATGAAGAAGAAGATATTGTTTTTCTGACGATGATGAAGATGATGATTATGGTAATGATTTTGGCCTTAGAGACGGGAGTCACTGTGATGACTTTGATAAGGATTACGACAACCCACCCTCTGCTGCTGGTGATTCTCATGGTTCCGGGGAATCAAGTCCTGATCATTTGATCGAGTGCTCCCGTTATTCAAAACCTGATGGAGCCTTCTACCAAGGAGGGTGGTTCCTTTAAGCAGAAAAGGAACAGCCTGTTCAAGCTGCCATCCTTGTTTCTCGGGTATGGCTTTCACTTTTGAAGTCTTTTCTACCTCCGTGAATTCATCATAATTGGTTCCACTTTGCTTTGTAAAATAGGGAGACCAATTCAAGGTCTCATCCTCTCAAACCAGAGAGGATCAATACAAGTTGCGGAGCAGAGGGATATTTCAAAAGAGGTGCCTGCTGCAACTCAAGAAAGAACGATTTTCCTTCAGAATTTAACCATTAAGCATTTGGATGAACGAATGGTTGTCTTAAAAGGTCAATTGGAGGAAAATGATAGAATTATCCTTGGATTAAAGAGATACATAAAGACTAACCCTTCTATCAATTTTGATGAGGAATTAAGTGGATCGCATCAGCGGAGTACTGAGCTAGAAATTGAGCTGGATAATGCGAAAGAAAGTTGTAAAGCTTGGGCATTTACTTTAGGGCATATTCTTAACATAGCTGCACCTAAGCTTTCCAAAGCTACGACTTAGCCCAAAGCCTTAGTTTCTGAAAAATATTCTCACTTGAAAACCCACTTTGCGGGTTAGATGAATCAATCATTTCTAGGTGGTGCAGAAGGTTGAAAGCGAAAATGAAAAACTTATATGACAATGAACGTGATGAGAGCGTATTTCGATGCATTAACTATTATGTCTCTAAAATTCAACAATAATAAGAGGAGAGACATGATCTATGAAAGAGTGTCTTTGATTTAGAGAAAGAAAATAAGATTGTAAGAGCTATGTGTAAAGCTTACAACGGGGCTATGAAACTTCAGATCAAATCCCTAGACAACCCTGAGGATGTTAAAAAAAGAGATGAAAGCTTAACGAGCTTTTGTGTATCGTGATTCGTCATGCCATTAACCATCCATTACCTGACGACAAGGAGGTGTAGAACACTTGATGTATTCGTAACATTATTGTCTAACTCTTTGTGTTATGATAATTAATGAAATGTCTTTGTAAATAAGTTTGTAAATTGTGTAAATATCACTTGATGTGTATCCTTGTTTGTGTTATTCAACATCCTCGTTTAGGATCCCCTTCTGCAATATTCCGCATAAAGCTCGACATGCAATGTTTTTGTTAGCTTTTTGCTAATAGTAAGATATACGCAATAACTTGCTTAGTTTATATAAGTCGCTATCTGGGTTATAACCAAGAAATAGATGAACCCTATGATAGGTTAACGCGACCAATTGTATTTTATATTTTGTAAGAATAACAAATAACAATCCTATATGTTTAGGTTTAGAACATCTCCCTGTGTGAGAAATGAGAAACCATGACCATTCGTTAGAAGGTATTAGTGTATAGGATCTAAGATACCAACCCAGGTTTGTTTAACAAATCCTTTTTTGGAAATGAGGATTACAGTCTTGGTACCTAGATTAGGTTTTCAGAATAGGGACCCAAAAAACCCACATTTAGAAGTCTTAGATAGGAGTTTTGCGGCCTCTATTTAGGCACTTATTACGAAAGACCAGAAATTCTCTTATGGCAAAAATTGAAGTCCCGATCAAAACCCAGATTCGGGTATTTGATAGAAGACCACAAATCCACTTTTGGCACTTAAATATAAGTCCCGAACCAAACCCAGGTTTGGGTATTTGATAGAAGACTAGAAATCCACTTCTGATATTTAAATAGAAGTCCTGAACCAAACCCAGATTTGGGTATTTGATAGAAGAGCATAAATCCACTTCTGGTATTTAAATAGAAATCCCGAACCAAACCCAGATTCGGGTATTTGATAGAAGACCAGAAATCCACTTCTGGTATTTAAATAGAAGTCCCGAACCAAACCCAGATTCGGGTATTTGATAAAAAACTAGAAATCCACTTTTGATATTTAAATAGAAGTCCCGAACCAAACCCAGATTCGGGTTTGGATAGAAGACTAGAAATCCACTTCTGGTATTTTTAGTTTTGGTGCCTTCCTAGGCATATGTTTCAAAGCATAGGTTGTATGTACTTTAAGTTCTCTTCTTTCGAGCTTTTGTTCCTTTTCCACGGGATACTGATGCAAGCAGAGGCGACTAGCGCTTAGAGTGATCCTCCAAAGCCTTGTTCCCTTTTGCGGGATCAGATGTAATCAGATGATGTATGTGCTTACTGAGCTACTCTTCGGGCACTTGATTTCCAAAGAAGAGGGTGTACGTTCTTTGTTAACACTCTCTGGGCTTGTGTGTCCGCGCGCTTGGCTAGCGTATTCACAAGAAGGCCCAAGGACTAACCCGATCTGCCTCTAGGAGCCGTCTCACCCTGGCCATCATAGGCAATGATAAGGGCTTAGATGCTTTAACCTGACCATCGTATGCGCGGATAAAGTCTTACTCTTTCGATGCTCTACCCTGGCCATCATAAGCGGTAATAGAGGCTTACACATCACGTCCTTCGGGGGGCCTTAACCTGACCATCATAGGCGTGAATAAGGGTTTTTTATGCTTTACCCTGGACTCTGATTTGGACGCGGATAAAGGCTTATACTCACCCCCTTCAAGGGGTGCCTTACCCAGGCCATCGTAAGCAGGTTTAAGGGTTTTAGCTGCTCTGTCATGGTGGCGGAGGCTTACACTTTTAATGCTTTAACCTGGCCCTTTTTGACTTGGGCGCAAATAAAGGCTTACACACCACCCCCTCCAAGGGGTGTGTTATCCATGAAATTTGGTACAATATAGATCGGTCAGGTTGCTCAAGGATGGATCGGTCTGCTTTGTTTAGATTGGATCAACCTAATCGGAAAAGATAGATCGGTCTGCTTGTGTAATGGTGGATCAGTCTACTTCGTGATAGAGTGGATCGACCTCAGCTAACTTGGATCGGATCGGGCTGTTGCATTATGATTTGAATCGGCTCGAGAAGATCTAGACCGGGTAGAAATACATTACAATTGGCTTGGCAAGTTCTGGATCGGGCTAAAGCGTATTGCATTGGCTCAGGAGGTTCTGGATCGGGTTGAAGCGTGTTGCATTGGCTCGAGAGGTTCTGAATCGGGTTGAAGAACAATGCACTGGCTCGAGAGGTTCTGGATCGGATGGGAACATGTTGAATTAGCTCGAGGGGCTTTGGATCGGGCAGAAGCTTGGAAATTGGTAATTAGCTGCAGTGGAATTCTCGTAAATACTTAACACCCCGATCCAAACTCTGAAAGCTATATTACACTCATTCCTCACTTCCATAAATAGGGGTTCAACTCCACTTTAATGGGAGAGGCTTCTTGATGATCCAAAGGGCTATTAAACTCTATTCTCAACTTCTTCCAAGTAATTTGATCATCTCAAACACTTCAATTCAAAGATTCATTTCCAAATTCATTGCAAAGACATGAAGATTCATCAAGACTTGTAAGAGAATTTGGATCGATTTCAGCAACATCCATACCTTGAGGATTTCATTCATTTCTCATAGGAACTTTACTAAGTCAAATAGTGAGAAAAGTGAGGTGAATCATGGATGTATTGAGAGAATATTTTTGCCTTGTAATCCTAAATGCAATAGTGGAATCACTTGGCAAAGTGGATGTAGATCACACTTGATTGAACCACTATAAGAACTTTGTGTCTCTCCTTACTTGCATTTTTCTGGTGTTTTGGCTCCATTTTTATTATTTTTAAGAATATTGTGAAGTGCATTTTGCATCCTTGGTGTTCATTCCAATTTTGAGATTAACAATTGGTGCCCACCGTGGGGCCGATTCAATCCTCCGTCTTCTCTCATTCTTCCACAAGTTTTGAAGCCTTGCATTAAAAAGATCCAATCCTATTTCACTACGATCTACTCCAAGCCTTTGCCTAAGCTATGGGTAAACCGGGTAGATCACCAAAGAGGCTCACGGATCAAAATGCCGAGAATGGTGATAATATCACCGATCGTGAAACTCCTCCTCCTATCACTCGATTTGAAGTTGGAGAAGGTTCTATGGCCGGAGCCGCCATAACAAGACGAGAGTTAAATGAAGTGGCCGCGACTTTAACTAACCAAATGAATATTGCAAATGAGGCCATGATGAAGAGACCCGAAACGATGTTTTCCATGCAAGCCGCTACGGCAAAAGTCACCACGAAGACCGCCCGTGCTAAATCAATACAGACTCCGCATATAGAAAATGCCGGTTCCTCTTCTTCAAGCCCAATCCGAGAAAATTCTATCCAAGAGATGGCAAATCCTAACCATAAGGAGGCAAAGCTACCCGCTCGCGACTACCCTGATAAAGCGACTTCTTAACAAGTACTTAGTTCCGCCAAAGGGACACCTCTCCAAGCAGGAGGTTCAGGGCCCCGAAATCCAAACCATGGCCGTCTACTTAGGCAGACATCCGGTAAGAAAGATGGTATCCGCCCCGCTGACCAACATAATGAGGAGGAGCAAATATCAGAAATGATCCATAAAATCATGGAGATAAATGAGAAGAAGCAAGATGATAAAAAAGAATGGGGATTTGCTCCCACAAAAACTCCTCTCACCGAAAGAATCAAAATGGCACCATATCCAAAAAAATTCAAGCCTCCAGTAGTGCAAGCTTATAACAGGATGACCGATCCAAATGTGTTTCTATTCAATTACGACCAACACATGGATGGGGCTCGTGCCACTGATGAATTGAAGTGTTTGTACTTTCCGACTTACCTTGAGGGGGTGGCATCGCTTTGGTTCACCAAATTGCCACCAAGGTCAGTGGACAATTTCGCTACCTTGGCCAAGTTGTTCAAAGAGCAATTCAGACTTCAAGCCACAAAAGTGCGAGATGTTATGGAATTAAATGAACTCGAGCAAAGACCAGGAGAATCTGTTAGGGCCTTCCTTACTCGCTTTAATACCGTTGCGGCAGAAGTGGGAAAATATGAGCCTCGCCTGGCTTTGATGGCCTTAAAGGGGCCTATAAACAAGAAAACTAAGCTCGGACGGTGGATAAAAAAGAAGAAGCCAAGTACCTTAGAGGAGTTGTTTGATAAGGCTGAGGAATACATAGGTGTGGATGAGGATCCTGCCTATGCTATGGATACCCCGGAAAGCAACATACAATCTGAAAAGAAGAATAATGATGCAGAAAGCAATCAAAAAACACTGGAGGCCAGAAACGGGGTAATGATGGGAAAGACAATCGAGTTAACAAAAAGTTCCGCTTCTTCAAGAACTCGCAGTTGACTCCATTAAACGAAACGGTGGAAAATATTTTCATGGCCACCAAGGAGACTGAAGAGTACCCGATACCAAAGCAGATAAAGGTTAGCGATGCCGCCATAAAATACGGGAGATTTTGCCGGTTTCACAACTAGCCAGGTCATAGCACGAATGAGTGTAGGAACCTAAAGAACCTAATCGAGGAACTAATAAGGAAGAATAGACATCAGCAATACACGAAGAATCCACAAAGTATTTAAGCTCCCCAAGGTCAAGGAACATCCACGGGACAACCAAAGCAAAGTGAGAATGCTGCAAATGTCATCATGCCAAGGTTGATCATTAACACCATTTCAGGAGGTCCACACCCTGCCGGGAAAAGATGGGGGGACATTGTGAAATATGCTAATGAGATGAAAAACCTCCCGAGGGAAGAAGAATTCATGATTATGGATAAAGCTTTTCCCGCAAAGATACCAAGGTCTCCCGGGGACGACATTGTGTTTAAGGATCGAGACTCAGAGGGATTGATAACTCCAACTGAAGATCCAATGGTGATAACTATAGGCTTGGGTCCTGTCATGGTTAGAAGGGTTCTAGTTGACAGTGGAGCATCCGTCATTGTCCTTTTCGCCAGTGCTTTTCAAAGGATGAAGCTCTCCATGGAGGATGTGAAAGCTTGTCAAAGCAAAATTCATGGATTCACTGGACAAGCAGTTCAGCCAATCAGAGTCATCAATCTACTTGTTAAGCTTGGAGAAGGGGAAAACAAGGTGGCACAGAAGTAAGATTTCATCGTAATCGATGAGTGGTCCGCTTATAACGCTTTCCTTGGAAGACCAACTCTCGCAGCTTTCAGAATAACAATGGCACCATGGTGCCTAATAATGAAATTTCCCACTGAAAACGGGGTTGAAGTAGTCAAAGGCGATCAACAAACAGCAAGGGAGTGCTACCTGATGGAACTTGCCGAGGCAAGGAAGAAAGAAGTTAAAAAGAATGCGGAGCTTCCATCCTCCATTCATGAATCCCCTTTATAGAAGTTAAGGCGGGGCCCTCACACTGGTGAACATAGTGGGGCTCAGAAGGAAATCGATCCAAGAAAAACTAGTATGGGGGAAGACAGAGCGGCACCGGCTGAAGATACCATTTCTATTTCAATACATGATAAAGATCCTGACCGAGTCTTAAAGATAGGATCTCAGTTGGGCCAAAAGCTGCAAAAGGATTTGATATTGTTTCTAAAAGCAAACTTAGATCTCTTTGCTTGGACGCATTCAGACATGTGTGGAATATCAACATATGTAATTGTTCATAAATTGAATATTAATCCCAATCTAACTCCTATAAAGCAGAAACGACGAACTCAGGGACCTGAAAGATCGATGGCATTAAAAGAAGAAGTAGATAGACTTTTTAAGAATAATTTCATACGAATATCTACATATCCCAACTGGGTCTCGAATCCAGTCCTCATCAAGAAGTCTAATGGCAAGTGGAGAGTATGCATAGACTACTCAGACCTTAACAAAGCATATCCCAAGGACAGTTTCCCTCTACCTAGAATCGACCAGCTTGTCGATGCAACCGCGGGGCATGCACTATTATCTTTCATGGATGCATATTCTGGATACAATCAAATTATGATGCATGAACTGGATCAGGAGAACACAAGTTTTATAACTGACAAAGGCTTGTACTGTTATAAGGTTATGCCATTCGGACTAAAGAATGCAGGAGCAACATACCAACGTCTTGTGAACTCCATGTTTAAATCCCAAATTGGGAACACTATGGAGGTTTGCATCGATGACATGTTAGTAAAGTCCAAAAAGGCTGAAGATCACCTAGAGGATCTAGCAGAGGTGTTCCATATCCTTAGAAAATTCGGCATGAAGTTAAATCCTCTGAAATGCTCATTCGGGGTTTCTTCAAGGAAATTTCTCGGATTCATAGTTAATGTCAGGGGCATTGAGGCAAATCCTTCCCAGATCACGGCATTACGAGAAATGCGAGCACCAAAAACAATAAAGGAGATTCAAAACTTGAATGGGAAAATTGCTGCCCTTAACCGCTTCATCTCTAAAGCAACGGATCGATGCATCCCATTTTTTGACGCTTTAAGAAAAGGAAAGAAAGACTTCCAATGGACCCCAGAATGTCAAATGGCTTACGAACGGTTAATTCAACATTTGGAGTCTCCACCGATGCATTCTAAACCCAGAAATGGAGAAGATTTGTTCCTATATTTGGTTATATCACCACATGCCCTGAGCGCCGCGCTTGTCCGCGAGGATGCTAAGATCCAACGACTGGTTTACTATATTAGTAAGCGGCTTACTGGGGCAGAATTGAATTACCCAAAGCTTGAAAAACTTTCATAATGTCTACTCATTGCCTCAAAGAAATTGAGACCATATTTTCAGTCCCATCCAATAAAAGTCCTCACTAATCAACCCATAAGGCAAATTCTCTTCCGTCCAGAAACCTCTGGAAGGCTATTGAAGTAAAATATTGAGCTCAGCAAATATGACATCACTTATCACCCCCGAAGAGCTATCAACGGGCAAGATTTAGCAGATTTCATTGCCGAATTCATGGACAGAGGAGATGGAGTTGAGGAACCAACAAGAACAGTCGCTAGTTGGAAGCTATACATTGATGGTTCAAAGAATGATTACTGTTCGGACACCGGAATTGTCTTAGAAACTCCAGAAGGCCATTCCTTGTGTTATGCATTAAGGTTGGAATTCCCGTCAACCAATAACGAGGCCGAATACGAAGCATTGATAAACGGGTTGAAACTAGCAAAAGAGCTGAATTTAAAAACCATGCAGATCTTCAATGATTCCTAATCGGTAGTGAGTAAGGTCCTTGGAGAATTCCAGACCAAGGTTGGAAATCTTCCTTCTTATCTTATTAACGCTATGGAACTTCTCAACAACCTCGATCACTGCACCATATCTCATATTCCAAGAGAAGCAAATGCAAAGGCGGACTCTATCGCTGAATATGCTAGTTCTTCTGATGCACACGTGCTTGGACTAATACCTATTGAAGTCCTTACAACCCCTGCCATTGAAGAGGAAGATGTTGACTGGATCATTGAAACAGTTGAAGAACCTATGTCCTGGATGACACCAATTAAGGAATATATCCTTATCGGATCGCTTCCCGAGGAACCAAAAAAGCGAAGGAAAATACTGCACAAGGCTCCTTTATATCTTGTTCAAGACGGGAAATTGTATAGACAGGTATTCTCTATGCCATTACTACGATGCATATCCAAGGAAGAGTCAAAAACAATCTTAGCAAAACTGCATGAGGGAGACTGCGGAGGTCACATTGGTGGTCAAACATTAGCCAAGAAAGTTCTGCAGTACGGCCATTTTGGCCTACTGTAAACTTGGATGCGATGATTTATACCAAAAGATGTGATAAGCTTCAAAGACTCGCAAAAATTCCAAGAGCACCACCAACCGAGTTGACCCAGATGATCAGTCCATGGTCATTTGCTGTCTGGGGCATAGATTTGATTGGGGGCACTACCCATTGCAAAATCAAATATGAAGTACGCAATAGTGGCAGTTGACTATTTTACTAAATGGGCTGAAGCTGAGCTACTAGCCACTATTACTGCAAAGAAGGCGATCAACTTTGTTTTGAAAACATCATCTGCAGGTTTGGCATACCACAGAAAATAATCACCGATAATGGGACTCATTTTGAGGGCGCCGAGTTCCTGGACTTTTGTGTCAAATACAAGATCAAGAAAAGTTTTTCGGTCGTCTCCCATCCGCAAGCTAACGGGAAAGGTGAAGCAATCAACAAGATCCTAAAATCAACCATCAAAAAACGACTTGAGAAAGCCAATGGTGGTTGGGTTGATGAGCTTCCGCTTGCACTATGGGCATATCGAACTACCCATAAAACTGCAACAGGGCACACTCCGTTTTCCCTCGCATTTGGATCTGAAGCAATGATCCCGGTTGATCTAGAAGTTCCGACTCGCAGAAGGATCTACTTCAACCAAGCGGAGAACGAAAAACTTCAACTCGAAGTGCTTGACTTACTCGAGGAAAGAAGAAAGGAATCAGAACTCAGAATTATGGCACATCAGAGAAGAATAGCTCGTCGTTTTAATGCTCGAGTTAAGCAAAGGACCTTCCAAGTTGGGGATCTCGTTCTTAAGAAAATCATGATAGGAACGGAGTACTGGGACCCAATTGGGAGGGGCCATATGTGATAAGCCGAAAATTCTCGGATGGTACATTTGAACTGAGGACAACGGACGGAGTCCAACTCCCAAGAGCATGGAATGCTATACATCTCCGACGCTACTTCTTTTAATGTTCCTTTCATATTGTTTGTAAATAACATGCATTGTACATACCATGCAACGCTATTACAAGTTTTGTAAATATAAAATGAAAGGAATCGAATTACTTGCCTAAATCATACATTTGCAAGTTACTCACTAAAGTTCGATTTTAATTGCAGAACCTCCAAAAGACACGCTGATATTATTATGACCTAACCAGTCCTTGAGGCTATTATAACACAACCTGGGTAAAATAGCTCCGATACCCACCACTTAATGCTTAAAAACACCATTTGCAACTAATTCGATGGTGAAACATAGCGGTGCAAATACGAGACACCAAGGACTGGTCCGTCAAATAACAGGAAGCTTAAATCACAAATGAAACTAGGAGTTTCACCAAAGGAGCACCTTCTTAATTGGAAGGTTGAAGGTCCTAGCTCTAACAAGTCGTAATAAAAGCTGACAAATGAGCTAGAGTTCGACCCAAGAAACTACACAATAATAAACCAAAGACCTCCCCGAGGGGCAACCAATCAATCGCCAACGCCGTTAATACATGGCTGGATTGCGATAAACATTAGGTTTTAAAACCAAAGACCTCCCCGAGGGGCACTCGGTTCATCGTCAATGCCATTAATACATGACTGGATAACGATATAAACACTGGGCTTATAAGACCTCTTCGGGGGCATCCGATCAGATGTTGGGTCCTCCAAACCCAACTATTAATTTTGGATCTTCCAAATCCAGTTACTGGCGGACTTTTAAAGCCCCTACTGGGGCATCCGACCATAAGCCAGGTCTTCCAAATCCGGTTAGTGACGGACCTAAAGACCTTCCTAGAGGCACCCTACACAATCTACAAGTGACCGAGTCATTCAGTCACAATGAATAATGGGTTTACAAATATTTCTTCATGGAAACGAAAATATAAGACCTCTCAAACAAGGGCGCAAAAAAACAAAGACCTTACCTTCATTCAAAAGGTATGAGCTGGAACAGCTAAGTCGGGAACGTTTAGTCATGATTATAGTCAGTAATAACAAGAACACATGACTCAAAGGTTCCGAAGGAAATCAATTACAGAGTATGGTTTCTGAACTCTATAAAGTCTGTGGCAAATCTTGGTATGGGGGCAATATTACCACATTAAAAAAATACAATAATATTTGTCTCTTAAACATACCACAAATTTATCACAACTGGGGCTAAAGGTTCAACCTAAGCTAAACCCCGAAATGGCTATGGAAAACTTGAGAACTTCAGTACCGTGACAAACACAAAGATGATTGTTCACGGGAGAGAAGTCTTAGGAGTTGCTTCAGCCAAAATCGTGAAGGGGCAGCAGAAAAATCGGTTGGGCAAGACCAACTAGTGATAACTCATGGCCATGATTTTAAAATTAGAGGAGAGCCTTGGATAGGCTAAAGCCAATTCCAATTGAATCGGCCAAGACCGAACCAAATTGAATTGGCCAAAGCCAATTCAATCTGAATTGACCAAGACTGATCCAACTTGGATCAGCGAAAGCCAATTCAATCTGAATCGGCTAAGACCGATCCAACTTGATTGACCAGGAAGAAAAAACAATCAATAGGCCAATGTTTATACTGGGCGCGGATCGGCTAAAGCCACAAAATTCATAACCATATTACTGCAGCAAGCATAAAAGTGGTTATTTGTAAAATCTCAAAACTGCCTTAGTCAGAATTAGAGAAACCTATCCAAATTAGCCTAGGAGTATATTATAACCAATCACAGCTGATCCAAGTTAAATTGGTCAGACCAGATGGAATCAATCACGACCGATCCAGGTTAGATCAGCCATGACTGATCCACTCGGATCGGTCAAGGCTGATCCAAAGTGGATCAGGCATGACCAATCCATATTGGATCAGTCAATGCCAATTCACACGAGTCAGTGTGTCATTCAAAGGTAGTATCAATATATTGTTAATGGACAGTGACACCGGTTGAATGGTTCGCGGATATCAACAGACCAAGTTCAAAACGCATAAGAGAAAATGAGCTATGAGCTAAGTAGCCTAGTTAACCAAGCCTTGGCCAACATAACCAACATACCATTACTAGCAAGATGGGATAACAAACACAGCCATAGCAGTCATAAAGTATCAACATAAACTAGATTAAAAGTCAAAGGCGAGGACCGCAACTCGCTTAAGTATAACTGGTCTAAAGGTAGGATTCATAAAGCCAAAAACTATCAAACACCAGGAGAGGAGAGCTATGCGTTCTGATTCTTTTGATACCTTCCTCTTCATCGAAGTAGAACCCGATGGGGAAGCATCAGAAGCTGACCTCTTGCCAGAAGAACCCACCAGCTCAACATCTCCCTTGGGAAAAGCAGCAACGAGAGCATCCCGGTTCCTCAAAGCACGAATCAACTTCTCTTTGTCATCTTCCAAAACTGCGATGCGCTCAAGATTCTCTCGTTGGAGTCTTTGCCGATCCCCAGCCAATTTGTGCCAGTCCTGAAGCTTCTTGGCAGTCTGATCTTTAAGCATGTTCATCTGTCTCTCGAACTGTCGCAGGGTATCCTCCATGCGACTGAGCAATCTAAACTTAGCGACAACTATGTCGCTGGATGTCACTTGACGATCAGAGGAAGACACGTCCAAATTGAGGGAGACCCCTTGGAAGTTCCAGCCCGGAAGTTGTCTGGCAAGTTTGGCATTGCTGGCTCCTGGGGTGTAGAGAGGACTGTTCACAATCATTTGAATCTCTGGATAGGAAGGGCCGACGAGTGCAAGGGAATTCACTGAAGGTTGACCGGTTGTCTGACTGTTCAAGTCAAAAAACCTCTTTATCCTTAATTCTTCGAAAGATGGATCCATCCTGCATAAGAAAGGGAAGTGGTTAAATACTTTTTTTATTTGTTAACTTCCTTAAAAAACAAGGAAAAGGGAAGTAGCTGGATGGCATCAAAAAGTAACCGATCCAAAGTGGATCAATCATAAACGATCCATATTGAATCGGGCAGAACCGATCCAAAATGGGTTGGTTATGGCCGATTCACTTTAGACCAGTCAGGATCGATCCATACTGTATTGGACAGAACCGGTCCAAAGTGGGTTGGTTATGACCGATTCACTTTGGACCAGACAGAACCGATCCAAAATGGGTTAGTTATGACCGATTCACTTTGGATCGGACAGAACCAATCCAAAACGAGTCAGTCATAACCATTTAGCCAAATCGGCCCAGATCAATTCAGTTTGAATTGGCCAAAACTGATTCAAACTGAATTGGTCAGACCAACACGGATTGGATCAAACATAGCTAATCCAGATTTAATCCACCGTGAAATTTGATTGGTCAGTTGCCTAAGCTACCTCCACCCAGTTTTTCACTTCCTAAGCACTTAATATACAAGTGGCGATGGTGTGCAACTTAAGATCTTTATTTTCCAGGAAATAAACAAAGCTTGCGCTGCATATTAAGTGTCGATTTTACACAAAATTGGGGTTTCTCAAAAAGAATTCTACTTACTAACGAATTTTGCAGATAATCAAACATGTAGAATCAAGTCTTTATCAAAACTTTGGGAGAAACAAAAGGTTAGACATACAAGACTCGATAGAATACAAAAGCAAATCAAAGCAAAATTTTAGCTTAGAAAGTAACATGACTAAATCATTACCCTATGGCCCGAGTCTACACTAAATGGTAGTTGTACGATCGGGTGTTACAAATTTAAAACAGTTGAAACCTTTCAAGTTAAATTGATGAAGAATAAAACGAAAGTAAGAAAGAACCTGGTAGTTGAGAATTCGATGAAGAATTTGAGAGAAAAAGCTTCGTTTTTTATTTTCTTCGATTAAGGTTGGTCTGCCATCGATTTTCTCTTGAGAAGGAAAACAAAACAATGTGTAAATGACCTTTCAAAAGGCTGCAATATGTAATGGTGCATTGGGAAACTCAACAGCTATGAGAGAGAGAAGAGTCACATCGATCAAATCAATCTAGCCGATCCAATTCGAATCGGCCAAGGCCTATCCAACTTGAATCGGCCAGGACCGATTCAAGTTGAATCGGCAAAGTCCAATCCATGATTAAATAGTAAGACCGACTCAGATTGATTCGAGAACAAGAATTAGGTAATTTGTTTTAGAAAGAGGTTGTGATAAAGTACAAATGGAAGGACGATAGTTCAAGTGGGTTATGTAGCTTTCATGGGCCGAGTCAATCTAGGCACTATTAGGACCGATCCAAGCCACGAAGATAATGCATCCGATCCAAAGTCAAGACTCACAATTCGTTACTGTTAGCCCAACGAGATGTCATGGATTTAAAATGTTTCGAAGCCGACAATTTTCATGACTAAAATTGTGAACTTCGAGAGTCAAAATATTATCCATGAAATTTGGTACAATATGGATCAGTCAAGTTGCCCAAGGATGGATTAGTCTGCTTTGTCTAGATTGGATCAACCTAATCGGAAAAGATGGATCGGTCTGCTTGTGTAGTGGTGGATCGGTCTACTTCGTGATAGAGTGGATCGGCCTCAGCTAACTTGGATCGGACCGGACCGGGCTGTTGCATTATGATTTGAATCGGCTCGAGAAGATCTGGACCGGTTAGAAGTACATTACAATCGACTCACCATGTTCTGGATCGGGCTGAAGCGTGTTGCATTGGCTCGAGAGGTTCTGGATCGGGTTGAAGCGCATTGCATTGGCTCGAGAGGTTCTGGATCGGGTTGAAGTGCAGTGCACTGGCTCGAGAGGTTCTGGATCGGATGGGAACATGTTGAATCGGCTCGAGGGGCTTTGGATCCGGCAGAAGCTTGGAAATTGGTATTTAGCTACAGTGGCATTCTCGTAAATACTCAACACCTCGATCCAAATCCTAAAAGCTATATTACACTTATTCCTCACTTCTATAAATAGGGGTTCAAATCCACTTTAATGGGAGAGGCTTCTTGATGATCTCGAAGGGCTATTAAACTCTATTCTCAACTTCTTCTAAGTAATTTGATCATCTCAAACACTTCAATTCAAGGATTCATTTCCGGATTCATTGCGAAGACATGAAGATTCATCAAGACTTGTGAGAGAATTTGGATCGATTCTAGCGACATCCATACCTGGAGGATCTCATTCATTTCTCATAGGAACTTTACTAAGTCAAAGAGTGAGAAAAGTGAGGTGAATCATAAACGTATTGAGAGAATATTTTTTCCTTGTAATCCTAAATGCAATAATGGAATCACTTGGCAAAGTGGATGTAGATCACACTTGATCGAACCACTATAAAAACTTTGTGTCTCTCCTTACTTGCATTTTTCTGGTGTTTTGGCTCCATTTTTACTATTTTTAAGAATATTGTGATGCATTTTGCATCCTTGGTGTTGATTCCAATTTTGAGATCAACAGGGTACCTTTCCCTGGCCATCTTAGTGGTGATAATGTTTTTTTACCATCGTAGGTAGCTTCATCCGTTTCAGATGGTTCCAAAAATTTAAGGAGTTTGTACTCCCAACCATGTAGACAATCTTTCTTCAAGAAATTCTTTGTTGTTGTTGATTAAGTCTTCTTTACATATCTACACAACTGGCCTTGATTGAAAAAACTTGATGATCATCCCTTCAAGGACTTGGCAACGATTGGTTTCGTGCCCATTCATCATATGATAGTAGCAGTAGGGGCCTCCCAATTTGACTTTGTTCTTAGGTTTCTCCCTTCGTGATGGCCAGAAATTAAGCTTATGTTTGGCTAAGAAGTAGGTATTCTCAATAGATGCGGCAAGTTTGCATTCTTTAGGCAGTCTTGACACAAAGATTCACTTTCGTCATTGGAACCTAGCCCTTTTGTTACTTAGCCTTGTTGCTTCATCTGTATCCTTGAACCTTCTTTTCAATGTATCTTGAGTCTAAAGTGCCATTCTTTTAGACCATTTAGAAGTAAAGCGGTTGAAATCTCTCATTATTCTTTATTCGAATATAGGTACTCTTGGCCTGTGCATGGATGGTTTCCTTAATGTGATAAAATAGGTCATGTTCCTTTGATGTAGAACCACTTAAAGCAAAGACTGAGGTTGATCCAATATGGAAAGGGTTAATGCTCCAACGGTCAGGATCATATTGTTTTACTTCCTTTTTCTTGTTTATGATTCTTAAAGCTTTCATTTTCAGCCTTTGCTCTTCTATAATTCTTGGATCACTGATGCTTAACGTAGACATTCGAGATTCAGAAGACCCTTATCGAGACCTTTTATTCATGATGTTGCTTCTTCAACGCTTAGTCCAATCCGCGACGGAACAACTAGCGATGTGGTAAGGTTATCCAAAGGACAGGAGGTTCAAGCCCTCCTTATAGCACCAAAATGTTAATGATATTTTTTTTTCAACACCAGAATTAGGATTAAGGATATGGATCTTAGAGAATTAAGGGATTATTTAGTCCCTACAAGCTTGAGTTGGTTAACCGTTTCCTAGATATCAATGACTTAAACCCGAAGATTGGTTACTCTTCCTTCAAAGAGGTGGGTATCACGCTTACAAGACTCAAGGACCAACAATTACCTTGTGATACAGATTCCCTATGCACAAAACAAGTTAGGAAGTTAAACGGCTTGTGGAAGGTTATTTTGGCAATTAGGCTTATATGTGAAGCTTTGCTGTGGAAAGGTAATAGGTGAATATGTATTATAACCGGTAAGGAGAGGCATGAAATTGATCACAAATGTTGATTCTCTCTTCATTGATCATTTACATGAGTACATAAGTGATTACAACTAAAATCCCCAAATTGATTTACAAATTAGGGTTTTCTCTCTAAGAATTGAATATAAGATTGCAGAATAAGGAAAAGTCCCCCCAAATGAGACCCTTAGGGTCTTATTTATAGACAAATTGGGCCCCCCTTCGGTTGCAATCAATAGAAGCCCAGTTTTGAGCACTTTCGGCTTCGACATTTGTTATTGAGTGACGATATCAACCCGCTTTTGCTTCCGATTGTCGGTTTCGATCTCTAGTGGATTGTAACTCTGGTGTCTTCCCTGTGTAACGCATCAATACCAAGCAAATTGTTATTGATAGCTTCCCTTATTGCTTTCGATTTTGACAACAAGCCTCTGTTCCTATAGCAAGCTCCAGGCTCTGCCTTGCTTTAGTGGCTTTTAATTGCTGCCTTTATACTTTCTTATGAATTTGGTATCTTCCTTGGTGTCGGTATCGGCACTAAGCATATTAATGTGGATGACCTCTCCTTCTTGTACTATTTTACGAACTTTGGCCTTTATCAACAATCTTTGGTTCCGGTATCGGCTTCGAACTTGCATTGCTTATGGATCCTTTTCGATGACTTCGAAACTGCCTTCTAGTAGCAGTATCGATACCAAGTATGTAAGTATCGATAGCTCTTTGTTCCAACCCAACTTGGTTTCATGCTTTCCCTTCCATGGTTCTGGATTTCGGTATCGAACTGTATGCATCCAAAATTGAGATCAGGTTGATTACTTTCAGTGTCGTCATTGACATTACTTTGAGTTGTACTTTGCTTGTTTCTAGTTGGTACCGACACCGCCTTGTCGCTATCCTCCCTGTATCGATACCAAGCTTGCGCTGCCCATGTTGGTATCGATAACACATGAACCAAATCCTTTCTCCCTCTTTCTTCCGGTATTGGTTGTTTTGGTGCTTTATTGTCGATTACTTGTTTCCGAGGCATTCTCTTGACGCCAGTTTGAGCCTCAATACTCCTTCACTTCTATCTGGTTTCGGTGCCGAAATCTGGTAGTAACACCGTTCATTTTTGAACAATGACAGACAACGTCGACTTCCGATGCGTCATGCGTGGACCTTACATAGCTGCCTTGTTTGGATGACCTGTTGGAAGATAACGGTTTGCGCTTGACGCGGAGGACGCATCAAACGCGAGTCAAATGCAAACCTTTACGTCTCCCTCATCCCACCATTTAATACCCATTCTCCTCTTCTTCTTCCATATCTTCTCGCCCTCATCCTCATTCTCACCCTCAACCTCAATATATTTTCAACATATTTTCCAGTTTGTCTTCTTTACATCAAATGGCAGATCCAAGTTCTTATAGTGATGATTCTACTGTCGAAGATTTACAAGACATCCAATTTATTAGAATGCACTATATCGCACGACGGCTTCACATGACTTGGATACACGATTTTGAAATTTCTGGTATTAACTGAGTTAGTGAACTTCTTACAAGCCATGCAGAACCGTGTCAACGAAATTTCTGAATGAAGAGACTGTTTTATATCGTTGTGTGAATGGTTGGAATCACTCGGGTTGCAACCAGCGATGCACGTTATAGTTAGAGAAATGACGGCCATCTTCCTATATACAATCACTTTGGTTATTCCTGTACGAGTAGGTTGCTGAAAGATTTCAATGCTCAATATCCACGATGCACAATTTTCAAATGGTTTTGAATTTTGTCTTGTTACCGTTTGTGGATATTATTAGGCCCATAGATATTCAATTTAATAGTATTCCAGAAGAGATCCGTTCTTCACCACGATATCATCCGTTTTTTTAAAATTGTATTGGAGCTATCAGCGACACACATGTAATGATTCATGTTCCTCAGGCAGAAATGCAACGATATGTAGATCGTAAAGGTGTGCCTACATAAAATATAATGGCTGCATGCGCTTTTGACATAACATTTACGTTCGTGAGGGCATGGTGGGAAGGAACAACTCATGATGCTATAATTTTTCGTGAAGTCGTAAATACTCCTAGTTTGAATTTTCCGCATTCACCGAGTGTGCAATATTATTTAGTGGGTTCAAGGTATCCACTACTATAAGGGTATGTACCCCCTTATCGTTGTGTAAGGTACCATATTATAGATTTCAATGATAGACAAAATGAACTGAAGACATATAACAAAGTTTTCCAACTACTACCATTTTAGTTTGCGTATGACAATTGAAAGAAATTTTGGTATTTAAAAGAAAAAATTATAATCTTACGTAACATGTCAATTTATCCATATAAAGTTCAGATGCAGATTGTCACTACCACAATGGCTGTTCACAATTTTATAAGACGGTACAACGTTGGAGATTCTAACTTTATGTCATATGACGATAATCCAGATATGGTGTCCGAATAATATCTAAAAAAGTATTATAACATTCAAAACCGTGGAAATAAAATTTGCCTTCCCCTTTTCTTGTCCGTTTCAAGTTACCTTTTCGGTTTGACGTTAAAATTTTGCGTTTATTTTGTGATTTCAAATCGACAAACATCCTTAGTTTTAGATCCCATCCGACTTTGAAGAGTGCGGCACCAGTAGAATATACGACGACAGAAGAATTGACGTGAAAAGACAACAGAGAAGAATGGCGGAAGAAGTGGTAGCACCGCCTCAAACGCAAACCGATAATAATTCTCCTTCCCCTTTGTCAACTCCGTCCACCTCATCGCATCCGCAGGTTCCTTTTACTTCTTCGGATTTGCAAGTATCAGGGCTAGCTTAGCTAGGGTTTTCATTATTGTTTTGTTTTCCTCTTTAGGAATTGATTTTATACTCCAATTGTGTGTTCAGAGATGTGATTTTTGTTTCAGCATATCGATTCCTATGTATAGTATAAATTATGGATTTTGAATGTAACAATTTATGATCACGGTTTTCTTTCATAGATTCCAGTTTGCATATTTTGTATTTTTCATTTATTAAAACTGTGATTTTATTTTGGTTCTATTTTTTTTCCCAAATTCTCAGCGAACGTCCTCTGTATTGATTGATACTTTGTTTGAGTTATTGATCGTTTCACAGTGAGCATTGTGTACCATTTCATCAAAGATGGCACAACTATGCGAAATAGATATTTTAGTTCAACACATTTGTAAAAATATTGATCTTTATGTCTTACCAGGCAACAGAAAACCAGGATCCTCACGACTGTACTGCGCGGTCTGCAACAGAGGCAGCTCCTCCGATAATTGCTTCTGATGTTGCATTTTTTGACTGTCCTCCTCACAATCAAGAACAGGGTACTGATCGTGGGCAAGGTCTATATGCTGTTCAATATGCATCACATTTGGGGATGTCACCTGACTATTCTTCAACCACTTTGATACCCCTTAAGTATAAGATTCCCACGTAAGCCTTTATTTTTTGATAATAAACCAGTTGCAGCTGATAGTGTCAACTTCTTCTTGTTCATGTTGTGGATATTTTATTGATGTTATTGTGAACAAAACATAGTTTTGGTTTTACTAATTGAGGATAACATAACATGCCACTTTGTTCACTTCAAAATTACAAATATATGTCTTAAATTGATACCCGTTGATATTGTTTTATAAAGATATTATTTGCCGTGCGAAATATAAGGTGTTGAATCTGTCGATACTCATTTCTGATTCCAGGATGTTAAACTAGCCAAGCACCACAAAACTGATAACCCACATTCTGTAAAATAGTGTGATTGGTGTTATTATTTTCTGCACGCCTTTAGTAATATATCTATCCAACCTCCAGCACTGCTAAAGTAACCACGTAAAACATGCACTGCTGAGTGCTGGCCTTGTACTAGTGAAAAGCTTGTACCTTGCCATATCCTGATTTTTTTTATTTTTTATTTTTTATTTTTTAGAATGATACCTAGTTGTATCTATCCAGTTGTCTTAAGTGTCATTTGTGTATGTAATTTATGCGTAATGGGTTATCTTATTTGTTTAACTCAACTCTTTTCATTGCCTATAAATACCTCAAGCGCTTACACTGCAAAAATAATTGGTTGAAAGCAGGCTAAGCTTTAGAGAGCATAAGCATCTTGAAATGCCAGTAGCTTGCTTTTTTGTGTATAAGAAAAAAAATGCCTACTTGAAATCTGCATAACCAAATTGGTGCATATGTACAATCGGCCAGTGGGGAGCCACAGAGCTATACAATCACTATACCATAATTCAAACTCGGATTGCTCGGCATAGCATCATTTTAGACACGAATATGCTGAAGGGCCCAATGAAAAGAAGGCCCGAAAGCGTGTGGGTTTAATCTCAGCCACAATAGTGATTCGCTTCCCTAAATCACACCTGTTGAGTGTTATTTCATACAGTTTCGCAGCTATTTTCCTGGACTCCATAGCAGCGTCCTTTTAGACATTTAACTGTGTCAGTGACTTAGTTTCAGCCACTTGATTAGTAGTTCTGTTCAGAAGAACATAGTATAATAGTTTATAATTTTATGGAAACCAAATACCTTTTTGACTTGAGCTGTCTGCAACTCTACAGGCAGTTTTACTATCACATATGCAGGGTTCTTTTTTCATTATCATTATTTTGACTATTTGTGTAATGGCATAATCGATAGTAACATGCAATTTCATGCCTAATTTCTTTCATTAAATTGATGCAAAAAAATGATTTTTGAAAAGATTTTGAAACACTGTCAGGAGGTCCAACACTGCTGGTGAAGAAAGCGGGCAAGGAGGAGAAGCAGTTAGAAGACCAAATGGAGCAGCTCAGAGACGAGTAGTAGTACGAAGATTTGTTATTGCATTTCAACTTGATCTGGGCCTGCTTTTTAAACTAGCATTTGGTGTTGTTCTCTTTAGCCAGGATGGATCAAGACAGAGAACGATAGTTCTCATATTAATAGCTACACTTGTTTACCTGTAAGTAGCCACTGAAGTTCCCTTTTTCTTTTAATGACCACTCATCTGGCCTTGGTCATTTGCCTAATAAGTTACTAATAACTATGGGAAAGGTTGTCATAATCACCAATTTCCATAATTATTATTTTCAGATACCAAACTGGTGCATTAGCTCCTTTGGTCCGATATGCCCGTAGAGTGTTAACCCCACCTCCGCCTGTTGCTGCTCACCAGCAGAATCCTGCTGCTAGGCAAAATGACGCTAACGATCAACAACAACCTGGTATCTTCTCTGTCCTCAAAACGAGCACATCATTCAAGATTAACAGGGGATCCGGTTGAGCTTGCTCAATTTTTTTTTCATCACTAAAAAGGAGCAATTTTAGTTTAGAAAATATACACCGTTTAGAGTTTTGAATCTTTGTCTCACCTGAGATCTACTTTTTGCACTTGGGCGAGGCTAGATTTCATCATGATATCTTGTCTCAATCCGAGGTGTAGACGAAGATGTCAATCCGATATTTCATCTGAAATCAGAGATTTGAAACACACACAGAGTATGTGTGTATATATATATATACACACACACACATATATATATATGTATATATATGTATACATATACATATATATATATATGTATATGTGTACATATGTGTGTGTGTGTGTGAAACACAAACCTAAATAGTTACTAGTACGCTTGTTTATGTGTAATCCTACTGCTACATTATAGATACAGAATAATGAGTTGTAGCGCCCAAGACATCTTTTAATTACTATCTCTATAAAGCTCACAACTGACGCAAGTGTCAACCCTTGGTCAATGTTGTAATATCAACTTTCATTTCAAGTTGTAAGCGCTCTTATTCTTAGGTGAAGCTACTGACTTGATTTGTTCATACTTTCCATCACATTCATCTCAAGTTGTAAAAGTGCTTATTCATAGATGGAGAAGCATGAGAGTGCCATTTACAACATAAGGGATGACAACACAACTATTATATTGTCATATGAGAAAACAAGTGGAATATATAGAGTTGGAAAGTTTGAAAAAGAAAAGAAAATAGCTGAGATAGTCCCATCTAACAGTAAGAGCTCTACAACTTGATGAAAGTATTACAACATTGACAGTGGGTTGATATTTACCTGCAACAGTCATGAGATTCCTAGAAATTGAGGAAATCTCTCTCCACCCTTACAAGGATGAATAATTTACCTTACAGAAAAATGAAAGCAATCATTCGCCTCAATTACGACACTGGAAAATGTTATCTATGATTTTTCTTCTTTGTGTTTGTTAAGCTTTAAGAAGGCCCAGAGATTTTAGATATGACTCTAATTGTATCATCCTTCAATTTAACTTAAGCTAAGAAAACCTCATCCATATATGCATAGCAGTTAGCAGCTTTTTGACGAATTTACTTCATCTTCTATATCTGTAGAATACTGAACTTAAAATCAAGCTGATTTTTTGAAGAATCTCAAAGTTTTCCTGCTTCTATGATCAAGCTCAAAGTTTTCCTCCTTGCCAGATTTTCTGAAGAAAAAACTCAATTCTCTTTTGAAAAGTCACAGGCTCTTTTTTTGGTTTCTACTCTTGAATTATATATGTTTGGAGGGGTCATCTATGGCTTGGCTCCAAAAGCATTAACAATTACTGATTTTTTGACTTGATCAATTTTTTGTATACCTCTTCACGTGTGAATGTTCTTTTCTCACCATTTGTTGTTTTTTCATTACATCAACTTTCTCTTGTTATTTGATTTTTCTAGATTCATATTTGAATTGATACCTGGGAGCTTATTTTTCCAAATTGATGGTTTTGTGTTCGTAATAGTCCGTCCTCGCGATTTCTTCTAGTCCATATAGGAACCCTGTTGTTCCCATCACTTCCCAATGCAAACCACCAACTTCCTAACACCCGCTCCATCCAACATATTTGCAAAGCCATCACCTTGGCCATATCGAAACCGGGACTATTAGGACTTGACTTTTGCTTGAAATGTCTGTACTCCGACCTTCATCTCTGCACGGCTTTCACAAAGCTCTGCTGTTTGCTATCCACCTTATTCACATTACTGCTTTTCATCATTTTGAAGAAATTTGAAGAAATGATAATAGAGTTCATAACAATCGGAATCTTAATTCAAACAAACGATCCCAAGAAAGCTTAGATGTTAATCTAAGAACCCAGAGCTTCCAATTGTTCGTAATTCTAATCCTTTAAGTTTGACTTATATTATTTGACTTTGAAAATTTTCTTAGTTAATCGAATTTTATTTATACAATAATACAAAATTATAAGCTTTGCTAATCTTTGTTGTGCTGCCTGATAAAATGAATAGGAAACATAATGATAACAATACTACAAACTTCTTTTTAAAAGTGACATACTTTAAAAGTATGTGGCTAGGATTAATTTGAATATTTATAGTTATCACTAGTTTTGACATTTTTTCATCGCTATGTTTAACATCGACGATAATAAAGTTGCCGTTACCATACCGATAACATTGGTATATCGATGTGGCTCAATATTGGTTTTCAGGTGTTTGGTATTTGATATTATAATAGTATATTTATCTCTCTGTTAATAAAGAAGATGCAATCAATTAGTTTCCATAGTGTGTTTTTGAAATCCCCAAACTGCCCTCTACCCTTTTCTGTCATGCATGCATGTTGACCTACCATATCTACACTCCAACTAGGAGTAAGTCATTTTTCTCATTCAAACCCCTGTAACTTCTTCGTATTGACATGGAATCAGATGAAACTTTTACTAATGACATATCTAAATTAAGGAGACATGAAACACTCAGTTAAGTTATATTGTGAACATATGATGTAGTTCTGCATGGTGAGTGACAGTTGTGCTTTGACGAATAGCCGGCAATTCCCCCCTATGTAAACTCCAATTACACAGAAGTCTTTATTTTTTTCGTTCTAATTGTGGTAAATTTTCACACTGTTTGGAATTAGAAGGAACTTAGGTTAACGAATTTGCGTCTATGTTATGGATAATACGAAACATTCAGATACTTCTATGAATGTACATTGTAGTTCAGATACTTTTAACAATTGTATATTGCAATGTATAGTCTATATATTAATAAACTTCGACTAGGCAGAATTTATTTTTTCATTTGAATTATGATAAAATTTTCATATTGACTAGTAATATGGTGAAATTAGATTAATGAACTCGCACCTACATTGCAGACAATACAGAACATTCGGATATTTCATATTATGAACATTTACCATCGCTCTTCATGATGACAAACGTTTGTACTTACAAATAACAAGTTAGATACCTGAATTCCGATTAAGGAAATGTTGCTATCTTTTTCAAAATGCAACATTTTCCTTATACTAACTTCAAAACAGATTAAAATTTGACCAATGAACTCGCATCTTCGTTACAGACAATACGGAGCACGCAGATACTTCATATTCTAGACATACACTATAGCTCTTCATGGTGATTAACAATTGTAATAACATATAACATGTTATGTCCCATGGCCAAACTTCGATTATATAAAAATTATTATTTGTTCATTCAAACTGTAGTAACTTTTTCATATTAATACAGAATCATTTGGTATCTTGACCAATGAACTCGTATCTATGTTACAGATCATATGAAAAGTTCTGATACTTTGTGTTTTGAATGTATTCTCTATGGTAACTAATAGTACCTAGCAAACAACAAGCTACATCACCGTACTTAGCAAACAACTAGCTACATCACCGTACTTAGCAAATAATAAGCTATGCCTCCATATGTAAACTCAACTAGGTGGAAGTCACTATAATCTGCAAACTGACTTGAAATCAAGTGAAATTTTGAGTAATTAACCTGCATCAACGTTACAGACAATACAACACACTCAAATTCTTCTCAATATGCGATGTAGTTTCTTATGATGATTAACACCTGTACTTAGCAAATAACATATTACATTCTCATATCTAGGGTTGCAAATAACATATTACATTCTCATATCTAGGGTTGCACATTTATATGTTAAATTCTAATAAATCAATGAAATCTATTAAGTTTGATTGGTTTGATTCGATTTTGCTATTTAATTGGTTTGTTTTGAATTTTTTTTAAATATTTTTTAGATCTATCGGTCGGGTTTGATTTTCAATATTTTGAATACCAAACCAACCAATTAAACCAAAAAAAAAAAAAATTATTTCAAAATGACAAAATTAATACTAATTGTTTATAACGCTGTTATAAACAATATTTCCATAATCATGTTATTTTTTCTTCTATTTTATATTAATATTTTTAGAAAACGAGTTTGTTTTTCAAAATATTTGCTTCATATGGACTCAGTCAATTGTTTTAATTGTGTATTATGTCAAAAAGTGGATAATCTAATTCAAGACATACCAAATAAATTAACCAAACAAAACCAAATATTATCGATTTGTTTGGTTTCGGTTTTTTTTATGTGTAAAAAAATATTAGTTTGGTTTGGTTTATATTTCTTCAGCGATTATGTTAGTTTCAACATTTTTGATTGTTTTAAAACGAGCTAACCATTTGCTCATTTGTACTCATACCTAAAATGAGATTATGCGGTAGTTATCTTTTTAGTCAAACTATAACAGTGTCATTTATGGCGCACGACGCAAAAATGCGCAAACTCTCTCTGGGGCCTTGGCGCATGGTGCGGCAAATGGCGCGCGCCTTTTTAATTTACTGCGCATGTTTATTTTTTTTAAATATAATTAATATTTTAACAAAAGATTTTAAAAAATATATATTTTTTGCTAAAATATACGCAATAATTTTTTTTATGTATTTTACAAAAAAAAAACATAAAGCATAAAATTTCAAGCACAATAGTTTTCAAATCAAAATAATGATACACATTAAAGATGAGCTAAAAAACTGAATCTATCCACTCATGCTGCTCTAGTAGCAACACACCAAGTCAGGTCATCTTCATCGTCGAATACAAGCTCATCTTCAATATCGGCCATATATTCAGTTAACCATTAATTACAATCATCAATATCATTCAAAGATACTGGACCAACAGTGTCACAAATATTATACATTCTTTTTAATGCTCGATTGTATTTAACAAATACCAAATCATGAAATATTTTTATGTTACAGACAAATCGTACAAAGACAATGGACATATTTACGTATATGCAAAAATAAAATAAAATCCAAGGGCATGTTTCAGAGCTGCTTGAATGCTTATCTTATGAGAATATTTTTTCTTTCTTCAAAATTGCTTCTCTTGATATATCGTTCACGACTTCAGAGTTTCATTCATTTGCTTTTGCACCAATGTTAGACAATATTTTATGATCTTTTATACATTAAATTATATACTTCTAAAAATATTAAAAGGAATTAAACTAAGTTGGATAATAAAACATAAGTCAGTTCTAAATATCGGCATGCTAAGATCAGCCAATTACATAATTGTAAGGTTATTAACTCGATGATGATAATCGTATAGGAAATAATGATGATGTAATTATGTTTTCATATAACTTAGAAAAAGATATTTACAAATTTTTTCATATAACTTAAAAAAGGATATTAACAAATTTTTTTATATTTCATATCATTATGATAATAATAGTAATAGTAGTTGTGATGGTGGTTGTAGTGATGGTAAGAGTATTTATAGTGGTAGTTATGGCAGTTTGAAATGCAAAAAAAAAAAAAAAAAAAAAAAAAATAAACCATAAAATAAAGAAAAGGCGCGTCATTTTGCGCTGTGCGCCATTTATGCGCCGCGCGCCATTTGGTGCGTCTTTTCATATGCGCCGCGTCACAAACAAAAATGGCGCAAACGCCGCGCCGCGCGCCGCGGTTTGAGGTGAAACTTCGATCAGTTAACTTACATCCATGCAAACACTCAAATACATCTTATTCCAAATGGACATTGTAGCTATCAATATTTTGAATAATAATTTTTCTAATTGAGCGTTATGTAGTTAACGCATCTGTTGTGCATGCTGCGCAGCTGCTGTACTAGTTACCATAAATAGTCTTGCAGCTAGCTATTTAGTACTGATTAATTAACGCATGACTTCAAGCACTTATTAAAATAAGTGTCTGAAGTCATTTGCTTATTTAATAACATCTAACAGTTAGATGTTTATTTGATTATTGTCTTACTAAATAAATGTCTTTTTGTTGGGTGTCCAAACAAATGTAGCCCTTAACAATTAAGATAGGGAATATTAACACATAAATGATTGTTGAAGAACTGTCGCCAAATCGATAATTTAATCTGAAACCAACCGTTGAGCAGTTGCCTCAAAATTATTTACATAGTAAGAGCACCTGTTTGTCTATATTTTTAAGCCCTTCACAGCTTTAGATCAATAACCATTAGGGTAATTAAATCGATGGAGGGATTTATTGCGTGATGTAGATATTTAGGCCGTGTTTAGTCTGAAAACACATTTTTATTTTGCATTTTTAACGTGTACAAGTGCATGGAAAACAAAAGAAAAGATGAAAAAATGGTCGATTTAGGAAATGTTATCGGTAGATAAAATTGAATGTCGCTTTTTCTTGTTTTTCGTCTGGTGGAAAATATGTAAAAGAAAAATTGTCTTTCCTTTTGCGTTCTTTTCTATATTCGAATGATTAGGATTTTCAAACATTTCGATGGTGTTTGGTTTATCCTTTTTAATTTTTGGTTTTCGTCTATACAAAAATGCAAACGATGCATGTATATCGCAAAAAATGACCGTATTAGAAAATGAAGTTAACACATATAACATAAAACAACTTTTATTTATTTTCCTTGGTTTTGGGAAGTAATGAAAGAATGAAAGATAATTATGCTTCCGCCGTCCATCTCTTTCCTGGTCCCCTCCATCTTCCTTTCATTCTCTATCTCGCCCATCAACTCTTCTTATATTTTTTAATTAGTATTGAAAGCTCAAACATAGTTTAGACCAAACACCACTCATATCCCGCGTCAGTTGACGTACATATTGAAAAGCAAAATGCAGAAAACATATTCAAACTGGTTTATCATATAAATTGAAATTTTTTTTTTTCCCTTGTTGACATATCGAAAAATCTACTCTTCTGTTCCCTTTTATCTTTTTTGGAATAACTAGGATTTTCAAACATCTCGTCTACTATGTCATTTGACGTGCATAAAGTGCATTACACAAACTTGTTTACGAGCTGGTATATAAATTGTAATTTTTTTAGCCTGGATTTCTGCCTTCTGGGAAAATATCAAAAAACTGTATTCTCTCCTTCGTTGGAATCGTTAGGATTTTCATACGACTCTTCTACATCAGTTGTCATACAGACATGAAATGCAGAACACAAAACTCAATTTGGAGCCAGATACTACCTTACTGGTTTTTTTTTTTTTTTTTTTGTATCATTATTTTTTCTTGCATTATCTTTTTTTATATTTTCGATTCAGTTGAATTGGTGACCAACGTTTTAAAAGTTGGAAAGGTTAAAAATGTTATGGGTTCTTCCTCTTTTTTTTAAAAAAAAGAAAAACAAATGAAATGAGCAATTGATGGTTCATTGCATGGAACTCTATGCCTTCAATCACATTTCAAAAGCATTACCACTTGCAGCAGTTACTGTTGACATTGAATTTGTACAATTTTTGAATTTCAATCTTCAAATGATGAGAGATAATCATTGAACCACTATTTAATCAACCGAGCATCTTCCCTCCTTCATGGTCAAATCTCTTTCTAGCATGGCTGTATGCTATTGACAGATCACTTTTTCATTATTATTTTTGGAATATAGTTTTGTGTTTTTTTATCTGACAGATCCATTTCTTATTGCAATAAAAATGGAACTTTGGTTTTTACCTGACTATTAATCTGTCCAGGTACCGATAGAGAAATGTAATACATGACAAGTATGATTTCTGTTATCTTTTATGGCAGGAACAGAAAATAAACGCATAACGAGAAAATCATCATTCATTTCCATCATTATAACTATAGCTTCCGGTAATGTGCATTGACCTCAGTTTTGTGTGCGGATGTGCCGTAATGATTTGTTTGCTAAATGGAACAAATATGTTTATAATCAAAGCTGACTGAATGTTTTGGCAAAAGCCTGCAGGTACAAGTCGTCTTTCAACTACAAATCGAGTTAACTCAAGAAAATCAAACAAAGAATTATATTTCATGTATATAAATATTTAAAATCTAAAATTGGCAACATGCAAAATCACAAGTATATGAATAGTGTAAGTGAAAAAGTCAAATAGGAAGTAATAGGGTTACATATGTTTATAATTTATTGATGTTCATTTATATATTACATTCCAATCGGATTAAAAGGAGCATTGAGTGACACCACTATTTTGCAACAATTCTGATTTGGCTAATGTTTACTTCTACCTCTTCCCCATCATAACATTATTTAAACCGAATTGTGGTGAAAATCGGAGTGCCACGAAGGGTGTTGCAAAATAGAGATGTCATTTAATGTTCCTCAATGCTAGGTAACCCATTTTGTTTCAGTTAACTACGAATATGTGTGTAAATACATGAAAATAAATAATGAATTTTGAAACTGAAAGTTGATCTGAAATTCCCAAATTATGAATTAGACTGAAATTCTTAAAATTACAAAACACCGAAGCTAAGACTTCGACCCCTTTATACATATATATGCATGTGTGTATGTATATTTTTCTCAGAAATATCTTGTTTAACGTAGTATTTTTACAGCTGAAAATAATGCAGCTGTGGACGGAAATGAAATAGACCCTGTTAGAGGGGGAGATCAACAGGCCGCCCCGGCTGGAGGAAGAAACAACGAAGGAATGAATTTGGTTGGAATAGCAAGGGAGATCCAGACGTTTATCGTTGGATTCATTGCTTCTCTCCTTCCAGGCTTTGAACATCCTCACAATGACTAATATTATTGGTATTTTATTGTAGGAATTGTTGAATAAATTTTGAATGAATTTTATGACTGTAAATTTGCATGATATCTGGTTCTGTTGGTACTGGTTTTGATATATGATTGAAGTGCCATATTCGTATTTACATCTGAAACCTTTTTTAAATGTCGAATGCCTGCATTCGTGGATATAAACGGATATGTGGTAATTATTCTATCGGCTAATAATCAGTAAATGAAGAGATCTAAATTTAAGTTTTTTGGTTGACATGATTTTTCTTGAATGCTGTGGTTTATAGAAGTATACATTAACAAGTATAACAACAATAGATAGTTTTGAGTAATTAGTATGCATTAAATATAAACAAATAACTTAATAAAATAATAAATTTGTCTCATTTAATTGTTATGCTGAAATATATATAAAAACAAATCTATAATTTTGACAAAAATCAAATGGATCTAGTATTGATGCGTTTTTTCACCTTCCCTCGATCCTAACGCTAGAGATGCATGCATGTGCATGCAGTAAATAATGTTAAGCCTCTAACCTTCATTCCCTATTTCAATGGTCGTATGTCTCCATTTAATCAACTATATAAGGTGAGTAGACAATTGTACGAAAGTTGTTAGGAATGGGAGATTAGTTAGGCCTTCTGTAACTTCTCTAAATATTTGTTTAACATCATTTGGAACTTTTAATTAGATATTAAATGGAACAGTGTGATAAAAAGAATCTTAAGTAATTATTAGATTGTTTTAGACGTATGATAGAAAGAGAGTAATAAGGGCAGTATAATGGGAATTGCTCCTTAATTCATTTTCTAAAACCTTTGTCTTTTACTCATTTTCTCATTTTATTTTCATAAATCAAAACATAACCTAGATGGAGGTAGGTGATTGCCAAAAGGAAAGAGAAGAGGAATTTTAAGAGGTTCAAATGGGAAAGCCCTAGGGGAATTGATCTATATCAAATCTCAACATATTTTTCCCAATCTAAGTGAAAGATAGTTAATCATCTCATTTGTTTATGTTTGCTCTAAGATTTATGATTGATTTTTGAATTGGTTGTGATATCATGTCATGGATTTAGTTAATGGTTAGTTCTATTCTCATCCATTATTCCTCCTTTCATATCCCACATACTTTAAATAAATGACCACAACCAGCTATTTTCTTTTCACCCTCCGTTTCTTTTCGATAATGCCCTAAAATATTTAAACCACGTTCAATTGAGAGGTGGTTTGTCCACCAACCTCGTTCGAACCGAACTAGTTTAGTATATATGTCTCGCTTGACCTAAACTAGGTTGCTGTACGAACCTCACTTGGTTCGAACTAGATTATTATATGAATCTCCCTTGGATCGAGCGAGGTTTTTATAGAAACATCGCTTCATTAGGAGTTATGTACGTGATTGTTCTATAATCTGCTATGTTAAAAGACAATGATAAACTTGGAAAATCAAAAAAGTGAAAAGGTACTGTGAAAAAAGGAAAGCGGAGTATAAATAGAATATTAGCCTTGGTTAATCATATCAATGTTTTTTGTTAGAATTTTAGGGAATTATTTTAATGGGTACTAATGGCAAAAACCTAATCATGATCTTCTATTGATCTGAAATTTAAATATACTACAAAAAATGCTATTTTGAAGATGAATTTTTAATTTCAAATTTTTACAGGTTCTTAAGAATATTTTATGAATTTCATTAGAGGAAAATGTGTTGATTTCCGGGTTATTAGCTATCAAAGATAATTAAATTAATACTTTATTTTTGAAATTCTTACATATGGAGGAAGAATTCTATTTTCTAGCGATTTTGAGGGAATTTCCTCTGATGGTTATAATTTTAGACGAGTTTATCATTTTAGAGAAGTTACCAATTAAAATAAGACAATGATGACAAAATACCTTGTTTAAATCGATTAAGAGACTTTAACGTGGCGCAAGAGGTCATGGGTTTGATTCCCACCTTGCGGAGTCAAGCTCACTTGTCATGTAGTATGTTATATAATATCTAAAAACTCGAAATATAACGTAGTGATTCAGAAAAATAGAAGATAATGATATTATTTATAAGGGTTTAGAAAAGTTGTCTGTGAAGGAAGAACGCGATCTACTAGTAATTTAGCAAAGAATATGAAAAATATTTTATTATCGAACAATAATTTGACGAAAAGAAAGAGTTGGTGGTAAGTTTCATATTTCAAAGGAAACAAATCGGATTTTAACTTATTTATTGTATCTTATTGGTACAATAGCTTAATGGCTCGATACATCTAACTTCATATAGATTCAACAATCATAAAAGTTGATGCATGTGGTGAATATTGTTTTGGAATATATCTACTATCATATAGGCATGACAACTACAGTAGTTGATGTATGCAATAACCATTCGATAATTATGTGATGTATACACTTTGGTAAGGACTCGACACCTTTGTTATTTTCTGATTATTGAGACTCAACAACCATATGGTTTGGAAATTGGAAAGCGGACTCTTTGACGCAACACCCTTAAAGCTTTAAGGGGCTCAACTCTCTCAAGTATAAAGGATAGACAACCCTAATGTTTATAAAGAACTCAAAACCTCATCTCCCATAGTAACTCGACAGTTTCTATGTTGCTTACCCCAAAGCTATGTTTTTAGCAGCTCAATAGCTGCATGTTTTACAGTAACAACCTGTATTTTGACGATGGGATATTTAACTGCTCTATTTACATATTAATCGTTAACTATTTGACAGTACTAAAGAAAAAATATTCATAAATGATCAAATCAAGATCTGAGACTATTTTCATTGAGCTCAGATTATTCGTTTGGTCGAGAAAAATATACAGGTTGTTATATCTCGAGATTTGATAGTTCGGGAGCAAAACAGTCCTGAAATATGCATGAAAATTATCGTTTTGGGGACAGTGTTGGATTACGATGAAATTTATGTTTTTGAAATCATCGCAGTGAGTTGTTGTACGCTATCAAACTATGTTATATTAAGCGCTAAACGAGGCGAGGCAATGAAGGGCTTGCTTCGCTTAATGATGCTTAAGCACTGCCTAACCTTTAGATCCATGCACAACCAACCTATAACAACATGCGCTTAAACAATGCTTAAGTGGTGCTGAACTATTATACAAATAAGTCATCGCTTAATACTGCTATACAAATGCTTAAATTTAAGCGAGGCGCTACTAAGCGCTAAAAAGACGCACTTAAGCGTTAATCGCTTAATGCCTTCCACTTTTCCGAAAATTAAAAGATGTAGTTGCAAAAATCGCTTAAACGCCGCATAAGCGCGCTTTTCATAGCATAGTTGTCAAGTTTCTTATCAAACAGATGTATCATTTGACTGTGCGCTCTTAAAACGTGCGTGTTTTGGACACATAGTTCTTGATAATTTGGCTTAATGACATTATAAATATCCCTCTAACTAGTCACTAATCCTACTTTTTCATTAGTTGTATACTATAGCCATCGTACTCTTCTCAAAAATAATGTCTCTTCCTTCCTCAATCTTTGAAAAATAATTCCCGTTGGCTTACTCAATGAAAAATCACGAAATCAATTCCTAGAATTTGTTTTTCTTCAATCGTATGTCAATTTTGGAACATATGACACTATCAATGGAATTAGCCGTGTCATGCTTACGAGTAAGGGTTTGGGGTTTTGGCGAGCTACGATCATCGATGAGGGAAACCGAGATTTGAATTGGATTTAGTATGAAAAATAACATTTTTCCTCGAAGTTTGGGGCTCTTTGACTCCATCGGGTGGGTTGCGATATTTGGGAGGCCGAGCCATGCCTGTAGCAACACTGGGACAGACACGATTTTCAAGGGTGCTCAGGTCAATCGGGGTTTGAGTCCGGTGGAAAGAAGATGCGTAGTGGAGAGCGCTGGTACTGACAGTTCGTGATTTTGTGGTGAAAGGAGGGACTTAGGGAGGAGAGTAGGGACTAAGCAAGTGGGTTTTGTTTGTGTGTGTATAGGTTTTGCTAATTGGGGAAGAAGGATTATGAATGGGTAATTAGTTTAGTTAATTACATTTGAGTTATTTACTTGTTTAAATAATCATCAAACTTATATTTGCTATAATTTTTGCGTACGACATCATATTTGAACGCCATTTCTTGTGTTGGACTCGTATTGGCGAGCTCTACGTTTTGATACTAGTTTGGGTTGATTTGGCTAAGATGAGTGATAATGTTTCTCACTGAATCTTAGTTATTTGTACAACAAAAAAAATCACACTTTAATTCGATTTATAACCTGAAAATATAGTTTGTAGGATAGTTGAACCTAGTAATTAATAAATAAGTAGATCAAATAATTTGGTTAGTTTAAACCCAAATAACACATATTCACTCATTTGCGTGTACGCACTATTTTGAGATTATTATTAGAACCGAACTGTTTTGACACCAAATTAACACCAATTATTTTAGATAGTTTCTTCTTATGTTCTGAATGTTTTTATAGATGTTTTCATGCTATTTTAGTTAATTCTAGGATTATTAGTTGCATAGTTGTTGTTTACGTAGTTTGGTTGTAAACGCCGTTTATTAGCAAAATTGGACTAGGAAACATTGTCTGCTAGAGTTCAGTGTTATCGATTGAATGCATAAGTTGGTATGTATTGATTGAGCGCACAAGACTTGAACAGGTGAGATAGATTCACGAAGAAGTACCGAAACGTGTAGACTAAGTTGATGATGGATGTGCGTCGGAGCATGGTGATAGATCGGAGCACGGAGCGGTATCTGAAGATGGAGAATCAAATCGATGGCGAGCTCGGATTTCCAAACGAATGTAGGATGTTTCGTTGGATGTGTATTTTACCAATTTTGGTTAAATACATGACCTGAGTGGTCATTAACGATTGCTAGGAAGTGATTGATATCGACCATTATTGATGTTAGCCATTTTGGCCAATTTGACATTGGTGACGATGTTGTTTCAAGGAGCATAAAATGATGGTTCATCTAGTGGTGTTTTCGAGACGATGGCTTTTCATTGGGTGGCTTTGGTGCGAAACAAGACGGATGTTTCGTGAAGAGAAGAGATGGATGAGGAAATCCATGGAATGATGTGATGAGATCTCCAAGGTGATGTTGGATACTGTGTTCGTAAATCACTTCCATGGGGTAGAAGTAGCACGTTTGGGAAGTGTATTTCCTTCGATTATGAACTTAATCGGGAGTGGTTGAAGAAGTGTGATAGACAGCTTGGGATGGGATGAGGCTGCGAGATAATAGGAATTGGTTTGACTGGATTTGAACCCGAAGATGGAGTTGTGGATAGCTCTTGGAGAATGAGAGTGTTAATGAATCGTATATCTCAAAGTGACTTAGATGCAGACTTGGAGCATGAGTATCATAGAGAAACCCATTAGGATTGGGGAGATCATATGCCTTGGATCGCTTTGCAAGTGATTTAGTTGCTTTAGGAAGGCAAATATACACGGTCGTACGGTAATCCGACTAGAACTTAGGTTTTACATTAGCCCTTGACTCAAGCGGGGCCAGTCATACGGGTTATCGATGGATTCAAGGCTTTAGATGGTGATAGCTCAGATATTGTTTGATAGATGTTATGGTTGTTTTGTATGTTCTATCTCTCATTTCTCTGGGTAGGCTATCACTTTATGATAGTTAAGAGAAGTGGGGGATTGGGAATCCTATTTTGAGCAGTATCTACTTCAGTTTTATTGTTTGAGTAGCATATATTATTTTATTATATGTGTTGACTATGCGGGTATAGGGGACAAGTCATGCATGATTCTTCAGCCTATTTATACGTATACTATTGCGAATTTTACAGTTTTTGAGATTTATTTATCGCTGACACCAGACTATTGTCTGACTCAAGGTTTTATGTTCCCTCTTATTACCTTGGGTGCTCATCAGACACACTAATAAGTAGACTAAGTTATAAGTGTATGCGTTATCTGGAGTTACACAGATGGATCAGCAGATTATGGCATCTTCTCATATTTATACTTGTGTTACTATTTATCCCACTTTGTGACACCATAGAGCCGCTGCAGTGTAGTGACAATTATTAATGAGTTTATGTATCTAATGTATAAACTCTATTTTTATGTGGCTGGATGGGCCAACACTTTGATCATATAGTTTATATATTTATTACTTTCTCACATGTTTTATATACACGGTTTCTATTATATTTTATCTGATGCATCGTGAGATGTATGACTGTATATGTGTTTTAGTCTTGCGTTTCTTTCTTTCTCTTCTCTATTATTTTTTCCTTTCCTTTCCTCTTCCCTTCTTTCTTTTCATTTCTTTCCCATAACAATCATTCTACATCGATCGGGTACCAATATTTGGTTGTATGAGCATCGGTGGTGTAGGGCAGTCGTCACAAGTGGTATCAGAGCCTAGGTTGCATTGTTTAACGTAAGCGCTATTGAATGGAGAGTTAATATATACAAGATAGTATGTATTTGTATATATTTTGGTTTTCAAAACTATATATTAGTGGTATATATATATATATATAGTATGGGTTGTTTTACACAAGAGTACCCTTGAAATAGTTTTCTTTGTTAGTGATCATTCATCTAAACCGCTTTTTTTGGACGATCTAGCAAATGAGAAATACTATTAGTTGCTCCATCTTTCAAGTTGAGAATTAGGAAGGATAGAGGACTACTGGCCTCGATCACGTAATATGTTCGAAGCGGTGTTTTGAATCATTAGTTGGGATGTTCCTTTTTCTCCAATTTGTTTTGGTAATTAAGTGCAAATAGTCTATGCCTAGCTGTATGGATACTTAGGTATCTAAGAAGAATTTTCTTAGGAACAGAGCTGACTGTGATAGTACAAGATTTTTTTTTTCAAGGAGTTCTTTGATGACTTAGAGTTGAATGGTGAAGTGGGATAGTAGTTTTAATCCTATAAAACTCCAAGGTTGAATCTGAATTAGTCTAGAGCTCTTATCGCTTTAATTTCCTAAACATTAATTTGTTTGTAATCAATTCCTGGTTCGCTTCGAAGAATTTGTCTTGGTTCCTCGGAGGTTAATGTTGGATGAGGAGTTCGTTAATTTGAGCTAGGCAATATATCCATCTTAGAGTACATGACCGAATTCGATATGTTATCGAAGTATAGTTTACTTTTCGTGTTATCGCTCTACATAGACAGGTTGGATAGAAGTTTGTGACTGGGTTGAAGGGGATTAACTCAAGAGGTGATTGATTTCATTCGATGAGAGGATGATGGCTTGGAGGAGTTGATCAAGAATGCTCACGATGTTCAAGCTTGTACCTTGTTGAGAGTTATCCTATTTATATGGGCCAATCTTGGAGGCATATGCATTGATTGTCGTTCTCTTTTCGTCGAGAGCTCCCTTGATAAGAAAGAGAGGAAAAAATACCAGCACCTATAATATGTTTTCCATAACTGGTGTGTCCTTACGTGGTTTGTTTTAGCATCGAGATTTCATCCTTCCATCGGGTCTTATAGGTTGATGGATGGAATGAGATTGGGACTCAAGATAATTAATTTTCCTGCTTTGATTTTGATTTACCATGTCGAAGGCTTAGTTGGACCGTATGTGTGTAGCATCCTTTTTTGGTCATCAGGAATTAATATTGTGGATGACTGCAACATCTATAGCGCTTAATTTTAGGCCTTGAGGTGAGGGACTATTCAGGCATAAGTTGTCTGTATTTGGAAGTATACATGGTTCGTCAAAACTTAAGTTCATTGAGACATGTTTGCTTAGTTGCTAAGTTTTTTGTTAATTAGTTGCTTTTTACTTACTAGTCTAGTATTGAAGTCTAGAGGCTAGTTTATGGAGGATATAGAATGTCGGTGGTTGTTAGCGGTTGTTGGCGACGATAGTGAGCTAGGATACTTTGCCTTTGGCAGTGAACCATCATTGATTTAGCGATAATCGGATGAGACCATGATCTTCAATAGTTGAGTCGCTTGGGGTTAGACAATAGCGGACTGAGATGTTGAGTTCCCTAGTAGCAAGTCACCATCTAAAATTGCAGCTTAAGAGTTTCTGGACATATTCAATGAGGTGGCCATATCACCATATAGTTGAGTTGAATTCCGTATCGACCTGGTTTTAGACGTTGTGATAGTGTAATGCCTTTAAGGCATGTGGTACCCATGAAGTGGGAGGCAGGCCATTCTTGGTGGCTTGTTTGATTAACCCCATGGAGTGCGGGTGATAAGCGTTGAACTTTCTTAAGAGATTTAGTCGATGGAAAGTAGTTGGATGGAGTGTACTGATTTACACCGTCTTATACGTTGCTTTGCTTTTGATTGATTGTGCTTTCATGATCGTTTTACCTATGTTTGTTTGATTGTTGGTTTTTCATGGCTACTTATACTTCCATGGTTGCTAAGCATGCGGGATAGCCATGTCTTTTAGTCCCATTGTTTCCATACATGACTTGGCAATAAAAGTTGCTTTGAGTTGAGATTTTTCCCTAGGTGCATTTCTGATGGTTTAATGCCCTAGATATGAGATGCCACTTTGTGCTCTTGTTTTATTTTGTTCAGTTGAGCCGAATTCAGGTAGTAATTGTTTTCTAGATCGAGTCGTGGAGATGAGATGTTGTCAAAGTTTTTTCATGAACTAAGCCAGAGTTGGGAGAGGAGTTGCTAGTCTAGTTGTCTCCCAACTAATAGGTCATCATCTATATCTTCCAATGTTTGTTTGTTTGGAAATAAGTGAATAATGTAGGTGTTTGGCTTAGTTATATTGATCTTGAATTTTGATGGTGATCATACTCAGGAATGGGAATATTGGTTTTACTCCAAATTCTAAGGCTACTTCCTTTTTAGTGATCACTTTTAATACTTTTTCTGAGCACGATAAGTGATGATTTTTCTTGGGTCGTCACTTGTGCTAGAGTGTTGGGTTGCATTGTTCAGTCCTTGAGGATTTCAAGGACAAAATCCTTTACAAGGGGAAAGAATGTAACAACCTGTATTTTGACGATTGATATTTAGATATTTTAATTAAATATTAATCATTACTATTTGATGGTTCTAAAGGAATGCTTTTCATAAATGGTCATATCAAGACCCATGACCATTTCCATTAAGTTCAGATAGTTTGTTAGGTGGAGAAAAGTATATCTCGAGATTTGATGCTCCACGAGCAAAATAGTCTCAAAATACACTCAAAAATTGTCGTTTCGGGTATAGTGTCGGATTATAATGAAATTTATATTTTTGGAATCGTCGTAGTGAGTTGTAGCAAGCTGTCAAATTTCGTATCAAACAGATGCATCGTTTGTTCGTGCGCTCTTGAAATGTGTGTGTATTTTGGATACAAAATTATTGGCAATCGGGCCTAATGTCGTTATAAATTCCACTCTAACTAGTCATTAACCCAAATTTTTCATTATTCGTTTACTATAGCCGCTGTCCTCTTCTCGAAAATAATGTCTCTTTCTTCCTCATTCTTCGAAAAACAACTCCCATTGATTTACTTAATGGAAAATCACGAAATCAATTCCAAAATTTCTAGAATTTGTTCATCTTCAACCCTATGTTAATTTTGGAACATTCGTCAATATCTATGGAATTAGCCATGTCATATTTACGAGTTAGGGTTAGGGTTTTAGTGAGCTTCGATCATCGAGTAGGGAAACTGATATTTGAATCGGAATTAGTATGGAAAAGTAGCGCCTGTCCTTGAAATTTGAGCTCTTTAAAGCCATATGATGGATTGCAACATTAGATAGGCTGAGCCATGCCTGTAGCTGATCTGTTGTGGATGCGCTTTTCTAAGGTGCTCGGATCATTCGGGTTTTGAGCCTAGTGGAAGAGGATGCATGGTGGAGAGTGCTTGGAGCCGACGGTTCGTGATTTCATGGTGAAATGAGGAAGTTAGGGCGAAGAGAAGGATGGAGCAAATGGTTTTTTTGTTGTACTTGAACATGTTTTGCTAAAAGAGAAGAGAAGAGAAGAGAAAAAAAGGGAGAAGAAGGACTATGAATAGGTAATTATTTTAGTTAATTAAATTTGGGTTCTTTAATTGTCTAAATAATCATCAAACTTATATTTGCTATATCCTTTGCGTACGACATCAGATTTGGACATCGTTTCTTGTGTTAAACTCGTATTGGCGAACTCTACTTTCTCAAACTAGTTTGGGTTGATATGAATAAAATAAGTGATAATGTCTCTCATTAAACTGTATTTATTAGTACGATGAAAAAGTGACACTTTAATTCGATTTATAACCTGAAAATATAGTTTGTAGGATAGTCGAAACTAGAAATTAATAAATAAGTAGATTAAAAATTAATTTGGTTAGTTTAGACCCAAATAACACATTTTTACATATTTGTGCGCTATTACACGCTATTTTGACAATATTATCAGAACCGAACCATTTTAACATCAAATTCACTTGAATTGTTTTAAATAGGTTCTACTCAAGTTTTGAATGCTATTATTGATGTTTGCATGCTATTTTAGTCAGTTTTAGTATTATTAGTTGCGTAGTTGTTTGAGTAGTTCGGTTGTAAACACCATTTACTAGTGAAATAGGACTAGGAAACCTTGTCCATTAGAGTTTAGTGTTACCGATCGAACGCACAAGTTGGTGTATATTGATCGAGATCACAAGACTCGAATGGGCGAGATAAATTCATGAAGAACTATCGAAACATGTAGACAAAGTTGATGATGCATCTGTGTCGGAGCATGTGACTGACCGGAGTACAGAGTAGTATTGGAATTTCATGGCAGATCTAAAGATGGAAAATCAATTCGATGGTGAGCTTGGATTTTCAAAAAGATGCCAAACGTTTCTGTTGGATGAGTATTTAGCCAATTTTGGTTAAATACACGATTCGAGTGGTCATTAACGATTGCTAGGAAATAATGGATATTAACCACTATTGATATTGGCCATTTTTTCCATTTTGGCACTGGTGACGATGCGGTTTCGAGGAGCATGACATGGTGGCTCGTTTGATGGTAGTTTCGAGACAATGACTCTTCGTTGGGTGGTTTTGGTGCAAAACCAGACAGGTGTTTTGTGAAGAGACAAAAATGGATGAGATAATCCTTGGATTGACGTAATGAGATCTTCAAGGTGATGTTGGAGGCTATCGTTCGTAAATCACATTTGTGACACCCCATGTCCGTTAATGTCACTCGTTAAGAGAATGCATTAAGTTTCGTGAAGCGTTATAGGTAAACAAAAATAGAAACATTACAAGACAAATATAAAATAACAGCGGAATTAAAAACATTTATTAATCATAAAGCATCGTGATTCAAAACATCATATGTCTAAATTACGTAAAACCAGTACATTATAAAAACTTCAGTCTTGTACTTAAAACATCAGGGTACAATATAATATAAGCATAATCCCCAAATAAAAACATAGCCATAGTAGCAAAGATAGGAGCTTGAGCAATACATCTAAGCAGCTCCAGCAAATGATAGCAGAATCCTGGTCAAGCTTGAGTATTCCCTCCTTGAGAACCTGTGATAACCCGGAAATTCTGAGCCAGTTTAAATTTTTTATTTTGGCAACTTCGACGAATTTTGAATATTTAAAATAGATTATTTTAAATAATATCGACGAAAATTTATTTTGAATATATTTAGAACGTATATATTATATACGTCGTCGTTAGAATATAAAAAATTATATATAATTATAAATAGAATTGAAAATGGCGCGGTAGTTCGATAATTCGATTTCAAACTTCAATTGAATGTACCGGGTGCAAAACAATCCGGATTTTAGTGAAACCAAAAATAATAGGATCTAATTGATAATATCTTTCCAACGAATCCGACAAATCAAGATTTCATAGCGGGAATCAAAAGATATGTCCAGTTGAAAATTCTGAATAGTCGCTATGGAATTCAGGCCCTTAAAAATAGACATTTTGCAAACGACCTCGGATTTCGATGAAACCACTTTTGTTGGATCCGCAGTGTCAAATTATTGTTAGATTCCAATTTTCATAATTTTTCGAATCAATATGTGAGCTTGGCAAAGGAAAACGTGTTTGACCAGTTTCAGTTGATTTTAATCGACTGGAAAATGGCCATTTTTCCAACGGTCTCGGAATTCGACGAAACTAGTTTTGTTAGGACCGTATCGTCAAAACGAAGCTAGAAAATATTTTTTTAGAATTTTTCTAGTTAGTATGTGACCCCAGTAAATTGAAATGCGCGTTCAAATTCAATATATAGAGTTATATGTTGATTTTAACGGAAACTGATCGAAACGATCGAATCAGCTTACGATACATATCCCATTGTGTTCGGAATGGGGGTAAAACACTATGGACGATAGGCGGTGGGCCTCGTTTAGAGGTCGTATGAAAAAGTCAACTTTTTGAAATTTAAAATAATAAAAAAATAAAACCCTCTTCTCTCCCCTTAAATCCCTCTGCCCCCCCAGTTAATTGCAATCGATCAAATCGAAATAGAAAGAAAAAAAATATCGAGATCCACCACCGCGTCCTCTCTGGCGCCGCCGTGCCTCAACGCCGGCCACCCAATCGCCGGAGGTCGCCCAGAGCCCCCCTCGTGTTTCTCTCTCCCCCTCTGATCGAACCCACGCCCAAAACCCCCAAGGCCCCAATCGAAACCGCAACCCCGTCCTTCCACCGCCGCCCGTGACTCCGGCGAGCCCCCCCCGCTGACCGACGCGCGCAGACACCCCTCCCCCCTTTCAGCGATTAACTGTAAGTTCTTCCTTTTTTTTATTTTATATATATGTTTGATTATTTTTATTTATTTAAATCACGTTTAGATCTTTATTTAAATCAAGTTTAGAGGTTTATATGAAATCGAAATTAGATTTTTATGCTAAATCAAGTTTAGTTTTTTTTATATATGAGGAAAGTTAGGTTTTTTTTTATAAGTAAAGACATGATTTTTTGAATGATATAAAAATATGATTTATGGTTTTAGAAATGAGATTTTTGAAAATACGATTTTTCCATATAGAAAAGTGAAATAAAAATACGATTTTTCCATATAGAAAAGTGAAATAAAAATACGATTTTTCCATATAGAAAAGTGGAATAAAAATAGGATTTTTATATATATAGAATAGCGAAGTAAAAATAGGATTTTTATATATATAGAATAGCGAAGTAAAAATAGGATTTTTATATATATTGAATAGCGAAGTAAAAATAGGATTTATATATATAGAATAGCAAAATAAAAATAGGATTTTTATATATATAGAATAGCGAAGTAAAAATAGGATTTTTATATATATAGAATAGCGAAGTAACAATAGGATTTTTATATATATTGAATAGCGAAGTAAAAATAGGATTTTTATATATATTGAATAGCGAAATAAAAACAAGATTTTTATATATTGAATAGCGAAGTAAAAACACGATTTTTATATATTGAATAGCGAAGTAAAAATTCGATTTTTATATATTGAATAGCGAAGTAAAAACACGATTTTTATATATTGAATAGCGAAGTAAAAATTTGATTTTTATATATTGAATAGCGAAGTAAAAACACAATTTTTATATATTGAATAGCGAAGTAAAAACACGATTTTTATATATTGAATAGCGAAGTAAAAACACAATTTTTATATATATTGAATAGAAAAGTAAAAATTCGATTTTTATATATGTAGTGGCTACGGGCAACGAAGATGACAAAAATGCGATAACGATGAAGATTTCTATAAATGAAGTGTCGTGAAGTTGGGATAGCTTTCGGTGAGAACTTCTCACTCTTCAATTTCTTTTTCTAGTTATATATATATACTAGGATGCAGACGGTGTTTAGTAGCACCCGACACCCGTCATCCACAGACCATGGATGGCTTGTTTGTTTAATTGATGTGTTGTGAAATTTGTTTATGAAGTTGATGTGAAATAGATAATGAAATATATTCATGTGTTGAAATAAATTAATTATCGTTAAAAATATAATTTTTAACGTGAAAGTGAATAAATAAATATTTATAAACAAATCGGCTGATTTGTTTATATACACTGATTTGAAGGATATTGATTGGGACGATAAATTTTACACATCGCCCAACTGCACAAATAAAAATCTGTTTTTGATGGTTTGAAACCCCACACGGGTATTGGGATAATATATGACATACACTAATCCCAATAATTAGTTTTATGTCGATCGATGGATCGACAGGCTGTCATAAGCGTTAGATATCTATATTTGATGCTTATACAGTGTAGTGCACTTTGGATGATGGTTGATTATTTATCGTTGTTATTATATACGTGTGTTGTATGGAATCCATATGATTAACTTTATATGGTAATTGATTGGGCCTCATTCCAATTTAGAAAATAAAGAATATTATAAAATAAAGGTTCATGTGTTGACAGTACTCATCCGTTGAGATTAGTCATGTGTTGAACGAAATATTTTAACAATAAAATTTACATCTTTATATTATAAAATAAAGGTTCATGTGTTGACAGTACTCATCCGTTGAGATTAGTCATGTGTTGAACGAAATATTTTAACAATAAAATTTACATCTTTATATTATAAAATAAAGGTTCATGTGTTGACAGTACTCATCCGTTGAGATTAGTCATGTGTTGAACGAAATATTTTAACAATAAAATTTACATCTTTATCATATATGAAATTAGAAATTAACTGGAAAATAGATGAGATGAGTGGTCTCTTGGATATTGATCTGATGTTGGTTTCGGCCTTCGGGGTTAATATTCAGGGAATCGTTCTCTTACTAATTTACGGTTGGAGTCTGATTTTAAATCAAACGATAGATACCATAATTTTTATAAAATATATTAAATAAAAAAAATAGTCACACGTGGACAGTACTCATTCGTTGAGATTAGTCGTGTGTTGACAAAGATATAGAGTCGTGTATTGAAAGAAATATAGATCCATTTGTTGAATATAAAGCCGTGTTGATTAGAGATGCGCTATTTTGACGCGAACGATATTTATATTGATTATATTCGAATTGAATTTGATTTGAATAGAAAATGAATTTGATTTGAATAGAAAACGAATTTGATTTGATTTGAATAGAAAACAAATTTGATTTGAATTGAATAGGAAAACGAATTCGATTTGAATTAAATAGAAAACGAATTCGAACTGAATTAAATAGAAAACGAATTCGAACTGAATCGAATAGAAAGCCAATTTGAATTGAATCGAATAGAAAACCAATTTGAATTGAATCGAATAGAAAACCAATTTGAATCGAATAGAAAACTAATTTGAATTTGATTTGAATAGAAAATGAATTTGATTTGAATAGAAAATGAATTTGATTTGATTTGAATAGAAAACGAATTTGATTTGAATTGAATAGGAAAACGAATTCGATTTGAATTAAATAGAAAACGAATTCGAACTGAATTAAATAGAAAACGAATTCGAACTGAATTGAATAGAAAGCCAATTTGAATTGAATCGAATAGAAAACCAATTTGAATTGAATCGAATAGAAAACTAATTTGAATTGGATTAAATAGAAAATGAACTCAAATTGAATTGAAATTTGAATTGAATTTAAATGAATTTTAAAACGAACTTATAAGGGAAAATTCAATTTTGATTTGAATTTGAATTGGAAGTTGAATTTGTTTTTGAAACGAATTTAAAACTATTTATAAAATTCGTTTTAAATAGAAATTGACGAAATATATATTATATATATAATATAATGGCCTGAATAGAACGCGCCGCGCCGCGGCAGTTCGTAAATTTCGACCATTAACTTCGAACGGACATTACGGGAGATCCGACCGTCGGATTCTCCTAAAACCGGAACCGTTGGGTTCGTATCGAAAAGAGCTTTCTAACGAATATTAGAAATTTGAAATCTAACGGTTGGATTTGGAGATACGTCCAAATCAAATTTGGAAAAGGTCGCTGTAAGTGCAGTTCAATGGCCATTGTTGGAAATCGACTGTACGGGCCTTGATAAAATTATTAAAAATAGTAATAATTTGCGTAAAATCATAAGAAATGAATTGGGAAAAATTAGGATGAAAAACTCCACATTTGAAAAGATAAAAATAGATTTTTATCAAAATCAACTAGTTTTGAACTAAAATTAAAACCCATTTATTTTCAAATAAATAAATTGGATTTGAAATGGATTTTAAATTCGAATTGATTTGTGGGTTTATCGTGAAGGGTGTTTTACATGACACCTGTTCTTTAACCCGATAAATAAATAGAATGTGATTTGGGTTTGTCGTGAACTGTGTTTTAAAGGACATTAGTTCTTTAACCCAGTAAAAGGAGTTTTAATGAATCTGTAATTAGATTGAAATGTGAATTGATAATCTAAGTTATCAAATTTAGAAAATGAGCGAGAATGGAGTATCACCAGTTTTGCTCCAAAGCGATAGTTACATCTTTAATTAGATTTGAACGTGGAATGGTAATTAATTTTACCGACAACACTTTGGTGTTAGATATGGAGTATTAACAGTTTTGCTTCATGGGATGAATAGGTTGGGATTGGGAAATAAAATAAATAATTACTTCGGTGTGGTTCGCTAATCTCGACTAGTTTGGAAAACCATATTTTGGTTTGAAATGATATCCAAAGGAAGATTAAAGGATAAATTTTAAAGAATTTATCTTAGATAAAATTAATGGGAACCTTTCCCTAATAATAGGAAATTTAGAAACTAGCTGTAGGTTAGTTAAGAAGAATGGTTTCCTGGGTATTGATCTGATGTTGGTTTCGGCCTTCAGGGTTAATATTTGGGGAATTGTTCTCTTGCTAATTTACGGTTAGTGACTGATGAATTGGAATGAGGCGTATGTTGTGTTTGTGTAACATTTGTTTTTAATATACGCGGGTTGTTCGGAAAGGCCGGGTTTATACCCATTCTGAATAACCGATTCGACGATATGTCGAAGATGAAGACGGTGGTTGAAGACCGGAAGTCTTCACATCGTTTGGATAATTACTGATGGTCCTAATTAGGCTGTACACCCAAGAGGATGGAAATAGTTGGTGGTCGTCTAGACGTACTTGGAGATCGATGGATATGCGAGGAAAGTGCCTCCGGTTTCGTTTAGACCCAGAACGAACTTGTAGATGGATTGTGTGTCTGACATTGGATTTTATTCTGTGTTGATTGATTTCTGTTAAATATATATCTGTTTGGCGGCGGAGAATTTATTCTCTTTCTTAACGCCCTTCTCTGAGACATACGAGCTTAGAGGTTATATATCGATAGATATCAATCGCATGGAATGAATTGCCTGCGTGGCACGCTGAGTTGCATGGATCAAGGCTTCTGTTGAAAAGCAAAGTCTTGTGGTTGATGATCAAAGCACGGCCTTTGTGGCGTAGCCTTGTGTATAACGTGAATTCGCGAGCCTCACACCTCGGTATGAGTTAAAAACAGGATAAGGACTGCAGGGAGAGCACGACGTTTCTTTCTAGCTTTGGTGGTGTCAGTGAATTACCAGCCCTGACATTTATATACTTTTCACCTATGTGGTTGTTGGATGAGGCGCCTCGATTTTAGGTCTGTAAGGACCGGGAAACGTGTGTTCAGGAATTGCCAATCCTCAAACGTAAGAGAGGACCGGCCATCCAAGGGTTACCCAGAGTGTGTAGTCCCGAGGCATTTGCTAGAGTGTCTCGAAGCGGAGAGGAGCTTTCCCCTTGCCTCGACTCATGACGGAAATCCAATTTCCAATACGTGATATTGCGGTTTTAATTGTAGAACTAGTATGGCGACATGATATATGGTACCCATGCCATCTATGATTTATATTTATGATTGAAATTGTTTTGACACTATACACTTATTATAGTATCAAATGATTTGTTTTAAACGTATCAAGCATGTTTGGCTATTATAAGGGAAAACCCTATCCTCCGGCTTGCGTTGCATTGTGTGATGGGACCTGGGTCTTATAATAGCTTCATTTTTCGAAAAAGCATTGCGTTGTCTTTTCTATGCACTAGTATTCTTGGGAGGAAACCCGTTCCGTGTTATACGGTGTGGTCCCTTGAATTACTCTCTTTTAAAGTAAAGTTTTAAATAACTGTTTTAGTTCTCACACCAGTCACATGACTGACCTGGAGTTTATTGTTTTAACCTAAACTCTGGGTGCCCCTATTTTCGACACGGGCAGCTAGTAGTTTTGGTTTTGCAGATTTATATTCACAGGATCCTGATTTACAGCTGGAACGATGCTCGGAATGCTCTGTATCCGTGTATTACTTTCAGTTGTGTTTTGTATTATTTTTCCACTGCAATACTGTATTTAAATCTCTGATATTCTTTGTTGTATAATATTCATTTATACTCTGTATATTCTTGTATCTGATGGAATTGTTGTAATACCAATGAAATGTTCTTCCGTCTGCGTTCATTTGTGTGTTGTTCTCAAAGTATCCGCTCTTTCCTTTACGGGGAAGTAACGGGCTCTTACAGTGGTATCAGAGCTTTGGTTTACAGAGCTCGAGAACAAGACACATTAGAACCATACGAAAGAATTCATCAGATATTGGATTAGTAATTTCCAATTAGAATGACTCGTTAGAGATAAGATCAGTAGTATCCTAGAACGAGTGTGAAGAGTATATTTTTCAAATGAAAACAATTTTGTTTTGAAAATTTAAATCGTTTTATACGTATTTGAATATTTTATTTATATTGAATTTGGACAATCCAATATATAAAGATTTTGCATATACGCGTCATGAACGTATATTCGAAGTTTTAATATACTGGATAGATATAGGATCTCATTCTAGACACCCGGAGATGATTCTGATGATTGATATATCATCATCAGAATTTGTGTTCGTGTTTCGAAGGTGTGATATCTATATATTTCCATTAGACTGGTGTGAGAACCAAGACTTATATAGATAGGTTTATTGTTGTGAATTGGCATCAAAAATATGATTTTCCGTATATATATCAAAATTATGACTTTGAAACGTTAAATTCACTAATTGATTGATGTTTGTGTTGTTTGTTTATTTGTTTGATAATTTTGAACCATTAAGCCTAATTGAACCGAATATTGAACTATATTGAAATTTGGTCGCATTTGCTTGCATATACATGTACTTACATTGAACAGGTCATAGCAAGGAGGCTAGAGCAGAGAATAAAATTTGTTTGCCCGACAAATAGGTACATGTTTACTATAATTTACCGTTTTGTTTGGGTGATGATGATTTTATGAGCCTATTGGCTAGCCGCTTGGCTTTTTCTTTTTCTTTTTGAGATCAGAAGGCCTGTATGGCAATTTCGGGATTTTCCCGTGGCTCCCGGTGCAGGGGAGGTTATGGCGAAATTTTTCGAAAATTTAGGGTGTTAGCCAAATTTTTGAAAAATTTGAAAATTGTCAAAAACTGAAAAGTTGGAGAATGGAAGCCAGATCGAACGTAGAGTTGGTTAATCAAACCACTTTCGACTTTGTTCCTTTTCGGGGACAAAAAGTTTTAAGTGGGGGAGATTGTGATAACCCGGAAATTCTGAGCCAGTTTAAAAATTTTATTTTGGCAACTTCGACGAATTTTGAATATTTAAAATAGATTATTTTAAATAATATCGACGAAAATTTATTTTGAATATATTTAGAACGTATATATTATATACGTCGTCGTTAGAATATAAATAATTATATATAATTATAAATAGAATTGAAAATGGCGCGGTAGTTCGATAATTCGATTTCAAACTTCAATTGAATGTACCGGGTGCAAAACAATCCGGATTTTAGTGAAACCAAAAATAATAGGATCTAATTGATAATATCTTTCCAATGAATTCGACAAATCAAGATTTCATAGCGGGAATCAAAAGATATGTCCAGTTGAAAATTCTGAATAGTCGCTATGGAATTCAGGCCCTTAAAAATAGACATTTTGCAAATGACCTCGGATTTCGACGAAACCACTTTTGTTGGATCCGCAGTGTCAAATTATTGCTAGATTCCAATTTTCATAATTTTTCGAATCAATATGTGAGCGTGGCAAAGGAAAACGTGTTTGACCAGTTTTGGTTGATTTTAATCGACTGGAAAATGGTCATTTTTCCAACGGTCTCGGAATTCGACGAAACTAGTTTTGTTAGGACCGTATCGTCAATACGAAGCTAGAAAATATTTTTCTGGAATTTTTCTAGTTAGTATGTGACCCCAGTAAATTGAAATGCGCGTTCAAATTCAATATATAGAGTTATATGTTGATTTTAACGGAAACTGATCGAAACGATCGAATCAGCTTATGATACATATCCCATTGTGTTCGGAATGGGGGTAAAACGCTATGGACGACAGGCGGTGGGCCTCGTTTAGAGGTCGTATGAAAAAGTCAACTTTTTGAAATTTAAAATAATAAAAAAATAAAACCCTCTTCTCTCCCATTAAATCCCTCTGGCCCCCCCAGTTAATTTCAATCGATCAAATCGAAATAAAAAGAAAAAAAATATATATCATGATCCACCACCGCGGCCTCTCTGGCGCCGTTGTGCCTCAACGCCGGCCACCCAATCGCCGGAGGTCGCCCAGAGCCCCCCTCGCGTTTCTCTCTCCCCCTCTGATCGAACCCGCACCCAAAACTCCCAAGGCCCCAATCGAAACCGCAACCAACCGCAACCCCGTCCTTCCACCGCCGCCCGTGACTTCGGCGAGCCCCCCCCCCCCGCTGACCGACGCGCCCAGACATTCCTCCCCCCTTTCAGCGATTAACTGTAAGTTCTTCCTTTTTTTTTAATTTTATATATATGTTTTATTATTTTTATTTATTTAAATCACGTTTAGATCTTTATTTAAATCAAGTTTAGAGGTTTATATGAAATCAAAATTAGATTTTTATGCTAAATCAAGTTTAGTTTTTTTTATATATGAGGAAAGTTAGGTTTTTTTTATAAGTAAAGACATGATTTTTTGAATGATATAAAAATATGATTTATGGTTTTAGAAATGAGATTTTTGAAAATACGATTTTTCCATATAGAAAAGTGAAATAAAAATACGATTTTTCCATATAGAAAAGTGAAATAAAAATAGAATTTTTATATATATAGAATAGCGAAGTAAAAATAGGATTTTTATATATATAGAATAGCGAAGTAAAAATAGGATTTTTATATATATTAAATAGCGAAGTAAAAATAGGATTTATATATATATAGAATAGCGAAATAAAAATAGGATTTTTATATATATAGAATAGCGAAGTAAAAATAGGATTTTTATATTTATAGAATAGCGAAGTAAAAATAGGATTTTTATATATATTGAATAGCGAAGTAAAAATAGGATTTTTATATATATTTAATAGCAAAGTAAAAATTCGATTTTTATATATTGAATAGCGAAGTAAAAACACAATTTTAATATATTGAATAGCGAAGTAAAAATTCGATTTTTATATATTGAATAGCGAAGTAAAAACACGATTTTTATATATTGAATAGCGAAGTAAAAATTTGATTTTTATATAATGAATAGCGAAGTAAAAACACGATTTTTATATATTGAATAGCGAAGTAAAAACACGATTTTTATATATTGAATAGCGAAGTAAAAATTCGATTTTTATATATGTAGTGGCTACGGGCAACGAAGATTACAAAAATGCGATAACGATGAAGATTTCTATAAATGAAGTGTCGTGAAGTTGGGATAGCTTTCGGTGAGAACTTCTCACTCTTCAATTTCTTTTTCTAGTTATATATATATATATATACTAGGATGCAAACGGTGTTTAGTAGCACCCGACACCCGTCATCCACAGACCATGGATGGCTTGTTTGTTTAATTGATGTGTTGTGAAATTTGTTTGTGAAGTTGATGTGAAATAGATAATGAAATATATTCATGTGTTGAAATAAATTAATTATCGTTAAAAATATAATTTTTAACGTGAAAGTGAATAAATAAATATTTATAAACAAATCGGCCAATTTGTTTATATACACTGATTTGAAGGATATTGATTGGGACTATAAATTTTAAACATCGCCCAACTGCACAAATAAAAATCTGTTTTTGATGGTTTGAAACCCCACACGGGTATTGGGATAATATATGACATACACTAATCCCAATAATTAGTTGTATGTCGATCGATGGATCGACAGGCTGTCATAAGCGTTAGATATCAATATTTGATGCTTATACAGTGTAGTGCACTTTGGATGATGGTTGATTATTTATCGTTGTTATTATATACGTGTGTTGTATGGAATCCATATGATTAACTTTATATGGTAATTGATTGGGCCTTATTCCAATTTAGAAAATAAAGAATATTATAAAATAAAGGTTCATGTGTTGACAGTACTCATCCGTTGAGATTAGTCATGTGTTGAACGAAATATTTTAACAATAAAATTTACATCTTTATAGTATAAAATAAAGGTTCATGTGTTGACAGTACTCATCCGTTGAGATTAGTCATGTGTTGAACGAAATATTTTAACAATAAAATTTACATCTTTATCATATATGAAATTAGAAATTAACTGGAAAATAGATGAGATGAGTGGTCTCTTGGATATTGATCTGATGTTGGTTTCGGCCTTCGGGGTTAATATTCAGGGAATCGTTCTCTTACTAATTTACGGTTGGAGTCTGATTTTAAATCAAACGATAGATACCATAATTTTTATAAAATATATTAAATAACAAAAATAGTCACACGTGGACAGTACTCATTCGTTGAGATTAGTCGTGTGTTGACAAAGATATAGAGTCGTGTATTGAAAGAAATATAGATCCATTTGTTGAATATAAAGCCGTGTTGATTAGAGATGCGCTATTTTGACGCGAACGATATTTATATCGATTATATTCGAATTGAATTTGATTTGAATAGAAAATGAATTTGATTTGAATAGAAAACGAATTTGATTTGATTTGAATAGAAAACGAATTTGATTTGAATTGAATAGGAAAACGAATTCGATTTGAATTGAATAGAAAACGAATTCGAACTGAATTAAATAGAAAATGAATTCGAACTGAATTGAATAGAAAGCCAATTTGAATTGAATCAAATAGAAAACCAATTTGAATTGAATCGAATAGAAAACCAATTTGAATTGAATCGAATAGAAAACTAATTTGAATTTGATTTGAATAGAAAATGAATTTGATTTGAATAGAAAACGAATTTGATTTGATTTGAATAGAAAACGAATTTGATTTGAATTGAATAGGAAAACGAATTCGATTTGAATTAAATAGAAAACGAATTCGAACTGAATTAAATAGAAAACGAATTCGAACTGAATTGAATAGAAAGCCAATTTGAATTGAATCGAATAGAAAACCAATTTGAATTGAATCGAATAGAAAACCAATTTGAATTGAATCGAATAAAAAACTAATTTGAATTGGATTGAATAGAAAATGAACTCAAATTGAATTGAAATTTGAATTGAATTTTAAAACGAACTTATAAGGGAAAATTGAATTTTGATTTGAATTTGAATTGGAAGTTGAATTTGTTTTTGAAACGAATTTAAAACTATTTATAAAATTCGTTTTAAATAGAAATCGACGAAATATATATTATATATATAATATAATGGCTTGAATAGAACGCGCCGCGCCGCGGTAGTTCGTAAATTTCGACCGTTAACTTCGAACGGACGTTACGGGAGATCCGACCGTCGGATTCTCCTAAAACCGGAACCGTTGAGTTCGTATCGAAAAGAGCTTTCTAACGAATATTAGAAATTTGAAATCTAACGGTTGGATTGGGAGATACGTCCAAATCAAATTTGGAAAAGGTCGCTGTAAGTGCAGTTCGATGGCCATTGTTGGAAATCGACTGTACGGGCCTTGATAAAATTATTAAAAATAGTAATAATTTGCGTAAAATCATAAGAAATGATTTGGGAAAAATTAGGATGAAAAACTCCACATTTGAAAAGATAAAAATTGATTTTTATCAAAATGAACTAGTTTTGAACTAAAATTAAAACCCATTTATTTTCAAACAAATAAATTGGAATTGAAATGGATTTTAAATTCGAATTGATTTGTGGGTTTATCGTGAAGGGTGTTTTACATGACACCTGTTCTTTAACCCGATAAATAAATAGAATGTGATTTGGGTTTGTCGTGAACTGTGTTTTAAAGGACATTAGTTCTTTAATCCAGTAAAAGGAGTTTTAATGAATCTATAATTAGATTGAAATGTGAATTGATAATCTAAGTTATCAAATTTAGAAAATGAGCGAAAATGGAGTATCGCCAGTTTTGCTCCAAAGCGATAGTTACATCTTTAATTAGATTTGAAAACGTGGAATGGTAATTAATTTTACCGACAACACTGTGGTGTTAGATATGGAGTATTACCAGTTTTGCTTCATGGGATGAATAGGTTGGGATTGGGAATTAAAATAAATAATTACTTCGGTGTGGTTCGCTAATCTCGACTAGTTTGGAAAACCATATTTTGGTTTGAAATGATATCCAAAGGAAGATTAAAGGATAAATTTTAAAGAATTTATCTTGGATAAAATTAATGGGAACCTTTCCCTAATAATAGGAAATTTAGAAACTAGCTGTAGGTTAGTTAAGAAGAATAGTTTCCTGGGTATTGATCTGATGTTGGTTTCGGCCTTCGGGGTTAATATTTGGGGAATTGTTCTCTTGCTAATTTACGGTTAGTGACTGATGAATTGGAATGAGGCGTATGTTGTGTTTGTGTAACATTTGTTTTTAATATATGCGGGTTGTTCGGAAAGGCCGGGTTTATACCCATTCTGAATAACCGATTCGTCGATATGTCGAAGATGAAGACGGTGGTTGAAGACCGGAAGTCTTTACATCGTTTGGATAATTATGGATGATCCTGATTGGGCTGTACACCCAAGAGGATGGAAATAGTTGGTGGTCGTCCAGACGTACTTGGAGATCGATGGATATGCGAGGAAAGTGCCTCCGGTTTCGTTCAGACCCAGAACGAACTTGTAGATGGATTGTGTGTCTGACATTGGATTTTATTCTGTGTTGATTGATTTCTGTTAAATATATATCTGTTTGGCGGCGGAGAATTTATTCTCTTGCTTAACGCCCTTCTCTGAGACATACGAGCTTTGAGGTTATATATCGATAGATATCAATCGCATGGCATGAATTGCCTGTGTGGCACGCTGAGTTGCATGGATCAAGGCTTCTATTGAAAAGCAAAGTCTTGTGGTTGATGATCAAAGCACGGCCTTTGTGGCGTAGCCTTGTGTATAACGTGAATTCGCGAGCCTCACACCTCGGTATGAGTTAAAAACGGGATAAGGACTGCAGGGAGAGCACGACGTTTCTTTCTAGCTTTGGTGGTGTCAGTGAATTACCAGCCCTGACATTTATATACTTTTCACCTATGTGGTTGTTGGATGAGGCGCCTCGATTTTAGGTCTGTAAGGACCGGGAAACGTGTGTTCAGAAATTGCCAATCCTCAAACGTAGGAGAGGACCGGCCATCCAAGGGTTACCCAGAGTGTGTAGTCCCGAGGCATTTGCTAGAGTGTCTCGAAGCGGAGAGGAGCTTTCCCCTTGCCTCGACTCATGACGGAAATCCAATTTCCAATACGTGATATTGCGGTTTTAATTGTAGAACTAGTATGGCGACATGATATATGGTACCCATGCCGTCTATGATTTATATTTATGATTGAAATTGTTTTGACACTATACACTTATTATAGTATCAAATGATTTGTTTTAAACGTATCAAGCATGTTTGGCTATTATAAGGGAAAACCCTATCCTCCGGCTTGCGTTGCATTGTGTGATGGGACCTGGGTCTTATAATAGCTTCGTTTTTCGAAAAAGCATTGCGTTGTCTTTTCTATGCACTAGTATTCTTGGAAGGAAACCCGTTCCGTGTTATACGGCGTGGTCCCTTGAATTACTCTCTTTTAAAGTAAAGTTTTAAATAATTGTTTTAGTTCTCACACCAGTCACATGACTGACCTGGAGTTTATTGTTTTAACCTAAACTCTGGGTGCCCCTATTTTCGACACGGGCAGCTAGTAGTTTTGGTTTTGCAGATTTATATTCACAGGATCCTGATTTACAGCTGGAACGATGCTCGGAAAGCTCTGTATCCGTGTATTACTTTCAGTTGTGTTTTGTATTATTTATCCGCTACAATACTGTATTTAAATCTCTGATATTCTTTGTTGTATAATATTCATTTATACTCTGTATATTCTTGTATCTGATGGAATTGTTGTAATACCAATGAAATGTTCTTCCGTCTGCGTTCATTTGTGTGTTGTTCTCAAAGTATCCGCTCTTTCCTTTACGGGGAAGTAACGGGCTCTTACACTGGGGGGAACAGAAGAAAGAAGAGGAAACAAAAAGGATCATACATAAAGTCTGGCAAGTCCAGTTACTATTAAAAAATAAATAAGTAAAAGTATCATGACAGACACATAAAGTAGATAAGAGAGATAATATCACAAAAGACAGGTATGACAAGGTAAACATGATAGAGTGTATACACTTCTCTAATAATTACTATGATTCTCTGCACCGATACTAGTATAACCAGAATGATTTGATCCCAACAACTATAATATGGTAGACTTAGGCATACTTCTGGTGAGAGTTTTTAACCCCATACAATCCACAGGCATCCCAATCCTAATAGACTCCTAAACTTTACCAAAGCATAGATGTACCATAACTACTACCCTAATCGATCGGCTCCCTACTCCGTAGATACCTTGTGTTGGCCCCACAGTAGGAGGTATCACTTCCTAATGTGGCAACACTTCGTTGATGTGCACAACCATATCTACTGGTGTCAAAGTCGTCTTATCCCCCTCTGCCTGGACCATGCACGCACATGGCCCCGGTCGGTTTGCGCTGCCCACACCATCCTCCACGTTTGGATCTCTTACAAGCAACCTAATAAGCGTGTCCCAACTCCGACCTAGGGCGGAGTACTCGTCTGATACTGTTCTATGGGTTACTTACTGAAACGGGTCCCCCACACAAGATGATACAAGCTCTCCCCCTTGTCTTGTATCCCTACTAGGATTTCCACAGCTTATGCTTACTAGTGGTGTCTTTAATTACATAACCCCATCATTTCCAAAGGTTATGCTTAACTAACAGTGTCTTTAATTACATAACCCCAATAGGTTAAGTTTGTAGGCCTATATATAAAAATATTACCCACCCTACCCAGTTATACTTAACATTCCCACTGTTTCAACCAAGTTTACTTAACCTCTATTCGAGTTCATGTTCATATAATCCCTATGGATTCAACTAAGTTACGTATTCCAATTCATTATCATGTCCATTTATGGTTACAATGTGCTAGACCTCTCACATTAAGCCTACCACTTGTGGATGCTGGATATGCCGGTCGGTTCTAGGCAGGTTTCTTCCACAAGTCGGGCTTAACCTCGTGTCTTAACACGTCTCGTATTTGTGCACCTAGACCCCTCACATTAGATTCAACACTTGTGGTCGCTGGATATGCCGGGCGGTTCCGGGAAGACTTCCACCACAAGTGTAATCTAACCTCATGTCTCGGCGCAGTTACAATTTCTAATTACTGTAATCCTAGGCATTTCATTATTAGCCAATTTTACCTATGTTGTTATAGGTTTTCATGCCCCTTTTTCCCCAATTATGTTCATAATGAATTATATGCCCTAAATTCATATTCATAAACATTATTCAAGTTATGCCAAATTACCCATTTACAAGTTATGCCCAATTTCAATATTTTTTCCCTCGTTCCCCGTTTAACACGTTCGCATATTTCAGTGGCATGCCTAGGCTCAAAAGTATCCTGGTTATATAAAATAAAAGGGAAGGGATGAAGGGAAGATGATAGAAATGATTATGCTAATAAAATTGACATAAACACATAGTGGCATATTAGTAAGATGGGCATATAAGAACAGATGTGGTGAACATAAGATGATAAAACTGATTCTAACATAATAGGGATGTCATAGTAGGCATGATAAGATCTAAACAATAATTTAGATGTCCAACTAATAACATATACAATTTAACCACAAACATGATATGTACAAGGTGATCTAAATAGTGAATTAGATCTATAATCCAAGGTAGATCTGACCATGATAAAGGTTAAGATCCAAGTCATAGTTATGTCAGAATATCATAGGTTAATAAGTTATAACAGATCTGATATGGTTCAAGCAGTCATAGGAAAAGATCCATATTACAGTCATATCATGTTTACTTTTTAATTATTTAAATTCAAAAGTTACTTAAACTCATAGTGTTTGGATTAGAAAAACAGAAGGAGAATAGCAGATGTTGAATCACAGATCTACACTTGAATAACTCTAAACTTGATTAATTTGATTGGAGAAGAAGAAAAAGGTTTGATTCAGTCCGGGCAGCGACATCATCTAGTCCTCCATTATTTTCAGTGTGAAAAAACTAGAGAAATGAGGCCATGTTTATAGCTAAAAAGACCTCGAAACCCTAATCTGTCTATCTATCGCAGGGGGGTCGACCCCCCTTATGGGGTCGACCCATGGGTCGACACACTTAGGCGGGAAATTCACCGCTCATGAATTTTTGATTTTTAAAATGTTTTTTGATTTTCTTAATTAATTATATATATAATTTCTTGTGCGTATACAAACTTCAAACCTTTGTAACTTCTTCATACGATGTCCGTTTTACGCAAACCAAATGTCTATCTTGACCAGAATTTCGAGATAGACGTAATGGCGCAGTCTATTTCCCTTAGTTCTGAATATTAAATTAATTATTCTTTAATTTTTCCTCTTTAGTATTGTTAAAATTTCGGTGTGTTACATTCTCCCCTACTCAAAGGATTTCATCCCCGAAATCTCCAAGTTAAGAAGAATGTATATCCTACCATCCATCACTCATATACTCATCCACCAATCACAGGCATCCATTGTCCTTAAAATATTTCTAATGCTTATATGAACTTATGCAAACGTGTGTGTATATGTCCCAATACTAATGCGAAGATCAGGCGGTCAATGTATGTTAGTGCCATGAATCCAACTTGTATGCAATAATCCTATTATCACATGTAAGTTCTATATGGGTGTGCAATCATTTGTCCAAATGCAAAATCCATATGATGATACATCCATTTCCATCCATCAAAAAAAGAAAAATGCCACATATCTATATACAGTATGAGAGTTAGTGAGCCGACCTAGTACCTAATGTGTGTGTATATGCATCCACGGGCAACCATTAGAAAATACTTGCATCCATCAAACATAACATGTCTCAAACACATGTTTACATCCATGGGATTCCTAACTAAAGGTTGAAGATTCGATCGATAGGACATACTTAAATGATAGAAACAAGATAAATAAAAACTTTGGAAAAGGAATTAACAACACACCCTCGAAAAGAAAAGGGTATGAAGCAAGAATCTTGTCTTCGGTCTCCCAAGTCGCATCTTCTGGGTTATCTCCCACTGAACTTTCATTAACTTGACTTCTCTATTGCGTAGCTTCTTAACTTCTGATCCAAGAATACGGGTAGGAACTCGTCTGACTGTAGCCTCCCGTTCCACCTCTACTTCCTCCAATATACTCGGCTCAACTACTTCCATGGTATCATGCAAGCACTTCCTTAAATGAGAAACATGGAAAACGTCATGAACGCCGGATAATCTCTCGGGTAGCTTTACTCTGTAGGCCATTTGGCCAATCCATTATGTTATGGAAAATAGCCCTACTAATCTTGGTGCCAATTTCCCTACAGATCCGAAGCAAACCACATTCCTCAAAGGTGACACCTTAATGAAAACCATATCTCCTACTTCAAATTCAATGTCAGTCCTTCTCTTATCAGCGTAGGATTTCTGCCAATCTTGAGCGGTCTTCGTCTAATAAGATCAATCTTCTCGGACGTTTCCCTAACCATATCTGATCCAAGTAATAGCCTTTCTGTAGATTCCCACCAACAAGTAGGTGATCTACAGGGTCGTCGTATAATGCTTCGAACGGTGCCGTACCAATGCTAGCTTGATAACTGTTGTAGGTGAGCTCTACTAAAGGAAGATGCTCTTCCCAAGTCCCTCTGAAATCTAAGATACACAGCCTTAAACGATCTTCAAGAACTCTGTTCACTATCTCCGTTTGTCCATCAGTCTGAGTATGATAGGTGGTGCTCAAACATAATTGTGTACCCAATGCTTCTTGTAAGATCCTCCAAAACTCACTGGTAAAAATGGGGTCACGATCACTTACGATACTGGAAGGTACTCCATCAAAACGGACTATCTCATGAACATAAACTGCTACCAACCAAGTTGCTGACCTCTTACTCTTAACTGGAATAAAATGAGTGCTCTTAGTAAGTCTGTCTACTACTACCCAAATACTGGTGTTGCCTTTCTTTGATATAGGAAAACCATCTATGAAATCCATAGGGACGCTCTCCCACTTCCATTGTGGAACCTCCAAAGGATGAAGTAAACCATCAGGCTTCTTTTGCTCAACTTTAGCTTGCTGGCAAATATTCATCCCAGCCCAAAAGAAAACCCTCTTCATATCCCTATGCATCTTATCGCCGCCTGGATGAATAGTCATCTTAGAATGATGGGAATCTTCTAGGACTGTCTTTAACAAATTTCCATTTTAGGGAACACAAAGCCTTTCATCTCGTCGCAACCACCCTTTATTGTCAATGAAATATCTATTGAGGTGACTAGAAGTCTCCTCTTTATTGAGCCTATCTAAGATGTCTGAAATCTGTGGATCATTTCGCTGTGAAGCTTCTATTTGATCCAAAAGAGCAGGCCTCACTTCTAGTGATGCGAATAAGCTAGGTAACAACTTGGTGGAGGGTCTAAAGTCAAAAGTTGATATGAACTCCAAGCTTTTCCTCTCCACATACAGAGGACTTAAGGCCATCCTTTGCCTACTCAGTGCGTCTGCCTCCATATTACCCTTGCCAGGGGTATAAGCAACCTCAAAATCATAAGAATCTAGGAACTCCATCCACCTTTGTTGCCTTAAATTAAGATCCTTCTGCGAGAACAAGTACTTGAGGGATTTATGATCAGTGTACAACTCGAACTTCTCTCCAAGAAAATAATGACGCCACATTTTAAACGCGAATACTATGGAAGCTAGCTCTAAATCATGGGTAGGGTAGTTCTTCTCATGAACTCTTAGCTGTCTATCCCTATAACACACTACCTTTCCCTCTTGCATCAGAACCGCACCAAGCCCTGTACCACATGCATCAGTGTATACTGTAAACACTTTGTTCCCATCGGGCAAGGTTAAGACTGGGGTTGTTGTCAAAGCCCTCTTCAATCATTGGAAAGCAACATCATAATCTATATCCCGTGAAAACGCCAAATTCTTCTTCGTTAGCCTAGCGAGTGGGACTGATATTTTTGCGAAGTCCTTAATGAACTTCCTATAATAACCTGCCAATCCAAGAAAGCTTCTCACCTTCGTTGCATTTTTCAGAATTTGCCAATCTTGAACTGCAATAACCCTTGCGGGATTTACTGCTATCCCACCTTTGGAAACCGCATGCCCTAGGAATCTCATTTTTTTCTCCAAAAATGGCATTTGGAGAACTTTGCCTTAAGCTGATGCGCACAGAGAGTTTTCAAAACTTCTCTCAAATGTTGGGCATGCTCTTCTTCACTCTTTGAGAAGATCAAGATATCATCAACAAAGACCACGACAAATTTATTTAGAAACTTCCGAAACACCCTACTCATCAGATTAACAAAATAGGTGGGTGCATTCGTCAACCCAAAAGGCATCACTAGCCAGTCAAAGAAACCATTCAGAGCCCTAAAAGCGGTCTTATCTATACTACCCTCAGCCACCCTCAACTGATGAAACCCCTGGCTAAGTCTAATTGAGAGAATACTGATGCACCAACAAGCTGGTCAAAAAGATCATCTATCCTTGGGAGTGGATGCTTGTTCTTCTTTGTGAGTTTGTTCAACTCTCTATAGTCTACACATAAGCAAAGCGAACCATACGCCTTAGTCGCGAATACTACTGGAGCACCCCATTCAGATATGCTTTGCCTAATAAACCCTTTCTCAAGTAGCTTCCCTACTTGCTTGCTAAGGTCCCTCCTTTCCCTTGGAGCCATATGGCGCACACATAATGCAACTGGCTTTGTATTGTCTACCAAATATATATGAAAATCGATTTCATGCCTTGGAGGTAATCCCCGTACCTCATCAAAAATATCTGGATAATCTCGGACTACTGGAACATATCGCAGATCATCGATAGATGCATCAAAAGACCCTAGGAAACTAAGCATAACAAACCCTTGTGGGTCACAAGAAATCTCGAGGGTCCTCCTATGAAAAGTCTGAAGCCTAACGACCCTCCTCTCACAATCCAGAATGGCACCATACATGGCTAGCCAATCCATCCCTATAATTAAACCGTAGCCCACAAAACCGAGCACATACGCGTCGCACTCAAATTCGACGCCTAAGAGATGAGCCGAACCACCAATGGTGTTTGAGACAACTACGGGATCCACTAGCATACTAGTATTTAGGTGCAGAGACTCAACCACAGAACTAGATATAAATGAATGCAAAGCGCCAGAATCAAAAAGAGTTCTAATAGGATGACTGGAAAGAGAAATCAAACCTTCCACGAAAATTTTCCTACCTCTATCTGGAGTACTGGCCATGAGAGCATGCACCTACCCTCCAGAAGCTCCTTCCCTTTGACCTTGTCCCTGTTTCTTCGACCACTCTTTAGCAAAGTGCCCGACCTCTCCACAATTGAAGCAAGAATTCTTCCTTCTTTTGCAGTTCACCAAGTGACCCTCTCGTCCACAATTGTGACACTTCCTCTTATCCTTACCCTGGTGATTCTTTCCCCCCTTCTTCTTCTGTTGTTGTTGCTGTCCTTTCTTGGGCTATACTTTCTTGTTTTGCGTTGCTTCATCAGCCTTACTTCCTTCTTTTCTCCTTTGTCTTCCTCATGCATCAAGGCCATATCAACAAGCCTTTCAAAAGTAGCTCCCATTGAAATATGGGACATAGCCAACCCATGAAGGGGTTCATTCAGGCCTTTAGCAAACCGAAAAGCTTTCTTATGCGGAGTATCCACCAGTTCCAATCCAAACCTTGCTAGTTGGTTGAATTTATTCACATATTCTTTAATAGACATGTTTCCTTGTTTGAGCGCCAAGAACCTCTCCATTTGCATGCTTTTCTCAGCTTGAGAAAGAAACTTCATTTCAAACCTCTATCTAAAATCATCCCATGTCTCCACCGGAAGCCCCGCTTAGGTTACTTCCTAGCAGAACGAAGCTTCATCTTTCAGTAGCCAGGCGGTTAGCTGAATCTTCCTACGATCATCCACATCGAAAGTTCCAAACAAACCTCTGTATCCTTGAGCCAATTCCTTGCCTCTACGAATGTCTCGGTTCCATGGAATGGCTTTCCTCCCATAGCCCGGAAATCTTTGCAGACTTTAGAGAAGTTGTTTGCACGCGGAGGAGGAGGAGGAGGGACGACGGGTGCAGCTGGGGGAGGAATGTCAGCTTGACCACCGGCAGGCGCCGTGGCCTCGAGATACTTACGGAACCATCCTGGTAACGTAACGCCCTCTGGAATATTAGGTTCTGCAGAAATGCTGAAAAGAAAAGGAAAGAGATTCAAACAAAGGATCGAACGATAGTACATATGGCTTTGGGGAATATGTTTTTCAAAACAGACTTTTCTTTTGGTAAATGCTTTCTTTTAAAACCTTTTTGAAAATAATTTTCAGAAACTTTTATCTATTCTGGTAACCTCCAACTCTGATACCAAGTGTGACACTCCACGTCCATTAATGTCACTCATTAAGAGGATGCATTAAATTTCGTGAAGCATTATAGGTAAACAGAAACAGAAACATTACAAGACAGATATAAAATAGCAACGAAATTAAAAACTTCTATGAATCATAAAGCATCGTTGTTCAAGACATCATATGTCTGAATTACATAAAAACTAGTACATCATAAAAACTACTATCTTGTACTTAAAACATTAGAGTACAATAAAAAAGAAGCATAATTCCCAAATAAAAACAGAGCCATAGTAGCAAAGATAGGAGCTTGAGCAATACATCTAAGCAGCTCCAGCAAATGATAGCAGAATCCTAGTCAAGCTTGAGTATTCCCTCCTTGAGAACCTGGAGAGGGGGGGGGGACGGAAGAAAGAAGAGGAAACAAAAAGGGTCAGACATAAAGTCTGGCGAGTCCAGTTACTTTTAGCAAATAAATAGGTAAAAGTATCGTGACATGCATATAAAGTAGATAAGAGAGATAATATCACAAAAGGAAGGTGTGACGAGGTAAACATGATAGAGTGTATACGCTTCTCTAATGATTCTTCTGATTCTCTGCACCGATACTAATATAACCAGAATGAGATAATCCCAACAAATATAAGATGGTAGACTTAGGCATACTTCTAGTGAGAGGTTTTAACCCCATACAATCCACAGGCAGCCCAATCCTAACAGGCTCCTAAACTTTACCAAAGCATAGATGTACCCTAACTACTACCATAATCGATCGTCTCCCTACTCTGTAGATACCTTGTGCCGGCCCCACAGTAGGAGGTATCACTTCCTGAAGTGGCAACCTTTGTTGGTGTGCACAACCATATCTACTGGTGTCAAAGTCGTCTTATCCCCCTCTGCCCGGACCATGCACCCACATGGCCCCGGTCAGTTTGCGCCGCCTATACCGTCCTCCACGTTTGGATCTCTTACAAGCAGCCCAATAAGCGTGTCCCAACTCCGATCTAGGGTGGAGTACTCTTCTGATACTATTCTATAGGTTACTGACTGGAACGGGTCCCCCGTACAAGATGATACAAGCTCTCCCCCTTATCTTGTATCCCCACTAGGATTTCCACAGGTCATGCTTACCTAACGGTGTCTTTAATTACATAACCCCTTCATTTCCACAAGTTATGCTTACCTAACGGTGTCTTTAATTACATAACCCCAATAGGTAAAGTTTGTGGGCCTATATATATATATATATATATATATATATATATATATATATATTACCCACCCTACCCAGATATACTTAATCTTCCCATTGTTTCAACCAAGTTTACTTAACCCCTATTCGAGTTCATGTTCATACAATCCCTATGGTTTCAACTAGGTTAAGTATTCCAATTCATTACCATGTCCATTTATGGTTACAATGTGCTAGACCCCTCACATTAAGCCTACCACTTATGGATGCTGGATATGCCGGTTGGTTCCGGGCAGGCTTCTTCCACAAGTCGGGCTTAACCTCGTGTCTTAGCACGTCTCATATTTGTGCACCTAGACCTATTCACCACTTGTGGTCTGTAACGACCCGTATTCTACACATCATAGGATTGTAGGATATTTATTTCTTTCCCGTGTGAAGTTGTATGGTCATGTAACTTTGGGAAACATTTATTTGAGTCATTTCCCCTGTTCATGATTTTTGTCGATTTTTAAATGACCATTTTGCCCCTAGTCAGTACTGTTTTGGCCATAACTTTTGATAGGGAAGGAATTTTGACCTGAAACCACTTCCATTTGATTCGTTTGGTAGTTTCTCTTTCCGTAGAGTGGTCATAATAGCCAAACGGACTTACCGTTTGGGAGATATGGCTGAAACAAGGTTTGGAGGGTGAAAAACTGCTTAACCGGGCCGAATCGGGTGATTAGTGAGTAGGCCCATAACCCATTTCGGGATTAGGGTTATGGGAGGGCTGAAATGAGATGGAGAATCATTCCATTTCAGTTTTCTAGCCTCCACTTATCACCAAGGATCCCTAAAAATGGCTTCCAACCTCTAGATCACCTCCAAATCATCTCTTGGTCAAGGATTTGGCTTAACAACTCCTAATCAAAGAAGATCTTCACCTAATCAACCTTGGAGCTGCTGTTAGCATTGGAATTCGCATCAAATCAGAGAATTATTTCAGATCTTAGTTGTTTTGTGGCTATGGTGAGTGATTAGCTTGCTTTTTGCACTAATTATGGCTAAATTGGGGTGATTAGTGCTAATCAGCGTTTTTAAAGGAAAATAAATTCTGGAAAAATGTTTATAAAATCATAAACGATGTTTTAGACCTCTGATATGAGTTTGGGTTAATTTGGTTAAGTTTTGCTAATCATACCATTAGTTATGCTCACATATGCTTAAGGGAAAACATGGGGTTTTGGCTATGTTTGATCCATTTTATCATATCATGTTGTTGTTTTGGTGTTTGAGGTAACTTGTATGTATTGCTACGACACTATGACATGTTTTGTGATTGATTGCAATAGTTAGAATGGTCAAAAAAGTCGTCGAGTGGCGTAAACAGTCGCTGGAAAAGTCAGTGCAGGAAATCGGATCGGATCGCCCCCTACCCGATCCGAACCGCCCATTTCCCTTCACCACGAACCGAACCGATCGTTATAGCGAAGCAAGCTGCGCCACGAGCTGAAGGATCCGAACCGATCCGAGAAGTCGCGATTCAAGGCTTGGTGATTGAAGACTCCGACCCGACCCGCCTGGAGTGATAACGACACGATCCGATCTGATCACCTTGAGGACAACGAACCGGAGACTTGGAGGAGGGCGAGGGGCTTGGAGCTATGACCAGGAGGCGTGACCCGAGCCGTTGCGTGGTGGAGAACCCGATCCGATCCAGATGGGACTGGAGGCCACGAACCGATGGTGCACTCCGATCCAACCCGAGGTAGCAGTCACGAACCGAGACGATGAAGACCACGATCCCAATGATGATGAAAGGGATCCGAACCGATCTAATGGAGATCCATAACCCGAAATGCAAAGGTAGTTCAAGTGGAAGTTCGAGCTCAGGATCCAGACGGGAACCAATGAGTTCACTTCGTGATTGGGCTTTGCTGCGGGCCGTCACATTTGGTATCAGAGCTCTAGGTTGCGTAGTTAACCTAGGGAAAGACACTAGGGAGAGTTAGTACGTATATGAGAGCGCGTATTTGTGATTACTTTGGTTTTCAAAAGTTATGTATATATATACTATTAGTAGTATAAGAATGAAGTTGCATTGCACTAGTACCACTATGGGGTCGTTAATCGTTCTCCTTTTTACAGATTGACGATGAGCCGATATGTGAGAGGTACTGGTAGAGGGGTCAATAATGGAAATGCCGCTGACATGAGGGCGATGTTTACCGACCTCATGAGAGACATGCTTAGAGAAGTGCAAGGGGCAGTTCCTAATCCCGGAGTTGGTGGTGGCCCAGTAGTGCAAGCGCCTAGGGTCGATTTCGCCAAGTTGAGTAAGGATTACACTAATCTTGGTGGAAAGCCGTTTCACGGAACAGAGTCGGCCACGGATGTTCAGGATTGGTTGGATAGCTGTGATCGGATCTTCGATGACATGGGTATCGAGGATGCGATGAAGAGAAGGCTAGCGTCTCGTCAGCTGCAAGGACGAGCGATGAATTGGTGGAATGCTATTAGGGCAGCCACACCAGAAGATCAAGTTACTTGGGATCAGTTTAAAGCTCGCTTTAGCGACAAGTATATCCCTGCTGCCCAGAAGTCGGAATTGTTTAGGAAATTCTTGGAGCTTAAGCAGAATGGAAGGGCAGTATCGGATTATGTTGCTGAGTTCGACACTTTGTCGAAGTATGGGTTGTCTCTAATCGATACTCCCGAAAAGAAAAATGAGAAGTTCATCACTGGCTTGGATGAATACTTAGGGGAGAGGCTGATTAATCACATCGATGAGACGTTTGAGTCGATTGTGGGAAAAGCTTTGAGGTCAGAAAGTCTTTACCCTAAGCCGAAGACTGGGGTTGTTGCTGCATCTGCTGAAGAGCCAAAACCGCAAGCAAGCGGTGGAGGCAAGAATAACTCTCAGAATAAGAGGAAGCAGAACCAAGCTAAGGATGGCCAGAAGAAAAGCAGGAAAGAAGTCGAGTGCTTCAAATGTGGAAAGAAGGGCCATTATGCAAGGGAATGTAGGGCCAAGACAGTGGGAAAGAAGTGCTTTAACTGTGGCCAGGAGGGACATTTTAAGGATAAGTGCCCGCAACCTCTGAAGGAGAATCAGATTGTGAAAGCATATGCCATCAATGCTGTTCCTTCTTCGTCGAATGCCCCAACTGCGGCGGAGAAAGGAAAGGGAGTCGTCATTCAAGGTATGCTTTCCATTTATGATCTTCCTGTTAGAGTTTTGTTCGATACCGGGGCTTCCCATTCCTTCATATCTAGTGACCTGGTAGATAGGTTGGGATTGGAACCCGAGTTAGTCGATAGACCATTAGCTGTGACGAACCCGATTGGTGGTTCAACAAACCTCAGTATGATCTGTCGTAATGTGGTCTTATCGAGTCATGGATGTATGTTTGTTTGTGATTGCTTTGTTTTGGGCTTTACTGGGTATGGCATTATTTTGGGAGTCGATTGGCTCCAAAGATACGGGGTGGTGGTAGACTGTGAGGGCTTTTTGGTGACAGTTAGGGCGGATGATGGGCGGAGGGTAGTGTTTGGTAATCTACTCTGTGATGGGGTAATGGCTAGTTTTGTAAATTCCCTCGACATTCCGCATGATGAGTTATCAGGTTTGCCCGTGGTTGGCCAGTACCCGGACATCTTCGAGGAAGTGACCGGACTTCCACCACACCGAGAGATTGAGTTTCGTATTGATTTAGTGAAAGATGCCAGACCTATAGTGATGCCACTTCGTCGTATGGCACCACGAGAACAGCGAGAGCTCGAGGTGCAAGTTAGCGATCTTTTGAAGAAGGGATTTATTAGAAGAAGTGTTTCCGAGTGGGGAGCACCAGTTGTGTTTGCTACTAAGGCAGATGGTTCCCTTCGATTGTGTGTGGACTATCGCGAGTTAAATAAGGTGACGAGGAAGAATAAGTATCCTTTACCACGGATAGATGATTTGTTTGATCAACTGGAAGGAGCGAGAGTGTTCTCCCAGTTGGACCTCGCGACAGGATTTCATCAGCTCCGTGTAGCAGCTGATAGTATAGCTAAAACGGCATTTAGGACGCCGTCTGGGTTTTATGAGTGGTTGGTCATGCCATTCGGGTTGACCAATGCACCAGCATACTTCGTGGATCTTATGAATAGAGTATTCAGAGACCAATTGAATAAGTTTGTTCTTGTGTTCGTAGACGATATCCTTGTTTACTCGAGGACAGAAGAGGAACACAAGGAACATTTGAGAATTGTGTTGGAGGTGTTGAGAAGACACCAATTGAAAGCGAAGTTTTCTAAGTGTCACTTCTGGAGGAGAGAAGTGAGATTCTTGGGCCATGTTGTTTCAGAGAATGGTATTGCCGTGGACCCTGCGAAGGTAGCTACGGTACAAGATTGGTCTACGCCCAAGAATGCAAAAGATGTAAGAAGTTTCTTGGGGTTAGCTGGATATTATCGTAAGTTTATCAAAGACTTCTCCAAGACAGCGGCACCGTTGACTCAGTTGACTAAGAAGAATCAAGCCTTCGTTTGGGACGGAGGGTGTGAAAAAGCATTCAAGAGTCTAAAGGAAAAGTTGACGCGTGCGCCAGTGTTGGTCATTCCTAAGGGAAATGAAGAGATGACGGTATACACGGATGCTTGTGGTACCGGACTGGGTGCGGTATTGATGCAAGGAGGTAGGGTTGTAGCTTATGCTAGTCGACAGCTAAAGCCACATGAGAAGAAGTATCCTACCCATGATTTGGAATTGGCAGCGATTGTATTTGCGCTGAAGATGTGGAGACATTACCTCTTGGGAGAAAGATTTGAGCTGTTTACCGATCATAAATCGTTAAAGTATCTCTTCTCTCAGAAAGATCTGAATCTCCGTCAGCAGAGATGGTTAGAGTTTTTGGCTTCGTATGATTTTGATATCGCGTATACACCTGGGAAGGGTAATGCGGTAGCCGATGCCTTGAGTAGGAGACATGCCAGCTTAGGGGCAATGTTTCTTGAATGGAAGCAGCTGGAGTATATCGCGGGGTTTGATTTCAGACCAAGGTGCGAATTGGATCCAGTTATGCTAGCTAGCTTGACGATCAGACCCACTTTGATTGAGAGGATTGGTTCCAGTCAAAGGAACGACCCTAATTTATTGGAAGTCATCTCCAAGTTGGAAATGAATGTCGATGGGGAGATGGACAAGTATGGGCTTGATCGAGATGGATGGCTTCGGAAGAATGGAAGACTAGTTGTGCCCAATGTCGATGGTTTGAGAGATGAAGTGCTTAGAGAATGTCATCACTCAAAACTGACTATACATCCCGGTGGTAATAAGATGTATAGAGACATGAGACAGACTTACTACTGGGAAGGGATGAAAAGAGACGTTGGGAAGTTTATATCCAAATGCATGAATTGTCAGCTAGTTAAAGCCGAGCAGAAGAAGCCTAGTGGGTTGTTGCAACCATTAGAAATTCCCGAATGGAAATGGGAACAAGTTTCGATGGATTTTATCGATGGTTTACCGAGGACTAGATCGGGACATGATAGCATTTGGGTAATTGTGGATCGACTGACCAAGAGTGCAAGATTTATACCAGTCAAATCGACCAGAACGGCAGCCAAGTTGGCAGAATTGTATATGAAGTGGGTAGTGAGATTTCATGGAGTACCCAAAAGCATTGTGAGTGACCGAGACCCGTTGTTCACTAGTGGGTTTTGGAAGAGCTTACAAGAGGCTCTAGGGTCAGGATTACATCTCAGTACCGCATATCATCCTCAGACCGACGGTCAGACGGAGAGGGTGAATCGTATATTGGAAGATCTCTTGAGAGCTTGTATATTGGATTTTGGTGGATCATGGGATGACCATTTACATCTAGTGGAGTTTGCATATAATAATAGCTACCAATCCAGTATTGGTATGGCTCCATATGAAGCTTTGTACGGAAGACCGTGCAACTCACCATCATGTTGGATAGAGACTGGCGAGAAGTTTGTGCTTGGACCAGATGTGGTGAGAGAAACTTCCGATAAGATCAAGATCATTCAGCAACGAATGAAGGCAGCCCAAGATAGGCAGAAGAGTTATGCTGATAAGAGAAGAAGAGACTTGAAATTCTCCGTTGGTGACTTGGTGTTTGTCAAGATCTCTCCATTGAAAAGCGTGATACGATTTGGCAGGAGAGGCAAGTTGGCACCAAGATTTGTGGGTCCTTTCCAAGTTCTCGAGGAAGTTGGGAATTTGGCGTATAGAGTTGGCTTACCAGAGAAAATGGCAGGAGTTCACAATGTGTTTCATGTTTCCCAACTAAGGAAGTTCGTTCACGACTCAAACGTGACTATTTCACCTGATCAGTTAGAGGACTTCGAAGTAGAACCTGAGGCGGTTGAGAACCGCAAGCCGATCCGTATTATGGGGCATGATACGAAGCAACTTCGAAGAAAGTCGGTGAAGCTAGTCAAAGTTCAGTGGGGCGAGGACGAAAATGATTGTGCTTGGGAGACAGAGGAGAGCATTAGAAAGGCTTATCCAGAACTCTTTGCCTGGTAAGATTTACTTTGCGATTTAGTTATTCCGCATGCTAGGATAGACTTGTTTTGCTTGTTTTGCATGTTTGATGGTTGTTTTATGATTGATTGGCATGCGGGACCCTTGTGTGTGTTTTTGATTAGGGAATTTCGGGGGCGAAATTTCTTAAGGGGGGAAGAGTGTAACGACCCGTATTCTACACATCATAGGATTGTAGGATATTTATTTCTTTCCCGTGTGAAGTTGTATGGTCATGTAACTTTGGGAAACATTTATTTGAGTCATTTCCCCTGTTCATGATTTTTGTCGATTTTTAAATGACCATTTTGCCCCTAGTCAGTACTGTTTTGGCCATAACTTTTGATAGGGAAGGAATTTTGACCTGAAACCACTTCCAGTTGATTCGTTTGGTAGTTTCTCTTTCCGTAGAGTGGTCATAATAGCCAAACGGACTTACCGTTTGGGAGATATGGCTGAAACAAGGTTTGGAGGGTGAAAAACTGCTTAACCGGGCCGAATCGGGTGATTAGTGAGTAGGCCCATAACCCATTTCGGGATTAGGGTTATGGGAGGGCTGAAATGAGATGGAGAATCATTCCATTTCAGTTTTCTAGCCTCCACTTATCACCAAGGATCCCTAAAAATGGCTTCCAACCTCTAGATCACCTCCAAATCATCTCTTGGTCAAGGATTTGGCTTAACAACTCCTAATCAAAGAAGATCTTCACCTAATCAACCTTGGAGCTGCTGTTAGCATTGGAATTCGCATCAAATCAGAGAATTATTTCAGATCTTAGTTGTTTTGTGGCTAAGGTGAGTGATTAGCTTGCTTTTTGCACTAATTATGGCTAAATTGGGGTGATTAGTGCTAATCAGCGTTTTTAAAGGAAAATAAATTCTGGAAAAATGTTTATAAAATCATAAACGATGTTTTAGACCTCTGATATGAGTTTGGGTTAATTTGGTTAAGTTTTGCTAATCATACCATTAGTTATGCTCACATATGCTTAAGGGAAAACATGGGGTTTTGGCTATGTTTGATCCATTTTATCATATCATGTTGTTGTTTTGGTGTTTGAGGTCACTTGTATGTATTGCTACGACACTATGACATGTTTTGTGATTGATTGCAATAGTTAGAATGGTCAAAAACGTCGTCGAGTGGCGTAAACAGTCGCTGGAAAAGTCAGTGCAGGAAATCGGATCGGATCGCCCCCTACCCGATCCGAACCGCCCATTTCCCTTCACCACGAACCGAACCGATCGTTATAGCGAAGCAAGCTGCGCCACGAGCTGAAGGATCCGAACCGATCCGAGAAGTCGCGATTCAAGGCTTGGTGATTGAAGACTCCGACCCGACCCGCCTGGAGTGATAACGACACGATCCGATCTGATCACCTTGAGGACAACGAACCGGAGACTTGGAGGAGGGCGAGGGGCTTGGAGCTATGACCAGGAGGCGTGACCCGAGCCGTTGCGTGGTGGAGAACCCGATCCGATCCAGATGGGACTGGAGGCCACGAACTGATGGTGCACTCCGATCCGACCCGAGGTAGCAGTCACGAACCGAGACGATGAAGACCACGATCCCAATGATGATGAAAGGGATCCGAACCGATCCAATGGAGATCCATAACCCGAAATGCAAAGGTAGTTCAAGTGGAAGTTCGAGCTCAGGATCCAGACGGGAACCAATGAGTTCACTTCGTGATTGGGCTTTGCTGCGGGCCGTCACATGGTCACTGGATATGCCAGGCGGTTCTGGGCAGACTTCCATCACAGGTGTAATCTAACCTCGTGTCTAGGCGCAGTCAAGGTTTTAAATCTCGGATATCGGTCGCGTTTCGTCTCGAGGATTTTATAGATTCGATCTCGTATCGGGGGAGATCTCGGACGAGCTAAGTCTAACTCGAGATTTCGTCTTGGATTTTCAGCTCGGGTCTGAAAGTTCATATCGGAACAATCTCGGGGTACATGATATTTTAACAAAATAATTTTTCTGAATGCTATCAAAAACATAGTAACTTAAACTTAAAATGCAAAATAACTTTATTATTCTTTATTTTGTGAAAGATCATTCACACTCTAAATCGTAATATGCTTAAAACAGAAATATTGTTAGACAGGAAACATTAAAAGGATCCAAAACATTAAAAAAATCAGCATAAACAGACCATAAAATACATAATTCCATAAGTAATATGTATGTAAAAAGATGAATATGAAAATCATAAGCATTGTAAAACATATACGAACATAAAATATAGTTATTTGACATGCAAAATGTAAAACAACAAAAGATTGATATGGCACGATTTGAGTTTTTTAGTTGTAGTTCTAGTTCAGGCACAAATTTAAATTTTAACCAAAAAAACTAAGATCTCGGACGATATTCTAGTATTTCGTCTCGGTCGATATATCGTTCGATATTGCAATATCTCGGGCTATATATTCGAAAGGATATTTAGAGTGATATTTGCTGTTTCGTTTCGGAAGGAGCCCAAAATGAGATCTCGGAGGAGATCTCGGACGATGTTTGCGAGATTTGAAACAGTGGGGGCAGTTACAATTTCTAATTACTTTAATCTTAGGCATTTCATTATTAGCCAATTTTACCTATGTCGTTATAGGTTTTCATGCCCCTTTTTCTCCGATTATGTTCATAATGAATTATATGCCCTAAATTCATATTCATAAACATTATTCAATTTATGCCAAATTCCCCATTTACTAGTTATGCGCAATTTCAATGTTTTTCCCCTCATTCCCTATTTAACACGTTCGCATATTTCAGCGGCATGCCTAGGCTAGCTCGATAGTAGCCTGGCTATATAAAATAAAAGGGAAGGGAAGATGATAGAAATGATTATACTAACAAAATTGACATAAACATATAGTGGCATATTGATAAGATGGGAATATAAGAACAGATCTGGTGAACATGACATGATAGAACTGATTCTAACATAATAGTGATGTCATAATAGGCATGATAAGATCTAAACAATAATTTAAATGTCCAACTAATAACAGATCCAATCTAACCCCAAACATGGTAGGTACAAGGTGATATAAATAGTGAATTAGATCTATAATCCAAGGCAGATCTAACATGATAAAGGTTAAGATCCAAGTCATAGTTATGTCAGAATATCATAGGTTCATAAGTTATAATAGATCTGATATGATTCAAGCAGTCACAGGCAAAGATCCAAATTACTGTCATGTCATGTTTACTTTTTAATTATTTAAATCTATAAGTAACTTAAACTCACAATGTTTGGATCTAGAAAAACAGAAGGAGAATAGCAGATGCTGAATCACTGATCTACACTTGAATAACTCTAAATTTGATTAACTTGATTGCAGAAGAAGAAAAGGTCTGATTCAGTCCGGGCAGCGACAACATCAAGTCCTCCATTATTTTCAGTGTGAAGAAAGTAGAGAAATGAGGCCATATTTATATCGAAAAAGTCCTCGAAATCCTAATCTGTCTATCTACCGCAGGCGGGTCGACCCCCTTGAGGGGTCGACACCCCTAGGTAGGAAATTTGCCGCTCACGCATTAAGATTTTTTGTAACGACACAGTTTTTGGACTAGTTTTATAATCTGTAATGTACAGATTATACTAATAATTAAATTTAATTAAATAAATTAAGATTAATATATTTGGGAGAAATATCATGTGAATTCCAAATAAATATATTTTGATAATTTAAAATTCCTTAACCAATGTTATATATGTGTATAAAACAAATAATTTATGTTTTATCATTCTGTGATATTTTAATTGCTTTTAAAATCCTGTAAATATAGATTTCTTAAGCAGGGCATAAAAAGGAAAATGTGATTACTTCATTTGTAATTTAATCTGGATTATTCACTTAAAATAAAAATAATAATTTACATAAGTAAAAAAATTGATTATTTCATAGGAAAGGGAGATATAAATCAAATTACAAGATATAACATTTATAAGATCAAACTCATATAAGAATAATTGTTATAATATCATATGCTTATATTAACTTATCACATTCATATTATCAAGTGTATATGATTTAAAACAACTTTTGTTGAATTTAAAAACTTGATGTAAAAATCATGTACATAGAGTTACAAAAAGTAACTAGTAAGGATATTTGAGGCAAAATATATCATTCAACTTCAAATGAGAAGAACATGACTTTAAATACAAAAACAAAAGAGGCAAGCGAATTCCAAACATTTGTTCTAATTATAGTATATATGTATGTATACAAGTTTACATAAGCCTTAAGCATAGGGTTTAAACTTATTTATACATTCACACATAAATATAAAGTGTTGTGTGTGTACCTTAAATATATATATATAGGTGAATATATATTGACAATTTTATTTAAATCTAAAACATATTTGTTGGTCTACACATCAAATAGGTAGGCAAATCAAGGGATAGGAGCATTTAATTTGAAGTATACAACTTATCATTAAAATAAAATAAACGTGCAAGTGTATAAATTTTTACAAAGGAAAACTGAGTCATTCATTGGATATACTATAAATGAAGGCAACAATAGCCATGTGCAAGGACCTGTAGGATTTCTGTCTAATTTGGATTTGAAAGAGTAGAGGCCGACCAAACTGACAGGAATTGTAAGAAATCTAGAACCTTTAAATGTGATTGGCATTGCCTTAGATGCTAAGTTATTTTATAGAGTACATACATGTAGAAATTCCGAAGCTAACATGAAACTGGTACTTGCTTAGGAGCAAAGTAGGAAACAGTAATGAATTGTTAAATCCACATCACACCACACCTAAAATAGGTTGCTGCAAACCTATACACCTTTTACCTAAACACCTCCCCAACTTTTGCCTACATTTTCTACCTATAAATACACTTAGAACTCACACAAACTCACACCAACTCACACTTGTTAAACTGAAATTAAAATGGCCGAAAACATTGGGCAAAACAGAGTACTAAAGGATGAGCAAGTAGTAAAAAACAGAGAGCCAAACCTAGAAATGAAAAGGGCCGAGGATCCTGAGAACAAATATGAAAAAAAGAAGAAAAGAAGGGCAAGTAATAAGGACATAGAACATATACGGTGAGTAAACTCCTTATAATTTCCTTCCTATCTTGATTCATGAATTCTTCAGTATGATTCTAAATAAATTATCTGTATGCTTCCATCTCATGTGATTTAGTATCACGAAACATTGACTGACATTGATTATGCTTTAATCTCTTTGCTGTCTTATATCAACTTAAGTAGATCAAACTGTAGGTGTGCTGATATATATGATGTCATTTGGTTCAAACATATAAGTTATGTAAGGTAGTTAAACCATGATTTGATGGTTGAATAAATTTAAGGAACCCAAATGTTCAAGCAACAGTAATACCTATTTGTGAGAAATCATCTCACAATATTTACTGTTTTGTAGCAGATTTAAATTGTATGTGTGTTGATCCATCATATGTGATTTAATTAAAGTGTAATCCCTTAGTATCGATGGATTAGGATTATAAATTAAGGGAAAATCTAAGAAAGGAAATATACTGAAATAGAACAGTATTATATAAGGCAAATAACATCTTGCCTTTCTCTTCAACCCATTTAAGAGTTGTTTGGGATGATTGGATTTAAACATATGATGTTCATGTCATTACTACTGGGCGTGTATAAAATAAAATAAAAATAAAATAAATTAGTATCAAAATGGGTGTACATGTAGCTTCCCAAAGTAGGCATGTTTTTGTAGAAAATCTGAGAGTGGTAAAACACTTGCTTTAACTAGTGTGAAATAAGCAAGGGAATGAATGTGTTTCATTGACTTTAAAGTGAGATATCATTGACTTTATATATGTTTTGTATTTAAGGGACCATTGCGTGATTTAGATGCAAAAGATTGGATTATGCAGACATGGATACAATGGTTAGATGAAGACCCTACCTTAACCCCTTAGAAAGATGGAATGAGGACCTGTTAGGACAGCCAATTACATAGTTTATAACAACAAAGCAATTTAGAAATGGACGAACTTACAAGTCCTGCTTGGGCAACCATATTAGCCTCTTTAATTTTTGTTTCACAGCTCTGTAATTTCTTCTATTTTTCCATAAATGTGTTTGCTTGATATATAAAACGGTTTCAAAGAAAAATATCATTTAAGGCACGGTTTACTTAAGCTTGTACTTTGACTATGTAACCAAGTATCTGGCTGCTACTGCTACTAATGGCCAATCACTGCATAACCAAATATAAGGAATATGATATTAACATAATTAACTTTATTAGGTAATTATTAATATTTTAGAGTAATGAACTATATGCATGTTCAGTGGTTACCTCTGAAGTTGGTATGTTATAGACGCAGGCTGATGTGAACAATGAACTCTCCAAACAACTATTGGCATTACATAATACAAAACATATATAATATTAAGCGCATTATTCAATTGTATAATAGTTAATATGACTCTTTGATGTGAAAACCAGCGTTATCTCCTTGGTGGCAAAAGTCTATTACTTAAACAGTAAATATGTACATCTTCCAATGATTCATAAACCAAGAACATGGATTCTACTTTGTTTTAGAGTTTGATATCAACTTAAGAGTTGTCCATTTATGCCTCTTGTATAAACTAAAATTAGATCCTTATCAAACTGGAGTGTAGACATTCGGGGAAATGAAAATAAACAGTAATGAGGAGAAAAGTTTCAAAATTTTGAATATTGCAATATACTATTCAGGTATATAGATGTAATCACAACAAAATTTCATGAATTTTAATGTCAAAATATGAATTTTTAACAACCTAAGTTAAGAGAATTTTGGGGATGATCAAAAAAAGGAAATTTGGTCAAATTCAGGTGATGGCGGTCGTCGGGGGTCATGGCTCCGGGGTCAGGGTAGTATAGGGTGCTAGGGATGATGGAAAAAATATAACTATTTTTTTAAATAAATGAATTAGGGGTTTTTATTTTTCTATGAGGTGAGTACTGTTTCGAGTTGCCTGATTTTGGGGTTGAACTACGCCTCGGTCATGTCATAGCAGCGCAGCAGGGGAGTTCGGAGGGCCAGGTCTTCGGCAAGTTGGAGGTGGAGTCTGATGATAGTCGGAGGTATGTGGTGGCGGTATAAGACATTTGTGTGGAGCGTATTATTTGAACGCTTCAGGCAAGAAATCCGAATTTTGAACACAGTAGAAAATGAAGGTTTGTGATAATGCAGATGAGCTTGGGTATAGTTTTGGGATCTACGACGATAGTCGGAGGGTCGTGATGGCGGAAGAGTGGTTTGTGCATATGCACAGTGATGATACCATGTACATGTGGGAGGAGGAAGATGAAATAACACGGGAGAAGAGGATCGATATTGGTATTGGGCTGTCGGGTTAATTGGGCTTTTGGGCTTTAACTTAACTAAAAGGAAAAATATTGTTTATTTATATTTAATTTTTTCTTCCTTATTATATTTAGATATATACATGTAAAGCAATGGGAATAGGATGGTGAATGGACTAGTGCGCTAGTGTACATTGTGGGACATCGGGTTTGGATTTAATTTAATAAAAAAATGTTTAAAATTCTAAGTTTTACCAATACATATATAATTAAAGAAGTGCAATATATCTCTTAAATAATTTAAGGTAAATGACAAGTTAAATAAGATAGGTACGTAGAGTTCACCGAAATAGCCGTGAGAAAAACGAATTGTAAAAATTGGTCAAGTTCAATAAAGTTAATCGTAATAGAAGCTATTGCAGAAATAGAGTCATCGTGTAAATTACATCTCCAAATATTTAAATATATCTGCATATATTTATATAGCCTAATAAAAATAGAATAAATGTTGAGTAAAATTTATATATTTATACCTAAAAAATTTGCAGTAAATATAACGTGTAATTAACCATTACCCGAGATTAAATATTCCAAACTATTAATAATTTGAAATTTAAATGTCGGATCATCATGGACTATTATTGTTGTAATATTTGGTGTTAAGAATCTATTATGCTAAAGTGATAAATTGAATTTAAGTTAGTTAAAATAAACCATTGACACATTCAATTGTATTGTCTTGTGCTATTTACTGTTCTGGAATCAGAATTTAAATCTGTATAAGTTAATTAAATTGAATGGATATATTATGAAAATTTTATAAGATATGGAATGATTTGAATAAGTAGTTCTACTTATCTACACTGTTAAATTTGATAGTTAAAACACCGACTATCAAATAAATATCCCTACATGTTAGTTCGAAGAGACCGGGATGGGAACTGGACCCAAAACCACTTCGAACTGGATTTACGTAAACTAACTCATAGGATACTTATAAAAATAATTGAAGACCGTAGATCTTCATGAGCGAAACAATTACTTGTTAAAATTCTCTGGTGGCTGCCAGAGTTATTATAAATTGTAAATTCTTTCGGGATTGAAACCTTTGGATTCGCAAGTACTATTCGCTACTGATCCATGGGGTGATTCCTATATTGGATGCAGTAGGAAAGTACCTTCAGTTCATCCTGTTCCTGAATGACTTGTATGGATGAATGTCTGACAGAGTATTTCCTAAAATCCACGTACGTTGATTTTTACAAATATACCAAGTTGATGGCGAAGAATGGCCCTTCTTTTACATCTAGAGTATACTTGTGGATGTCAATTAGTGATTTGATGGATCTGACAATGTGGCATTCAAAGTAAATGATGACCAGATGTTATAAAGGTAAATTCTAACCTCAAGTCTCATCAACCGGGAAATGACAAAAATCGGGCAGGCAGCATGGCTATGTGGGTCACTCCCATTAGGGTGTATAATCACCTATCTAGAGAAAATCCATTTCACTCTTTAATCTATTTTCGATGCTGTCCCTTTTCGGGAAATGGTGGGTAGCTCCCAACCGTTGGTGATATACATTCGATACACTCAAGCGAAGTGATTGGTCGGTCATGTGTGGGCCGGGTTGCAAGACATTATTGTTGAACCCAGTGTATTCCCCTCTAGAGATACACTATCGGCGGGTGGTTCCATACCTTGTCATAATCGAAATCGAATCTTCAATAAGCGCCCACGGTTTTGTTTGTATACCATATATGTGGAGCGTGAGATGCAAGCGTTCCACTAGATTGATATTTATTTGTATTTTGACGTTATTATAACAGCAGAATAGTTATGATTTCCAAAATATTTTGGGTTATCGTAAGGTAAAAACCATCTATATTTATGTGTGGATCGGTCTTACGATTATCATTTTTTTCAAAAGGATTTTTGAATGTTAAGTCAAGCTGTTTTAAAATCGTTTACTCACACCAGTCCCATGACTGACCCAGAGTTTATTTTTCTATATTTTCCCTAAACTCTTGGGTGCCCAAATTTGTATGGGCAGTCAAGTGGTTTCAGGATTTTACAGATTCACTTGAAGGAGCTGGGAGCACGAAGCTTCAACATTAAATATATAAACTTTATTTCCGCTGTGTTGTATATGAGTTGTACTCTGACGATATATGTAAGTAAATACAGATTTGTATTTCAGAAGATGTTGTATAATATATTTTATTCAGTTCCGCTGTGAGATTCGTGGTACTCTGATACTGTTGTGTTCAGTTCTTCTTTTTCTTCTATTCCAACTTTCTTTCTTTCTATTTCTCACCCTCTAACTTCTTTCTATTAACAATCTATTAATTTCTGATGGTTGATTAGTCGATATGTGATACAGGAAACATTTTATCATCGATAATCAAGATTTGGACTTTTCGGGTCGTTACAGTTGGTATCAGAGCAATGGATTAGAATGTAACCTTGGCTTTGTGGCTTAACTCGATAGAGATGGGTTAGCAATACCCTATATTGAGTATGAGTGTATATATATGAGCGCGTATCTGGTAATTGATTTAAAAACGTTTTATATTGTGTTGATTAATTTATCGTGTGATTTATGAATTCTAGCCGATACGGTAGTCAAAACTGTATCGAGAAGTGTTTCTAAATTCTTGAATAAAGTAATTCGACACAGTATTGTTTTAGAAGCTGGGTAAATGAAATAATTTTACTCAAATTTATATTTTGATATAAAAAGAATTATTTTCAAAAATTATTATATATGGATGTGTCGATTATTGTTATAATCCAATATGATTATAAAAAAAAATTGATATGGTTGTAAAATGAACCAAATGGAATTTGTGTAAAAGAATAGATGTACAAATAAGGCAAACTGGAAAGTGTTTTAAGGAAAACATCATGTTTTGAATAAATTCAAAGGTTTTGAATTTAAAATGGAATAGAGATGAGTGATTTCAAATTTGTTTTGAAATAAAACTAGGAGTTAGGAATTGGTAAATTCAATTGAAACAAGATTGTAATAGTAAAGTTAAGTCAAATAGAATTAAATTAGGTTGAAATTTAAAAAGAAAATTTGAACAGTTTGGTTCAGATTAATGAAGTAAATGAGTTTTGGGATTATTTTACAACTATAATCAGAGATATATGGGTTGATAAGAATTAAGGTATGAAGTTAACAAATTGGAACCTAACTGAAGATTGGTTGAGTTAAATGATTTTCTAAGTGTTGATCTGATGTTGATTTTGGTCTTCGGGGTTGATACTTAGAGGATTGTTTTCTTATCAATTTACGGTTAGGAACTGATGAATATGGAAGAATAATAATACACGAATATGAAAAGGAAATATTTTTCCGACTGTAATAATAGATATTCGTTAGTTATGAATATGAATGTGATTTATAGCTAATTGCTGATGTATTGAATATTTTGATTGCAATAAAATATTTTGGATAGATAAACTGTGTGTTCTGGATGCCTTAGTTGTTATAATTGTTAGAGGATGACCCATATATATGTTAATATAAGTCTTTGGTTTTAGCTACAACTGGAATCTCTTCGTTATTCTTTAATTTCGGGGACGAAATTCTTTTAAGGGGGTAGATTGTAACGACCTAGTTTTTGGACTAGTTTTATAATCTGTAATGTACAGATTATACTAATAATTTAATTTAATTAAATAAATTAAGATTAATATATTTGGGAGAAATATCAGGTGAATTCCAAATAAATATATTTTGATAATTTAAAATTCCTTAGCCAATGTTATATATGTGTATAAAATAAATAACTTATGTTTTATCATTCTGTAATGTTTTAATTGCTTTTAAACTCCTGTAAATATAGATTTCTTAAGTAGGGCATAAAAAGGAAAATGTGATTACTTCATTTGTAATTTAATCTGGATTATTCACTTAAAATAAAAATAATAATTTACATAAGTAAAAAAATTTGATTATTTCATAGGAAAGGGCGATATAAATCAAATTACAAGATATAACATTTATAAGATCAAACTCATACTAGAATAATTGTTATAATATCATATGCTTATATTAACTTATCATATTCATATTCTAAAGTGTATATGGCTTAAAACAACTTTTGTTGCATTTAAAAACTTGATGTAAAAATCATGTACATAGAGTTACAGAAAGTAAATAGTAAGGATATTTGCGGTAAAATATATTATTCAACTTCATATAAGAAGAACATGACTTTAAATACAAAAACAAAAGAGGCAAGCGAATTCCAAACATTTGTTCTAATTAAAGTATATATGTATGTATACAAGTTTACATAAACCTTAAGCAAAGGGTTTAAACTTATTTATACATTCACACATAAATATAAAGTGTTGTGTGTGTACCTTATATATATATAGGTGATTATATATTGACAATTTTATTTAAATCTAAAACATAGCTGTTGGTCTACACATCAAATAGGTAGGAAAGTCAAGGGATAGGAGAATTTAATTTGAAGTATATAACTCATAAATAAAATAAAATAAACCTGCAAGTGTAAAAAAATTTACAAAGGAAAATTAAGACATTCATTGGATATACTATAAATGAAGGCAACAATAGCCATGTGCAAGGACCTGTAGGATTTCTTCCTAGTTTGACTTGAAAGAGTAGAGGCCGACCAAACTGACAGGAATTGTAAGAAATCTACAACCTTTAAATGTGATTGGCATTGCCTTAGATGCTTAGTTATTTTATACAGTACATACATATAGAAATTCTGAAGCTAACATGAAACTGGTACTTGCTTAGGAGCAAAGTAGGAAACAGTAATGAATTGTTAAATCCACATCACACCACACCTAAAATAGGTTGTTGCAAAACTATACACTACTTACCTAAACACCTCCCCCACTTGCGCCTACATTTTTCTACCTATAAATACACTTAGAACTCACACAAACTCACACCAACTCACACTTGTTAAACTGAAATTAAAATGGCCGAAAACATTGGGAAAAACAGAGTACTAAAGGATGAGCAAGTAGTAGAAAACAGAGAGCCAAATTTGGAAATGAAAAGGGCCGAGGACCCTGAGCACAAATCTGAAAAAAAGAAGAAAAGAATGGCTAGTAATAAGGACAAAGAACATATACGGTGAGTAAACTCCTTATAATTTCCTTCCGATCTTGATTCATGAATTCTTCAGTATGATTCTAAATAAATTATCTGTATTCTTCCATCTTATGTGATTTAGTATCACGAAACATTGACTGACATTGATTATGCTTTAATCTCTTTGCTGTCTTATATCAACTTAAGTAGATCAAACCGGAGGTGTGCCGATATATATGATGTCATTTAGTTCAAACATATAAGTTATGTAAGGTAGTTAAACCATGATTTGATGGTTGAATAAATTTAAGGAACCCAAATGTTCAAGCAACAGCAATACCTATTTATGAGTAAACATCTCACAATATTTACTGTTTTGCAGCAAATTTAAATTGTATGTGTGTTGATCCATCATATGTGATTTAATTGAAGTGTAATCCCTGGGTATAGATGGATTAGGATTAGAAATTAAGGGAAAATCTAAGAAAGGAAATATACTAAAATAGAACAGTATTATATAAGGCAAATAACTTCTTACCTTTCTCTTCAACCCATTTAAGAGTTGTTTGGGATGATTGGATTTAAACATATGATGCTCATATCATTACTACTGGGCGTGTATAGAATAAAAATAAAATAAATTAGTCTCAAAATGTGTGAACATGTAGCTTCCCAAAGTAGGCATGTTTTTGTAGAAAATCTGAGAGTGGTAAAACACTGGCTTTAACTAGTGTGAAATAAGCGAGCATTCTTGGGAATGATTGTGTTTCATTGACTTTAAATACCCGCAAGAGATTAAGGAGCTCAATACAAAGTGAGATATCATCTTTTCTTCAAACTTATTTAAGGGACCACCGTGTGCTTTAGATGCAAAAGATTGGATTATGAAGACATGGATACAATAGTTAGATGAAGACCCTACCTTAACCCCTTAGAAAGATGGAATGAGGACCTGTTAGGACAGCCAATTACATAGTTTATAACAAACAAAGCCATTTAAAAATGGACGAACTTATAAGTCCTGCTCGGGCAGCCATATTAGCCTCTTTAATTTTTGTTTTCACAGCTTTGTAATTTCTTCTATTTTTTCATAAATGTGTTTGCCTGATATATAAAACGGTTTCAAAGAAAAATATCAGTTAAGGCACGATTTACTTAAGCTTGTACTTTGACTATGTAACCAAGTATCTGGGTGCTGCTGCTACTAATGGCCAGTCACTGCATAACCAAATATAAGGAATATGAGATTAACATAATTAACTTTATTAGGTAGTTATTAATATTTTAGAGTAATGAACTATATGCATGTTCAGTGGTTACCTCTGAAGTTGGTATGCTATAGACGCAACAGATGTGAACAATGAACTCTCCAAACAACTATTGGCATTACATAATACAGAACATATATAATATTAAGCGCATTATTCAATTGTATAATAGTTAATATGACTCTTTGATGTGAAAACCAGCGTTAACTCCTTGGTGGTAAAAGTCTATAACTTAAATAGTAAATATATACATCTTCCCATGATTCATAAACCAAGAACATGGATTCTACTTTGTTTTAGAGTTTGATATCAACTTAAGAGTTGTCCGTTTCTGCCTCTTGTATAAACTAAAATTAGATCCTTTTCAAAATGGAGTGTAGACGTTCGGGAAAATGAAAATAAACAGTAATGAGGAGAAAAGTTTCAAAATTTTGAATATTGCAATATACTAATTCAGGTATGTAGATGTAATCGCAATGAAATTTCATGAAATTTAATGTCAAAATATGAATTTTTAACAACCTAAGTTAACAGAATTTTGGGGATGATAAAAAAAAAGGAAATTTGGTCAAATTCAGGTGATGGCGGTCGTTGGGGTTCATGGCGCTAGGGTTAGGGTAGCATAGGGTGCCAGGGATGATGGGAAAATATAACTATTTTTTTTAAACAAATGAATTAGGGGTTTTTGATTTTTCTATGGGTTGAGTACTGTTTCGAGTTGCCTGAGTTTGGGGTTGAACTGCGCCACGGTCATGTCATAGCAGGGGTGCGCACCAGGGGAGTTCGGAGGGCCAAGCCTTCGGCAAGATGGAGGCGGAGTCTGACGATAGTTCGGAGGTATGTGGTGGCGGTACAAGACATTTGTGTGGAGCGTATTATTTGGACGCTTCAGGCAAGAAATCCGAATTTTGAACACAGTAGAAAATGAAGGTTTGTGATAATGCAGATGAGATTGGGTAGAGTTTTGGGATCTACGACGATAGTCGGAGGGTCGTGATGGCGGAAGAGTGGTTTGTGCATATGCACAGTGATGATACCGTGTACAGGTGGGAGGAGGAAGATGAAATAACAGGGGAGAAGAGGATCGATATTGGTATTGGGCTGTCGGGTTAATTGGGCTTTTGGGCTTCAACTTAACTAAAAGGAAAAATATTGTTTGTTTATATTTAAATTTTTCTTCCTTATTATATTTAGATATATACATGTAAAGCACTGGGAATAGGATGGTGAATGGACTAGTGCGCTAGTGTACATTGTGGGACATCAGGTTTGGATTTAATTTAATAAATAAATAAAAAATGTTTAAAATTTTAAGTTTTACCAGTACATATATAATTAAAGAAGTGCAAGATATGTCTTAAATAATTTAAGGTAAATGACAAGTTAAATAAGATAGGTATGTAGAGTTGACCGAAATAGCCGTGAGAAAAACGAATTGTAAAAATTAGTCAAGTTCAATAAAGTTGACCGTAATAAAAGCTATTGCAGAAATAGAGTCATCGTGTAAATTACATCTCCAAATATTTAAATATATCTGCATATATTTATATAGCCTGCTAAAAATAGAATAAATGTTGAGTAAAATTTATATATTTATACCCGAAGAATTTGTAATAAATATAACGTGTAATTAACCATTACCCGAGATTAAATATCCCAAACTATTATTAATTTGAAATTTAAATGTCGGATCAACGTGGACTATTATTGTTGTAATATTTGGTGTTAAGAATCTATTATTCTAAAGTGATAAATTGAATTTAAGCTAGTTAAAATAAACCGTTGACACGTTCAATTGTATTGTCTTGTGCTATTTACTGTTCTGGAATCAGAATTAAAATCTGTATAAGTTAATTAAATTGAATGGATATATTATGAAAATTTTATACGATATGGAATGATTTGAATAAGTAGTTCTACTTATCTACACTATTAAATTTGATAGTTAAAACATCGACTATCAAATAAATATCCCTACATGTTAGTTCGAAGAGACCGGGATGGGGATTGTACCCAAAACCACTTCGAACTGGTTTTACGTAAACTAACTCGCAGGATACTTATAAAAATAATCGAATAGAAGACCGTACATCTTCATGAGCGAAACAATTACTTGTTAAAATTCTCTGATGGCCGCCAGAGTTATTATAACTTGTAAATTCTTTCGGGATTGAAATCTTTTGATTCGCAAGGACTATTCGCTACTGATCCATGGGGTGATTCCTATATTGGATGCAGTAGGAAAGTACCTTCAGTTCATCCTGTTCCTGGATGGCTTGTATGGAAGAATGTCTGACAGGGTATTTCCTAAAAACCACGTACATTGATTTTTACAAATATACCAAGTTGATGGAAAAGAATGGCCCTTCTTTTACATCCAGAGTATATTTGTGGATGTCAATTAGTGATTTGACGGATCTAACAATGTGGCATTCAAAGTAAATGATGACCAGACGTTCTAAAGGTAAATTCTAACCTCAAGCCTCATCAACCGGGAAATGACAAAAATCGGGTAGACATCATCGCTATGTGGGTCGCTCCCATTAGGGTGTATAATCACCTATCTAGAGAAAATCCATTTCACTCTTTAATCTATTTTCGATGTTGTCCCTTTTCGGGAAACGGTGGGTAGCTCCCAACCGTTGGTGATATACATTCGATACACTCAAGCGAAATGAGTGGTCGGTCATGTGTGGGCTGGGTTGCAAGACGTTGTTGTTGAACCCAGTGTATTCCCCTCTAGAGATACACTATCGGCGGGTGGTTCCATACCTTGTCATAGTCGGAATCGAATCTTCAATAAGCGCCCGCGGTTTTGTTTGTATACCATATATGTGGAGCGTGAGATGCAAGCGTTCCGCTAGATTGATATTTATTTGTAATTAGACATTATTATAATATCATAATAGTTATGATTTCAAAAATATTTTGGGTTATCGTAAGGTAAAAGCCATCCGTATTTATGTGTGGATCGGTCTTACGATTATCATTTATTTCAAAAGGATTTTTGAACGTTAAATCAAGCTGTTTTAAAATCGTTTACTCATCCAGTCCCATGACTGACCCAGAGTTTATTTTTCTATATTTTCCTTAAACTCTTGGGTGCCCAAATTTGTACGGGTAGTCAAATGGTTTCAGGATTTTACCAATTCACCTAAAGGAGCTGGGAGCACGAAGCTTTAACATTAAATATATAAACTTTATTTCCGCTGTATTGTATATGAGTTGTACTCTGATGATATATGTAAGTAAATACAAATTTGTATTTCAAAAGATGTTATATAATATATTTTATTCAGTTCCGCTGTGAGATTCGTGATACTCTGATACTGTTGTGTTCAGTTCTTTTTCTTCTATTCCAACTTTCTTTCTTTCTATTTCTCACCCTCTAACTTCTTTCTATTAACGATCTATTAATTTCTGATGGTTGATTAGTCGATATGTGATATAGGAAACATATTAGTACCGATAATCAAGATCTGGACTTTTCGGGTCGTTGCATTTTTAAACTATTTTCTGATTTTTTGAATTAATTATATATATGTATATAATTCTCTTGTGTGTATAAAAACTTCTAACCTTCGTAACTTCTTCATACGGTGTCCGTTTTACGCAAACCAAATGTCTATCTTGACCAGGATTTCCAAACGGACGCAATGGCGCAATCTATTTCCCTTAATTCCGAATATTAAATTTATTATTCTCTAATTTATCCTCTTTAGTGTTGTTAAAATTTCGGGGTGTTACAACATCCATGGGGTGGAAGTAGTGCACTTGGAAAGTTTATACCCTTCAACTATGAACTCATCCGAGAGTGGTCGAATTAGTGAGATTGATAGCTTGGATAAGATGGGGCTGCGTGATAATGGGAATTGGTTTTAGTGGGACTCGAACCCGACGATGGAGATATGGATAGATCTTGGAACATTGAATCATTGATAGCTCTGAGAGTTCTAGGTGTGGACTTGGAGTAGAGATATCGTGGAGACACCCATTAGGATCAGGGAGATCATATACCTTGGATCGCTTGAAAAGCGATCTAGTTGCTTTGGAAGACACATACGTGGGACGTGCAGTATTTTGACTAAAACTGATGTTTTCCATTAGCCATTGAATCAAATAAGTCCAGTTATATGGGTTATTGATGTGTTGAAGGCTTTAGATAGTGATAGCTAAGATATTGCTTGATGGATGATATGGTTGTTTTATATGTTTTAACACTTATTTCTCTAGGTAGGCAATCACCTTAGGATACTGAAGAGAAGTGGAGGATTAAGAATTCTATTTTGTGCAGTATTTACTTCAGTTATTGTTTGAGTAACATATATTATTTTATTATATATGCTAGATTGTGAGTGAAGGGATAGGTTAGGCATGATTATTGATATCATCTCTACCATATACTACTGTGAGTTTTACAGTTTTGAGATTCATTTATCACTCACACCAAACTATTGTCTGATTCAAAGTTTTATGTTCTCTTTTATAATTACCTTGGGTGCTCATCAAACACACCGATGAGTGGGCTAAGTTACACATGTACGCATTATCCGGAGTTGTGCAGTTGGATCAGCATATGGTGGTGTCTTCTCATATTTATACTTGTTCTATTATTATCCCGCTGTGTGACATCGTGGAGCCATGACAGTGTAACTATCTGTTAGAGACAATTATCAGTGAGTTTATGTATCTATTGTATAAACTCTATTTTTATGCGACTATATGGGCTAGTACTCTGATTATATATTTTATATAGTTATTACTGTCTCGCCGATTTTATATACATGATTTCTATTATATTTTGTCCGATGTGTTGTGAGATGTATGACTGTATCTATGTTTTAATCTTATATTTCTTTTTTATCTTCTCTTCTCTTCTCTTCTTTTCCTTTCCTCTTCTCTTCTTTCCATTTCTTTCCCCTAACAATCGTTCTACATCGATCCGGTACCAATATTTGGTTGGATGAGCACCGGTGGTGTAGGGCGTTCTTTACATATACAAATCTAATAACTTTGTTTTAGAGGCTCAACACTTGATGTTTTCTAATGACTCGACAAGTCAATTTTTAGCGGCTCAACAACTATATTTTCTACAAACCAAAAGGGAATGCTTTAGAATCCCGATAGCACACATTTTCTTGGTGCTCATTAGCTATATGTTTCACAAAATTTAATAAATGAAAATTTGCGTTACATCCCTAAACTGTTCAAAATGTAAATGACTTTCCCCTCAAAGTTTTAATGTAAAGTGGGTCACTATTTTGGCCCTTACCTGTTTTCCAAGAAATTAGGCCCTGCAACATAAAAAAATAATTCAAAAAATCGCAAATATTCTTAGAAACAACCTAAAAAAAAAATTTGCATACATCTCCGCATTAATACTGAATATATGCATACATGTATGCATATATTCATCCAGTATTTAATATTAAAAATTTGGATGAATATATATATATATATATATATATATATATATATATACACACACACACACATATATATAGAAAACACAGGAGAAACCAGCCGGACGGTAAACTCCCGAGGAGTGTACAGTAAAGCCGTCCACTAATCCAAGTCCCCATACACCCGTGTAAATTTATGTAAAATGGGAAAGCGCATGGTAGGAATCAAACCTGCGACCTTTTACCAGGAAGTTAGGCCTCATTTCCACTGCGCACACCCGTGGACAATCTAGATGAATATATGCATAAATATACGCATATATTAGTAATACTTGCTGAGGTGTATGCATATAAAGATGAACTAATATGCATGGGCTACGAACTAATACATAAATGTATGCATATATTATGTATAAATGTTGAAATGTATGTATAAAAGTTAAAAAGGATGAAGGCTTATGAATATGTGCTGATATGCATATATTGCTTATAAATGCTGAAACGTATGCGTAAAAGGTGTATGCTTGAAAAAAGAGGCCATGATTAAATTAATGCATCAAACAAAGCATTTATTGCGGTATTACTGCATACAATCTTCATTATTACTGCAGTTTGATGCATAACTGCAATTTATGCAGATATGTATGCATAAATTGCAAATATATGCATCATTTGATGCATAATACTGCAGTTTTGTTTTTGTTTTTGGTGGTCTTAATGCCTGAATTTGACGACGATTAGTTGTTGTATTTGATTATGAATTTACATGATTTTTTACGTGATTTTTTAATGAATTTACGAAAAATAGGGACCTAATTTATATCAAAATAACATGGGGACGTGAGCCTAATTTCAAAACCTATTAGGCTAGTTTCAGATGCTTGACAGCCCAGGTTCTTTAATGACTCATTAGCTGTGTTTTTCATAGGTCAAAGGTTCTAGAGGCTTAACAGCATTAATAATAAGTATTTTAGAACTATATGACGATAATAATGTATTGTTATAAGATTTTGACTAAGTGTTCGGCTATGTTTTTCTTATCTTAAAAGTGGTTTCAATTAGTTTATTAATTCTAAGAATAAATGTTCTCAAGAAAATGAAATGATGTTTAATCCAATTTTATATGAGTTTTGCAAAAGGAAATTATTACTTAAACATCACTAATTTTGTCGTATATATAGTTATTGATTAAATTAAATGTACTTTGACGAGTGATGTTATATGATCTTGTTATCATCTGATTTGTTATATTTGATTGTTTATCATTTTCTATACCCCCATCTTCATTTACCAACATGACATCTTAGGATATAAAGGTAAAATTATCAGTTAAGTTGTTTTAGTAGTATATATGGTCAGACTATACTCCTGAGTGAGTAAAATTGCATCTTGGAGATCAAACCGAATAATCATCTTAGAATGCCTTCAAATGATTAAAAGATATGACTCATGGATTTGAAACTAGATAATATTTATATTTAACTTGTGTATAGTCACACCATATGCTTCATCTGCTAGCTCTCCATTGGTAAAGGTCCATGATTTCAATGCATAAGGCTTGCTTAGTGGTGAGAGTAAAATACGTGTATGCACAAAAACAAACTCATAGCTCTATATGCCCATAGTACTTGTTAATTTGTTTTCCCCTAATCGTGTTTGGATAATTTGGATATTTATTTATATTTTGGCCCAAGTTAGCTTGATAGATTATTAGTTAGCCAACAAAAAGTAACAGGTTCATATTGATCATATGAAAACTATGACCTGTGAAAAGTAACAAGCTCATAGTGATCCTATGAAAACTATGATATAAGAGATATATTCAACCCATGGATGGGTAAAATTTGAAAATATATAACCCTTTAACGAAAGACTAGTCATATTTACCCATAGTACATATGATCATATTTTTACCATTATTATTGCATGTGCATGCTTTATGTTAAGGTAGACTTAAGCTAATAAAATACTAGAAAGGGGGAAACTCATTTCGTTCTATGACTTGGTTTCATTAGATACATGCTTTTTATTCGAGATGGATACATATTACTCATGCCATACTTTTTATCTGAACTGAAGTCCATGTTTTTCCTCTAAACTGTTGGTACCCATTTAAGTAGTTCAGTAGTATGATCTTCAGGTTAGAAGAGTAAAGTTTCTAGTGACTTATAGAAGGCATGCTAATATTAGGAGCTAATTTCCAATGTGTTACAAGAATTTAAGAATTTTGGAATGGATGTAATGATAGAATTTATAACTGTTGGGTAGGTAGACCTTGTTCATTCAAGGGACATCTTCACATATCGCTCTTTAAATATAAATGTAGTCGTTATATTCCCTAAATGTGGAATTAATGAGATTATGTAATGAATTTGAAGGTTTTTAATGGAATCCATTTTGGAAATTTTCATATTCCTATGCTCCTAATGTTATACATGTAATTAACTGATCTAATTTTATTATTAAAAAAAAATATCATAGATGACGCAACATCAATAAGGCTTATTTGGGTTCTCAAAGTGGGAAATGTTAGAACTAGGTATCAGAGTAGAGGTTTATATAAATTTAAATGAACTTTTGAAATCATGGTCCTAAAAAAATCAGGAAATAAGATTGGTATCTGATAATGCAATGGTAACATACTTTTTTTTTTAGTTATATGTAAGTATGTATTCTATCACTATTCTCCTCTATTAGAACATTCTTCCGTGTCTTACGAACAATCATATGTAGATCGCAAGAAATCAAGATATGCAAGTAGGAGATGGAATAGTGAATCTAAGTGGAGGAAGCACCACATCTAATGGAAATACTTGACCTCTAACCACGTTGGAATGCTTTTGCGATAAGCCGAACCAATACCTACGCAAGTAAGAGATGCGTAGAAAATGGAAAATAAAGGATACCCATATCCATAGAAGTATGACGCTATGCAAAGCAATGTTGTGGTCAAGAAGACCAGAGAAACTTCCAGTAAAGTTAATGTCAATGTTCAGCACAAGCAAAAACATGGTGGAAATAATGGTGATGGACACGATAAAAAAAGGGAATCGAAGAAGCGATAGAAATTTCCTTCCTATAACAACCGTGCTCTGGAATCCTATAATACGTTCCAATACCGAAAGCCCAATCCTAGAAAATCGCGGAAAGGGAGGATTATATGGAAACTATTAAAGATTTCACCAAATGTTCGACCACATCACCAATGTTGGTTGTCATCTGGGAGACGCCACATAAAATCTTATCCAAGAAAAAAATTGGACCAGTATACGCAGTCCCCACTATATGGAGCGTCGAGTCCTTCTGAACTTAGTGCCTAGAGCTACCAACCAGAGAAATCCTCATTGAGGAGCTATTTTTAATATCGTATGTGGTGTCCCCCATCCAGTTGACAGAAGATGGAGAAGGATAGTGGAGGACGCTAATTCAATAAAGCACGCAGAATACGAAGAGTGCTTCACTATGGATGAAAGCATCCTATCCAAAAAAAGTAGATGATGACCGTTGACACTCTATTTAGGAAAAGGGAGGATAATGTGGTTAAGGCCTCAATCATTGATCCTCTCGTCATATTAATCGTGATCGGTCCAACTCTTGTATAGGAAGTCATGATTCACTGCAGGAGTTCCGTTAATATAATATTTAAGAAGGCCCGTGATTATATGAAACTAGTGTTCAAAGATTAACGCCATGCACTGCCAGATTCCAAGGCTTCAATGAAACTGCGAATGAACCAGTAGGAATTATATAGTACTAGTCGAACTTGGCGAAGATGATTGCGATAAATTGGGAATCACTCCTTTTATCATCATCGATATCTACTCTTTATAACGCTTCTTGGTCCAACCGACCCTGATGAATTCCAAGCTAGCTTGGTACCTTGCTGCCCAATTATGAAGTTCCCTACTGATAATGGCATCGAAATCATCAGAGGTGATCAAGTCACTAGATGAGGCCCCCACTATATGGTAAAATGGAAAGATACTCACTGCTGAGCGAAAGTAAATGGTGCCGAGATTACTCTCTACATCAAGATCACTGAACATAGAAGCCAACATCCGAGACATGGCTTGGGAAGCGCATCCGTGTTTTTCTAAGAAATCGAGTCAAGAGAAAATAAAGAATCTGAATACCAAAGAACTAAATCCACTGAGAAAACCGTTGATATCCTAATCAGCTACGAGGACCTATCTCTGGTCTTGAAAATCGAATGATAATTCAACCTTGATTTAGTGGAAAAAATTATTGTCTTTTGAATCTTTGATGGGCAAACATCGACGTGGTTGTTTGAACTCATGTATATATGTGTGGCATCACACCAGGATTATGAGTTATACTCTAAAAATAAACACGAAGTTCTTTTCCAATCAAACAAAAGCACCGAGTCTGGGGATTAAAAAAGCCGATCACACTTAAAGAGGAGGCGTATAAATAATTGAGCAATCGTTTTATCCATGGCGCTCTCTACTCGGAGCGGATCTCTGATCTAGTATAGATGAAGATATCAAACGAGAAGTGGATGAAAAGCATTGATTTTCCGATTTGAAAAAAGGATGCCTTAATGATAGATTCATGCTTTCGAAAATAGATCGGCATGTGGATTCAATAGCTGGGCACGAACTCCTATCATTTTTGGATGCATATTCTAACTACAACTAAATGCCGATGCACCTCCGTGACTAAGAACAAACTAGCCTCATTGCTAACTCGAGGCTACACCGCTAATTTATCATCCCCTTCGAGTTAAAAAACACTGGGCTACCCATTAATGACTTGTTAATTGGATGTTTAAAGGTCAAATTGGGAGATCAATGGAAGTATATGTGGATGACATGATCGTGAAGTCACGATAGTTGAACATCCACATCAGTGACTCAATGGAGATTATCACTGTTCTCCATAAGTACATAATGAAATCAAATCCCTTGAAATGCTCTTTTGGTGTGATGTCAAGAAAATTCTTGGGTTCATTATCAGTTATTGTAGGATAGAAGCTAACCCATGAAAATTGAAGCTAGTTGAAAGATCGGAGTTTCAAAGAATCTTAAGACGTTTGAAGTATTTGTTGGAAGATTGTTGCCTTAAGTTGGCTCATCTCTTGATCTACTAATAAATTTATCCCCTTATTTCACTTTATAAGAAAGGTACAGTGAAGCTTCACTTGGACACAAGATTGCATCGCTGCGTTCTTAACTTGGCGAATCAGTTGAAAAGACCTCTTATCTTGTCAATGCCCGTGAATCAGGAGGACTTATTCATTTATCTAGCTGTAACAACCCGCATTCTACGCATCGCAGGATCGTAGGATATTTATTTCATTCACATACGAAGTCGTATGGTCATGTAACTTTGGGAGACGACTATTGGGATCATTTCCCTTGTTCATGATTTTTGCCGATTTTTAAATGACCGTTTTGCCCCTAGCTGATCTTGTTTTGACCATAACTTTTGACTGAAAAGGAATTTTGACCTGAAACCATTTCCATTGGCTTCGGATGATGGTTTACAATTCCGTAGAGTGGTCACATTAGCCAAACGGACTCACCGTTTGGGAGATATGGCTATGGTGAAAAACAACTTAATTGGGCTTAACCGGGTAATTAGCAACTAGGCCCAAAGGGGATTTCGGGATTAGAGATGTATAGGGGCTGATTAGGGTTAGAAAACATTTCTTTCAGCCACCACTTTCATTCTTGGAACCCTAACAATGGCCTCCAACACCCAAATCAACTTCTAATCACTTTCTAATCAAATTTTGGCTTAAACTACATCAAATTAAGGAGAAATAGCACCAAAACAAGGCTAGAGCTGCTGTGTTGCATTGGGAACAGCGCCAAACTGAGAATCATTTTAGTTTTGGGGTTTTATTTGTGGCTAAGGTGAGTGATTTGCATAGTTTTGCACTAATTACGATTAATTAAGGGTAATTAGTGAAGATTAGCGAATTTAAACATGATAAAATTATGGAAAAATATTTATAAAATTCGAAATAATGTTTTAGACCTTTGTTAGAAATTTGGTTTGATTTGGTTAAGTTTTACTAATCATATCATTAGTTTTGCCTAAACATGCTTAAGGGGAAAACATGGGTTTTTGGGTATGTTTGATCCTTATAAACATGTCATATTGTTGTTTTAGTGTTTGTGGATGATTATACATGTTGCTATGACTATATGGTATGTTTTGTGATTGCATAGAAAAGTTAGAATGGTTGAAAACGTCGTCGTTTGGCGAAAATAGCTTGCTGGAAAAACTTGCAGCAAACCAGATAGGGGCATCCGATCCGAACCGGATAGGGGCATCCGATCCGAACCGGATAGAGGCATCCGAACCGAACCAAATAAGAGCATCTGAGCACCCGAACTGAACTAGAAAGGAGCATTCGAGCCGAACCAAGCAGGAGGGGGCGAACCGAACCGGACCGGAGGATCGAACACCAAGTAAACCTAAACCCGAGATGCAAAGGAAGTCCAAATGAGGAGTTGTACCTCAGGATCTAGATGGGAACCAAGGAGGGAACTTCATGAGTTAGGCTTTGCTGCGGGACGTATGCTAAGGGGTTGTCGATGTCTGTAACTTTAGATCACTATGTGTAGGGGGTACGTGAATGGATTCAGGGCCACAGTGGCCTAGGTACGACTAAAGAGCTATAGATCAATGAAGTGGGGTCATTTGTAAAGATTTGGTCATAACTCCATGGGATAAGCTTGGTAGTAGCAGTAGTTGTACAAGTTGAACTCCATCACTACTTCGATGGGTCTAGTGATTGACAGTGGTGGACAACGTATGCTTTACGCACTGAGTGAGAGATGTGAGAATGGTTGCTATGTTTGATTGTTTGCCTTCATTATGACATACAAACCCCCACCCCCATATTCTTTACACCATATGATAGTGGCACCTTAGAGTATTGTATGGTATGTAGTGCTAACTCTTTGGTTGCAGGTCCAGATTCAAGTATGGTTTAGTATACCTATTATTGTTCTGTTTAGCTGCTTATCGCTCATACCAGACTTTTTGTCTGACCCAGAGTTTTATATCTCTTCTTATTACTCTGGGTGCTCTCACGAGAAGACTAGAGACAGGTTAGCTGGGTATGCACGAGTAGCTGATCGGAGACGAGCCGGAGGCTTCCACGTATGATACATATAGATATTCTCCCTGTGTTGTTGAAAATCACTGCTTGGGCATTAGTAGTGCATCTTCTACTTTAACTTTCTTTTGCTTTAGAGACAGTTTAAAGTTGTAACAATGATGTTGGATCATAAGCTGTATTTGGATTTCCACTGCTATGTTGGTTTAGTTTTCAACTTATGCACTGTCTCGCCTGTTTTATGTCAAGATTATGTTATTATTATATTTTGTTCCATGCGCTGTGAGACATTCTACAGGTTCCTTGTTAGTTCATTCTCTTCTTTCCTTTCTTCTGACAACCGTTCCGTGCTAGTCGGGCATGTGTACAACGCACTTACGGAGGAAATGCCAGCTGGTGCGGGGCGGGACGTCACACTTGGTATCAGAGCTCTAGGTTGCGTAGTTAACCTAGGGAAAGACACCAGGGAGAGATAATACGTATATGAGAGCGCGTATTTGTGATTATTTTGGTTTTCAAAAGCTATATATTTATTATTAGTATAGCTAAGGATGAAGTTGCACTGCACTGAAACCACTATGGAGATGGTTAATCGTTTTCTCTGTGCAGATTGAACGATGAGCCGATACGTAAGGGGTACCAGTAGAGGAGCCAATAATGGGAATGCTGCTGGGATGAGGACGATGTTTACAGACCTCATGAGAGAGATGCTTAGGGATGTGCAAAGGGCAGCTCCCAATGCTGGAAATGGTGGTGGTCCAGTAGTGCAGGCGCCTAGGGCCGATTTCGCCAAGCTGAATAAGGATTATACTAGTCTTGGTGGGAAACCGTTCCATGGAACGGAGTCGGCTACGGACGTTCAGGATTGGCTGGATAGCTGCGAGCGTATCTTTGAAGACTTGGGTATCGAGGATGCGATGAAGTGAAGGCTAGCATCCCGTCAGTTGCAAGGACGGGCAATGAATTGGTGGAATGCTATAAAGGCAGCTACCCCAGAGGATCAAATTACTTGGGATCAGTTTAAGGTTCGCTTTAGCGATAAGTTCATTCCAGATGCTCAGAAGTCAGTGTTGTTTAAGAGATTCTTGGAACTCAAGCAGAATGGCAGAGCTGTCTCGGAGTATATTGTCGAATTCGACACCTTGTCAAAATATGGGTTATCTCTAATAGATACTGCCGAGAAGAAGAACGAGAAGTTCATAACTGGCTTGGATGGATACTTGGGGGAAATGCTTATTAACCACATCGATGAGACGTTTGAGTCGATTGTGGGGAAAGCTTTGAGATCAGAGAGTCTTTATCCTAAGCCGAAGACTAAGGCTGCATCTGCAGAAGAACCGAAACCGCAAGCAAGCGGTGGAGGCAAGAATGGTTCTCAGAATAAGAGAAAGCAGAATCAGACCAAGGATGGCCAGAAGAAAAAGAATAAGCAAGATGTTGAGTGCTTCAGCTGTGGTAAGAAGGGCCATTATGCTAGTAATTGTCGGGCCAAGCCAGCGGATAGGAAGTGCTTCAACTGTGGTCAAGTGGGACATCACAAGGACAAGTGTCCGCAACCCCCTAAAGAAAAGCAGATGGTGAAAGCATATGCCCTTAATGCTATTCCTTCTTCGTCGAATGCCCCAACTGCGGCGGAGAAGGGAAAGAAAATCGTCATCCAAGGTATGCTTTCTGTTTATGATGTTCCTGTTAGAGTTTTGTTTGATACCGGAGCTTCCAGTTCTTTCATATCTAGTGACCTGGTAGATAGGTTGGGATTGGAGCCCGAGATTGTTGATAGACCTTTAGTAGTGATGAACCCGATTGGTTGTTCGACTAACCTAAGCATGATTTGTCGTAATATGGTCTTATCGAGTCATGGATGCATGTTTGTTTGTGATTGCTTTATTTTGGGCTTTACTGGGTTTGGCATTATTTTGGGAGTCGATTGGCTCCAAAGATATGGGGTGGTGGTAGACTGTGAGGGCTTTGTGGTGACAGCTAGAGCGGATGAAGGGCGGAGGGTAGTGTTTGGTGGTCTACCCGGTGATGGGGTAATGGCTAGTTTTCTAAATTCCCTCGACATCCCACATAGTGAGTTGTCGGGTTTGCCCGTGGTTGGCCAGTATCCGGACGTTTTCGAAGAAGTGACCGGGCTTCCACCACACCGAGAGATTGAGTTTCGTATTGATTTAGTGAAAGATGCCAGACCTATAGTGATGCCACTTCGTCGTATGGCACCAAGGGAGCAGCGAGAGCTCGAGGTGCAAGTCAACGATCTTTTGAAGAAGGGATTTATCAGAAGGAGTGTTTCTGAATGGGGAGCACCAGTTGTGTTTGCTACCAAGGCGGATGGTTCCCTTCGTTTGTGTGTAGACTACCGCGAGTTGAATAAAGTGATGAGGAAGAACAAGTATCCTCTACCGCGGATAGATGATTTGTTTGATCAGCTGAGTGGCGCGAGAGTATTCTCTCAGTTGGATCTCGCGACAGGTTTTCATCAGCTTAGAGTGGAAGCTGAGAGTATAGCTAAAACGACATTTCGGACGCCGTCTGGATTTTATGAGTGGTTGGTCATGCCGTTCGGGCTGACCAATGCTCCAGCATACTTTATGGATCTTATGAATAGGGTATTCAGAGATCAGTTGAATAAATTTGTCCTTGTGTTCGTGGATGATATTTTGGTCTATTCGAGGACAGAGGAAGAACACAAGGAACATTTGAGGATAGTGATGGAGGTGTTGAGAAAACACCAATTGAAAGCAAAGTTTTCTAAGTGTCACTTCTGGAGAAGGGAATTGAGATTCTTGGGCCATGTTGTTTCAGAGAATGGTATTGCCGTGGATCCTGCGAAGGTGGCTACGGTACAAGATTGGTCTACGCCCATGAATGCAACAGACATAAGAAGTTTCTTGGGATTAGCTGGATATTATCATAAGTTTATCCAAGATTTTTTCAAGATAGCAGCACCGTTGACTCGGTTGACCAAGAAGAATCAAGCTTTCGTCTGGGACGAAAAGTGTGAGAACGCATTCAAGAGTCTAAAGGAAAAGTTGACGCGCGCACCAGTGTTAGTCATTCCTAAGGGGAATGAAGAGATGACGGTTTACACGGATGCCTGTGGTACCGGACTAGGTGCTGTATTGATGCAAGGAGGTAGGGTTGTAGCTTATGCAAGTCGGCAATTGAAACCGCACGAGAGAAGATACCCTACCCATGATTTGGAATTGGCAGCGATCGTGTTCGCGTTGAAGATGTGGAGACATTATCTCTTGGGAGAAAGATTCGAGTTGTTTACCGATCATAAATCGTTAAAGTATCTCTTCTCTCAAAAGGATCTAAATCTCCGATAGCAAAGATGGTTAGAATTCTTAGCTTCCTATGATTTCGACATCGCATATACACCAGGAAAGGGCAATGCGGTGGCTGATGCATTGAGTAGAAGACATGCCCGTTTAGGGGCTATGTTTCTAGAATGGAAGCAACTGGAGTACATCGCTGGGTATGATTTCAGACCAAAGTGCGAATTAGATCCAGAAATGTTAACAAGTTTGACGATTAGACCCACTTTGATTGAGCGGATTGGTTCCAGTCAGAGGAACGATCCTAATCTATTGGGAATCATCTCAAAGTTAGAGATGGGAATCGACAGAGAGATGAATAAGTATGGGCTTGATCGAGATGGATGGCTTAGAAAGAATGGAAGACTTGTTGTGCCCAATATTAATGGATTGAGAGATGAAGTGCTTAGAGAATGTCATCACTCAAAACTGACTATACATCCTGGTGGTAACAAGATGTACCGAGACATGAAGCAGACCTACTACCGGGAAGGGATGAAAAGAGACGTTGGGTAGTTTATATCCAAGTGCATGAATTGCCAGCTAGTTAAAGCCGAGCAAAAGAAGCCTAGTGGTTTGTTACAACCATTAGAAATTCCAGAATGGAAATGGGAGCAAGTGTCAATGGATTTCATTGATGGGTTACCAAGAACTAGGTCGGGCCATGATAGAATTTGGGTGATTGTGGACCGATTAACCAAGAGTGCAAGATTTATACCTGTCAAGTCGAATAGAACAGCAGCTACATTAGCTGAGCTATATGTGAAGTGGGTAGTGAGATTTCATGGAATACCCAAATGCATTGTGAGTGACTGAAATCCGTTGTTCACTAGTGGATTTTGGAAGAGCTTACAAGAGGCGTTAGGATCAGAATTACATCTCAGTACCGCGTATCATCCTCAAACCGACGGTCAAACAGAGAGGGTGAATCGTATATTAGAAGACCTCTTGAGAGCCTGTGTATTGGATTTTGGTGGATCATGGGATGACCATTTGCATCTAGTGGAGTTTGCATATAATAATAGTTATCAGTCCAGTATTGGTATGGCTCCATTTGAAGCTTTGTACGGAAGACCGTGCAACTCACCATCATATTGGATAGAGACCGGTGAGAAATATGTGCTTGGACCAGAGGTAATAAGAGAAACATCAGACAAGATTAAAGTTATTCGACAGCGAAGGAAGGCTGCCCAAGATAGGCAGAAAAGTTATGCTGATAAGAGGAGAAGAGAATTAAAGTTCTCCATTGGCGACTTGGTGTTTGTCAAGATTTCTCCGATGAAGAGCGTGATACGATTTGGCAGGAGAGGCAAGTTAGCACCAAGATTTGTTGGTCCATTCCCAGTTCTTGAGCAAATTGAGAATTTGGCATATAGAGTTGAATTACCAGAGAAGATGGCAGGAGTTCACAACGTATTTCATGTTTCCCAGTTAAGGAAATTTGTACACGACCCAGATGTGACTATTTCACCTGATCAGTTGGATGATGTCGAAGTGGAACCCGAGGCGGTTGGGAACCGTAGGCCTATGCGTACTGTTGGGAACGATACAAAGCATCTTCGAAGGAAGGTGGTGAAATTAGTCAAAGTTCAATGGGGAGAGAATGAGAATGATTGTACTTGGGAGACAGAGGAGAACATTAGGAAGACGTATCCAGAACTCTTCGTCTGGTAAGATTTCAGTTTCGGTTTAGTCTTTCCGCATGCTAGGATAGGTTGTTTTGTTTGTTTTGCATGTTTGATTGTTATATATGATTGGTAGGCATGCGGGATCCTTTGTATGTTTTGGGGTTAAGGAATTTCGGGGACGAAATTTCTTAAGGGGGGAGAGTGTAATGACCCACATTCTACGCATCGCAGGATCGTAGGATATTTATTTCATTCACATACGAAGTCGTATGGTCATGTAACTTTGGGAGACGACTATTGGGTTCATTTCCCTTGTTCATGATTTTTGCCGATTTTTAAATGGCCGTTTTGCCCCTAGCTGATCTTGTTTTGACCATAACTTTTGACTGGAAAGGAATTTTGACTTGAAACCACTTCCATTGGCTCCGGATGATGGTTTACAATTCCGTAGAGTAGTCATATTAGCCAAACGGACTCACCGTTTGGGAGATATGGCTGAAACAAGTTTCAGATGGTGAAAAACAGCTTAATTGGGCTTAACCGGGTAATTAGCAGCTAGGCCCAAAGGGGATTTCGGGATTAGAGATGTATAGGGGCTGATTAGGGTTAGAAAACATTTCTTTCAGCCGCCACTTTCATTCTTGGAACCCTAACAATGGCCTCCAACACCCAAATCAACTTCTAATCACTTTCTAATCAAATTTTGGCTTAAACTACATCAAATTAAGGGAAATAGCACCAAAACAAGGCTAGAGCTGCTGTGTTGCATTGGGAATAGCGCCAAACAGAGAATCATTTTAGTTTTGGGGTTTTATTTGTGGCTAAGGTAAGTGATTTGCATAGTTTTGCACTAATTACGATTAATTAAGGGTAATTAGTGAAGATTAGCGAATTTAAACATGATAAAATTATGGAAAAATATTTATAAAATTCAAAATAATGTTTTAAACCTTTGTTAGAAATTTGGTTTGATTTGGTTAAGTTTTACTAAACATATCATTAGTTTTGCCTAAACATGCTTAAGGGGAAAACATGGGTTTTTGGGTATGTTTGATCCTTATAAACATGTCATATTGTTGTTTTAGTGTTTGTGGATGATTATACATGTTGCTATGACTATATGGTATGTTTTGTGATTGCATAGAAAAGTTAGAATGGTTGAAAACGCCGTCGTTTGGCGAAAATAGCTTGCTGGAAAAACTTGCAGCAAACCGGATAGGGGCATCCGATCCGAACCGGATAGGGGCATCCGATCCGAACCGAATAGGGGCATCCGAAATGAACCAAATAAGAACATCTGAGCACCCGAGCTGAACTAGAAAGGAGCATTCGAGCCGAACCAAGCAGGAGGGGGCGAACCGAACCGAACCGGAGGATCGAACACCAAGTAAACCTAAACCCGAGATGCAAAGGAAGTCCAAATGAGGAGTTGTACCTCAGGATCTAGATGGGAACCAAGGAGGGAACTTCATGAGTTGGGCTTTGCTGCGGGACGTGTGCTAAGGGGTTGTCGATGTCTGTAACTTTAGATCACTATGTTTAGGGGTACATGAACGGATTCAGGGCCACAGTGGCCTAGGTACGACTAAAGAGCTATAGACCAATGAAGCGGGGTCATTTGTAAAGATTTGGTCATAACTCCATGGGATAAGCTTGGTAGTAGCAGTAGTTGTACAAGTCGAACTCCGTCACTTCTTCGATGGGTCTAGTGATTGACAGTGGTGGACATCGTATGCTTTACGCACTGAGTGAGAGATGTGAGAATGGTTGCTATGTTTGATTGTTTGCCTTCATTATGACATACACACCCACACCCCCGTATTCTTTACACCATATGATAGTGGCACCTTAGAGTATTATACGGTGTGTAGTGCTAACTCTTTGGTTGTAGGTCCAGGTTCAGGTATGGTTTAGTATACCTATTATTGTTCTGTTTAGCTGCTTATCGCTCATACCAGACTTTTTGTCTGACCCAGAGTTTTATGTCTCTTCTTATTACTCTGGGTGCTCTCACGAGCAGACTAGAGACAGGTTAGCTGGGTATGCACGAGTAGCTGATCGGAGACGAGCCGGAGGCTTTCACGTATGATACATATAGATATTCTCCCTGTGTTGTTGAAGATCACTGCTTGGGCATTAGTAGTGCATCTTCTACTTTAACTTTCTTTTGCTTTAGAGACAGTTTAAAGTTGTAACAATGATGTTGGATCATAAGCTGTATTTGGATTTCCGCTGCTATGTTGGTTTAGTTTTCAACTTATGCACTGTCTCGCCTGTTTTATGTCAAGATTATGTTATTATTATATTTTGTTCCATGCGCTGTGAGACATTCTATAGGTTCCTTGTTAGTTCATTCTCTTCTTTCCTTTCTTCTGACGACCGTTCTGTGCTTGTCGGGCATGTGTACAGCGCACTTACGGAGGAAATGCCAGCTGGTGCGGGGCGGGCCGTCACACTAGCTGTATCTATGAATGGTATTAGTTCCCCGTTGGTGCATGAGGACAATTATATCTATATCCCTATCTATCACATCAGCAAGAGATGAACAGGCATCGAAAGAAAATATCCCAGAGTCAAATTCTTGTATACCACTTATCATTCTCCATCAAGGAGCTATGCTCATACTTCTAAGCTCATCCTATAAAAGTCTGTACCGACCAGATGCTCTGAAAATTACTACAATGACCTAAGGCATTTGGAAGACTTTTATTATGGAATATCAGACTAAGCCAGATCAATCTCACTTACATTCCGCAGAGAGCCATCTAGGTACAAACATGGATAGACTTCATTGTCGAATTCACTGCTCCCAGTGACTCATTGGAGAATTATGTGTAACCTTATCTGGTGCAAACCATACGTGGATGGATCAGTTAACGTTCAATGTTCTCATAACGAAGTCATGCTAATAACTCCTAAGAAATGTGTGATTTGTTTTCCCTAGAACTGGTCTTCGCTGTTATAAATAGTGGTGTCGAATACGAAGCCCTGATTATCGGAATCGAAACTTCCAAAAAGTTGGAAATAAAATCCATTAAACTATTCTTATATTCCCAACTCTGCATTTTCCAAGTACGAAGGTATTTTCAAGCCAAAGGAACATTCTTAACTCCTTACCTTGCTCGAGTGCATGAATTGCTCAATGATTTCTAGCATTACTCCATCATCTACATTCCACAGAATTATAACGAATAAGATAATCAACTACTCAGTCTAGTGAGTTCCAATTACATACAACTTTGGGTTTTATTTCTAGTCAAAATACAAGAAGCCTAGAGTATCGATCAGACGGAAGCTGATTGGGTATTAATGATGAAGCCCTAACATGAATTGTGGACGACTCAGATCAAAAACTTCTTGCAATGGGGAATCATCCCAAAATGATTAAATGAAAAATGATCATTCCCCCAAAAGGTGTCACACTATATTTTTCAAACAGGAGTGATGTACAGAAGCGACTTCTCAATTCCATTAATCAAGTGTGTAGTCCAGGATGATGCTAGACATGCATTACATGAAGTACACAAAAGCAAGTGTAATGACCATTCTGGGAACAAACTCTGGTAAAGAAAATACTTCGCTATGACTATTTTTGGCCTATCATTAATCAGGATGTAGTTCATTGCACACGAAGCTTTAAAAAATGCTAAAGGTTCACTAAAATTCCAATATCCCAATCCGCAGAACTCACTCTAATAGTCAGTCCATAGCTATTTCATATGTAGGTATTGATATGATCGGTAGGTTACTAATGTCCAAAGGCAATGCAAGATATGGTATCGTCGTAGTTAATTACTTCACCGAATGCGATAAAACTGAACCCTTGAGTACACTCCCAACTAAGAAAATAATCGACTTTTTTGTTTGAAACGTCATATGTTGTTTTAGTGTTTTTGAAACTCTAATTACTGACAATGAGACAGAATTCAACAACGTTTGATTTAGAGACTTCAATCGACTTCATTGCATTGAAAATTGATTTGTGGCAGTTGCTTATCCTCAAGCCGATGAATAAGTTAAAGTAGTGAACAAATTCATTGAACAATCATCTTGGTCGACCCCTAAAAATCAATACTAATACATTCACAGTATTCACGAGATTCAAATCCAGGTTCCTTTGACAAGAAAATCATTTGTGGTAAGAAATAAAATAGAAAGAACAAAATCTTGCATAGCGATAAAACCTACATGAATTTCAGTGTACAAATTCATTACAACGAATTTTTTTTAACATACGCATTAGAGAGTAACTAATGTCAGGCCGGACAGTTATAAAACCTATCCTTACAAATGCTGAACCACTTAAGTAAAGGCAGGAATATATAACTATCTACAAAATCATTACCATCAAGCTCCATCCAATTCTTAAATAAACTATGACCTACTGGAATGTCCGAAGAAAATAGGGTATGCAAAGTTTAAGGTAAAAAAATAAACCCAGACTAGTGCGAGAAACTTAAATCTGATGTTTGAAAAATAAAGGTATCCCATAAGACCATGACCATCTAAAAACTTGGCATTGATTTTTCCCCTTATTACAACCGAGTCTTTTCTATGTATAATTATATGGTATTATCATTAATGACTTGCAGTATAAAACCCATAAAATCAATAAATTTAATCAAATTGCAAAATTGTTACCAATATAAAATTTTGTGTATTAGGAAATACAAACAAAACCGCTAGGCCTTATTGAAAATGGACTGGATTTCCATACAATGTCAAGGTAAGGGACTACTTTCCATACAATACACCCCGTGGGGATGTTCTTGAGGACCAACTTCCCTCTACACAAGGTAAGACTAGCCCGACTACACAGACCTACAGGTAGTGCACTGTTCGAATATGACATCACCTCAACTGTAACCAACATATTTTGTAACACCCTACACCCCTAGACATTCCTCTAGCGAGTCAAGATAAGGAATGTGAACCGTATAGGTATAGCTAAAGCATGTAAAGACTACGGTAACATGACATAGATAAAAATATTTTATAGCAAAAACAAAATTATCCTAACTAAAAATTCTAAAAAATGTGTCGTTTTATCAGTCGTAACTTAATAAAATGTCGGTACATCAAAATCTAAAAATCACTATAATATTACAGTACATAATACATCAAAACATTCCCTATTACAGTCCAAATAAATAAAATATAAACGACTGGATAAATTATAAATGAGAACACATAAGGATTCATGTAATGCTCCAAGCCTGTCAAGAATCAGTTGTTTTCCTGTATCCTTATGGGGAAAGAATGGGAAGGAAAATGGATCAGATATAAAAGTTTGATCAATAGATAGTGACTATTAGAAAGATAAAAAGCAAGAGTACTTTTAAGAGCAGCTCTAAGTATTATAGGGATTTAATGTGTGTGCTTTACCTAAGGTGTTAGCTTAGAATGATTACTTAGAGTGATTGTTTAAATATATTGTTTTCACTGTAATTCTTACTACAGATATAAAGTACTATTTAAGAATGATTCATAATTCAACCAAAAATTCTAGATTTTGTTCTCCCCTTTAAGTAGAGTCTTCATGACATCATTACTTTTACAGTACTCGTATCCCAAATCCATAATTTTAATTTTTTTCCTATAATTCTTTTATCTGCTCCACTTATGTTGTCCAAACCTATACAAGTTTACTTCTTTTTTTTCAAAACTGTAAATATCTTACTTAGAATTTTTCTAGAAAAACTTAATATTTTTATGGAGTTACAATAATAGGATTTTTTTCTCTCAAGATATACTATGTTTTTAAAGTTCCATTTCTAAAACAATATATGGGGTTAGACTCGGAGAGGACTTATGATTTCCTTTTTCATCAAGACACTTAACTCTATAGTCTTGTTGATCTTTAACAAATTTACTTTAAAGATTGTTTAGCTTCCTCTTTTTCCTTACCAAAATCCTTTTCTACTAATTTCTTACCTTGAAACACAAATGATTATCCTATTATTCTTATAGATTTTTTATTTCTCTACTGCCTATGACATATAGGTATTCAACCTTTTTTTCAATAACTAAACTTGTTGCACATTTCAAATTGATAGCCACACAAAGACCTAACACCCTTAGTAACTATCAATCCGATCTGATAATTATGTACAAATTTATTTCCATGGACCTTCCATAAGTTATTACTCTGTATATGAGATTTCTAGGATCCTTACCTCACGCCCAAATGATGGAACTTTGACATACAAACTACTCTCAACATCGAACTTCACTAGCGGTAAGATTCATCTATATGTTCCATCATAATAATAGTTATACTTCCAAGATAAATCCTTCAAGGTCCTATTTTCCCTCTCTTTATCCGACAATTTTATGCGGATGATAAACTGCACCTAAGTTCAGTCTTGGTTCTTAAAAGTTCTTGCGTATTCTTCCAAAACTCACTAAGGAAAAACGAGTCTTAATTGCTAACTATGCTAATGGATATTTTTTGTAGTCAAACTTTCTTTTCACATACTAGGTTGCAACTAATGTTGTTGGATGCGTTTGGTTAGCCCAAAACCCAATTGCTCTTATATCCTTTTCTCAGTTGGGGTGTGTTAAAGATCCATAGAAAATTTTCTTCTCTCCTACTATCGAGTATCTCAAAAGTAGTTACATATATGCCAAGTGCTCCCATTCCAACAACTCTCATATCAAAAATAAAGAACTTAACATCACTTTTTTTTTATAAATGCATCAACTACGACCTTACTTTTTCTAAGAGTTGATTAAATTCCAAAATCATAGGGTGCTTGAACCTCCTTGTATCTTTATCGTCTCAGATCTCTCTGTAAGGAAAAAGAAACTAATGACTTATGGTTAGCTAACAACCTAAACCTCTCCCATAATAGGTATTGCCTCCCTGAGCGGTTCTACTAAAACTTGGTCTAGAGTCAATGTGTTTAAAGGTAATTGGGTGCCTCTTCTAAACACCAAACATGTTTCTTATAATCTTTTGATTAGACAAAAATGTCATCAACAAAGACTCCTAAACGCTTATTTATAAAACACTATATTCATCAAGTCAACAAACTTGGATGAAGCATTAGTTGGTCCAGAAATATGTCTAACTATTCATTAAATCCATTGGGTGTTCTAACAGCGTTCTTGCCTATATTACTTTTCGCTACTCATGACTGGTGGGAACCACTAGCAAGATCTAGCTATGGGAAAACCTTGACACCTATGAATTAATCGAAGAATCCACCGATGCAAGGCTAGGTACAATGGTTATTCTTATACAAATAAATTAGTCCTCTATGGTCAATGTGGAGCTTAAGGAGCTATTCGTCTTTGTGGAAAAGATGAGTGATGCTTCTCATTTTGAAAAAGTTCTTCTTATTATATATCTTTTTTCTAAAAGTTCCTTAGTCTATCCAAAATATCTTTGATCTATTTACTTGGATCGCATCTTTCCTTTGGAGCCTTATTTCTTATCGGTAATGCTACGACTCCAATATTATTATATATCACAAATTCAATCTCTTTATGTGGTTGAAGTCCAATGACCTACTCAAACACATCTGGGTAGCTTATAATAAGCATAAGACTAGAATCATCAAAAAATAGGCCTATGGAGTAAGAATAGCTCAACTTAATTGATCCCCTTAGATCACATGAAAACTTTAGGGTACATCCACTACATATGCTCATATAAGTACCCTCCTATTATATTCTGGGATAGCCTAATATGTTGCTAACTAGCCAAAACTCAAAATCAACCCATATCCATAAATGCTAAAACATTATTATCACTTTACATCTAGGGTCATAAGTTTCAAACCTCGATATATCATAAATAACTGTGTCGATCCTTCTACATGGTTAAAAAATACTATTGGTTCTATAACTAGAGAAACTTCTAAGTGCATACAATCAACTAGAGTATTAAAGGTACAAGAGTGTGATGCTTAGAATTAAATAAAGCACAAGTAGGAAAACTAGAAATAGAAAGGACTAGGGACAAGCAATGTTAGCCATAAGAATGGTTAACATCCAAAAAGATTTTGAAAGAACATATCCAAAAGGATCTACTTTCGGATCATATTCATTCCGAAATTGTAAATTTAGAATTACGAAGTGTAACCCTAATTTTCAAATCAAATTGGAGATTTCTCTTTTCTTGTAATATTATTTGGCAATTCGTAGCAAAAAGGATAATTGAAGATCTCGACTCACGGAGTTTAATTTTAAGAGAGAAGAGGACCGATCATTTTTTCTATTAATTTTTTTAATAGCCAATTGCACATGATTCTAACTTCTAGCTTCTATTCTTTATCCAAAACCATTATTGTGAAACATATAAGGAGGAACGACATAGCAAGGTCCGAAAGTGGAAAATCCATACTCGAAAAGTGTAAGAAGAGCCACTACTAATGGATCCTAGTAATCTTAATAATATGACTCTTGTCTTCTTCATTGAGCTTCGCAACATCAGATTCTTTGTTGATAACTCTCTGAAATGTTGACTCCCTAGAGGATTACCATATAGATGATCTGAAAGTAGACCCTTTCAGATATGTTCATTCATAATCATTTTGGGGCGTTAACTATTTTTATTGCTAATAGGTAACACACTTTTATCAATCTCTTTATTTGTCCTTTCTCTCTTCATCACTCAATCCTACTAATAAAAATGTAACATTTTTCCTCTAACTAGTCAATCTTATGACTCTTGGAATGATGCCTTATTTTGTTACATTCATGATATTCAACTCTTTTTTTGGATCATCTCTAAACTAGGTGTCCTTTTTTTCCTTCTGTCTCTTATCCCACCAAGTATCGTTTGTTTTATACTTGAATTTACATGGGAATATCCTTAAGTCATCTCAACATCCTTGGCCCGCAAAGTCTTATTATCATTACTAGGCCTAACCTAATGGCTTCTAAGTAGCAATTTTATCTCCTAACTCCATACCCATAAAGGACTTGTAAATATTGATTGAACTATATGGGTACATCAACACCCAAAATCTAAAGTTTAACAAAGGAAGGAGATAAGTGGGAAAGAAAAGGAGACAAATTTTAGGTATTTTTGATATAAATCTTTTTATATTTTTTTAAAATACTTTACTTTCTGAAAATCGTTTTGAAAAATAATTTACTTTTTAAAACCATTTTTAGGAATCCTAAACCCTTTGGCTCTAATACCAAATGTAACACCTCATATGCTAAGACATGCCCCTAACAAGTCATGCCAAAGAATATGAAGTGTGTAGATATAGCTGAATCTTGTAGAGACTAAGATAGCATGGCATAGGTCTAAATATTTTAAAATAAAAATAAAATTATCTTAATTAGAACCTTTTAGAAAAGTATCAATTTATTAATCATAATTAAATAAAACATCAGTACATCAAAGTCTCAAAATCACATAACATCTAAGTACTTAATATATCATAACATCCCCTCTCCAATCCAAATATATAAAATAAAAGGAACTGGATAAACTATATATGAGAACATATAAAAATGGGATACCTAAATGTCTAGCTCTGCTCCACGACTTTTCCTCTTGGATTTCATTGTTCGGTACATTGTCGCGTAATGCAGGTGCTTTCACCTTTATGCAATTAAAAATTGCGGATTCACCTATGAGTTACCAGAAATAATAGCGCAAACTAGTCTTGAATTTTGGTCAGATAGTCTAGTAGGTTTTTTTTCTTAAGTCCTACCCCTGTTGAGATAGATGTTTATGAGCATGTATGTCGTGTTTGAAAAATTAAAGGTGGTCTGCGTGTGAGCTATGTTGATGATATGTTTTACCTTATGTTCACTAACCCGGACGAGAGAAGGAGAGTCCTTGAGTCTAAAAATTCTATTTTAGTTGGAATCCCTTTCATTATTACATCGTGGTGCTGTTCGATTGACTCTGCACATGAGTAGGCATTTTCTATCTGGGCACAGTTCTCTCATGTTTCTCTGTAATTCAATTACTTCTTGGGTTGAATTGGTTGGCATGTCACAATGAAAAATTAAAGTGTTTCGATGTGAATACTATGGCTATGAAGAAACTTTCTTTTGCTAGGGCCTTAATTGAGATTACTCCCAGGAAGCTTTTTCCAACTGTAATTAAGTTGCTTATTGAAGGTCGTAAGGTCATGATTGATGTTTGCTATAGTTGGAAGCCTGATATATGTACTGGATGTCATTCCTTTGGACATACTAAAAAATCCTGTAAGCTTACATCTACATTTAACCCTCTTCCCTTGCCTAAAAAAATTCCACTACCCCGTCCCTCGTTCAGAAGGTGGGTTCCTGAAGATCCCAAACCCAGTCCACCGTCTGTTCTTGAGCTATTGTCCCTAAGGTTAAGAGTTATTGTATAGTTTGGAACACTAATGAATTGGCATGGATTCATGTCCCAACCGATATGCGCTACAAGCCTGCCATAATGATTTTTTTCATGTTTGTTAGTGAGGAGGAAGGAGAACACAGACTACTACATTACTATGAGAAAGGGAACGAACTTGTTTTATATGACGAAGGAGAATTTGGAAGTAGGAACAAGACTGTACTTGAAGATGAGAGTTGGGATATGAGGTTCTTTTACGACAAAGACTACGCTCGTTTTGATCCCAATTTGGTTTCTTACTTTGCAACCGTAAGGAAGGTTACTGATCCAGTTTCTTCTGGATTTCATTGTCATTGCTCTTTTGATGGGGTAGAATGACTTTAGGTTAGCTAGTGGACGGACCATTTTAAAAACCTTGTTGTAGTAGTTAGGCAAACTATCTTACTCATGTACTTAAAGTCTTTATTATTTGCTATAATAAAAAGTGTTACGAATTATTTTAGAAACCGGTCAGCTTTGCCAAAATAAAGAATGGAGCGTCCATGCAATGCTCCAAGCCTGTCAAGAATCTGCTATTTTCCTGTATGCCTATGGGGAAAGAAGGAAATGGAGAACGAAAAAGAAATAAAAGTTCGATGAATAGAAATTGACTGCTAGAAAGATTAATATCAGGAGATAATAGTCCTAAAAGCAGTTTTAAGTGCTACAAGGATTTATTGCACGTGCTTTACTTAAGGTATTAGCTTAGAATGATTAGTTAGGATGATTGTTTAAGTTGATTGTTTGCACTGTAATTCTTACTATAGAAGTAAAGTACTATTTATGAATGATTCCTAATTCTACTATGAGTGGCCTACTACTCACTACCACGAAGCAAGCATGACATTCGATGTTCTTTACATCAAATCAAAATCCATCCAAATGTGAATTGTTAGCATAGGCCTCTCTAGCAGTTCTAGTCTCTTATTTACCGCTCCAAAGCCGACCGCGTATCTGTTTAGATTGACATCTATCTACTAGCTCTAAGAACCCATAGCGTCTTATTCGTCGCTATGATGCCTGCATGCGCAGTCATCCTTAGTAAGTGTTGCCTCAACTACTTTTTTCTATGATCTACTTATTTACCGCTCCATTTTGTATGCCTATTCATCGTTAGGGCAGGCATTTAAACAATAATCTAGTTGTGAGCCCACGTCACCCCTTTTGACCGAGTCTTAAACTATTAGCCACTTATTTATCGCTCTAGCATGCGTATTTGTTTGTTGTTAGTATGGACCACCAAATATGATAGATTTAACTATGGATCATTTATTTACTGCTTCGATGAACACCTAGTTTGTCGTTAGTATGGGCCTCCATCTATACTGTAAAACTTCAGCCACTTATTTACCACTTCGACAATTCCAATTTCGTAATTAGTACGGATCCCAACTATGTTGTTTTCTATTTTTGCTATATTTCTAAACATTTTTGATTCATTACCATTTTATGATAATAAATATCTTAAAAAGTTGTATCTACTTATCATGAGTTAATATCATAATTGTACTATTTTTCTCCTTTTCTTTTATTGTATCTGATGTGATAATTTAGCTACAAGTTATATAAACCTATTTCTTTGCTTCTATTAACTTTTTTATAACAGCATTACATGTATTTTATGATCTTTCTAATAATGATATACTTTCTACTGACATTCGTGCTGCGTGAGATCTTTCTCTTTGTCTTACTATTTTCACATAGACTTAAAGGATTTAAACCTACTTTTAAATCATAACTTATAGAATTATAACTGCTTAATACATGTATATTTATTGTAAATAAAACTACAAATAACATCACTTATCTGTAAAACAGTAAATTAACTATGCTTAATTGTAAAATTTTCCATTAGTTGTACTTAATGGTAAAACTATCAATTAATTGTGCGTATCTGTATACTATAAATTAGTTCTACTTAACTTTAAAATATCATTTATTTATGCTTAGCTGTAAAAACTTTCAACTAATTGTGCTTAACTACAAAATTCTCAATTTCTTGTACTTAACTATAAACTATAAATATATTTGTACTTAACTGTAAAACTGTCGATTAATTGTACTTACTTTAGAAATATCAATTAATTGTATTGAATTGTAAACTACTAAAAACAAGTAAATTAAAATTATTTTTGAACCTATATCCTTGATTTTCCGCTCACCTGAGGTCCTAAGCTAGATTCCTTAGCCTTCCTCGATCCCCTTTTCAGATCTTCTAATATTTTAGTTATTATCTTCTTCCTCAATGACAATATTTAATTCAGGTCCCAAACTCAAAAAATTTAGAGGAATCCTACTCATAGAGGAAGAAGAATGTGTGGAATGAAAGTGTTAGGTTAGGCTCTATTTATAGTTTACTACAGGAATTAGTCCATTAGATCAGGCATATCCAGTCTAGGATTACCGTGTCACAGTCCAAAATCTGGCCGTTAATCTAAAATCGGTACGCTCAAGATTTTAAGTTTTCAGACCTATTTTCTGATTATGTATCTAGCCAGAAAACTGGTTATGTACAATTCTTACTGGGGTGGTCAACCTATGCAGCTCTTTATTTAAAACATGCAAATTATGGTTTTAGTCTTTCCTTTATAACCTTTTTCACTTACTCGGATCTTCGTAAGTTATATGTGAAAATTGTCCAAAAAATAACCACGGGCATAATGGTGAATTTTTGTAGCCAAATTCTAACATCTGCATAAGTTTTCTTTTTAATTCATTTTCTTTATTTAATTTCATTTCTTATTGAAGTTTCTTTTCATAAATCTTTATTATTTATAATTTTTGGGGTGTTACATGCCTAGGATATCCAATAGCATACACCATACACATAATATATAGAGAGTAATCTAGAAAAGGAACGATCACATCCTAATGGGCGCGGCGCACAAAGCCTTATGATGTGCCCTTTTCTACCATTACTAGTGATGAAGCTTAAGGTCATCGATTACCTTATATCAACCACATAATTTACTATGAATGATACACTGCCAAGTCCATCACACACAATTGATTTCCACTAATGTACAATCTCCGATCTCGTGTGCCTCAGAGAAGAGTATATATAGTGTAAGAGAATTACTTCCTAAACCACAAAACAGATGTACGTTCATTGAGATCAATATACGCACGTTAGAAGCGCAACGTCTGATATTCATCCATATAAGTTACCCTGGGGTTGGTAACCTAAAGACACTTCTCTCAGTAAATCATGTGATTTAGTACAGCTGAGTCCTTGTACTAAAAAATCGAATGAAGAACCACTGTCGTTTGTAGTATGGGAAAGTTTCTCCGATGGTCAATGACAACAACCCTTCATTTAATTTTCATAACTCTTAACCGTTCCATCTCTTTTGCTTTTAAAATGTAAATCGATTTAAATTAATTTCCAGATAGGAATCACCTAAATTTTATCCCGATCTATTCGGATCAATCTTTGAGAAAATGCTATTTAAGTAGTTTTGGATAGGGCTATCAATGGGTCGGGTTCATGTCAGGTTCGGGTCAGGTCAAGTTGGTTTAGGTCGATTTATAAATGGGTCGCATCAACCCATTTATTAAACGGGTCATTTTTTCCTAACCCTAAATAAGCCCATTTATAAATGGGTTGAACCGACCCGATCCGGGTGACCCGTTTAACTAAACGGGTCGGGTCGTGTCTGGTCGGGTTTACTTGTTTGACCCATTGGTAAACATTTCCCGCTACTATAAACAACAACAAAAAACAAAATCGCCAATAGGCAACAAGTTATAAAATCACCAACAGGCAATCAACACATATATAAAGCATGAAATCACCATATCCAAAAATCATTCTTCATACATAAGAATATATAAGCATACTGCATAAATAAAAGACTAACAATTTGGAAGAGATACATTATTATAAGTAAAATATAAATAACATCACACAAGATTAAATTAATATAACAACTTACACATGAATATGTGAGCATACTGATAACTGCATACATAAAAGACAAACACTAATAGCCTACATAAAAGACTAACAGTATGGAAGAGATACAACATATAATCGGGTTTGGCGGGTCAAATTCGGGTTATCGGGTCAACCCTAAACCCACCCTTTATAAACGGGTCAAATTCGGGTTGACTCGAGAATGACCTGCCAACTAAACGGATCAGGTTAACCTGCTAATTTCCGTGCGAGTTTCGGGCCGGGTTTTGGGACGTATAGGAAATTGACAGCCCTAGTTTTTAGTGTTTTCATTTCTTAATTCATTTCTAGGTAAAACATCTTTTAAGGATGTGTATCTTTCAAATATTCATTGGGTGTATATATGGAATCACTAAACCCCATTCATTAATTTTCTCGACTTGGATGGTAGATCCATTTTAGAACAATAAATCCAAAGAAATCACACTCATTTTACCTGATACCAATTTTCGAGTTCAACCCCTATTATCCATCAAATAATGATGAAAATATCTTTTAAATTCTTATAAATAGTAAGGATTCTTTCCTCAGAATTTGGTACTTAATATAATAGGGTCATCTCTAATTGATCCAATTCATTTAACTTAAGGAAACTTGGCTGTTTATACTTAACTCATTTTCCCCATTTAAACCTTATTTATCCTTTGTTGAGCTAAAGGGATATGTGAGCCATGAAATTGGTTGCTTCTGTACATCTATGTAATAACCTGAAGTTGAGAAGCGATTAGTTAATAAATAAATATGTTCGATTTTTGGATTATAATGGTAACTTCAGAATCAATAAGAAATATTTGATTAACAAAATATTTTTTATAAAATAAATTTAAAATTTAATAGTAAATAATTTAAAAAAAGTAAGCAGTATATTAAATAAATTATAAATAAATATATAGAAAAAGTATAGAGTATGTACTTTACTCAAAGAACTAAAAATCATACACACAAATGCATCTTGTAGTTCCACTAACACATACATATAATAATTATATTCCTCATTTTATCATCCCAGGCGAACACACTTTTTTCACTCATGCAAGAACATAGGCGCACAAATTATAATAGACAATGAAACCTATCAAGTACAATTGTTATAGCCATCACATCTTGCTTTCACCATATCACTTCATTATTATTTATTTACTGAAAACTAAGTATCTAGAGCTTTCTTTCTTTGAAATTTTCACCGATAAACATATATAAATATAACCTAGACCAAAATACATAGATGTTTAGAAACTAAGCTCCATTAATTTTGTTACTGAGTTCGTCAGTAAAAAATGAATGTTATAAACCCAAACATAACCCTTTCATAGCTTCTCAACTCCTTTACACCTATCAAAAATCAAGAAAGCAAGTGTTTATTCATGACATCTGAGTGGGTATTTATTTATGTAAGGAGAAAAAGAATTTTGCAAGCTTGAAGTAGAAGCATCGAAGAGTTTAGTAAAAGAAACGGTGTATGTAAAGTAACATATGGTGTATAGTAATTTATTGTATATGTTTAGCAATTTTTGGTGTATAAATATAATTAGCCAAAAAAAATTAAGGAAGAAAGGTGTTTTAGTTATGGATTTTTGTAGGAAAGAAATGATGTATGTTTAGCGATTTTTGGTGTTTGAATAGAATTTGCCTTGCAATTGCATACATATTTAAATCTAATGGACCTAATTTATTATCTTCACGCATAATGATAATAGATTACCTAATAGAAAAGATTTTAAAATCATCACAAACCTCTTTTTTTTCTTTTCTATTTCCCCGGATTAATATATACTTGGCCTCGTCCCACTTCTTTTTAACGAGGGCGCGCGACTTACTTCCAACAAATTTGGATTTTATTGTTTTCCCAGTATATTAATTTGGAGAGAAGTTATCATGTGTTTTGCCACTTCGGCTGAATTGATTCTGAATCGGATCCCGATTGATAAGCTGTTAAGCCAATTCAGGAAGTATAAGCAAGGGAATGTGCTCTGTGGTTCATATTTATCAAAAGGGGTTGCGAAACCGAGAAGTGTGAATGCTAACCAATCTAGGCAGCATCAATATTCTTCGTTTACCTCTTCTTACTTATGATGAACTGGCTACCAGAATAGAGAAAGCAAAGCCCTGATTGCAACTGAAATCGATGTAACATTTCAGGTGAGTTATCCACCTACAACTATGTTTGATTTAAGATGGTATTGCCTGGACATGCTTGGTATATTTACCCATTCCCATCCTTTAATTATTCAATTGGTTCATGGATATGCCTGTACAGGTGCAAGTACATGTCTGTAAATTGAAATTATAAGATGAAATATACTCCTTGTTAAAAATTAGGATCATACCCCACATATATTTTAGCATGCCTAAATATAGGGTGGAGCCCAATGGGGTAGGAAGGTGCCTAACCCAGTATTTTATTAATGAAAAAAGTAAAAGCACGCAGTTTCCACACCATCCAATGTGCAGAATCAAAAGCTCGGAGATCCAACATGTAGAAATTAGAGAAAAAAGAGGAGAAGAAGGACGACAGAACTTGAAGCCCTAAAAAAAATCAACTTATCAACGCAAAATAAAAAAGAAAAGTAAAGAAGAACAATCAACAAGCTACCCTCACCTTTCTCAAATTCATTCGAGATATTTTCTATGAAAACAAGATGGGTAACCTTATTTTAGGGTTTTTGTTGATTTCTTGTGATTGTGTATTTTAGGGGTTAAGCTAGATAGTTTAATTTGATTAATTTAGACAATTCAGTATAGTGAAATTTGAAATGGGTTGATTGAGAAATCAGAAATGCATAAAATTATTCATTGTTTTAGAATTAGGTTGCTGATATATTTAAAATTGTTCATTGTTTGTTGCTTAACTTAAACATTTATCATTTTAGGCAAATCAGTTTACTGACTTTAAATTTGTTCATTTTCTTAGATTGCAAAATGCATAAAATTATTTTCTAGAAGAGAAAATGAATGTTCGCATTTCCAAAAAAATGATTGTCACAAACTTGATCCTAAACTAATTAGATAGCCATTTTTTTGCAGTTGTTAGATTATCCAATTAATGTTAATCATCTTTTCAGATTTACATAAATATAATAAACGAGTTCATGATACTATTTCTGACAATGCGGGATCTTCTTCCAATATTGTTGATAATAATATCCAAAATGAAGCTATTCCAAAAACAGTGATTCGAAATCGCATTCATGTTGATTTATTAAATCTTCCTTCTGATCTAAGTTTACAAAATCGAATTTTGGAATTTGACCCAAATAATCAAGATATTGTTCGAAGAGATTATTTACAGAAAGGTCCACATCAACCTTCTTTATTAGTATTCCTACAAACTATCTATTACTACCAAAATCAACTCCGATACAGGCTAACGTGAAGGGGTATCTAATGAACACAAGCACAGAGGAATTCTCCGAAAGAAAGGCCAAACACTAAACTCAAAAGCTACAGAATACCGACAGGGTATATCCGGCTGGGGGATCAATAACGAAAGGTCATCTAAGTCAAAAGCCAAGAAAGAGGAAGACAAGAGCTCCGCCAATCAAAACCCAACGGAAGGGATTTCGGAACCAACCTATTTAATACTGACACATCAGGAGATAAAGGCACTAAGAGTATCAAGCTGAAAGCACGTAGGGATTATTCGAAACCAGCTTCCAAAACATCCACTGCATAAGCACTGAAAGGTCACATTGGTAGACAACAAACAAATCACCGAGAGCTAACTGTCGGAGAACCAGCTCCACCGGGAAGCAAACGAGAACCCCAGAAAGGATACAAACTATCCATACAAATCTGCCTAGTGCCAACACCGATAGGGGTTCCAAACCGGCAGCTATCTACATACATCATGAGGGAAGCTACACAAAGTATTCATAAGAAAAGTGGAAGCCTACACCCGGAAGCCACCGCCGGGAGCACGAGTGCCTTCTGAAAGTCTTTACATTGAAAATCTCATATCAATCTCAAAAGAAGCCCCAACTGACCGAAACCCTCACTCCAGAAGCTATAATCAGCACCACAAAGGCGGCCGAAAGCTGAACGCCTGTGACCAAGGAGAAAAGTGGCCGACAAAGGCTTTTGCAAGCCCAGTGTCCCAAAAGCAGAAGGGGCCTCAAATTCTCTATAAATAATACCCCAGGGGTCACATTTTGGGGACGATTTTTCCTCATTCTTACTCATATTTTTTTCTCTAAAGTAAACACTAATTCTTAGATCGATTTGGGGATTTCTTCTATTATATTCATGTATTCTAAATCAAAGATCAATAGAGTGTGAATCAATACTTAGAGTAATACTTTATTGGATTGTTATATGATTTCCCATTTATTGTTGCCGCAGTCGCTGTTTTCTTTCAATATGTGTATGAGCCTATGTCCAAGTCTTTCCACAAGTTAAGTGAAACACGCCTTTTCTACAAATTTAGACCCTTCTGCAAGCCCAGTGCAGAACCCCTCTCCACAAACAGTTAAGTCATTCTCTAATGGCTGCGCTTAGGAATCCTTCATCTCAAGATAACTGTTGGTTCTCAATTCACTTAAGGGTGATACTCATCCCATAAAGGGAAGAGTAACTATTCTTTCGGATTCTAAACCTTGATATCTAGGAGATGGTGAACTAACTCAAACTTGTGAAGGCTAAACAACATATTTTCCCCTTACGTCCACTTCCATAGACCAATCTCCGGTGTTGACAAAAAATATCGCTTACATTTTGGCGCTAGAAGGAGGGCTTGAACCTCCGACCTTGTGGTCAACCTTACCATATATCTGCCTGTGTTGTTCCATCCTGGATTGAACTAAGGCTTTGAAGAAGCAAATTTATGGGTAAGAGGTCCCAATAAGAGTCTTCTAAATCTCGAATGGATAAGTCAGAAATCAATGACCCAAGAGTGATAGAAGAACAAAGGCTGAGAGTGGAAGCCTTGCGGATAATGAAGCAAAAAAGGGAAATAGAACAATATGCTTCCGACACTTGGGATAATATCCTTTCTTACATAAGACAAACCCTAACACCTCCTTCAAGTGGCTCTACATCAAAGGATATTAACATTTTCTCTTACATAAGGAGAACTCTCCACAAGCAAATCAGAGAAATGGTGTTTGAACAAGAAATAATGGATGATTTTGACCACTTCACCCACAAATGGTTTGAAAGGATAGCACATCAATCTCGGTATATCTTGGAAAGTAGAAACAAAAATATAGTTAAAACAACAAAACTGGATTGCAAAAAGGTTAAGTCTCAGCGACAAGGAGAGAGGCTTATACAAGGATTAACTAAGGGATACTACTTTACTACTTCGATGGAAAATATCTACTTCCTCACCAAACATGAACGCAGTATTGGCTGTTCGCAAAGAAAAAGCCTAAATACGAAAAGAAGTCAGGAGGACCCTACTGTCATTACCACATGATGAATGGACATGAAACTAAACACTGCAAAATCCTTAAGGAAATGATCATCAAATTCATCAACCAAGGCCAATCACAAGAGTTTGTAAAAGGATCATATTAAGTTCAATAGAAGTCCTTAGGGAAAGGATTATCAAACACAACCAAGGGTACGTAAAACCCTCCTTTTAAAGCTTAAAGAAACCTAAGATGGGTCAAACCACGAATGCATCAAATCCCTTGTCATCGCCAAATTGGTCAGGGAAAGGCATTCCCCGGAGGGGGGTGGTGTTGGTCTTTTCCCATGCCCAAATCAGAGCGGGCAAGGTTAAAGCATCAAAAGCGTAAGCCTCCGTTTCACACCAATAATGGTCATGGTGGAGCATCTAAAATTAGCACGCCCTGCCTCTGCTCGTAGAAGAGTACGCCACGCCTCTGGTATGAACTAAGCATGTCCAACCTATGCTCGCAGATGGGCATGTCCTACCTCTGCTTATGTTCCGCGTTACCCGCAGAAGGGAACGCCAACCCCTATCATCGCCTATGATGGTTAGGATAGGGCGCCCCTCGGAGGGGAGTGGTGTGTAAGCCTCTATCAGTACCTATGATGGTCATTATAGAGCATCAAAAGAGTAAACCTTAATTCCGTGTTTACATGGCCCGGTTTAAGTTCCTAAGAACTTATCATCGCCTACTATGGTCAAGATAAGACGCCTCCTAGAGGGAGGTCGGGTAAGTCATTGGGCCCTGCTTGTGGATAAGCTAGCCAAGTGCACCAGATGCACATGCCTAGATAGTGGCCAACAAAGCACATACATCCTCTGCTCTGACATCAAAAGCCCAGAGAGTGGCTCAAGAACCACGTATAACCTCTTCTTCACAAATCAAATCTGAGAGGGATACCAAAACGTTAATGCCAGAAGTGGATTTCTGGTACTCAATCTCTAATTACCTGAACAAGGGTAGGTTCGGGTCTTCTATATTAATACCCAAATCTGCGTTGATTCGGTTCTCAACGAAAACCAAAAGCGGATTTCCAGTCTCCTACTTTAATAACCCGAATCCTGGTCGGTTCAGATCTTCACAAATACCGGAATGTGAATCCCGGTCCTGTCTCAATACCAAATCTGGGTTGATTCGATTTTCAGTCAAGGCTATAAGCGGGTTTCTGGTCTCCTATCTTGATACCCAAGTCTAGATTGACTCAAGGTCTAATCACAACCAAGGGCTATATTTCTAGCCTGACCATGAATAACCGAGTCTAGATCAATTCAGAATCTTAAATCTAAACAAGAAGGAGTTGTTCAACCTTCTTACAAACCCAAATATGGCTTGGAATCACATTTCCACTATTACTAGGTGGAAACTCATGGCCTTATCACTTGCTCCGGAATGTGTCTTTAACTTATGCATTCATCAATTTATTATCAAAGTATGTCAAATGTTTGCACTAACACACAAAACACAATTAAGCACTATAAACATTTCATATCTTACGTACCTCGGCACTATTAACCCTACTGAGACCAAGTGACGCTCTACGAAGGCCTATAAGACAAAATTATAACGAAGTGTGCTGAAGATGTGCACCATGTCATGGTGAAACCATAACGAAAGAAAAACGTTTACGTTGAAATGCGTGATCGAATGTTAAGTAATACTGTTATAGGTCCTGCCTCTTTTCATAAGTACCATCGCTATAGAATATTACATGCGATAGGTGTTAGGGATTGCGGAATGGATCGTTAAGGCAAAACTAACACTAGAGGGGGGATGAATAGTGTTTTTGTGTATTTAAACAAAATCTAAAACTTATATGATATAGTATATGAATCAAACACCACATAAATAATTACAAACACAAAATCAAACAAAGACACAAAGACAAACAAAAAATAAAGTGCAGAAAATGAAAGAACGCACCGGATTTTATACTGGTTGGAATTGCTCCTACGTCCAGTCCCACGCAACGCTGGATTGCAAAGAGTTTTATTACTATATCAATATCCAATTACAATTCTCCTTAATTTCACGGCTACAAGGCATACCACCAATTCCACACACGTACTTGATCAAGTATACTCTCCTTTATTTCATGGTTACAAGGGATACCACCGATTACCCATCCTTGATTTCACAGTTACAAGGAGTAACACTAATTTCACACAACCCAAGCAATTACAAACTATAACTCTTCAATAGCACTTGATTCAAAGAGTAATGAATAAAGAGTGAGAAGAGAAGAAGTCTAATGAAAATAGAATTGGATTCGGCAGAGTATAAGTGTAGAAATCATAAAAATGAGAAGATATAATGGTGTAAAGAAATGATATGAAGATGGAGAAAAAGAATGATAAAAAAATAGAAATCAGCTCCTATTTATAAGATTTGAAAGGTTGCAACGCTTCTGGAACGTTACATAGGGCGGAAAGACACTTCCTTCCAGTTTTAAATTTCTGACAGTTATATGTCGACATAGCCATGAATGTATGTTGAAATATCCATCATTTTTATGATTTTGAAGCATTTTTAAATTACTTAAATCAATATTTAAATTCTAGAAATTCCTGAAACAAAACTAGTTGCTAAAACGTTAATTTTCAAGTATAAAAACATAAGAAAATATTATTTAAACATATGATTAAATACTTATTATATATGTGATATGAAAACTATATATTATATAATTATAAACATTTATATAGGAATTTATGAAGAAATATTTATAAACTATATATAAACAAAAGGTTATATGAAGAATCAAATATAAACTTAGTAAAATATATTTAATAAAACTATAAAAATAGAAATACTTATAAATTAGGAAATATATTTGAAATCGTAAGTTTGAAATTCTATAACCAAAAACTAATAATATAAATAAATATTCTAAAGTGTAAAGTCATATGAAATAATATATATACTTATAAAGTTATAAAGTTTAAAACTATATAAACATATATAATATAATTAAAATTCGAAACTTATATGTTTGAAATCATAAGTAAAATAATTTAGAATTTGAAATTTGAAAATTAGAATTTTGAAAGTGAAAATTTGAAAAAAAGAATTTGAAATCTGAAATTTGAAAAACAGAATATGAACCTGGAATGTTATTCAGAGTCTTACATAAATTAGACTCTATTACTATGTTTATCTTGAGATATTGAGCTCTTGAACTCTTGAAGTCTTGATTACTCATGAGTCTTGAATCTTGAATCTCTAAAACTGTACAGTCTTCAGTATTTAAGTCGTGTATACGAATCCTGCATATATATGTCTATATATTCTACATAGAGAAGTTAGTCTATATATATATACATATATATATTATAATCAATGATAATTGAGATAAGGTTGTTGTCTTCAAAACTCCATTCTCCAACATCAGGCAATATGCTAAGTACTTCACATCTTACATAATTATTTACAAAAAAGATTGTAAGATAAACACATCTCCAGAGGAGAGAACATCCATATCGCAGTACTAGAACTTTCATATGAGCATAATCTAGCTCTCGATAAAAGCACCATTACAAGTGTTTATCATGAGTGTCAGGATAAGAAAGCAGCCTTCCTCACTTTGTCTAGGATGTCAGCAGTAAGGTCAAGTGAGGAGTCAAAGGGGACTTCAAATCCATCAGGTGTATGAACCGAAGGACACTTATGATAGTCCCACTTTTCGGAAGGTGGGCTGTCATAACCACGAACCAACCTTGACCGATATGTGTGAGCCTCTCTTAAAAGTTGGTCCTTATTCTAGCCAAGGAAATCAAGGCGAATCCAAGGATAAAAGGTATAAACTTTCTCAAGATCCCTTAAGAAGCAATGTCTTGCCAAGGTAGAAGGCTCAGTAAGAGGAGATTTCTCCCAATAGTCTCTCTTCAACTTAGCATAATTTTCTAAGAAATCCCTATAGAGTAAATGTAAGGCAGAAGACAAGTTCTGAGGAAAAATGTCAAAAGAAATTAGAAAAAGATAAATCGTTATACTATCAACCAAGCAGGTACATTCATCATGGATATTCCTCTCGTTCATACAAGACTGATCTCTTAAAAGTCTCAATTACAAATCGATGCTTGTTAAATTTAAGTTTATCTAAAGGAAACTTTCTAGGAATAGAGGTAACTCGGGGAAGGTTCCAGCATTCGCTCGGGTGCCGGTTCCCACCGCATTTTCTGCGAAGACGTCTAAGTAAACCCCTACTATGGTCACCTAAAAAGGATAAATCCATGTTTTCATATCTGCGATAAATTTGATACAAAAGGTTTACTGATGTACCTCGGTCTTCGATTAACATCCAAAATAAGAAGCACTAACTTTGTGGCACTCTTATCAAGGAACCACTTCTTTCTCTTTAAGAAGCACTAACATCCAAAATCCATGGTTTACTGATGTACCGGGCCGATTGCAGCCTAGGAACCACTTCTTTCTCTTTAAGAAGCACTAACTTTGTGGCACTCTTATCAAGGAGATAATATTTGTAGGACATTATATTATACACATTCGTCCATTTGTCCAATTGCCTAGTAAGACGAATCACTTCCAGTCGAGTCCTTGTAAGGGTAGAATTCCTAAAACTTAACCATTTCCCTCTCGTCTATATGAAAAAGGGTTATAGGTTGATTATCAAAAAAGGGCGAAAGAACATATGTATAGAAGAGGAGGTCATACCTCAGAAGTAGGAGCAGAAGCTTATGGATTTTCAATGGAAAGGGAACCCGGAAAATTTGGGCATGTCCCCATCCTTCGTGCATCAGCAAGGTTAGAGAGGCCAATTGAGATAAAGTATTCTTCAACGGCTTTAGTACTCTTGCCGCATGCTTCGTCTAAAGTATCAGTAGCTGAAAAAGCACCACTGACACCCATGGAGTTATTGCCTCTTTCTCCCTCTTCACCCATAGTAACATTGATACTCTTGAAGCTATAATCATTGAAACGAACAGCCTGCGATGCCACAACGTGGTCTCCTTCATTGTCGGTACGCAACTCCTCGAGAGTAACGTCTTTAATAAACAAAAGTTCAGATACGTCAATCTCCCTCCTCGCAGGAACTTCTTCTTTCTTCCTCATGCAAGATATCTTAGGCATAAACCTTTCTACCAAGGACGGTCAAGCGAAGATGTAACGACCCAGAATTTCAGCCGTTGAATTCTGAATATTTAAATTGGTTTAAATATTTTATTTGAATTATATATAGGAATTTATAACGAATTTATTTATAAAATGAAGTTTGAACGAATAATTTATGATATAATTATAAAACGAGCTCAAAATGGCGCGGCAGTTCGTAGTATGGGGTTTTGAACTTTAACTGAGGATACAGGATCTGATATAAGTCGGATTTCTGTGAAACAAGAAACGTTGGAACCGTATCGACGATAATTTTATATGAAAGAGAAAAATCCAGATTTCGTGTTATAATTTGTTAGTTATGGTCAAATCAAATTTTGAAATAGTCGCTATGGAAATCACTATTTAAATATAGGCCTTTAAAATAGCCGTTTTGCAAACGGACTCAGATTTCGACGAAATCAGTTTCATTAGGACCGTAGCATTAAATTATTGTACGGTATTAAAATACGTGGTAAACCGATGTCGTATGTGACCACGGTAGCCGTAAACGCCCAGTTATTTTCTATAGCGCGTAATTAATTTAATTTAATTTAATAAAGGGTTATTTGAGTGTAACTTGAGCAGACGATCGAATTAGGCCACGAAACCAGTCCCGTTGGGTTCGTATCGTCGATTAGAGTCAGGATAGCTCTATGGTTTGTTATTTTTAAAGACCGGGTAATTTGGCATTAAAAATGGCATTTCGGTGCGCGTAAAAATAGCCTAGCGGGGAAACAGTCTCAGAATGCGATGAAACTGGTGCCGTTGGATTCGTATTGATGAATTATTTTAGAATTTCAAGGTTTCAAATTTTTTTGATCTATCTGGTGATCGTGGAAAATTTAAACGTGTATTTATTTCTGGTTTTATAAAGGAAAATTTTCCAAATGATGTCGTAATTCAACGGGACTTGTCCCATTGGATTCAGAATACCTTTTTACACCAAGATTAGCTTTTTCATCAGTAAACAGAAGTCGACTGTGGTCAGTTTTACTTGATACTTCACCGTGAAGTTTCGTTAAAATATAAAATAATATATTTTTCCCTTATATATTCACCGTGTTCCCCAATCTGCTATAACCCGTGCTTTCCAAGCTAATTCAATTTCCGTGCATACCAAGCTGTCATTCCCGTGGGCACCAAGCTACCCAATCCTTTATAAAACAAGCCATCCACTTACAAATCCCTAAATTCATTTCGTTGAAACTTAAAAACAAATGAAGCCGTCACAATTTTGGCCAAAAGAAAAATCATGAAAACCAAATTGTCAATATCTGATAAAAATCGTACTCTGGGGAAAAAGGAATTAATCAAACAAGGATATTCGGAGGGTCTCAGCATGGCCGTCGCACATCTTCACCGGAGATGGGTGGTGGAACCTGAAGAAGAAAAGAAGGAGGGAGAGTAGCGAGTTGACCGGCGGTGGTCTGAGGTTCTGTCAAGGCCGACGGTCAGAGTTAGAGGGTGCGAATTGTTTCCGGTTATGGGGTTTCTGGTGTGAGCGGTGTTGGAAGTGGGATGCTATTCTATAAGTTTGGAAATGGAGAACAGGATGAAGTGAAAGAAGAGGAGAGCAGGAGAGCGGTTACGGGTTTGAACTGGGTGTGTCCAGCGTGAAGGTCTTATGGTGGAGGGAAGCTTTTGGTATGTTTTAATTTGGTAGTGCCAGGCACCTTATTTAGGAGTTGTTGGTCATTGCGACTAATTAGGTAACGAAAGGGTAATGGAGTGGTGTTGGCATGTTGCTTGATTGGTGATGGAAAGGGGCTGTTGTTATGGATGGGTGGGGGTGTTCGAGTACTGTTGTTGATTAAGGAAGGATTTAAGTGGTGTTGAGTTTTTATTTGGGAGCTTGTGGATGTACTTATATGGTATGAAGGGGCGGTGCATTTCTGGTGGAAGTACTGTGTTAGGAAGCACTGTGTTGGGGAGTTCAGCTGCCAGAAGAATGCTAGTAGTGGATTTTGTTTTTAGTAGTGATCGGTAGGGGGAAGAAGCATTACGGTGAAACTGATTTTACTGTGTGCTGATCCCGGCTTGTGCACTGATTCCAGAATTTCATCTGCATAAGTTCATCATTGTTTATGTTCCATCCACCATTACCGTCCTCAATGCCATACACACCATAAGGTCTCTCCACTTGCTTATATATACTGGATTTTATTTGGAAGTGTGAGGTCCATGCATCGAGCTAGACAACAATTATAGGACTACTGGAAGCAAGCCGTGTGAATGAAGGAGCGATGACAGAGGAACTAGGGAATGTTCTTGCAAATAGACTCAATAATAACAAGCTCCTTTGAGAATTCCGAACACGGATTGCTGAAACGGTATAATTAATATTAATTATATTACTAACTTTTCAATGTGAACATATTTTTAAAATTTATTATCATCTTATTCATACATTAACAGAATTTCATGAAAACATGTCGCGTTGGGATCATAACAAAGAGATCTACGGAACTGACATAATTGAAAACAAAGCAACTGAAATTTCGTGATGAAATCAAACGATGTTTGATTTTAAAGTGAAACAAAAGCAGAATCATCAACTGCAAAATAAGGTGTGTTAACTCACTAACTCTGCTTCGTTTATATTTTTATATAAATGAAATTTTAAATTTTATTTTATACTGTGAAATGGTTGTTTGGTTAAAATGGTTGATAAATTTGGTTGATATGATTACATCGTTGATCGATGATTAGTTTTGATATTTCATATTGATGTGAAATAATATTATTGATGTTATTAACATCTGTGGATGTAGGGAAACTGGTTGGAGGGATCCAACTGGATTCCTCAACATTTATATTATTGTTTGCATTGATTGTGATATTTGATGATATATATAATTGGCGATTGATTATGTTGTGGTTAAATTACACTGGCCTTGATATTTACATATCGTAAATATTTTTGAATATAGAAATGGGAATTTGAGTTTTTTAAAAGCAAATTTATTTCCAAAAATAGAAATCTAATTTAGAATAGAGTTGGAAATAGAAACCTGTTCAAATGAATGAATCAGGAGGTTGTTATAATTGAGAATTTAAGTTAATTGAATTGTTTATCATTGGTTACATTGAAATAGAAATTCAAATTTGAAATTTTATAGAAATGTAAAAGTCAGTTTTTAACCCAATATTGGAAAGGAGATTTAAACTTAAAATTTTTAAGGAAATCTTTTACGAGATTTTGAATGATTGAAATAAAAAGAAATGAGATTATAAATGTTTGAAATTAATAATGAGATTTTCTATAAACAATTGTAAATAGAAGTTATATATGAAATTTGGATTTGATATGGTAAAATCAAATGGATTTGATTACGTAAAAAGAAATATTATTCACGATTAAAGCGAATAATCATTTAGAGTAGATATTCTGTAAATGAAAGCAGCTATAAAAGAGATCTGTGTTGGGAATGTGAGTTCAAATAGAAATTTGAATGATAAGGGAAATGGAAATTCGTTTCGAAAGGAAACGTTGGATTATATTCCAAAGTTCGGAACATAAAACAAATTGAAATAAATTCAAGGGATTTATAATTATACTTTGACTAGGTCGAAGTTCATTATAAAAAAGGTTTGTAAATTCTAAACAGCGATTTTAACGCTGTCGTTATAATAAAGGTTTTGTAAATTCTAAACAGCGATTTTAACGCCGTCGTTATAATAAAGGTTTTTGTAAATTCTAAACAGCGATTTTAACGCTGCTGTTATAATGAATGTTTTGTAAATCTGAACAACGGTCTTAACGCTATAGGTATAATGAATGTGCTATAATTCTAGATAGCGATTGTAACGCTGTTGTTAAAAGTAATATTTTATAAATCAAATATTTGGAAACAGCGATTATAACGCTACCGTCATAATCAATATTTTTCTGTAAAAGAAGTGGATCCTTATATTGGATCCGAGAATCGCGTAAGCGAGGTTTTGTTTAAAGTTGTGAGCTTTGAACATTTCGAGGTTAGAACTGTTGTTCAGTTAAGGTCTGAGAGGTAATTATACCCCAACTTGATTTAATTCAATTTTAACTAAGGAATGGTTAAAGTTTGACAGTGAAAATTAGTGATAAGTGAATTTAAGAGATAAATGAATGATGATTGATCGATAGGATTTCCATCTGGAAATAATATCGTTGGTTGCACACTTATTTTTCTTTGATAGTTAAATCACCGACTATCGAAGTTTTTGACCATTTTTTCGTTGTCAATACGGAGAGACCGGGATCAGATTCATTATCTGAAAACCACTATGTATGGACGTTAGCGTTGCGATCGAATATGATTGAAGACGGAGTTACGCAAGGGCTATCCTGTTTACGGGATAGTGCCTTCGGTTTGTCCAGTCCCAGGACAACGTGAATGGACGAATGTCTGACAGAGTATATCTAATGGATCACGTAAGTTGATCTCTTCAAACGTACTTATGTTTGGTGGCAGAGGAATTCGTTTCTCTTAGCTTTATACCCGTGGTATTTTTGGGGAAATCAATTTGTGATTTGGTGGGTATGACGATGTGGCATTCAAAGTGGATGGTGGTCAGGTGTTCTAAAGGATACGCAATGACCTCAAGCCTCACAACCTGGAATTGACAAAAATCGGGCAGGCAACATGGCTAAGTGGGTCGCTCCCATTAGGATGTATAATCACCTATCTAGCGAAATTCCATTTGTTCTTTAATCTATCGATGCAGTCCCTTTCGGGGAATAGTTGCTGATCCCAACTGTTGGTGATATACATTCGATACACTCAAGTGAAATGAGTGGTCAGTCATGTGTGGGCCGGGTTGCAAGATGTTCTTGTTGAACCCTAGTGTATTCGCCTCTAGAGATACACTATCGGCAGGTGGTCCCATACCTTGTCAGGTTGGAAATCCAATCTCCAATAAGCGCTCTGCTGTTTTCGATTTTATATTATATATAGAGCGTGAGATGCAAGCATTCCGCTGGATTCTATTTATTTGATTTAGACACTGTTATAATATCACCAAAATTTGATATCAAAATGTTTTGGGTTATCGTAAGGTAAAAACCATCCGTGTTTATGTGTGGATCGGTCTTACGATTATCATTTCTTTCGAAAGGATTTTGAAAGTTAAACAAATGGTTGGACTTTACTCACACCATTCCCATGACTGACCCAGAGTTTATCTTGTTTTGTTTCCCTAAACTCTTGGGTGCCCAAATTTGTACGGGCATTCAAGTAGTCGGGATTTTACAGATTCACTTGGAGGAGCTCGAAGCAGAAGGCTTCACCAGTTAGCTGTAGACTACTATATTTTCCGCTGTGTACTATGTTGTATCTGGAAACAGGAATTTATAACTGTTCTAGAAATAGCTGTTGTTCTCTGATGATGGTATGTATATATAAATATTGATTTGTGTTTCAAAGTTTATGCTATCTAATATATTTTATTCGTTCCGCTTTGAGTTTATGATCTTCGTTTTCTTCTATTCTAATATTTCTTTCTTTCTATTTCTCATCCTCTAACTTCTTTCTAATAATGATTCGTATTTCTGCGCAATTTGGGTTGGACGTGTGGTGTAATTAGTCAACTCAAAGGGTAAGGATTTGCGGGTCATTTCAGAAGAAAAGTTTAAATCCGAACATTTATCCATGTTTTCTGCAAAAATAAGGAGGAAAGCATCTTCGAAGGAGTTAACCATGATTTCATTCAAAGTGGTCTGAAGGAAGCAAGAAATTCTCCATTTAGTCATTAACTACACTAGATAACCTGGACATCGACGCTTCCTTCCTACCAAGTTCGATCTCGAGGGAACCATTCTCTTTTTCCAAAAGGGAATTCTGATCATCGAAGGAAGAACAGCGAGAATCGAGCAGGTCGTTATCCTCTTTGGATCCCTCCAGGATCCTCTTCAAAGCATTATCTTCTTCAATCAGGGCCAAGTAGGATTCTTTTCCTACGGCAACAGAACCCCTGGCTTTCGATAAACCATGCTCCAGCCTTCTTTGCTCCACAGTTAAACCCTCTTTTTTGAGAACCAAAGCATCTTTTTCCTTCTTCAAAGTCACGTTCTCTCTTTTAAGCCTCAACAGCTCAGAACTAGGATCTAGAGTATTGTCTTATGTTAAAAACCACCGCTTGATAGTATATAAAGGTCATAATAGTCAGGAACAAAATACTTGAAGAGAGACAAGAAAATAGGAAAGAGGAAAATAGAATACCATAAGCAGTAGCTCGACCTAGGCTTGACAACTTCAGGAGGAATCAAATGAGGAGTCGACACTTGAAAAAGTAGAAGAGAAAATAACCTAGCCAACTAATTCATCGAACTTATCACCATTAGTTGGACTGGCAAAGTCACAAGGGGCAATGTCCTCAGAGGAAGAAGAGAAACCCATCGCGAGATGCAACTCATTGGAGACTTCGGAAGACCCAACACAACGAGGGTTCAAGCCAGAAATATTCATTGGAGAAGTAATCTGTGGGATATCGAGAACCACATCAGAATGAACAGTTAGGCCCTCCACACATTTAGGCCTCTTCAGCGGAGAATCTTCCAAGCCTTCCTCCAAAAGTTTCCTCTTTACATTTTCTCTAGATTTTAATAATGCATCCTTGAGTGAAGAAACCCTAACTCTTAGAACCAAGGAAATGGAACCAGTCTTACTGGACCCAGTGCAAGCAGCTTCAAAACACATAGTGAGTAGTGAGAAAGAACAAAGAGAAAAATATAGTACAATTTCATCTTAAAGATAAGAAAAGGCATACCTGAGTTGTCAAGGGATAAAGGAGAATTAGAAGAGAAAGGAGCATCTCTCCCTATAACAACCCGCAAATTCTGAACCAATTTAAAAAATTTATTTTAGAAATTTTATTGGATTTTAATAGTTAAAATAATTTGTTTTAAATAATAATGGCTAAAAAAATTATTTTAATCGAAGTTAGAACGAATAATTTTAATTTAATTATAAAAGGAGTTAGAAATAGTGCGGTAGTTTGAAAATTTGAATTCAAACTTTGACTGACTGTATTGGATGAAAAATAAATCAAATTTTAGTTAAACCAAAAATATTTAAATCTGTTTAACAATATCTTTCCAACGAATCCAAAGAATTGAAATTTCATAGCAGAAATTAAAAGTTATGCCCAGTTTAATATTCACAATAGTCGTTGTATAGTTTATATATATATATATATTAATATTAAAAATAGCCATTTTGCAAACGACCTCCGTTTTCGGCGAAACCACTTTTGTTGGATCCATAATGTCAAATTATTGCTAGGTTTCAATTTTCATAATTTTTAGAATTAATATGTGAGCGTGGAAAAAGAAAATGTGTTTTGTCAATTTCAGTCAAATTCGATCGACTAGAAAATGACCATTTTTCAAACGGTCTCGGAATTCAACGAAATTAGTTTTGTTAGGACCGTATCATCAAATCATAACCAGAAATATTTTTTCTGTAATTTTTAGAGTCAGTATGTGGCCCCGGTAATTTAAAATGTACGATTAAATTAAATAATTAAATGTTTTATATTTAAATTTAAAGAAAAACTTATTGAAACATTGAATTGGGTTATGAAACCTATTCCATTGTGTCCGGGACGTGGGTATTTGGCTAGGGCGACATTCGTTGGGTTCGATTCTGAGTTAGTATCAATGAACAAGTTATTTTCTTGAATTAATTAATTGAAATACGCTGAATATACAGTATAAATACGGTATGAATACAGTAAACCCTAATCTCATTTTCCAGGCGACCATATACTTGTTTTCAATGGCCGAAATTTCTCAGAATTAAATCCCACAATCATTCTTAAATCCGACCGAATTATACCATGAAATCAAAGCAAAAATGGAAGATCTAAACATGCTTTATAATCTCAACGGATGAGATCGAGTTTAAGGTCTTGGATCGGGAGAAAATGGGGCTCAAAGCCACCATGTTTCGAGTAGCTTTTGGGGCCATAGTTGAGCTCGGGTTCCGAGCGGTTGGGGTGGAGGAAGCACGCTTCAAGGCGAACGACAGGGTGTGGGTTGATCGACCAGAAATTGCTCCAGTGTGCGTGCATGAGATGGGGAATCGATGGAGCCTTTTGCATGAGGAACTGGAAGTATTCGAAGAAGGAAGAAAGGAGAAGGAGCGGCTCTAATAATTCCTAATGTAATTAGTCAATTAATTCTATAATTAGTTATTTAATTAAAATGATTAACATAAATATTATTATATCTTCTTCATACGGTATCAGAAAATTGCGAAACTGAAGGCGTTGGAATCCTTGTGATGAGATCTAGACGATGGGACTGACCAGATCTGAAATGGAGAACTTTGAAATTTCAGACAATAATCAATGTGAGAAATTCTTTATATATATATATAATCTAAATAAATTAATCATGATTAGATCTGTTGATTTTCATACACTGTAATATCTTATTGATTGTCATTCGTGAGTAGATTTAAATTGTTTGATGTTGTTTATCAATCTGTTGACTTGATGGAAAAATTTTGTTGTATTAGAATAAAAAAAATAAAATGTCATTGATATTGAATTAGAATGGTCAAATAAAAATATCATTTTTGTTAGAGGGGTGATATTAAAATAAAAATATTCTTTTTGTTAGGAAATGTGATATTTGATGAGAAATAACATTTTGTATAAAAGGTTATATTAGAATAGAAATAACATTTCTTGTTATAAAATGATCACTTAGAATAGAAATTATCATTTTAGTTAAAATGTCGTGTTAGAATAAATGTGACGACCCCAAACCCCGTTCCATGGTGGCAAGGGTAATCTTTGGAATATAACACATAAACAGATAACAGCAGAACAAAAATATATAAATACACCAGATAATGAGCAACAGAATACACTGGATAAACACAATCATCAGAGTTACACAATATACATGATCATACTTATTACAAAATACAGTTCAGCTTTACATAAAATGTCTACAGTGGAATCAAAAACATGATATGTACAACAGGAGCTAAACAACATAAAAAGAAAGAAATGATAGAATCCATCTTCTGCTCCAGCTATCCAGAAAGAGCTTGCTAAAACCTGAATACAAGGCTGCCCATGTAGAAATAGGGGCACCCGAGTTTGCAAGTGAAACAAACTACGAGTCAGTCATGGGACTGGTATGAGAAATCTACTTAACATATTTTACAATATGGCCAATCACAGGACCATGCTGCTAACGCGGAACGGGTTTACTCCATTGGATTGCCAGTGCTTAAAAACAAGTAAATCATTAAAAACATCGCAATGCTTTTTATAAAAATGAAGCCATTATAAGACTCAGTTCCCGTCACACAATGCAACACAAACCGGAGGATAGAGTTTTACCTTATAATGGCCAAAATATGCTTGATACGAGTAAAACAAAAGCATTTGATATTATTACTAGTGTTTATATATTTCAAAAACAATTTCAATCATAAGTATCAATCATAGACGACATTAATGCCCCATACCACTATGTCGCCATATATAGGTATACAATCAAAATCGCACGATGTCGTATTTGGAAATTGGATTTCCGTCATGAACCAAGGCAAGGGAACGTCCTTACCGCTTCGAGACTCTCTAGGCCAAGCCTTAGGCAAGCGCGTAGGCAAGCCTTGGATCGTCAGGGCCGGTCCACACGGAGTGGATTATAATGCCTGAATACTGCGTTTCCCCACCTTATGGGGTGTAAACTGGTCGTATACCAAGCAAACCATCGGCCCAGGAATGACCGATATAACCGAGGCGCCTCGCTATCCATCATCCACATAAGTAAAATGCCAGGCCATGTAAAAACACTGACACCACTCCTACTAGAAAGAAACACAGGTCATACCTGATGTCCCCTCCCGTTTCTGGCTCATACCGGGGTGTGAGGCTCGCGAAACAACGCTAAACACGAAGCTAGCTATTTAAAGCCGTGCTTTGATCATCAACCACAAAGCTCTGCTTTTCAACAAAAGCTTTGATCACAGCCACTTTGTATGCCATGTTGTCAATCTACAACGTCAGACACACGTCCATTTACAAGTCCGTTCTGGGTCTAAACGAAACTGGAGGATCTTTATTCCTCGCACATTTGAACGATCAACAAGTACGTCTGGACAACCACCACTGTAACCCCTTCAGGGTAGCAACTCCCATCCAAGGCATCAGTAGCCATCCGTCCGACCTGAAGATCATTGGTCTTGCACCATCTTCATATCTTCGACTTCTAACCGTCGATCAATTATTTGAAATGAGAATTAACTCAGCCTTTTCAAATAACCCACGCATATTAATAATTAAAATCAATTCATTTCAATTCCATTCAACGCATATATAATTTTTACAATGCATATATAACTTATACATCGCACATACAACTTATACAACGCTTATACATGAGGTGTACAACGCTTATATAACTCATACATCGGTCTTATAATTTATACATCGTCATTCCATATCGTTTATAATTCAGAAATCTCACATTGGGTTCCACTCCAAAAATCGTAGAAGGCTCAGAAAAATATCCGCTCTCTTCTAAAATGTAGAAGACGTCCACACGAGTCCATTATCTCTTGTTTCACTGGATTTCGACCACATAGCAAAAAGATATGATTTTTTATAAGTTTGCAACGCTTTAGAGTGTTAAATTCAGTTCAAAATTACCAAACCCGTACTCTCTTTCGATGTTCAAAACTAGGTTTTCGTTTTGCTCTTGATTCGTGTAGCGATTTGTCGATCGGTCTTCTCTACGAGATAGGGCTTGGAAAACCACGCCCAAGGGTACCCACCACCGTCAGTTCGAACTCAGATCGGAGGAGCACGACAGAGCGATTTGCGGCGACTTCCCAGGCTCAAAACTCCTCAAACGCTGTACGAAAAAAATCCAAAACTTGTATGGATTTGTAGAGGAGGATTAGATCTTCAAAATGTCAAGAATTTCGTGATTTCATTGAGTGGATTTTCAGAAACTGAAGAGAGAAGTTTTGAACCATTTCCGTCGTTCGCTACAGGTCGAGGAGAGAGAGTCGGGTATGAACGAAAGGGAAAAGTGATTTTTGATTTGCCAGGAATTTTATATATATATATTTAATTTCTTTAAATCCGAAAATGCCCTCTTCTCCATACGTACTCCAATTCAAACCCAACGACAGTCGCCCCTAGCTAAATACCCCCATTCCGAACACAATGGGATATGTTTTGTAGGCCTATTCGACTGTTGCAGTCAGTTTCTCTTAAAATTAAAATATAAAACATTCAATATTTGATTTGAACGTACATTTAAATTTACAGGGGCTACAAACTGATCCTAAAAATTCTTGAAAAATTGTTTCTAGCTTCGTATTGACGATACGGTCCCAACAAAACTAGTTTCGTCGAATTCTGAGTCCGTTTGAAAAATGGCCATTTTCTGGTCGATTCAATTTGACTGAAATCAACCAAACACATTTTCCTTCGCCACGCTCACATATTAACTTCTAAAATTATGGAATTTGAAACCTAGAAATAATTTGACATCCCGGATCCAAAAAAAGTGGTTTCGTTGAAAACGGAGGTCATTTGCAAAATGGCTATTTTCAAGGGCTATATAAACTCCATAATGACCTTTCTGAAAATTCATTTGGCCATAATTTTTTATTCTCGCCACGAAATTTTGATTTTTTAGATTCGTTAGAAAGATAATCATAAGAAGAATTAAATATTTTTGATTTCACTAAAATCCATTTTAATTTGCACCCGGTATAGTCAGTCAAAGTTCGAATTCAAATTTTCAAACTACAATGCCATTTCAGGCCTTGTTTATAATTCAAAAATAAATATATTTATTTTCAAACATCGATTCAAATAGACTTTTCGTTGTTATATTTAAAATAATTTATTTTAAATATTCAAAATTCACTAAAATAGCCAAATTAAAAATTTTAAATTGGTTCTGAATTTCCGGATTGTTACAATAAATATGTCATCTTAGTTAAAAATGATTATATTAGCATAAATATGTCATTATAGTTAGGAATGTATATGAGCATAAAATGTCATTTTAGTTAAAATGGTCATTTTTGTTGAAGTTAGAATTGACAATATAAAATTTATCATTTTTATTAAAATTAGAATTGACGAAGTAGAATTGCTACTTATGTTGAATTAGGATTGATATAATAAAATGTCATTTATGTTAATTATAAAATGTCATTTATGTTAATTATGAAATGTCATACATGTTAATTATAAATGTGACATGAGATTAAAATAGCACTTTGTTATAAAACGTGACACTAGAAAATAAAGAACATTTTCATATCAATGTTGCATTAGCAAAAGAAATCTCATTTTTATATAAATGTTGCATTAGCAAAAGAAATAACATTTTTATTATAAAATGTTAGCATAAGAAAAATAACATTTTTGTTATCAAATGTTAGCATAAGTAAAATGACATCTTTATTATAAAATGTTGACATAAGAAAAATAACATTTTTTTATTATAAAATGTTACATAGAAAAGAAATAACATTTTTGTTAGAAAATGTACATTTGAGAAAAAAAATACATTTTTGTTAGAAAATGTACATTAGAATAGAAATTACATTTTCATATAAAATGTCACATTAGAATAAAAATTGTCCTTTTTGTCAAGAAATGTTTATTAGATTAAAAGTTACATTTTTGGTTAAGAATATGTTATAAAAATAACATTTCGGTTAGAAATGACATGTTAGAATAAAATTGCCATTTTGTTATTAAATGTTGCAATGGAATAAAATGTCATTTTTGTTACAATTGTTTTATTAGAATTAAAAATATCATTTTTGTTAGAAATGTTTAGTTAGAATAGACATGTCACTTTTATTAGAATTGTTTAATTAGAGTAAAAATATCATTTTTGGTTAAATATGTGCATTAAAAAGATAACATTTTTATTATAAATTGTCGCATTAGAAAAGATAACATTTTTATTGTAAATTGTCGCATTAGAAAAGATAACATTTTTATTATAAATTGTCGCATTAGAAAAGATAACATTTTTATTATAAATTTTTGCATTAGAAAAGATAACATTTTTGTTATAAATCGTCTCATTAGAAAGGATGACCTTTTTTTTATAAAGGGTCACATTAGAAAGAATAACATTTTTGCTATAAAACGTAGCATTTAAATAAAAATGTCATTTCTATTAGAAATGTTTTATTAGATTAAAAATGTCATTTTGATTTGACATGTCATTTAGATTAGAGATAAACATGTCATTTATGCTAGTCACATAAATATGTCATAGACCTTGCCATGTTATATTAAGACATATGTTTAATTGAAATTAAATTATATTTATTTATTTATAATTTAAATAGTGAAAATTGGTTAAATTTATTAACCAATGACGTATGTATATGAATTGTTGTTGTTTGAAAACCCCACACGGGTATTGGGATGATATTTGTCATACACTAGTCCCAATATGTAGTCGTATGTCAATCGATGGATTGACAGTCTGTGATGAGCATTATTTATTTATTTTAATGCTCATACAGTTATAAATTTCACTCTGGATGTGAATGGACTATTTAATGATTATTCATCATTACTGTAATATACATATGCAATGTATCAAATCCATATGACTGAATTTATATGGTGATTGATTGAGTCGTGTTCCGATTCAGAATATTTTTAATAAAACAATATTTTAAAAAAAAGTACATCTTTATATAAAGAATATTTTAAAGTGAAGAATCTTGTAAATAAAGAATATTTTAAATAATAAATATTTATATATAGTATTCAGTGAAGAATAAAATTATGAAGCCGCGTTAAGTAAAAACGCCATTTTTAACCCGAATGGATTTATCAATCGATTTATCTCATTTTAAAATGAACATAAAAAGAGAAGTGTTTTAAAAATATAATATTTTGAAATACTAGTATTTTAATATGATAAAAATATAGAATATTCAATTTTTATTAAAAATTGAAAATGAAGTTAAAATCGTTTTAAAATGAATTCAAAAATATTTTATAAAACATTTTAAATAGAAACCGATGATATATATTATATATATTTATATAATGGCCTGAATAGAACACGCCGCGCAACGACTGTTCGCGAATTTCGACCATTAACTTCAAATTGTTGTAACGGGAGATCCGACCATCGGATTATCCTAAAACCGGAACCATTGGGTTCGTATCGAAAAGAATTTCCAATGAATATAAGAGATTTGAAATCTAACAGTTGGATTTGTAATTATGTCCAAATCAAATTTGAAAAAGGTCGCTGTTAGTGTAGTTCGATGGCCGTTATTGGAAATCAACTGTACGGGCCTTAATAAAATTATTAAAAATATGGAAAAATTATGTAAAATCATAATAAATGATTTAGAAAGATTTTGGATGAGAAATTCCATATTTGAAAAGATAAAAATATATTTTTATCAAATCGAACTAGTTATTAATTAGAATAAATCTTTTAAATAAGACTTAATAAAGCTTTCCAATTAATTGGTTTTTATTGGAATTAAATTAAATAAATGGGATTTGGGTTTGTCATAAATAGTGTTTTAAATAACACTATTCTTGAACCCCGTATGAAAAGAATAATTATTTTAATTAAGATTTTAGAGTTTTTCAATTATATCAGGTAATTGAAATAAATTGAAATGTGAATTTGGTTTATTGTGAATTATGTTTTTAACGACATTCGTTCTTTAACCCAATTAACAGTGAAAGTATAATTTGGAATTTATAAATCTTTTATTAAGATTTAAATAGAAATTTTCCAAGAGTAAAGTTTTCCAATTTAATATATTAAATTAGAATTGAATGGAATTCGATTTAATAATAATCGAGATGAGCTTATGTAAAAGAAGACCGTTACTATATATGGAATTTAAAAGGCTTTGCTGTTATTCCATTTATATTATTAGTCTGATACAGATATTTATATCGATTATATATTGATTTGGTTTCTGTGAAAATTCCATATTTAATGGAAGACGATTTTGGGTTTATTGAGAATTGTGTTTTAAATGACATTGGTTCTTTAACCCAGTTAAAGACACGATTAATTTCTTAAAGTTGAATAATCATTAAATAATGATTTTGATATTAAAACCAAATTGGTGTTTTAATGAATCTTTAAAAAGAGGATTAAAGAATAAATTAAAGGATTTATATTTGATAAAATTAATGGGAATCTTTCCCTAATAATGTGAATATTCATTTAAAAGAATATTCTGAATTGGAATGAGGCGTATGATGTGCTTTTACAACATTTGATTATTGATTATAAAATATGCGAATTATTCAGAAAGACCGAGTTTAACCCATTCTGCATAATTACTACGACGATCAAAAGTCGAAGATGAAGACGGTGGTTGAAGACCGGAGGTCTTCACATCGTTTAGATGGTTATTGATGTCTTGATTTGGGCGGCCACCTAAGACAAGGTAATAATTGGTGATCATCCAGACGTACTTGGAGATTGATGGATATGCGAGGACCTCTCTCCTATACTGGGATAAGATGTCTCCGGTTTCGTTCAGACCCAGAACGGACTTGTAAATGGATGTATGTCTGACGTTATATTCCTCTATGCTGTATTCGTTGATCTCTGCTAAATTTATATCTGTGGTGGCAGAGAATTTATTCTCTTGCTTAACACCCTTCTCTGAGACGTACGAGCTTAGAGGTTATATGTTGGTAGAAATCAATGGTATGGTATGGATTAACAATGTGGCATGCTAAGATGCAAATGATCAAGGCTTTCGTTGAAAAGCAGAGCCTTGTGGTTGATGATCAAAGCACAGCTTTAATTGGCATAGCTTTGTGTAGCGTTACTTCGCGAGCCTCGCACCCCGGTATGAACCAGAAACGGGAGTAAGGACTGCAGGGAGGACATACGTTTCTTTCTAACTAGAAGTGGTGTCATGGTTTTTATAAGGCCTGACATTTTTACTTATTTGGATGATGAAATGAGGCGCCTTGGTTATTTGACTCCCTAATGGCTCTATTTACGCCCTATAGAGCGGGAAAATGTATTGTTCAGGCATTACCAATCCACTAACATATTTGTGGACCAGCCCCGAAGATCCAAGTGACGATGCGTTCTGTTCTTGAAGCATGGGCTAGAGTGTCTCGAATTCGGTAAGGACTATATTTTGCCTTGGTTCATGATGGAAATTCAACTCCCAATACGGCATATGTGGTTTTGATTTTATAACTAGTACGGCGACATAGTATATGGTAGATGTGCCGTCTATGATTGATATTATGATTGAAATATTTTTGAAACATATATACACTATAATAATATCAACTTCGTTTTATCGTATCAAGCATTTTTGACCATTATAAGGTAAAACTCTATCCTCTGGTTTGCGTTGCATTGTTTGATGGAACTTGAGTCTTATAATGGTTTCATTTTTATAAAAAGCATTTTGATGTTTGACGATTTACTTTATTTATGCACTGGCAATCCAATGGAGTAAATCCGTTCCGCGTTAGCGGCGTGGTCCTGTGATTAGCCTTATTATTATTAGATAGTTTAAGTAAGATTTCTCATACCAGTCCCATGACTGACCTGTAGTTTGTTTCACTTGCAAACTCGGGTGCCCTCTTTTCCACACGGGCAGTCGAGTAGCTTCTTTTGTAGATATTCATTCCTTGAGCAGGATTCTGGATCGAAACTTAAAAGCCATGTCCAGAGCACTGGTAGGTTAATGTTATTAGTTCCGCTGCAGTGTATTACATTTATTGTAATTTAATCTTCCTCTGTATTATTATTTATCGATGTACTCTGATATTCTGTACTCTGGTGTAACACTATTATAATGTTTATAAAAGTCTTCTATTATTTTTTCTGATGTGTTGTATGCCCAAAGTTAAAGTATTCATGAATTTTCAACTTTTGGATCAGACCTGTGTGGTTTATGGTCGATTCAAAGGGTGGGGATTTACGAGTCTTCACTCCCCAATGACAAAAAGGGACCTTTGCTAAGTAGAACCAAAGGTGGTTGCTCAATGATGAATTGATCAACTGGCAATAAAGAATGCCTCCGAAGGACAGAAGAAGTGAGCAGTAGAGACCAGTTACCGAATTTTCCAGAGGCAACACCACTTGGAAATTTGGGAACATCATCTGCGAAGAGGTAGACAGGATATCAAGAGAAAAAACTTTCGGTTGTGCATATTTAGGTTGTGAAAACCTCCGGTGATGCCCAGAGGGCATCAGATGAAGAAAAAATGATTCTCCCAATCTTTGAACCTTGTCATTCCTTCGGACAATCGTTTCTTCATAGGATTTGCACGAAAAATCTAAGGATTGGCATCACTAATTTTGGAAAAACGAACCAAGTAGTCAAGAGTGGAAGGACTTAAAGAACTGTTACTTGATTCTAAAGACAAAAGTTCTAAGCCCGACAAGTAGGTGTAGGTGTTGGGAGAGAACTGAATAGGAGCAATTCCCAAGTGCTATAGATAACGATGAAGGAAATTAGGAAAAGGAATAAAACCTCCATACCAAATATGAACTGCAGAAAAAGCAAAGTAACCCTCAGGAGGAGAGGAAATGGTGTCCTTTTCACAAGGAAGGATGGCGTCAACACTCGAAATCCCAAAATCCTGGAGGACATCATTGACTTTCTCTTGAGATGAAATCAAAGAATGCTTCTCAACAGCGTTAACTTTCCTAAAGGTAGAGAGATCGCTTGGCAGATGACCATTCCTATCAGGTTTGGAAGCAATGTGCTTCTTTCCTATAATACCAGGTATGATCTGTTAAATTTTTACGTAACAAGGTAAGATCAATATCTGGAAGGGTATGAATTCTATTATTCTACATAAAACCCACTAGTAGCAAAATGAAAACGCTAATTTAATCTATGAAACTTGGAGTTGTTCACCCAAAACTGATAGTGAAGAAACTAAAAATATGGATACCTTATGGATATGATTATCTAAATAGCTGATACTTCCTTGAGAATTTTTTTTCTAGGAAATGATAAAGGAAAGGAAGGAGCCAATAAGGAGGGGGTATATATACTGGAAGAGAGAGATAGAAAATCCGCTTAAAAGTTTAACTTGGAAAGTCGAAAACACCCCTTCACCAGGGGGGAGGTAAATGTTACTACCAAAATTAACTTTGATACATGCTAACGGTGAAGGGGTATCGAATGAACACGAGCACAGAGGAATTCTCCAAAAGCAAGGGCCAAGCACTAGAGAGAACCCAAAAGCTACAGAATACCGATAGGGTCTATCCGGTAGGGGGCTCTATGATGAAAGGTCATCTTGGTCAGAAGCCAAGAAAGAGGAAGACAAGAGCTCCGCCAATCAAAACCTAGAAAGACGAAAGGGCGGTCTGAACTAACCTGTTTAATACTGGCACATCAGGAGATAAAGGCATCAAGAGTACCAAGCTAAAAGAACATAGGGATTATCCAGAACCAGCTTACAAAACATCCACTGCATAAGCACTGAAAGGTCACATTGGTAGACAACAAATAGATCACCGGGAGCTACTTATTGGAGAACCAGGATATAGACAAAGACTCAACCGAGAAACAAATCGGTACCCCAAAAGTGATACAAGCTATCCATACTAATCTGCCTAGTGCCAACACCGACAGGGGTTCCGAACCGCAGCTATCTACATACATCACGAAGGCAAGCTCCTCAAAGTATTCATAAGAAAACTGGAAGCGTACACCAGGAAGCCACCATCGGGAGCACGAATGCCTTCCAAAAGTCCTCTACATTGACAAGCTCATATCAATCTCAAAAGAAGCCCAACTGACCGAAACCCTCACTCCAAAAGTTGTAATCAGCACCACAAAGGCAGTCGAAAGCTGAACTCCCGAGACCAAGGAGAAAAGTGGCCGACAGAGGCTTCTGCAAACCCAATGGCCAAACAGCAGAAGGGGCCCTAAATTCTCTATAAATAAGACCCCAGGGGTCACATTTTGGAGGAGATTTTTCCTTATCCTTACTCTTGTATTCTTTTTCTCTAGAGTAAACCCTAATTCTTAGATCGATTTGGGGATTTCTTCTATTCTATTCATGTATTCTAAATCAAAGATCAATAAAGTGTGAATCAATGCTTAGAGTATTTCTTTATGGGATTGTTATATAATTTCTCAATTATTGTTGTTGCAGCGTACTGTTTGCTTCCAACATGTATATGAGCCTATATCCAAGTCTTTCCGTAAGTTAAGTGAAACACCCCTCTTTCTAAATATTTAGACCCTTCTACAACCCAGTGCAGAACACCTCTCCACAAACTATTAAGTCATTCGCTAAGGGTTGCGCTTAGGAATCCTTCATCTCAAGATAATTGTAACAACCTGCATCTCCGTTCATGCAAGATATTGTCCCCAACTTAGCCACCATATAGGTGTGGAGTTTTGTTCGTCAAAAGGCCTCAGCGTTAGTAAGAGATGGGCTCTACTATATAAGTACTCACTTCACACAGGCTTCCACGATGTGGGACTTAGGGGTGTTACATTCTCCCCTTCTACAGAGCCCAACGTCCCCGTTGGTTCATAGACACCTCACCCAGGCGCTGTGGTCCACACAAGGGCCACAATTTCGACTGGGTATTGGCTCTGATACCACTGTAACAACCTGCACCTTCGTTCACGCAATATATTCTCCCCAACTTAGCCACAGTATAGGCGTGGGGTTTTGTTCCTCAAAAGGCCTCAGTGTTAGTAAGAGATGGACTCTACTATATAAGTACTCACTTCACACAGGCTTCCACGATGTGGGACTTAGGGGTGTTACAATAACTGTTGGTTCTCGAATCACTTAAGCATGATACTCATACCATTGAGGAAAAAGTAATTATTCTTTTGGACTCTAAACCTTGATATCTAGGAGGAGGTGAACTAACTCAAACTTGTGAAGGCTAAACAACCTATTTTTCCCCTAGGTCCACTTCCATATACCTTTTTACGGTGTTGACGAAAAATATCACTAACACTATCATCGGAGTAATGTCCCGTCGCTTTAATCCAAATTGGTTTAGTCAATTTGGGAGTTGGTTAGAATATAGTGTAAAAGAAGATTCAGATTTTTGTTTGAAGTGTTACCTATTTCGTCTAGAGTTAGTGAATAGAATTATGAGTGATGTTTTTACAGCTGGTGGATATAAAAATTGGAAAGAAGGTAGAAGATTCCAAGAACTGGCTCAATCAGAAGCGTAAAACACTGTATGTATGAAAGCTGAAAATTTAATAATTCAAGTCAGACACATTGAACCACTAATTGTTAAGCAAACAACACAATGTCGAATTAACTATCGAGTTCGATTAAATGCTACCATAGACTGCATTCGATATCTATTTGTATCAAGGACTAGCTTTTCGTGGTCACGACGAATCTGAAAACTCCATGAATAAGGGAATTTTTTAGATTTTCTTCAATGGCTTGAAATCAAAACTCATATATTAATGCTGTTGTTTTGGGAAATGCTCCACAAAATCCCAAAATGACATCACCTGATATACAAAAGGATGTTGTAAACTCAATTGCTATCGAAGTTGTCAATGCTATCTTGAAGCATCTTAATGGTGGTCCATTTGAAATTTTAATATATGAAGCACATGATAACTCAATTAAAGAGCAAATGTCTATAATTACATGATTTGTTGATAAAAATGGTTGTGTCATTGAATGACTTATAGGCATGATACATGTTCCTAATACAACTGCAATTTCACTTAAAACACCATTTGAAGCTTTTTTTCAAACACAAGTTGAGCTTTACAAAGTTGCGTGATCAGGGCTACGATGGGGCAAGTAATATTTAAGGAATGTTCAATGGCCTCAAAGCGCTTATATTGAGAGAGGCTACATTTTATGTGCATTGTTTTGCACATCAACTTCAGTTAGCACTTATTCGTATCATGAAAGATATCCTACGAGAAAAAGAGGTAGAAAGGGTATTCAACCAACTGCAGAGTGGAAAATTATGTAGCGGCCGAGGATTGAACCAAGAGAGAAATTTGAAACAACCAGGAGATACACGTTGGGGTTCACATTATGGAACCTTGATTAATTTGATTGTTATATTCTCCTCTATGATAGATATTCTTACGGACTTGGTGGAAGATGTATGTTGAGATAAAAAAAAGGAGAATCTTTAAATCTGATAACAGTGATGCAAAATTTTGATTTCACATTATATTTGATGAAAAATGTACCTGGAATCACCAACGATCTTTCAAAAGCACTTCAACGAAAAGATCAAGATATCATCAGTGCTATAACTTCAGCGAAATTATCTAACGTACGACAACAAAAAATGAGAAATGATGGATGGGATAACCTATTTGTTGAAGTAAGTTCTTTTTGCATGAAGCAATATATTGCTATTCCAAGAGGATAATTATCTTCTTTTAGGTAGATCAAGACGAGGATCAAAGATAACAAACTTGCATATTATCAAGGTGATTTGTTCTACGTTTGTTTGGATAAACAACTTATTGAGCTTAATAATCATTTTGATGAGGTTAACATAGAATTGCTTCTATGCATGGCTTCTTTGAATCCTAATGGTTCTTTTGCTTCTTTTGATGTCATGAAATTAGTTCGTCTTTCTGAACTTTATCCAAATGATTTTTCCAAAGAAGAACGTATAGATCTTTACAATCAACTAAAGATTTATGTGATGGATATGACATCTAATACTGAATTCAAAGATGTGAAAAGCGTTAGCAATTTAGTTGAGAAGATGGTCTTAACGCGAAAGCATATTGTCTATAGTTTAGTTTATAAACTCATCATGTTATCTTTAATTTTACCAGTATCAGCCGCTACAGTTGTAAGACCTTTTTCGGATATGAATATAGTTAAAACTGACCATCAAAATGAATGGTTGAATGATAGTTGTATCACTTATATTGAAAAAGATGTCTTTAATACCACTGACAATGATGCAATTATCTATCGTTTTCAAAATATGTGAACTCGTAGGGAACAACTTTAAGATATGTGTTACGATTAGTTTTATTGGAAGATTAGTTATTGATCGTTTTTGTAATGAATCTGAAGGTTATTATACTAAAGGTACTATTTGTCTTATTCTAATCATATAATCTTTTTGTGTAAATTTTGTTTAATGACATAAAAAACGTCTATAGGGTCGTTGTTCCTGAACCCAGAATCGCTTTGTGCTGACTCCAAAATTATGTTCTGGCTACGCCACTGCCTAAACGTACAAAAGTATTGTCATGTTTATATACTTAGGTTACGTGTCTATTGTGTTTGGATGCAACTGTGCAAGACTATTATTTTGCTTTCCTTTGGGTGTGTAAGTGGTATGCAAGCAATTATGTTAAAATTTATATATGAATTAAGAATATTAAATCTTTATGTGACAACGTACATGCATGCATTAATATGGAGATAGGGTGAGTTATGTGCATACTTATATAGGCTTATATATTCTTTGGGTTCATATTCAACAAGCGTGGGTTTATTATATTAGAAAAAGGCTATGCTTTCCTCTTTTCTTTTCGACATATACATGAATTTGAGAAAATTTGTTAGAAGTATCTGCACACTTTTGTTTGTGTAATTTTAAGCAGAAACCCATTTGTGGATATAAATATATAGATGCTTCCTATGCAGTACATATCTTGGATTGTAAGATGCAGAGCTGATACATGAGCTATGCAACAAAGGAAAAGGAAAAAAGGGCCATACAAAAAAAAAAGATTCATATGTTCAGCCTTTTCATGAACATATGAACTGAAATATGCAAACATCCACCTGCATGCATCGATATATAATATGGTTTGAGAAAAAAAATTCTTAGACCAGTTTTGAACACTCATAACAAAAATGGACTAGTTTTCAAACTAATTACAAAAATAAACCACTTTTCCTCCTGTATAACACTGCAGCATCTCAGGTGCTACCAGTTTCTATTTTGATTTTTTTTTTCATTGGCTCCATCTCATGTAAAAAATAAATCATATTCTTGGCGCCATTTTGGGTGCCACCAGTTTTTTTTTATCACATCGGCTCCATTTGAGATGGAGCCAATGTAAAATTTAAATCATATTCTTTGCGGCATTTCGGATGCTGTCAGTAGGATTTTTTACGTAATAAAAAGTGATCTATTTTTGTAATTAGTTTGAAAACTGGCCTATTTTTGTTATAAGTCTTCAAAACCGACCCAAATTCAAAATTTTCTCTTATGTATTTGTCCACTTGTGCATGGATGTAGGAGGATACGTACTTAGCAAGTGGGTTGTTGGCCTACTAGCAACTCTAGTGGCGAGCAGTCCACCATGTAAAAAATATTAATAAAATTACTTATATTTGAATATAATTGAAAATAAAATTAATATAATTATAGTAGACTAATAATAAAACAGCGGTCAAAGTGACAATATGCGTATGCTTTAAATGTCATTTTTGTGTTAACCACAATTTATATTATGGTTAGCTCTAAATTATCAATTATTATAATTTTGAATACATATCATATATTTTTATTTTTTATTCTGCTTTTATTTTTGTGTGATAGGGAAATTGTAACAACCCGGAAAATCAGAACCAATTTAAAAAATTTATTTTGGCAGTTTTAACGGATTTTGAATATTTAAAATGATTTATTTTAAATAATAATGACTAGAAATTTATTTTGAATAGAATTAGAATGTATAAATTTATTAAAATCGATGTTAGAATATAAATATTAATTTTAATTATAAAAGGAATTAGAAATGGCGCCAGTTTGAAAATTCGATTTCAAATTTCAAATGAATGTATAGGATTCAAAATAAACCGGATTTTAGTAAAACCTGAAATATTTGAATCTACCTGAAAATATCTTTCCAACGAATGTGAAAAACCCAGATCTCATAATAGGAATAAAAATTTATGTCCAGTTGAAAATTCAGAATAGTCGCTATGGAATTTTATATAATATATAGCCCTTAAAAATAGAGATTGTGCAAACGACCTCCGTTTTCAATGAAATCACTTATTTTGGATTCGGAATGTTAAATTATTGCTAGATTCCAATTTTCATAATTTTTGGAATTAATATGTGAGCGTGGTGGATTTAAACGTTGGTCAATTCAGTTTGAATTTAATCAACTGGAAAATGACCGTTTTTCAAACGGTATCCAAATTCGACGAAATTAGTTTTGTTATGACCGTATCGTCAAAACATAGCCAGATTTATTTTTCTGGGATTTTTGGAGTCAGTATATGGCTCCGGTAAATAAAAATGTGCGTTCAAATTGAATATATATTGATTTAAATTTTAATTTAACGAAAACTGATCGTAACGATGGAATTGGATTGTGGGACATATCCCATTGCGTTCGGAATGGGGGTAATTAGCTAGGGGCGACAATCGGTGAGTTCGGATTGGAGTTCAAAATAAAAAGTTACTTTTTAGAAAATAAAATAAAATAAATAATTAAATATTATAATATCTCCCCCTTTTTTTTCTCTTTTCCTTGGTCAACCCTCCCTCCATTCATCATTAGAATCAGAAACCAAATAAAAAAAGCAACGAACGACGGGGGGGCAATACCATCGTCGCCATTACTACAAGAGGCGCCGCACCTCCGGCGCCGCCACCGGAGAAGACCCCCCCCCCTTCAGCTCCTTCCCTCCTCCACGTGAAAACTCTCATGCCCAAAACCCCCCAAATCAAGCCGCCGTGAAGCCCTGGCCCACCACCGCCACCGTACCTCCCCTCCGACCACCTGTCACCGCCATTACACCCCCTCCACCTCCAGCGCAACAACAATTTCCTCGCTCTGAAAAATCCAATAAATTGTAAGTTTTTTTATTTTTACTTTTTTCTTTATTCATATACGTTTATATAAAAATATAGGAATTTTATTTATAAAAAGAGAGGATTTTTATTTATAAAAAGAGAGGATTTTTCTTTATAAAAAGAGAGGATTTTTCTTTATAAAAAAATAGGATTTTCATTATAAAAAGATTAGATTTTCATTATAAAAAGATTAGATTTTTCATTATAAAAAGATTTGATTTTTAATTATACAAAGATATGAATTTTATATAGAAAGTAGCATTGTAAAAATATAATTTTATATAGAAAGTAGAAATATAAAAATATGATTTTTATATTGAAAAAGAGATTATAAAAATACGATTCATATATGAATGAAATCATTTTAAAGATGCGATTTTTATATGAATGAAATCATTTTAAAGATGCGATTTTTATATAAATGATTTCTAGTTAGAAAAGGAATGATTTTTAGTTATATAAAATTTTGATTTTTAGTTAGATAAAAATTTGACTTTTGGTTATATAAAAGTATGATTTATATTATATTTTTAACAATATAAAAATGTGATCTTTTATATATATGTATAGCGATATTAAAATGTGATTTTTAGATATATAAACATCATATTAAAAATGTGATTTTTACTATGAACAGCGCTGAAAAGACTGCGTTGAAATTTCAAGCAAATCCAAATAGTTCAGAAATTCAAAAATAGAACTGGAGGAGTGGATCCCAAAGGTGAGAATTTATCACTCTAACTTTATTTGCTAGTTATATATATATACACACTTGGATGGAGACGGTGCTCCTTAGTAGCACTCGACACCTTTGTTTGAAGCCATGTTTGTTTGGTTGTTTGGTTAATCGGATTATTTGTTTGAATTTGCTTTGGGAAATGAAATTGTAACAACCCGGAATTTTAGAACCAAATTAATTTTTTTTAGAAATTTTAATAGATTTTAAATACTTAAAATGATTTATTTTAAATAATAATGATTAAAAAATTATTTAAATCGAAGTTAGAACAAATATATTTATTTTAATTATATAAGGAGTTAGAAATTGCATGGCAGTTTGAAAATTTTATTTTGAACTTTGACTGAGTGTACAGGATGCAAAACAAATCGGATTTTAGTAAAACCAAAAATATTTAAATTTGTTTAATTATATCTTTCCAACGGATCTGAAAAATTGAAATTTCATAGTGGGAATCAAAAGTTATTCCCAATTTAAAATTCAGAATAGTCGTTATAGAATTTAATATAATATATAGCCCATATGAATAGCCATTTGGCAAACGACATCCGTTTTCGACGAAACCACTTTGGTTGGATCCGGAATGTCAAATTATTGTTAGATTCCAATTTTCATAATTTTTGGAATTAATATGTGAGCGTTGCAAAAGAAAACGTGTTTTGTCAATTCCAGTCAAATTTAATCGACTAGAAAATGGTCATTCTTCAAACGGTCTCCAAATTCGACGAAATTAATTTTGTTAGGACCGCATTGCTAAAACAAAACTAGAAATGATTTTTTTGCAATTTTTAGAGTCAGTATGTGGCCCCTGTGAATTAAAATGTACGATCAAATTAAATAATTAAATGATTTATATTTTAAAATAAAGAAAACAAGCTGAAAACGATCGAATGGGCTGACGAGACCTAGTCCATTATGTCCGAAAGGGGGGTATTTGGCTGGGGACAACATAAGTTGGCCTAAATTTGGAGCTAATTGGAGATAACGGGCTTTTTCTTGAATTAATGAATTAAACTAATATTATATTATAAATAAGAGATTAAAACCTAAACCCTAATCTCAAATGTACAGCCGCCACTCTATGAAACCGATGGCCACCCTTCTCCGAATTTCAATCCCTCCTTTCTCTCCATTTACGCAATAAAATTACATAATTCCAAAAACGAAACCAAAGAGGACATCGAGTTTTACGAGACTGGCGGCTACGATCTAAAATCATTTAGTAATTTGGCCTGAATCCATATCCAAACCTCCGACGTTTGGGGATAATTTGGGGGTGCCACGTGGCGTTGAGTTCAACGTGGTTGCGGGCGGTGGATGGTGTCGTCCAGCTCTTCGACATGGTGGGTCTTGATTAGTCTCCGGCGGCCTGAGGAGGAGTGCGATGGGGAGGTTTCAGAACGAACGATGGGTTCGGTTGTGCGATGCTACAGGGAGCGTAATACAGAAGGAAGGAGGAAGAGATTTATAATGTAATTAATTTAACTAAATATTATTAAATTATTTAGTTATGCAATTAAATAAAAAATGATCATAACTTCATCATATGACATCGAAATTCAGTGAAACGAAATGCATTGGAATCGCAGAAATGAGATCTACAACCTGGAACTGACTAGAGCTTAAACGGAGCACATTGAAAATTCATACAAAAATCAATGTGAGATATCTGATCTTATAATTAAAATTGAATTATTTATCGTTATATGAAATCCATGTATGTACGTTATTATAAATCATATATGTGATGTATGGAATTAGAATTGGTTAATTTTGATTTCGATGTATGAATGGGTTGGTGGGTTGGATTTTGATATTCATGTCTGTAGATCTGATTTTATAATAAAGATTCTTCTTTTATTTGAATCCATGAATTCTGATTGGTTTTTGAAATAAAAATTTCATTTTTATCGAACCCATGAACTTTGATTTGGGTTTTGAAATAATAAAAATATATTTTTATTGAAACTATGAACATGGTTTTTGTTTAGATTTTGTTTAACAATAAAGTATCATTTTTATTGAATCTATGAACATAGAATACATTGGATTTGTTCTACAATAAAATTATCCTTTTCATTGAATCCATGAACTTGTCACTTAACATGTTTCATTAGATTAGAAAGAAGAACATTTTTTTATTATTATTGTCACTTTGTTTCAATTAAAAAGATTAAAATAAAAAGTTCACATTTTGATTTTCATTTGGTTGCAATATAAAGAATGGAATAAAAATAGTTGAAATAAAAGATTACATTCTTATTGTCAATTTGTTACAATAAAAAGAGTTCAAATAAAAGAACATATTTTTATAGCCATTTTGTCATAATAAAAGATTAGTTATCAAAGATCATATTTTTTATCGTCATTTTGTTTCATTAAAAAGATTAGAATAGGAAAATATCATTTTCATTGTTCGTTGTTTTCAATAAAAAGATTGCACATTAAAAATTTGTAATGACCCGGATCCTTATGGGTTAATTTTTGAATATTTAATATTTAATTTAAATATTGGTTTGGTAATATAAGTGAATTTTTATATTAAGTTATTAATTTAATAATCAATTTCGATTTAATATCGAATATATTAAACCATCGTAATACGAAAAATAATTCAGTTCGAGATTTACAACTGAATTAAATACAGTCCAGACTTCTGTTTGAATTCAAATAATAATATTTATTTATTATCACAGAATTTATTGTTTTTAATTTAATTTATATCAATTTAAATTAATATCTCCTTCAGATGATCGAGTTGGACTTCGTGACCTATCCCAGTTTGTCCGGAACAGGGGTAAGACCCTAGAATTGACAGTTGTTGGGTCAGAAAGGAGTTCGGAATAAACGTGATGATTTAAATTTGATACCCGTTTAAAAATCAAATAAAATTTAATAAATGAATATACTTGTTGGCCCTTTCATCACCACATCTCAAAAGCCACCCGTGCCTTCACTTATCACCACAAACAAGGACAACCGTGGCTTCTTTATTTCCATCCGCTCCCTTATAAAATCAAACGAACTTTCCACATCTACAAAAGAGCAAATCGATTCACTTCAGAGAAAGAAAATGGCCACGCTCCATTTAAACAAATCCGAAACCGATTCAAATGAAAATCGCGATGCTTTTATCACTAACGAGAAGTTGGGCAAGTTCTGTTCTTTGAGTTTGGCAAGAATGGAAGTGCGCGACGTCTCCTTGAGTTTGACTTCGGGAATCGCTAGCTAGGATTAACGACTGGCCATGGGTAATGGATCTCGTGCTATTGCGAGACGGTATGAGGGCTTGTGAAAGCTAGTAACAACTCGCGACTTATGTTGGTGTCGAGTTCTTGTGAGCTAGGGTCGTCGCGTCTCTTTACTGTGGATTGGGGAAAATCAACATCGAACAGTGATCGGAGGAGTTGAGATTGTTGGCACCGTCGTGAGTTTGTTCGAAGATTAGCTAAGGGGTTTTCTGACGTTGTGGAGTTCATATGCAAGGAGTGCATTAAAATGGGTTACCGCAGTGGAAAAGGGAAGTCGATTTACTGATATCAATCTAGGGGACATAGTGTTCGACAAAATGCCGAAGAGGGGATTAAGGTAATTTACTAATTTAATTTAGTAATTAATATATATATGACATTTTTAACTATATAAAATGGTACCAAAATTATAAATGCATAAATACTTATATGAAAAGTCGTATTAACTAATGAATGTTATATTAAGGGTATACGAGATTTTCTTCGAATGGGGACAGTCGAACAATGCATAGCTGTGAATTTCATAATCTGGAATTAAAATGGGGAATCAGAACAGATCGAGGAAAAATAATCTGGTGAGTAAATCTCACATTTTATTAAATTATTTTTATATAGTTAAAAATAATTGTCTGTGCTTGTTTGAATGTTGTTTGATTGTTTTAAAATATATATTAGTTATTTAGGATATATATATATTGGGTTGATGATTGGTTGGATTCCCGCAATCTCATTAGCGGATGCCCGCAGTTTCATAGCGGATGATTACCCTATACGCCCCCACGCTATGATAGTGGATGACCTTCATACCGCGATATCCTGCCTCGAAGCAGGATGGGTATTATTTTGTTGACTAACGTCTGTGGATGCAGGAAAACAGGTTGGAGGAATCCAATAGGATTCCTCAAAAATATATTATCTGTTTGTTTATTTATTTGCATATATACTGTCATATATGATGTGTTAGAAAAATAAATAATTGGTTGCTTTGTGTGTTTAAATATCACTGGGGCCTAAGTGTTGATATTTAAAAATATCGAAAGGGTATTTGAGATTTTAAAAAGGGGAATTATATTTTTATAAATAGAATTTGAATTTTTAATGAACTATAGAAAATATTAACTTGTTTTGAATATATATAAAACAAGAATTTAATTTATAAACTCTGTTTATAAATGAGAATGGGGGATTAGAATTTAATTTATAAACTTTGTTTATAAATATATAATGGGGGATTTTAAGTGAAGTTATAAACGTTGTTTATAAATAATGCAGAGAATTCAAATAGAATTTGAATATAGAATTCAAATGGACTTTGAACTATAGAATTTGAATATAGAATTCAAATGGACTTTAAACTATAGAATTTGAATATAGGATTCAAATGGACTTTAAACTATAGAATTTGAATATAGAATTCAAATGGACTTTAAACTATAGAATTTGAATATAGAATTCAAATGGACTTTAAACTATAGAATTTGAAAATAGAATTCAAATGAAGTTTAAATAAAGAGAATTCAAATAGAATTGAATTGGAATTTGAATAAGAAGTCGATAAGGAAACGAGAGTATGAGTATAATTAGAATTTGTTAATATGCAAGTTAAAATATATTTGAATATGTCATGTTCAAATATGAAGGTGAAATAGACTGAAGAGTTAAGTGACAAATTTATTTAACAAATTTAGTTAAAAAGATTGGTATAGTTAAAATAGATTGGACAGGTATAAATATACTGGAGACAGGTTTGGAATAAAGTGTTAGAAGGTATATAAATAGAATGCCCGACAAAAAGGTACGTATTTAATTTCCATATGAGATTTTATGCGCCGTATCGGCTAGCCACTTGGCTTTTCTTTTTCTTTTTGGATTGGTGAGGGCCATGGGAGGCTATTTGAAATATCCCGATGCTCCCGGTACAAAGGAGGTTATGGCGAATTTTTCCGGGAATTTAAGGAGTTAGAATATTTTTAAAGATAATTTGATAGTTAGAAATCAACGTATCGATATATATAGAAGTCGATAAGGAAGCGAACTTAAAAATAGAATAGTATAATCGAAAAAGAAGTCTAAGGATAAAATCTAGTAAGAATATAAAGAGAAAGTGTATACGTGTTTAAAAGTGAAGAAGTAGTCGTATGGTATTGATTATTCGAGTAAGTAGTCACATCTGTTTTGACGTTATAAATGTTATTCAGTCAAGGTCTGAGAGGTAGTTATACCCCAACTTGATTGATTTCATTATTAACAAATAAATAGTAAGATTTCAGGCTCGAAGATCAATGTCGAATAAGATTTAGTTGAATATAGTATTTGGGTTGTCGTAACGATGTTTTACACAACATCCGTTTTAACCCAAATGAAATGTAAGCTTGGAAATAGAATATAGAATATTTCCTAAGTATAGAAATAAACGAGATCAGAAAGAGATAAGTAAATTGGAATATTTTCCAATTATAAATAACATATATTTTCTAAAGTTTAGAAAATAAAGGAAGGCGATATTCGGAAATGTTTTCCAAATAACGTAACAGGCCAATATGGTTATTGGAAATATTTGGTTAATAAATATTGATAAAGAAATAGAGAAGTGATTTAATTAATGGAATATTAATTAAGGGCTCAGTGATTGTTTGATAATTGGATGAACACTTGTTTTCTCCGATAGTTAAATCATCGACTATCGAAACACTTGTTTTTATTTGATAGTTAAATCACAGACTATCGAAGTTTTGACCATCGTTGTCAATATGGAGAGACCGGTTGGATTATTATCCGAAGAACCACTCCGTATTGGCAGTAGCGTTGCGAATCAGATTATATAAAGATAATCGAAGATGGAGTAGAGTGCAAGGACTTTTTCTATTAATAGAAATAGTAACTTCGGCTCATCCTGTTCCTGGGTGACTTGTATGGATGAATGTCTGACAGAGTATTTCCAGAAAGGTCACGTACATTGATTTCTTCAACCGTACCAAGAGCGGAAGCGGAGAAGGAAACTTCTTTTAGCTAACACGTAATGTACTGTTGTAGACATCAATTAGTGATTTTCGATGGATCTGACAATGTAACATTCGAAGTGAATCTGGTGTGATGATAAAGCGTAGCTTCAAGCCTCATCATCCGGTAAATGACAGAAATCGGGCAAGCAGCATGGCTATGTAGGTCGCACCTATTAGGGTGTATAATCGCCTGATCTAGAGTTTCATTTGCTTCTAAAAATCTATTGTCGATGCTGTCCCATTCGGGAAACGGTTGCTGATCCCAACCGTTGGTGATATACATTCGATACACTCAAGCCAAATGAGTGGTCGGTCATGTGTGGCTGAGTTGCAAGATGTTCTTGTTGAACTCGATGTATTCTCCTCTAGAGATATACTAGCGGCAGGTGGTTCCATACCTTGTCATAGTTGGAAATCCATTGCCCAATACGTGATTTGCGGTTTTGATTGTATATTATATATGTGGAATGTGAGATGCAAACGTTCCACTAGATTGTATTTACTTGATTTAGACACTATTATAATATCAATGGAGTTTTGATATAAAGCTATCGTTCCTTTCAAAAGGGATTTTCGAAAGTTAAATCATGTGTTTGGATTCTCATAAGGGAAAAACCCGTTCCGTGTTATACGGCGTGCTCTTATGAGATATCATTTAGTTTTCTGAAACTGTTTTGAACTGTTTACTCATACCAGTCCCATGACTGACCCGTAGTTTATTTTGTTTTGTTCTACCTAAACTCTTGGGTGCCTAAATTTGTATGGGCAGTCAAGTAGTTCAGGATTTTACAGATCTATCTAAAGGAGCTTAGAGCAGGAGGCTTCAGCGTTAGTTATATAGAGTTTTGTTCCGCTGTGTTGTAAGTGTTGTACTCTGATAAGTATATGTTATACAGTTGAGCTTTTGTATTTCAAAGATATGATATATTATATTTTGTTCCGCTACGATGTGAGATTCTGTGTTGTTGTTTCTGTTCTTCTTCTACCTTTTTCTTCTAAAAAAAATGTTTCGTATTTTCATGATATTTGGGTTGGACGTATGATGTATATAGTCAACTCTGATGTTACGGAAATTTGGGTCATTACAGTTGGTATCAGAGCTTAGGTTGAGCGAATACCTAGGCTTTGCGGAATGTGCTCATTAGAGATAGGATCTGTAGTATCCTAGAATGAGTTGAGTGTATATATATATATATATATATATATATACGAGAGAGCGTATTTGTTATTTGATATAAAAACTGTTTTATATTGTGTTGACTAGTCTGTTGAGTGGCTTATGAATTTTGATCGAATCGTGGGATGCCACGATGTCGATAGGAGTTTATAAACACTTGAACAGAAAATTGGACACGATATTGTTTTAAATAGTTGAGTTGATTGTTCGGATTACAATCGAATGAGATATTAAAACAGAAATAGTTATATATATAACCAATGGAATTTGTATATGAAATCAAATATACAAATGTGATAAATTGAAATTGAATTCCAACCAGAATTAAGAATTTAAAATCCTGGGAGTTTGTAAAATATTTTTCTAAATGGAGTTTGAAAGAAATAAAGTACTGAACTCACATCAATGACTGGGAAATAATCCTGATGATGGTCGCAACATCATCAGTGTTCATTTTCGAGTTTCTAAGTGATGAATTGCTGCCTTAGAAAAGTTTTTGATGGAAATTTGTTTGAAAGGAATACAAGTTGTTTGAAAATTCAAATGTTTTGAATTTGAGATAGATATAAATATATGTATATATTTATATCACTTCAAAGGAATTTTGAAATGGGAATTGGAATATAGATTTCAAATAGAAGTGAAATGGGAATTGGAATATAGATTTCAAATAGAAGTAAAATATAGGGATTCAAATAGGATTTGAAATGGAATTTTAAATATATATAATTCAAATAAAATGTGAGTATAACATTTGAACATAGAAATTTAAATAGGATTTGAATAAAGAAAATTCAAATAGAAATTGTATAAGAAAAATTGAAATGGAATTTGAATTCAAAGGAATTCAAATGGATTTGAATAAAGAAAAGTCAAATAGAGATTTGAATATTAGAATTCAAATGGAATTTGGTTAAATAGAATTTAAAAGGGAATATAAAGTGGAGGTTGAATATTAGAATTCAAAGAAAATATAAAGTTTGAAATACAATTTTAAATATAAGGATTTTAAATAGAATTTGAATTCAAAGTGAAATTAAATAGAATTTGAATTCAAAGGAGTTAAAATAGATTTAAATTCAAAGGATTTCAAATAGAAATTGAACAAAGGATTTCAAATAGAAACTGAACAAAGGAATTTAAATAGAAATTGAATAAAGGATTTCAAATGGAATTTGAATAAAGAATTTGAAATGGGTTTTGAATAAAGGATTTCAAATAGAAATTGAAGATAAGAAATTCAAATAGAAATTGAAGATAAGAAATTCAAATAGAATTTGAAGATAAGGAATTGAAATAGGATTTGAATAAAGAAAATTCAAATAGAAATTGAATAGAAGGAAATAATATAGAGTTTGAATAAAGAAATTCAAAATATGGAATTTGAATATTGTAAATATATAGGATTTGAATAAAGAAATTCAAAATATGGAATTTGAATATTGTAAATATATAGGATTTGAATATTAGAAGTGAAATAGATCGGGAATATTATGTTGAAATGGAAAAATGGATTTGATACATATTAAAAATATATCAGAATGGAGTTGAATTTATTATAAACAAAGCAAAAACATTTATATTTATAAATATAATTAAAACGAGCTCGCCGTAACGCGGCAGTTCGTAAATTGGCGATTTGAAATTCAATTTAGTATACAGAACTCAATTGAAGTCGGAATTCTGTGAAACAAGAATCGTCAGGACCGGTTGAACAATAGTTTTCTAATGAAAGAGAAAAATCTGGATTTCGTCGTATAGATTTTGAGTTATGTCAAAATCAAATTTTTAGAAAAGCAGCGCCAGAACCATTATAAAACCACAACGGTTTAATTAAATAAATAAAAGGATTTTTAAGAAATAAAATCTGAATTGGCATTAGAAAATTCAGACTGGGGATATAAAATAAATATGAACTCCAGTGAAATAAGTGAGATGATTTTTAAGACAAAAATCATATTTTAAATGGTTAAATAGAATTAACTAAAATGGAGAATAATTAGTTAAAGGAAATTTGAATCGAAATTCAGTTTTTGGATAAGTGAAAGAGATTGAGAATTTATATTCGAAATCGAATATATAACTCGAGTTGAAAATATAATTAGATTAGTTTATAATCAAGTTGACAAATATTTGAACAAGTTATATTCAAATAAAAAGGGTGAAATAGGCAAAACGGTTAATTAGCAACTAGTTAATGGGAATGTGAATGATTGAAATTAAATTTAACTTAAGTAAGTTAAATAGATCGAAATGAATAAATTGAGTAAAATCAATGTAAATGAAATATGAATTGGGTGTGAATAAAGAAAAACCAAAAGAGTTAAAAAGAAAATATATTTGTAACACAAATACAAAGGAAGTTATGTGCAAACATATAAAAGGAGAAATATTTGTAAAAGCGTTAACAAAAAGAATTTAAAAGAAAATATTTGTAAAAACATTTACAAGTAGATTAAATGGAAAAATTAATTTATAGAAAATAAATAGAATGTTATAAATGAGATATTTATTTGTTAAATAAATAGAATTTAATCAAAGGGATATTTAGAAAATGAATAGAAAATGGAAATCTATTTTTAACAGAAAAACAAAAAGGATTAATTTATAAATGACAGTTTATAAATTATATTAAATATTTATCATTCGATAAATGGAAGATATAAGTCAGTCTGAACTTATATAGAGAAGAGATATTGATTTTTAACACCGATAGTTTTAAATAGAAGGGGTACACAACACTTGTATAAGTGAAGTAACGTTATTAAAGTGAACATTTATAAAGTGAAGAACCGTTACTAAAAGTAAATCTGTATAAATGAATAAACGTTATCCAATAGGAGTTATTCGAATAGGAGAAGTCGATTAGAGTTAGAAATAATCGATAAGAGTAAGAATTAACCAGTTAGAGTTAATCAGTTAGGGTTAATCCGTAGGGTTAATTGAGTATTTGTTATTCAATTAGAATTTATCAAAGATTTGTTATTCAAATTAAGAGTTAACCAGATAGAGTTAATTGAACATAGTTAATCGAATTAGGATTTAATTGAATGTTAGTTATTCAATTAAAGTTGATCGAATATAGTTATTAAGATAGGGTTAGTCAAACATAGTTACTCAGGATAAGTTGCCATTTCATACGACTGCTAGCGTAATTCGCAGGACTGCAGATAGCCTAGGGCGGTCGGATGTTTCCTGGGGGGAATCAGGCGTAACCATTGTGATCGCTGCGATCTAGAGTCAAGCGAATGGAGTAAATCAAATATTAGTTATTCAATTAGAGTTAATCGAATATAGTTTATTCGAATAGAATTAAAGGCGTTAATCGAATATAGTTTATTCGAAGAAAGGTCTTTGAATCTAGTTATTCGAAAGAGAGGTTATCGAATATAGTTATTCGAAGGGAGGAGTTATCGTATAGGGATTTATTCGAAAGAGAGTTATGAATGGAATATGAAATGTTGAGTATCAACATAAATAAGCTTTGAAAAGATAAATGGATTTGTAGCACTTTTTTTCCTTAGCAATTTCGAGGACGAAATTATTTTAAGTGGGGAAGAGAGGTTATCGTATATAGTTATTCGAAGAGAGGTTATCGAATATAGTTATTTTGAATCTAGTTAATCGAAAGAGAGGTTATCGAATATAGTTATTCGAAGGGAGGAGTTATCGAATAGGGATTTATTCGAAAGAGAGTTATGAATGGAATATGAAATGTTGAGTATCAACATAAATAAGCTTTGAAAAGATAAATGGATTTGTAGCACTTTTTTCCTTAGCAATTTCGAGGACGAAATTATTTTAAGTGGGGAAGATTGTAATGACCCAGATCCTTATGGGTTAATTTTTGAATATTTAATTTAAATATTGTTTTGGTAATATAAGTGAATTTTTATATTAAGTTGTTAATTTAATAATCAATTTCGATTTAATATCGAATATATTAAACCATCGTAATACGAAAAATAATTCAGTTCGAGATTTACAACTGAATTAAATACAGTCCAGACTTCTGTTTGAATTCGAATAATAATATTTATTTATTATTGCAGAATTTATTGTTTTTAATTTAATTTATATCAGTTTAAATTAATATCTCCTTCAGATGATCGAGTTGGACTTCGTGACCTATCCCAGTGTGTCCGGAACAGGGGTATGACCCTAGAATTTACAGTTGTTGGGTTCAGAAAGGAGTTCGGAATAAACGTGATGATTTAAATTTGATACACGTTTAAAAATCAAATAAAATTTAATAATTGACTATACTTGTTGGCCCTTTCATCACCACATCTCAAAAGCCACCCGTGCCTTCACTTATCACCACAAACAATGACAACCGTGGCTTCTTTATTTCCATTCGCTCCCTTATAAAATCAAACGAATTTTCCACATCTACAAAAGAGCAAATCGATTCACTTCAGAGAAAGAAAATGGCCACGCTCCACTTAAACAAATCCGAAAACGATTCAAATGAAAATCACGATGCTTTTATCACTAACGAGAAGTTGGGCGAGTTCTGTTCTTCGAGTTTGGCAAGAATGGAAGTGCGCGACGTCTCCTTGAGTTCGACTTCGGGAATCGCTAGCTAGGATTAACGACTGTCCATGGGTGATGGATCTCATGCTATTGCGAGACGGTATGAGGGCTTGTGAAAGCCAGTAACAACACGCGACTTATGTTGGTATCGAGTTCTTGTGAGCTAGGGTCGTCGCGTCTCTTTACTGTGGATTGGGGAAAATCAACATCGAACAGTGATCGGAGGAGTTGAGATTGTTGGCACCGTCGTGAGTTTGTTCGAAGATTAGCTGAGGGGTTTTCTGACGTTGTGGAGTTCATATGCAAGGAGTGCATTGAAATGGGTTACCGCAGTGGAAAAGGGAAGTCGATTTGCTGATATCAATCTAGGGGACATAGTGTTCGACAAAATGCCGAAGTGGGGATTAAGGTAATTTACTAATTTAATTTCGTAATTAATATATATATATGACATTTTGGATTATATAAAATGGTACGAAAATTATAAATGCATAAATACTTATATGAAAAGTCGTATTAACTAAGGAATGTTATATTAAGGGTATATGAGATTTTCTTCGAATGGGGACAGTCGAACAATGCATAGCTGTGAATTTCATAAGCTGGAATTAAAATGGGGAATCAGAACAGATCGAGGAAAAATAATCTGGTGAGTAAATCTCACCTTTTATTAAATTATTTTTATATAGTTAAAAATAATTGTCTGTGCTTGTTTGAATGTTGTTGATTGTTTTAAAATATATATTAGTTATTTAGGATATATACATATATATATATATAGGGTTGATGATTGGTTGGATTCCCGCAGTCTCATTAGCGGATGCCCGCAGTTTCATAGCGGATGATTACCCTATAAGCCCCACGCTATGATAGTGGATGACCTTCATACCGCAATATCCTGCCTCGAAGCAGGATGGGTATTATTTTGTTGACTAACGTCTGTGGATGCAAGAAAACAGGTTGGAGGAATCCAACAGGATTCCTCAAAAATATATTATCTGTTTGTTTATTTATTTGCATATATACTGTCATATATGATGTGTTAGAAAAATAAATAATTGGTTGCTTTGTGTGTTTAAATATCACTGGGGCCTAAGTGTTGATATTTAAAAATATCGAAAGGGTATTTGAGATTTTAAAAAGGGGAATTCTATTTTTATAAATAGAATTTGAATTTTTAATGAACTATAGAAAATATTAACTTGTTTTGAATATATATAAAATAAGAATTTAATTTATAAACTCTGTTTATAAATGAGAATGGGGGATTAGAATTTAATTTATAAACTCTGTTTATAAATGAGAATGGGGGATTAGAATTTAATTAATAAACTTTGTTTATAAATATATAATGGGGGATTTTAAGTGAAGTTATAAACGTTGTTTATAAATAATGCAGAGAATTCAAATAGAATTTGAATATAGAATTCAAATGGACTTTAAACTATAGAATTTGAATATAGAATTCAAATGGACTTTAAACTATATAATTTGAATATAGGATTCAAATGGACTTTAAACTATAGAATTTGAATATAGGATTCAAATGGACTTTAAACTATAGAATTTGAATATAGAATTCAAATGGACTTTAAACTATAGAATTTGAATATAGAATTCAAATGGACTTTAAACTATAGAAATTTAAAATAGAATTCAAATGAAGTTTAAATAAAGAGAATTCAAATAGAATTGAATTGGAATTTGAATAAGAAGTCGATAAGGAAACGAGAGTATGAGTATAATTAGAATTTGTTAATATGCAAGTTAAAATATATTTGAGCATGTCATGTTCAAATATGAAGGTGAAATAGACTGAAGAGTTAAGTGCCAAATTTATTTAACAAATTTAGTTAAAAAGATTGGTATAGTTAAAATAGATTGGACTGGTATAAATATACAGGAGACAAGTTTGGAATAAAGTGTTAGAAGGTATATAAATAGAATGCCCGACAAAAAGGTACGTATTTAATTTCCATATGAGATTTTATGTGCCGTATCGGCTAGCCACTTGGCTTTTCTTTTTCTTTTTGGATTGGTGAGGGCCATGGGAGGCTATTTGAAATATCCCGATGCTCCCGGTACAAAGGAGGTTATGGCGAATTTTTCCAGGAATTTGAGGAGTTAGAATATTTTTAAAGATAATTTGATTGTTAGAAACCAACGTATCGATATATATAGAAGTCGATATGGAAGCGAACTTAAAAATAGAATAGTATAATCAAAAAAGAAGTCTAAGGATAAAATCTAGTAAGAATATAAAGAGAAAGTGTATACGTGTTTAAAAGTGAAGAAGTAGTCGTATGGTATTGATTATTCGAGTAAGTAGTCACATCTGTTTTGACGTTATAAATGTTATTCAGTCAAGGTCTGAGAGGTAGTTATACCCCAACTTGATTGATTTCATTATTAACAAATAAATAGTAAGATTTCAGGCTCGAAGATCAATGTTGAATAAGATTAAGTTGAATATAGTATTTGGGTTGTCGTAACGATGTTTTACACAACATCCGTTTTAACCCAAATGAAATGTAAGCTTGGAAATAGAATATAGAATATTTCCTAAGTATAGAAATAAACGAGATCGGAAAGAGATAAGTAAATTGGAATATTTTCCAATTATAAATAACATATATTTTCTAAAGTTTAGAAAATAAAGGAAGGCGATATTCGGAAATGTTTTCCAAATAACGTAACAGGCCAATATGGTTATTGGAAATATTTGGTTAACAAATATTGATAAAGAAATAGAGAAGTGATTTAATTAATGGAAAATTAATTAAGGGCTCAGTGATTGTTTGATAATTGGATGAACACTTGTTTTCTCCGATAGTTAAATCATCGACTATCGAAACACTTGTTTTTATTCGATAGTTAAATCACAGACTATCGAAGTTTTGGCCATCGTTGTCAATATGGAGAGACCGGTTGGATTATTATCCGAAGAACCACACCGTATTGGCAGTAGCGTTGCGAATCAGATTATATAAAGATAATCGAAGACGGAGTAGAGTGCAAGGACTTTTTCTATTAATAGAAATAGTACCTTCGGCTCATCCTGTTCCTAGGTGACTCGTATGGATGAATGTCTGACAGAGTATTTCCAGAAAGGTCACGTGCATTGATTTCTTCAACCGTACCAAGAGCGGAAGCGGAGAAGGAAACTTCTTTTAGCTAACACGTAATGTACTGTTGTAGACATCAATTAGTGATTTTCGATGGATCTGACAATGTAACATTCGAAGTGAATCTGGTGTTGTAACGACCCGGATTTTCGGCGACTTTGGTTATCGACATAAGCTCGATGTCGATAACCAAAACATCGAAAAATCCCGCTAATTAATGAAAAAATTAAGAGGGTGAGGAAAGATAAGATAGAACTAATAGAATAGAAGAAGAAGAAGAACATCATCATCGGAGTAAACACGAATCTCACAGCGGAACGAATAAAATATAACATAACTTTTGAAATACAAACAGTTATATATACAATAGCACTGATCAGAGTACAGCACTTACAACAACAACGAAAATAATAATAGCTATAGAATCCTGAAGCCTCCTGCTCCAAGCTCTCCAAGTGTATCTGTAAAATCCCGACTACTTGACTGTCCGTACAAAATTAGGCACCCAAGTGTTTAGGGAAAACAACAAAGTAAACTCCGGGTCAGTCATGGGACTGGTATGAGTAAAACAGTTTAAACAGGTATATGAGCAAGTAAACGATACCTCATAAGACCACGCCGCATAACGGAACAGGTTTTTCCCTTATGAGAATCCAAAATATCTTTATATCCAAACCTTAGATATTATAATAATGTCTATCAACCACAATATAATAATCATCTAGCAGAAACGCTTTCATCTCACGTTCTACATATATGGTATACAATCAAAAACCGCAAGCACGTATTGGGTAATGGATTTCCAACTATGACAAAGTATGGAACCACCTTCCGATCAGTGTACTCTAGGAACGATACACTGGAGTTCAACAAGAACATCTTGTAACTCAGCCACACATGACCGACCACTCATTTTGCTTGAGTGTATCGAATGTATATCACCAACGGTTGGGATCAGCAACTGTTCCCGTATATATATGGGACAGCATTGATAGATTTAAGAAACAAATGAATATTCTCTAGATAGGTGATTATACACCCTACTTCGGTGCGACCGACTTAGTCATGCTGCCTGCCCGATTTCTGTCATTTACCGGTTGATGAGGCTAGAAGCTACGCTTTATCATCATATCAGATTCACTTCGAATGCCACATTGTCAGATCCATCGAAAATCACTAGTTGACGTCTACAACAGTACGTTACGTGTTAGCTAAAGAAGTTTCCTTCTCCGCTTCCACTCTTGGTAAAGTTGAAGAAATCAATGTACGTGACCTTTCTGGAAATACTTTGTCAGACATTCATCAACACAAGTCATCCTCATTCACTTAGAATGTCACATCGTCATACCCGCCAAATCACAAATTGATCTATCCAAAAGTAACACGGGTATACAGCTTAGAGAAACGAATTCCTCTGCCACCAAACGTGAATACGTTTGAACAGATCAACTTACACGATCTATTGGATATACTCTATCAGACCTTCGTCCATACAAGTTGTCCTGGGACTGGACAAACCGAAGGCACTATTCAGTATATCCATCTTAGTCACTGTTATCTAAGACTTATACAATAGCCCTTGCACTTTACTCCGTCTTCAATTATCTTTGGCATAGATGATTCGCAATGCTTATGCCAATACAGAGTGGTTCTTCGGATAATAATCCAACCGATCTCTCCATATTAACAACGTTAAAATGGTCAAAACTTCGATAGTCTGTGATTTAACCATCAAAGAAAACAAGTGTGCAAACAACGATATTATTTCCAGATGGAAATTATATCGACCAATCATCAACATATATCTATATATATATATATTCACATTGCCTTATTTTCTATGTTTAGAAAATATATGTTATTAACATTGGAAAACGTTTCCATCCGCTTATTTACAAATCACTACTCTTCCCCAACTATCAGTCCCTGACTGTAAACTAATATGAGAACAATTCCCTAAGTATAAATCCCGAAGGCCGAAACCAACATCAGATAGACACTTAGAAAACCATTCAATTTACTAATCTCTAGTCAGTTCTAATTTTACTTAACTCTATTTGATTAACTCTGATTGATTAACTCTAACTGGTCAACCTTAATTAATTAACTCTAACTGGTTTTACTTGGTTTGACTAACTCCATTTATTAACTCGACTGACAAATTCAACTCGATTAACTGAACTAATCACTTTGATTAACTCGACAAATTCACTTTGGTTAACTTAACCAATTCACTTAACTAATTTACTTAGTTTAACTTAACTAATTCACTTTGATTAATCTAACTATTCACTTAACTCCGGTCGAATAAACTATATTCGATAACTCCTCTAACTCTACTCGAATAAACTATATTCGATTAACTCCTTTAATCTATTCGATTTGATAACTCCCCTTTTCGAATAACCAATATTCGATTAACTCACTTCGAATAACCAATATTCGACTACTCACTTCAAATAACTAATAATTGATAACTCCTTCGAATAAACTATATTCGATAATCTCCTCTCGAATAACTAGATTCGATTAACTTAACTTATTTAACTCATCTTGATTAAATCCTATCGAATAACTAGATTCGATTAACTTAACTTATTTGACTCATCTTGATTAACTCCTATCGAATAACTAGATTCGATTTAACTCCATTCGCTTGACTCTAGATCGCAACGATCATAATAGTTACGCCTGATTCCCTTAGGCAACATCCGACCGCCTTAGGCTATTTACAGCCCTGCGAATTACGCTAGCAGTCGTACGAGATGGCAACTTACCCTGAATACTATGTTTGACTAACTCTGTCTCAAATAACTATATTTGATTAACTCTAGTTCGTTTTAACTCTAATCGATTAACTCTAACTGAGTAACTCTAACTCGATCAACTCGACTTGATTAACTCGACTTACTTAACTCAACTGGTTAACTTGACTTACTTAACTCACTGGTTAACTTGACTTACTTAACTCACTAGTTAACTCTATTGAACTAGTTAACTCTACTAAAATGGTTAACTCTACTGAACTGGTTAACTCTATTGAACTGGTTAACTCTACTGAACTAGTTAACTCTATTCAACTAACTCGACTCGACTAACCCCTTTCGAATAGCATATTCGTTTTACTAACTTTCGAATACCATATTCGATTTACTCCCTTCGAATACCATATTCGATTTAACTCCTTTCGAATACCATATTCGATTTACTTTATTCACTTTATAAAGATTTCCATTTTAACAACGTTTTATTCATTTGAAAAGATTTACTTTTAAATAACGGTTCTACACTTTAAAAATGATTTCCTTTTAATAACGTTTTCCTCTTTATATCGGTTTTTGCTTTATAACATTTTCCCTTTTTATAACGTTTCCTTTTCAATTCTATTTGTAAATGGTTTACAAATATTTCCTTTTCAAATTTATTCTTGAAATATTCTAACTCCGTAAATTTCTGGAAAAATTCGCCATAACCTCCTTTGTAACGGGAGCATCGGGAAAATCCCCAAACCCGCCACACAGTCCTTTCCATTCAAAAAGAAAATGGTTTGTAATTATTTCCTTTTTGAATATCTCCTATTTATAAATATTCCAATTTATAAACATTTCTTATTTATAAATATTCCACTTTATAAATTTCTCTTATTTATAAATATCCCATTTTATAAATATTCTATTTTCAATATCACTTTGAAAATCCCCTTATCAACATTTCTGTATGTTATGGTATTCAATCATATCAAATCACGATGTTCAATATCGTCCGAGCACATATAATCGCCCACAGATTTTATATCACATCATATAACAATATATGAAAAACAATAAAATAACTGTTGAGGAATCCAGTCGGATTCCTCCAACCTGTCTCCCTGCATCCACAGATGTTACACAATATGATTATCATCACTTTCAGTTCAATATAAATTATTCTGATAGCAGAATCAATATTTAAATATTTAACGGTTTATATATATATAATTACATATATATATATATAATTTTCACTAACTGACTAGCAGTTCAATCAATCAACCAACACACAGCAATCAATAGATGATTAACAGTTCTAAAAATACATTATAAAAATATAACTGTTCAGAGTTGGTGAGTTTTACTCACATTGGACTATCATCGTTAATTAACGATAATTGTCGTTTGATTCAAATTGGACAATTTATTTTGCTATAAATTGTAACGAGCTCAGATGGACTCCCCGTCAGTCTCATTGTGTTGCTCCCATCCATACGGTCCCAATGCAACTTACAATTCGTGATTCTGATCATGTATGTGTAAGATATATTATTAACAAGTTCATACAATATTCGATTTAATTTAATACTAAAATTAAAGGTTTAAAATGGGCCTCACCCCTTTATTTTTCCACTTTGGCCCAAGCCCGTGTTCAAAACCTGTCTTCCCCAAATTGATACTCACGAACTCCGCTCTCGTTCAACACTATAGCCAAAACTTCACCAGACCGTACCTCTTCCTCCTCTTCACCGATTCAACCGGGATTACCACCAAACTTCATCACTTCTCGCTAGCTTAAACCTCATCCCACATTACCACAACTCGCGCTCACCTTCGAGTTCCGATTCCTCAGCCTCTTGCGCCAGTAACAGTGGGTGATCGAACTTTAAAATCACGGAAATACTCAGGAAAATCCTACCCGATGTTATTCGACATCGCGAATTCAACACTACCCATAAAATCGAACATTAGTGCTCAAATCCTAAGAGAAGTCGAACCCTAGTTTCGAGTGTATATTTCGAGCTCGACATGAAACGAATCGCACCAACCAAAATGAGTATAGAATTGAAGAGGGAGGCTTAGGGATCATAGCTATACACTTATGATGATTTATAGATTTTTTTTAGAATTGTTTTCGATTTTTAAACTTGGTTTTTTTACTGTATGAATGTTTTCTGGTGGCTGCGCAATTTTCTGTTGACCAAGGAAGTGAAAAATTAGGTCTTAAGGGATGATAAGGGTTAGATATTTATAGGAAAAATATCTAGATATTTTATTTTTGATTATTTTATTCATACATAACCAACCATTGTTTGTATTTACCTTCTAAAAATTCGTATGATCACATACAATATTCAAAAATCACGAAACTGGACATGCAGCTACAGTTTGACATTACGGTCCCAACGAAACTGGTTTCGTCGAATTCCGACTCCGTATGCTCACACAGCGTATTTGTAACTGTCAGAATATCGACTGTTTTTCACCTTAAAAATCAGTACGGCCACACACTGCCTCTAAAAATCACGAAACTGGAAATCTAACAACTATTTGACATTGCGGATCTAACAAAATTAGTTTCGTCGAATTTCGACTTCGTTTGCAAAACCAGCTATTTTTAGAGCTCTGGATGACCCATTTAAATATATAAATATATTTAAATATAATTAAATTAAATATAAATAAATTTATATTATCGTATATCTTCACATATGATATCGTACAGCTCCAGAATATCATATCAGAATTTACAGTTTGATATTTCAGATTTTAGATTTATCGATATTCAGTTTATATCGAAAACCCTTTTATAACGTAAATAAAGCGTTGCGAATTATAAAGGAATTCCACAGCGACTTTTCTGAAATTTGATTTGGACATAACTCAAAATCTACACGACGAAATCCCGATCTTTCTCTTCCACTAGAAAGATATACTCCACCAGCTCCACACGTTTCTTGTTTCACAGAAATCCAACTTAAAACGAATCCTGTACATTCAGTTGAAGTTCGAATCGCCAATTTACGAACTGCAGTGCCATTTCGAGCTCAATTTTAATTATAATATAATTATATGTTCGAACTGTCGTCGATTGAATATATTCGTCAATATAATTCAACTCTAAGCTGAATTAAATCTAAGGGACGACCCCGTTCACAGAATATTGTGATTTCCAATAATTCTGATTATTTCTGAATTAAATATATTATTTAATTTATTATTTTAGTTAAATATTCCCAGTTATTTAATCCCACGACCATTAAATCCTTTAATTCACCATTTATAAAATTAAATAAATTAATTATAACACCTCTGACAATGCGGGTCATTACATTCTTCCCCACTTAAAATAATTTCGTCCTCGAAATTGCTAAGTTAGAGGACGACCCTATCTATTCGGTAAAAGCTTATCTGTTACCCCTTATCTCTAGTTTCAACTGAACCAACTAATATCGACTAAAATATTAATTCCTTCCGACTAACTAAAATTTTCAAAAATTCTGAAAATTTTCTAACACTTTAAATTTTCGGAAAAATTTCGCCAGTACCTCCTTTGTACCGGTCAATAGATCAAACTCCAATTCGCCTCTCTGGGCCTTCTTCAACCCAAAAGAAAATCAAAACGCCAAGCGGCTTGCCAATTCGGCTCATAAATTCCAAACTCATATAAAATATAAACTTGTACCTTTTTGTCGGGCATATCAACTCTATCACTTCAACTGTTTATCAATCCAACATATACCAATGTTATCCCAATCAAACTCCAATCAGTTTTTACCCACAAATCCAACCATTCGCTTATACCCAAGTCGAATTTCATTTCAAACTTAAGCACTATTCTTGATTTCAAATCCATAACTCACCAGTCTAATATAATTCCAGATTATCTCTAATCAAGTCTAATTCTACTTGACACCAATCTATTTCAATTCAATTTTCACTTACTGGCTTTTTAATTCAATCTCAATTCTATTGATTTTTACAAATTTTACTTTAATATTTTTTTATCTTAAATAGCCTTTACCTGGGAGTTTTCAAATAGCTTGGCTTTTCCCAAAAATTAAATACCCTTTCCTGGAATTTCAATCCAACTTGTTTTTCTCAAACAATTCAAAAACAAAATCTTTGGTAGTAATCCGTCACTTAAAAACTCGAAAATCACGCCGATGATGCTGTGCAGTCAACATCGGAGTTACTTTCCAGCAACCGTAGTGAGTTCAATACTATACCACTTTTAAAACCATTTCTAAACCTTTCCACTTTGAAATCAATTTCAAATACCATTCACAAGGCTTAAATCAAAATCTCCCAAGATTTTAAAATTCTCTTATACTTAATCCAAATCTGTTAACAAGCATATTTCCAAATCTCCAAGGTTTTAATTTCAATTCTGGTTTAAATTCTGATTCAATCCATCGGTTTTCATATACTTTACTTATATGAATCTGATTAGTTATTTATAACCATTTCACATTTTATAATCTTACTCGATTATAATACAACCAATATAACTAATATATATATATTTTCTCAATATCAGGATATAATTTTTGGGTAAATTTATTCTATTTACCCTCTTTTCAAAACATACCGTGTCGACCCATCGTATTCAAGTGTTTATCAACTCTTACCGACACAGTGGATCAAACTGATCGACCAGAACTCATATACAACTCAGCCAATGAATCTCCACAATTTAAAATTATTTTTATATCATATACAAATGCGCACTCGTATATATACACTCAAACTCAATCTAGGGTATTACTAACCATATCTCTACCGAGTCACGCCACAGAGCCAAGGTAATTCTTAACTTAAGCTCTGATACCAACTGTAACGACTCGGATTTTCGGCGACTTTGGTTATCGACATAAGCTCGATGTCGATAACCAAAACATCGAAAAATCCCGGTAATTAATGAAAGAATTAAGAGGGTGAGGAAAGATAAGATAGAACTAATAGAATAGAAGAAGAAGAAGAACATCATCATCAGAGTAGACACGAATCTCACAGCGGAACGAATAAAATATAACATAACTTTTGAAATACAAACAGTTATATATACAATAGCACTTATCAGAGTACAGCACTTACAACAACAGCGAAAATAATAATAGCTATAGAATCCTGAAGCCTCCTGCTCCAAGCTCTCCAAGTGTATCTGTAAAATCCCGACTACTTGACTGCCCGTACAAAATTAGGCACCCAAGAGTTTAGGGAAAACAACAAAGTAAACTCCGGGTCAGTCATGGGACTGGTATGAGTAAAACAGTTTAAACAGGTATATGAACAAGTAAACGATACCTCATAAGACCACGCCGCAGAACGGAACGGGATTTTCCCTTATGAGAATCCAAAATATCTTTATATCAAAACCTTTGATATTATAATAATGTCTATCAACCACAATATAATAATCATCTAGCAGAAACGCTTTCATCTCACGTTCTACATATATGGTATACAATCAAAAACCACAAGCACGTATTGGGTAATGGATTTCCAACTATGACAAGGTATGGAACCACCTTCCGATCAGTGTACTCTAGGAACGATACACTGTAGTTTAACAAGAACATCTTGTAACTCAGCCACACATGACCGACCACTCATTTTGCTTGAGTGTATCGAATGTATATCACCAACGGTTGGGATCAGCAACCGTTCCCGTATATATATGGGATAGCATTGATAGATTTAAGAAACAAATGAATATTCTCTAGATAGGTGATTATACACCCTACTTCGGCGCGACCGACTTAGTCATGCTACTTGCCCGATTTCTGTCATTTACCGGTTGATGAGGCTAGAAGCTACGCTTTATCATCATATCAGATTCACTTCGAATGCCACATTGTCAGATCCATCGAAAATCACTAGTTGACGTCTACAGCAGTACGTTACGTGTTAGCTAAAGAAGTTTCCTTCTCCGCTTTCACTCTTAGTAAAGTTGAAGAAATCAATGTACGTGACCTTTCTGGAAATACTCTGTCAGACATTCATCAACACAAGTCATCCTCATTCACTTAGAATGTCAAATCGTCATACCCGCCAAATCACAAATTGATTTATCCAAAAGTAACACGGGTATACAGCTTAGAGAAACGAATTCCTCCGCCACCAAACATGAATACGTTTGAACAGATCAACTTACGCGATCTATTGGATATACTCTGTCAGACCTTCGTCCATACAAGTTGTCCTGGGACTGGACAAACCGAAGGCACTATTCAGTATATCCATCTTAGTCACTGTTATCTAAGACTTATACAACAGCCCTTGCACTTTACTCCGTCTTCAATTATCTTTGGCATAGATGATTCGCAATGCTTATGCCAATACAGAGTGGTTCTTCGGATAATAATCCAACCGGTCTCTCCATATTAACAATGTTAAAATGGTCAAAACTTCGATAGTCTGTGATTTAACCATCAAAGAAAACAAGTGTGCAAACAACGATATTATTTCCAGATGGAAATTATATCGACCAATCATCAACATATATCTATATATATATTCACATTGCCTTATTTTCTATGTTTAGAAAATATATGTTATTAACATTGGAAAACGTTTCCATCCGCTTATTTACAAATCACTACTCTTCCCCAACTATCAGTCCCTGACTGTAAATTAATATGAGAACAATTCCCTAAGTATAAATCCCGAAGGCCGAAACCAACATCAGATAGACACTTAGAAAACCATTCAATTTACTAATCTATAGTCAGTTCTAATTTTACTTAACTCTATTTGATTAACTCTGATTGATTAACTCTAACTGGTCAACCTTAATTAATTAACTCTAACTGGTTTTACTTGGTTTGACTAACTCCATTTATTAACTCGACTGACAAATTCAACTCGATTAACTGAACTAATCACTTTGATTAACTCGACAAATTCACTTTGGTTAACTTAACCAATTCACTTAACTAATTTACTTAGTTTAACTTAACTAATTCACTTTGATTAATCTAACTATTCACTTAACTCCGGTCGAATAAACTATATTCGATAACTCCTCTAACTCTACTCGAATAAACTATATTCGATTAACTCCTTTAATCTATTCGATTTGATAACTCCCCTTATCGAATAACCAATATTCGATTAACTCACTTCGAATAACCAATATTCGACTACTCACTTCGAATAACTAATAATTAATAACTCCTTCGAATAAACTATATTCGATAATCTCCTCTCGAATAACTAGATTTGATTAACTTAACTTATTTAACTCATCTTGATTAAATCCTATCGAATAACTAGATTCGATTAACTTAACTTATTTGACTCATCTTGATTAACTCCTATCGAATAACTAGATTCGATTTAACTCCGTTCGCTTGACTCTAGATCGCAATGATCACAATGGTTACGCCTGATTCCCTTAGGCAACGTCCGACCGCCTTAGGCTATTTACAGCCCTGCGAATTACGCTAGCAGTCGTACGAGATGGCAACTTACCCTGAATTCTATGTTTGACTAACTCTGTCTCAAATAACTATATTTGATTAACTCTAGTTCGTTTTAACTCTAATCGATTAACTCTAACTGAGTAACTCTAACTCGATCAACTCGACTTGATTAACTCGACTTACTTAACTCAACTGGTTAACTTGACTTACTTAACTCACTGATTAACTTGACTTACTTAACTCACTGGTTAACTCTATTGAACTGGTTAACTCTACTGAACTGGTTAACTCTACTGAACTGGTTAACTCTACTGAACTGGTTAACTCTACTGAACTGGTTAACTCTACTGAACTAGTTAACTCTATTGAACTGGTTAACTCTACTGAACTAGTTAACTCTATTCAACTAACTCGACTCGACTAACCCCTTTCGAATAGCTTATTCGTTTTACTAACTTTCGAATACCATATTCGATTTACTCCCTTCGAATACCATATCCGATTTAACTCCTTTCGAATACCATATTCGATTTACTTTATTCACTTTATAAAGATTTCCTTTTTAACAACGTTTTATTCATTTGAAAAGATTTACTTTTAAATAATGGTTCTACACTTTAAAAATGATTTCCTTTTAATAACGTTTTCCTCTTTATATCGGTTTTTGCTTTATAACATTTTCCCTTTTTATAACGTTTCCTTCTCAATTCTATTTGTAAATGGTTTACAAATATTTCCTTTTCAAATTTATTCTTGAAATATTCTAACTCCTTAAATTTCTGGAAAAATTCGCCATAACCTCCTTTGTAACGGGAGCATCGGGAAAATCCCCAAACCCGCCACACAGGCCTTTCCATTCAAAAAGAAAATGGTTTTTAATTATTTCCTTTTTGAATATCTCCTATTTATAAATATTCCAATTTATAAACATTTCTTATTTATAAATATTCCACTTTATAAATATCTCTTATTTATAAATATCCCATTTTATAAATATTCTATTTTCAATATCACTTTGAAAATCCCCTTATCAACATTTCGGTATGTTATGGTATTCAGTTATATCAAATCACGATGTTCAATATCGTCCAAGCACATATAATCGCCCTCAGATTTTATATCACATCATATAACAATATATGAAAAACAATAAAATAACTGTTGAGGAATCCAGTCGGATTCCTCCAACCTGTCTCCCTGCATCCACAGATGTTACACAATATGATTATCATCACTTTCAGTTCAATATAAATTATTCTGATAGCAGAATCAATATATAAATATTTAACGGTTTATATATATATATAATTACATATATATATATATATATATAATTTTCACTAACTGACTAGCAGTTCAATCAATCAACCAACACACAGCAATCAACAGATGATTAACAGTTCTAAAAATACATTATAAAAATATAACTGTTCAGAGTTGGTGAGTTTTACTCACATTGGACTATCATCGTTAATTAACGATAATTGTCGTTTGATTCAAATTGGACAATTTATTTTGCTATAAATTGTAACGAGCTCAGATGGACTCCCCGTCAGTCTCATTGTGTTGCACCCGTCCATACGGTCCCAACGCAACTTACGATTCGTGATTCTGATCATGTATGTGTAAGATATATTATTAACAAGTTCATACAATATTCAATTTAATTTAATACTAAAATTAAAGGTTTAAAATGGGCCTCACCCCTTTATTTTTCCACTTTGGCCCAAGCCCGTGTTCAAAACCTGTCTTCCCCAAATTGATACTCATGAACTCCGCTCTCGTTCAACACTATAGCCAAAACTTCATCAGACTGTACCTCTTCCTCCTCTTCACCGATTCAACCGGGATTACCACCAAACTTCATGACTTCTCGCTAGCTTAAACCTCATCCCACATTACCACAATTCGCGCTCACCTTCGAGTTCCGATTCCTCAGCCTCTTGCGCCCGTAACAGTGGGTGATCGAACTTTAAAATCACGGAAATACTCAGGAAAATCCTACCCGATGTTATTCGACATCGCGAATTCAACACTACCCATAAAATCGAACATTAGTGCTCAAATCCTAAGAGAAGTCGAACCCTAGTTTCAACTGTATATTTCGAGCTCGATAGGAAACGAATCGCACCAACCAAAATGAGTATAGAATTGAAGAGGGAGGCTTAGGGATCATAGCTATACACTTATGATGATTTATAGATTTTTTTTTAGAATTGTTTTCGATTTTTAAACTTGGTTTTTTTATTGTATGAATGTTTTCTGGTGGCTGCGCAATTTTCTATTGACCAAGGAAGTGAAAAATTAGGTCTTAAGGGATGATAAGGGTTAGATATTTATAGGAAAAATATCTAGATATTTTATTTTTGATTATTTTATTCATACATAACCAACCATTGTTTATATTTACCTTCTAAAAATTCGTATGATCACATACGATATTTAAAAATCACGAAACTGGACATGCAGCTACAGTTTGACATTACGGTCCCAACGAAACTGGTTTCGTCGAATTCCGACTCTGTATGCTCACACAGCGTATTTTTAACTGTCAGAATATCGACTGTTTTTCACCTTAAAAATCGGTATGGCCACACACTGCCTCTAAAAATCACGAAACTGGAAATCTAACAACTATTTGACATTGCAGATCTAACAAAATTAGTTTCGTCGAATTTCGACTTCGTTTGCAAAACCGGCTATTTTTAAAGCTCTGGATGACCCATTTAAATATATAAATATATTTAAATATAATTAAATTAAATATAAATAAATTTATATTATCGTATATCTTCACATATGATATCGTACAGCTCCAGAATATCATATCAGAATTTACAGTTTGATATTTCAGATTTTAGATTTATCGATATTCAGTTTATATCGAAAACCCTTTTATAACGTAAATAAAGCGTTGCGAATTATAAAGGAATTCCACATCGACTTTTCTGAAATTTGATTTGGACATAACTCAAAATCTACACGACGAAATCCCGATCTTTCTCTTCCACTAGAAAGATATACTCCACCAGCTCCACACGTTTCTTGTTTCACAGAAATCCGACTTAAAACGAATCCTGTACATTCAGTTGAAGTTCGAATCGCCAATTTACGAACTACAGCGCCATTTCGAGCTCGATTTTAATTATAATATAATTATACGTTCAAACTGTCGTTGATTGAATATATTCGTCAATATAATTCAACTCTAAGCTGAATTAAATCTAAGGGACGACCCCGTTCACAGAATATTGTGATTTCCAATAATTCTGATTATTTCTGAATTAAATATATTATTTAATTTATTATTTTAATTAAATATTCCCAGTTATTTAATCCCATGACCATTAAATCCTTTAATTCACCATTTATAAAATTAAATAAATTAATTATAACACCTCTGACAATGCGGGTCATTACAGGTGTGATGATAAAGCGTAGCTTCAAGCCTCATCATCCGGTAAATGACAGAAATCGGGCAAGCAGCATGGCTATGTAGGTCGCACCTATTAGGGTGTATAATCGCCTGATCTAGAGTTTCATTTACTTCTAAAAATCTATTGTCGATGCTGTCCCATTCGGGAAACGGTTACTGATCCCAACCGTTGGTGATATACATTCGATACACTCAAGCCAAATGAGTGGTCGGTCATGTGTGGCTGAGTTGCAAGATGTTCTTGTTGAACTCGGTGTATTCTCCTCTAGAGATATACTAGCGGCAGGTGGTTCCATACCTTGTCATAGTTGGAAATCCATTGCCCAATACGTGATTTGCGGTTTTGATTGTATATTATATATGTGGATTGTGAGATGCAAACGTTCCACTAGATTGTATTTACTTGATTTAGACACTATTATAATATCAAAGGAGTTTTGATATAAAGCTATCGTTCCTTTCAAAAGGGATTTTTGAAAGTTAAATCAAGTGTTTGTATTCTCATAAGGGAAAAACCCGTTCCGTGTAATACGGCGTGGTCTTATGAGATATCATTTAGTTTTCTGAAACTGTTTTGAACTGTTTACTCATACCAGTCTCATGACTGACCCAGAGTTTATTTTGTTTTGTTCTACCTAAACTCTTGGGTGCCTAAATTTGTACGGGCAGTCAAGTAGTTCAGGATTTTATAGATCTATCTAAAGGAGCTTGGAGCAGGAGGCTTCAGCGTTAGTTATATAGAGTTTTGTTCCGCTGTGTTGTAAGTGTTGTACTCTGATAAGTATATGTTATACAGTTGGGCTTTTGTATTTCAAAGATATGATATATTATATTTTGTTCCGCTGCGATGTGAGATTCTGTGTTGTTGTTTCTGTTCTTCTTCTACCTTTTTCTTCTAAAAAAAATGTTTCGTATTTTCATGATATTTGGGTTGGACGTATGATGTATATAGTCAACTCTGATGTTACGGAAATTTGGGTCATTACAAAATTACGTTTTTAATGTAGTTTAGTTTCTTAAGGATTGAATTATGAAAATGTCATGATAAATTAGAATATCATTTATGTTAGAAATGTTACATTAGATTAAAATACCATTTATGTTAGAAATGTCACATTAGTTTAAAAATATCATTTTTGTTAGTTTAGATTAAAACATCATTTTTGTTAGAAATGTCACATTAGATTAAAAATATTATTTTTGTTAGGTTAGATAAAAGTATCATTTTTGTTAGAAATGACACATTAGATTAAAAATATCATTTTTGTTAGAAATGTCATATTAGATTAAAAATATCATTTTTGCTAGGTTAGATTAAAAATATCGTTTTCGTTAGAAATGTCACATTAGATTAAAAATATCATTTTTGTTAGAAATGCCACAATAGATTAAAAATATCATTTTTGTTAGAAATGTGACATTAGATTAAAAATATCATTTTTGTTAGAAATTTCACATTGGATTAAAAATATTATTTTTGTTAAAAACGTTACATTAGATCAAAAATATCATTTTTATTAGAAAATGTCATTTTATTTAGAAATGCCATATTGGATTAAAAATGTCATTTTATTTAGAAATGTCATATTGGATTAGAAAATGTCATTTTATTTAGAAATGTCATATTGGATTAAAAATGTCATTTTATTTAGAAATGTCATATCGAAATAAAAATGTCATTTATGTTAAAGAATTAATTTGTCATTTATGTTAGGGAATTAATTTGTCATTTACGTTAGAGTATAAATGAATATGTCCTTTATGTAGAAAACATATTTGGTAAATAAATATGTCATTTAGTAAGAATCATATTTTGTAAATAAAATATGTCATTTAGTTAGAATCGTATTTTGTAAATAAAAATTGTCATTTTTAGATAATGTCATGTTAGATAAAATCATCACTTTATTTAGATAACGTCATGTAAGATAAAAGTATAATCTGTGTTATGTGAAATAAAATTGTCATTTATTTGGATAATGTCATGATTATGTTAAAAATGTCATTTTTATTAGAAAATGTTATGTTAGAATATAAATGTCATCTTGTTAGAGAAAATGTCACCTTTATCATGGTAGATAAGAACAAGAATAATTATGCGTTAAGGCTTATGTTTTGTTGAAATAAAATATTTCAACAACAAAAAATAACATTTTTATCAAATGTAGGGATCATTAAAAATATTCGTATTTGAAATGAAAATTGTTCGACCCATAAAAATCACATCTTTATTATATTTATAAAAATATGTAAAATATCCATTGTTTGAAATGAAAAATATGTTTCCAATAGAAATTCCATATAACTGAAATTATATGGTAATGGATTGTTTATTGATTATTTCTCATTATTGTTGTTTACATGCGATGTATGAAATCCATATAACTGAAATTATATGGTAATTGATTGATTCGCATTCCGACTCAAAATATCTTTTAAATAAATATATATTTTTATCGAAATGAACTGGTTATCAACTATAATAAATCTTTAAATTAAGATTTAATGAAGTTTTCCAATAAATTAATATTTTCTTGGAATTAAATAAATAAATTGGATTTTTGGGTTTGTCATGAATGGTGTCTTCAATAACACCGTTCTTAAGCCCAGTTGAGAAAAGAATAAATCTTTTAATTAAGATTATTAGAGTTTCCAATTGTATTTAGTAATTAGAATTAATTGAAATGTGAATTGGGTTTATTGTAAACAATGTTTTAAACGACATTTGTTCTTTAACCCAATTAACAGTGAAAATATAATTTGGAATTTTTAAATCTTTTATTAAGATTTAATGTAAATTTTCCAAAGTAAAGTTTTTCCAATTTAATATATTAAATTGGAATTTAGTGGTAATTTGATTCAATAATAATTGAGATGAACTTCTGTAAAAGAAGACCATTACTATATATGGAATTCAAAAGGCTTTGCCGTTATTCCATTTATATTATTGGCCTGATACAGAAATTTATATTGATTATATATTGATTTGTTTTCTATGAAAATTCCATATTTAATGGAAGATGATTTTGGGTTTATCGTGAACTGTGTTTTATTAATAATATTGGTTCTTTAACCCAGTTAAAGATAAGATTAATTTCTTTAATTTGAATAATCATAAATTTAAGATTTTTGATATTTAAAACAACATTGGAGTTTTAAAGAACCTTTAAAAAGAAGATTAAAGAATAAATTTAAAAGAATTTATCTTTGATAAAATTAATGGGAACTTTTCCACAATAATGTGAATATTTTATTAAAACAATATTCTGAATTGGAATGAGGCGTACGATGTGTTTTTATAGCACTTAACTTTTTATTATAGAATACGCGAGTTATTCGGAAAGACCGGGATTAACCCATTTTGAATAATTATTACAACGATTTAAAGTCGAAGATGGAGACGATGGTTGAAGACCGGAGGTCTTCACATCGTTTGCGGGAATACTGATGTCTTGATTGGGAGGCATCCCAAGACAAGGTAATAAGTGGTGATCGTCCAGACGCTCTTGGAGATCGACGGATATGCGAGGACCTCTCTCCTGTATTGGACATATGGGACGAGGAATAAGGTGTCTCCGGTTTCGTTCAGACCCAGAACGGACTTGTAAATGGATGGTATGTCTGACGTTGTATTTCTTTATGCTGTATTCATTGATCCCTGCTAAATATATATCTGTTTGGTGGCGGAGAATTTATTCTCTTACATAACACCCTTCTCGGAGACGTACGAGCTTAGAGGTTATATATTGGCAGAAATCAATGGTATGGTAAATGTGGCATGCTAAGATGCAAATGATCAAGGCTTTTGTTGAAAAGCAGAGCCTTGTGGTCAAAGCACGGCCTGTTTAGGCATAGCTTTGTGTATAGCGTTACTTCGCGAGCCTCATACCTCGGTATGAGTCAAAAACAGGATAAGGACCGTAGGGAGTGTACGTGTTTCTTTCTAGCTAGAAGTGGTATCAGCATTTACAAGCCCTGACATTTTTTACTTATGTGGATGATGGATTACGAGGCCTCTGTTATATTGGTCGATAGTGACCAATTTATAGGTTCAATAGGACCAGGAAACATGTATTCAGTAATTGCCAATCCTCTAAAGTATTTGAGGACCGGCCCTACTACATCCAAGGGTTGCCCGTAGGTGTGATCCTGAGGCATTTTCTAGAATGTCTCGAATCGGAGAGGATGATCCTTAGCCTCGACTCATGATGGAAATCCAACTTCCAATACGACATCATGCGGTTTTGATTGTAGAACTAGTATGGCGACATAGTAGAATGGGGTACTATGATGACTATGATTGATACATTATGATTGAAAATGTTTTTGAAACATATATATACTAATAATAATATCAAATCCATTTTATCGTATCAAGCATTTTTTTACTACTATAAGGTAAAACTCTATCCTCTGGTTTGCATTGCATTATGTGATGGGACTTGAGTCTTATAATGGTTTCATTTTTCTAAAAAGCATTGGGTTGTTTAACGATTTACTTTATTTCATGCACTGGCAATCCAATGTAGTAAACCCGTTCCGTGTTAGCGGCTTGGTCCTGTGATTAGCCGTATTATTAGATAAGTTAAGTAAAGATTTCTCAAACCAGTCCTATGACTGACCTGTAGTTTGTTTCACTTGCAAACTCGGGTGCCCTCTTTTCCACACAGGCAGTCGAGTGATTTTCTTTGCAGATGTTTATCAATTGAGCAGGATTCTGGATCAAAGCTTAAAGCTGTGTCCAGAGCATGGATAGACTTCCGCTGTATCAGTTTATTGGTTCCGCTACACTGTATTAAATTCATTGTAATTATCTTACGCTGTATTATTATATTCGATGTACTCTGATATATTCTGTACTCTGATGTAACATTATCATGTGTATAAAAGTCTACTGTTATTCATTCTAATGTGTTGTATTTCCAGAGTTAGGGTATTCGAGTTTTGAACGGTCTTGGTCGATTTAGCGATCGATTAGGTCCGGGCAAAATTCGGGTCGTTACAATTGGTATCAGAGCTTTGGTTAGCTCAAATCTTTGGGGTACAACTCATTAGAACTGAACAAAAGACTCGTCAGAGGTAGGATAAGTAATATCCTATAAAAGAATACTCATTAGAGATAGGATCGCTAATATCCTAGAATGAGAAAACTCGTTATAGATGGGGTTAGTAATGCCCTAGAATGAGTTGAGAGTGACAAGTTTATAATTAACACATTTGTAATTATATATATATAATTCGGTCTTAGAAAATATGATTTTTGAATATATAAAAGTTATATATATTTGGAAAGCTAATCAACTAATTGATTGATGATTGTGTTGTGTTATTATTAGTTCAAATAATAAAATTATTGAAACCAATAAAATAAATGTAAGTTGAGTTAGTTAGTTTAACAACTTTCAACTCCGTTCCTTTTCGAGGACGAAAAGATTTTAAGTGGGGGACCCGGAATTTTGGAGCCAATTCAAAAAAAAATTAGATATTTTAATGGATTTTAAATATTTAAAATGATTTATTTTAAATAATAATGATTAAAAATTTATTTAAATTGAAGTTAGAACGAATATATTTATTTTAAATATATAAGGAGTTAGAAATAGCACGGCAGAATGAAAATTTGATTTTGAACTTTCACTGAGTGTACAGAATGCAAAACAAATCGAATTTTAGTAAAACCAAAAATATTTAAATCTGTTTAATGATATCTTTCCAACGGATCTGAAAATTTGAAATTTCATAGCGGAAATCAAAAGTTATGCACAGTTTAAAATTCAGAATAGTCGTTATAGAATTTAATATAATATATAGCCCGTATGAATAGCCATTTTGCAAATGACCTTCATTTTCGACGAAACCACTTTCGTTGGATCCGTAATGTCAAATTTTTGTTAGATTCCAATTTTCATAATTTTTGGAATTAATATGCGGGCGTGGAAAAAAAACATGTTTTGTCAATTTTAGTCAAATTTAATCGACAAGAAAATGACCATTTTCCAAATGGCCTCCAAATTCGACAAAATTAATTTTGTTAGGACCGTATCATCAAAACAAAACTAGAAATAATTTTTCTGTAACTTTTAGAGTCAGTATGTGGCCCTGGTGAATTAAAATGTACAATAAAGTTAAATAATTAAATGATTTATATTTTAAAATAAAGAAAACAAGCTGAAAACGATCGAATGGGCTGATGAGACCTATCCCATTGTGTCCGAAAGGGGGGTATTTGGATAGGGACAACATAATTTGGGCTGAAATTTGAGCTACTAGGAGATAACGGGCTTTTTTTGAATTAATGAATTAAATTAATATTATATTATAAATAAGAGATTAAAACCTAACCTTAATATCAAATATACAGCCGCCACTCTATGAAACCAATGGCCACCCTTCTCCGAATTTCAATCCATCCTTTCTCTCCATTTACACAATAAAATTATATAATTCCAAAGACGAAACCGAAGAGGACATCAAGTTTTACGAGACTGACGGCTACGATCTAAAATCATTTAGTAATTTGGCCTTAATCCATGTCCAAACCACCGACGTTTGGAGACAAATTGGGGGTGCCATGTGGCGTCGATTTCAACGTGGTTGCGGGCGGTGGATGGTGGCGTCCGGCTCTTCGACATGGTGGGTCTTGATCAGTCTCCGGCGGCCTGAGGAGGAGTGCGACGGGGAGGTTTCAGAACGAACGACGGCCTGAGGAGGAGTGCGACGAGGAGGAGTCTCCACCGACCTTTTAAAATTAGAATAAATTTATTCTTTCAAACTTCGATTTAAATAAATTTTTAATCGTTATTATTTAAAATAAAATATTTCAACTATTAAAAATTCAATAGAATAGTCAAAATAAAAATTTTAAGTTGATTCTGGTTTTCTGGACTGTTACATTTATAAACGGTGTTATAAATAAAATGGAATGATTTTCATTGGATAATGCACGGAATTGAAATGAATTTATAAATGGTGCTTATAAATGAAGTGAAAATTTTATCATTTTGTAATTTGAATATTTAAATTCAAATGTGAATTTAGAAATAGAAATGGGGAATCATTTTAAAGAAGTAAACGATGAAGTTTATTCCGATGTTCAGAATATAAATTGAACTAAAATAAATCCGTATGGATTTAGCATTTGAATTCGATTAGTTCAAATTTATTTAAATAAAATATGTCTAGAAAAAATATTAGGATTTTATTAAATAGAAGTTAAATTTAAATATGAAAATAGATTCTATGTTATATATGGATAACTTAAAATAAATAGAATATTCCTAAATTAGATTTTGGTTTTTAAATAGATTTTGAAATGGAACTTGTTGAATATATATATATATATAACAAGTAAATTTATAAACAATGTTTATAAATATGGTGAATTAATTATCAAGAGACAATTGGTAACATATAATTCAAGTATGAATTTAAATATAAAATTTGGAATCATTTCGAAAAGGAAACGATGGGTTTTATTCCAGAATATAGAATATAAAATGAAGTGAGTTCAAATAGATTTTTGAAATAAAACTTGTTTTAATATGTAAAACAAGGGAGTCGAATTTATAACAATGCTTGTAAATCTAGTGAAATAAATAACCATTGGATAATTTAGAAGTTTAAATTCAAGTAAGAATTTAAAAAGTGAAATTGGAAAACGTATTGAAAATGGAATGATTGATTATATTCCGAAGTTTGGGATATAAACTGAAGTGAGAAAAATCCATCGGGATTATAATTAGAATTCGATTATATCGAATTTTATAAATAAATTTATTTATAAATGGAATTGGAATTTAATATAGCAAACTGAGTATGATTAAATTTATAACCGAGTAAATGAAAAATCGACGATTATAAATAATCGGAATATTAAGTTGAATTTATATATATATATAATTAAAATGAACTCGCCATAACATGGTAGTTCATAAATTAGCATTTGGAACTTTAATTGAGTATATATTACTCAATGTAAGTCGGAATTCTTTAAACGAAAATCATCAGGACAGATTTGATAATGGTTTTCTAATGGAAGAGAAAATTCTGGATTTCGTCATATAGATTTTGAGTTATGTCAAAATTAAATTTTCAGAAAAACAGCGCCATAACCATTCAAAAACCATAACAGTTTATTTAAATAAATAAAAGGATTTTTAGTAAATAAAAACCAAATTTCCATTAGAAAAATCTAGATTTGAATTATAAAATAAGTATGGACTCAAGTGAAGTAAGTGTAAGTGAATTAATTTCTGAAGCCAAATCAAATATTTATTATTTAAGAGAATTAACTAAGTTAAAGGATAATTAGATAATTGAATTTTGAATCAAGTTTTGAATTAAGTTGACGTTGGATAAGTAAATTAAACTTGTGAATTTATATTCGAATTCGAATATGAAACCTAAGTCGGAAATGGTATTTGATTGGTCTAAGTAAGTAAAAAATATATGAACATGTTATGTTCGAATAAAAGGGAAATAGGCAAAAGAGTTAATTAGAGAATTAATTAGCGATTGAATTAAAATGACCAGATTTAGTTGGAATAAATTAGGAACGGATGTATATGGGTTAGACACGTATGGAATGAAGTGTATGAAGATTATAATTTAGGCGCCCGACAAAACAATACATGTTTAAATTACATATGAGGTTTTATGCGGCGAATCGGCAAGCTGCTTAGGTTTTTGATTTTCTTTTTGAATGAAAAGGGCCAAGAGAGGCGTTTGGCAGTTGTACCGAGTGACCTGTACAAAGGAGGTTGTGGCGAAATTTTTCGAAAATTTAAGGAGTTAGAATATTTTTTAAGAAAATTGGATAACTAGAAAATCAATATATCAGTTTATATTGAATTCGATAAGGAAACAAATTTAAAATAGAATATTATAAACAAAAGGGAAATCAATAATCTGGTAATAGAAATATAAACATATATATGTTTCAAAAATGAATAATTGGTTTTTATGGTGTTGATTATTTGGGAATAATGGTCTTGTCTATTTTGAAGTTAAGGATGTTTTCAGTCAAAGTATGAGAGGTAATTTTACCCTAACTTGATTGATTTTATTACTAACCGATAAATAACAAGATTTAGTCTCGAAGATAAATGTTTTGAATAAGATTTAGTTGAATGTCGTATTTTGGGTTGTTGTAACAATGTTTTACACAACATTCGTTTTGACCCAAGTAAATGGAATTTTGGAAATATAATAATAAATATTTCTTATGTATAGAAATGAATGGTTGTGAAAGAGGTAATGTAACAACCCGAAAATCTGGGCCAGTTTAAAATTTTTATTTTGGCCATTTTAGCAAATTTTGATTATTTAAAATGAATTATTTTAAATAATATCGACGAGAAATTTATTTTCAATAGCATTGGGACGTATATATTATATACGTCGTCGTAAGAATATATAATAATTATATATAATTATAAATAGAATTGAAAATGGCGCGGTAGTTCGATAATTCGATTTTAAACTTCAATTGAACGTACCGGGTGCAAAACAATCCGGATTTTAGTGAAACCAAAAACATTAGGATCTATTTGAGAATATCTTTCCAGCGAATCCGAAAAATCGAAATTTCATAGCGGGAATCAAAAGATATGTCCAGTTGAAAATTCTGAATAGTCGCTATGGAATTCAGGCCCTTAAAAATGGACATTTTGCAAATGACCTCGGATTTCGACGAAACCAGTTTTGTTGGGTCCGTGATGTTAAGTTATTGCTAGATTCAAAATTTCATAATTTTTCGAATCAATATGTGAGCGTGGCAAAGGAAAACGCGTTTGATCAGTTTCAGTTGATTTTAATCGACTGGAAAATGACCATTTTTCAAACGGTCTCAGAATTCGACGAAACTAGTTTTGTTAGGACCGTATCGTCAATACGAAGCTAGAAAATATTTTTCGAGAATTTTTAGAGTTGGTATGTGACCCCGGTAATTTGAAATGTACGTTTAAAAATTCAGTATAATGAATTAAATGTAAATTTAACGAAAACTGATCGAAACAGTCGAACTGGCTTCCGATACATATCCCATTGTGTTCGAAATGGGGGTAATTAGCTGGAGGTGACAGTCTTTGGGTTTCGCTTTGGAGTTGGAAGACTAAACGAATTATTTTCAGATTTAAATAATATATATATATATTTGTACAAACACCCTTCAAAAGTCAAAACCCTTAGAGAATCCCCCCCCCCCCCCCCCCGTGGTCGAAGGCGGGCCTCAGCCGCATTCACAAAAACCAAAGGGAATGAATTTCTCCCCTTCAATCCTTAATCACTCCTCCTACAAGCGATTCAACGCAGTTGTTCAGCACCAACATCGAAGAACTCGGCGAGTTCTACCTGCCTAACGGAGATGACGACCCCTGGTAGCCGACGCTGCTCGATTTTCAAGCTGGAGTTGCCAACGTTCGAGCCTAATTCCAGGCGCCTAGGGTTGTTCGAGTTCACCGATGCTTGGGGGAGAGGGTCGGCGTTGCGAAGGGGTTCATCGTGGCAGGGTCTAATCATCTCCTGGCGAAGCGATGGTGGAGCGGCGTGAAGCCCTAGGGGAGGGTCGATAGGTTCGATAGCACCTGGAGCGGTTTACAGAAAATGGTAGGGAAAGGTACATTTTATATATATATATTTAACAGTGATTTAAAACGTGATTATGAAAATAAATATACTTTGAATTTGAAAATAAAAATATAAATATACTTTGAATTTGATAGTAAAAATAAAAATAAAAATATACTTTGAATTTGAAAGTAAAAATAAAAATATAAATATACTTTGAATTTGAAAGTAAAAATAAAAATATAAATATACTTTGAATTTGAAAGTAAAAATAAATAAATAAATATACTTTGAATTTGAAAGTAAAAATAATAAATATACTTTGAACATGAAAATAAGAATAGAAAAATACATGGATTTAAAATAGAAAATAGCATTGGTTTTAAAAATATATAGCATAGTAAAAATGTGATTTTTATATATTGAACATCGAAGTAAAAATGTGATTTTTATATATTGAACATCGAAGTAAAAATGTGATTTTTATATATTGAACATCGAAGTAAAAATGTGATTTTTATATATTGAACATCGAAGTAAAAATGTTATTTTTATATATTGAACATCGAAGTAAAAATGTGATTTTTATATATTGAATAACGAAGTAAAATTCGATTTTTACATATATAGTGGCTACAGCAACGAAGATGACAAAAATGCGAAAACGACGAAGACTTCTATCAAAAGAAGAGTCAAGATGATTGGATAGCCTTCGGTGAGAACTTCTCACCTTTCAATTTCTTTTTCTAGTTATATATATATTAGGATGCAGACGGTGCTTAGTAGCACCCGACACAATCGTCCACAGACCATGGACTTGTTTGTTTGGTTGCATAGATTAGTTAGATGATTTGATTTGAAATTAAATTGTTTGGTGAAATGAAATTGATTTGATTGATGTGTGAATGGCGTGGGCCTTCACTAGACTGGGGGTAAGGCTAGGCCTCGTCCCGTTTCTAGTATCGTGCCGTTATGCCGCCGAAATTTTCTAAAATATGTTAGAAAAATAAAAATATCATTTTATTTAAAGAATGAACTGAATAGAAATTCATATGTTAAAATAAAATGTTTTATCGTTAAAAATATAATTTTTAACGTGAAGTGAATAAAATATTCATTTACAAACCGGACGGTTTGTTTATGTACACCTATTTGAATGACATTGATTGGGACGATAAATTTTACACATCGCCCAACTGCACAAATAAAATCTGTGTTTGATTGTTTGAAACCACACACGGGTGTTGGGATGAAATTTGAAGTTCACTCATCCTGATTGATTAAATATGTCGATCGATTGATTGACAGGCTGTTATAAGCGTTAGATATCTATATTTGATGCTTATACAGTGTAGTGCACTTTGGTTGATGGTTGATTATTTTTCAATGCTATTATATGTGTGTAATGTATGAAAATCCATATAATTAACATTATATGGTGATTGATTGGGCCTCATTCCAATTTAGAAAATAAAGAATAATATAAAATAAAGGTTCATGTGTTGACAGTACTCATCCATTGAGATTGGTCATGTGTTAAACGAAATATTTTAGTAATAAAATTTACATCTTTATCAATATAAAATAAAGGTTCATGTGTTGACAGTACTCATCCATTGAGATTGGTCATGTGTTGAACGAAATATTTTAGTAATAAAATTTACATCTTTATCAATATAAAATAAAGGTTCATGTGTTGACAGTACTCATCCATTGAGATTGGTCATGTGTTGAACGAAATATTTTAGTAATAAAATAAAGGTTCATGTGTTGACTATACTCATCCGTTGAGATTAGTCATGTGTTGAACGAAATAATTTAACAAAAATAGTCACACGTGGACAGTACTCATTCGTTGAGATTAGTCGTGTGTTGACAAAAATAAATATTCATTTATTGAATAGAATATTTGAAAATAGAAATATATGAAGCCGTGTTGGTTAGATTGACGCCATTTTGACGTGAACGATATTTATATCGATTTTATTCGATTTCGAAATGAAATGAATTGAAAACGAATTCGAAATGAATTGAATTGAAAACGATTTCGAAATGAATTGAATTTAAAACAATTTCGAAATGAAATGAATTGAAAACGACTTCGAAATGAATTGAATTGAAAACGATTTCGAAATGAATTGAATTTAAAACGATTTAGAAATGAATTGAATTTAAAACAATTTCGAAATGAATTGAATTGAAAACGATTTCGAAATGAATTGAATTGAAAACGACTTCGAATTCGAATTGAATTTAAAACGAATTGAAATGAATTCAAATTGAATTGAAATTTGAATTGAATAGAAATGAATTTTAAAACGAATTTATAAAGAAGAATTCAATTTTGATTTGAATTGAAATAGAAGTTGAAATTGTTTTTGAAACGAATTCCAAACGATTTATATAATTCGTTTTAAATAGAAATCGACGAAATATATATTATATATATAATATAATGGCCTGAATAGAACGCCCGCGCCGCGGCAGTTCGCGAATTTCGACCATTAACTTCAAACGAATATTACGGGAGATCCGACCGTCGGATTCTCCTAAAACCGGAACCGTTGGGTTCGTATCGAAAAGAGCTTTCTAATGAATATTAGAAATTCAAAATCTAACGGTTGGATTTGGAGATACGTCCAAATCAAATTCGAAAAAGGTCGCTGTAAGTGCAGTTCGATGACCGTTGAAGGAAATCGACTGTACGGGCCTTGATAAAATTATTGAAAATAGTAATAATTTGTGTAAAATCATAAGAAATGATTTAGAAAGAATTGGGATGAAAAACTCCATATTTGAAAAGATAAAAATAGATTTTTATCGAAATAAACTAGTTTTGAACTAGAATAGTAATTTATTTTTAAAATAAATAAATTGGATTTGAAATGGTTTTGAAAATAACCAGAACTTCCAATAATTGCATTGGAATAGATTTGAATCGAAATTGTCTTCGGAATATTTCGATGATTGATTTCGTGATTATACAGATGTTGTTATGGAAATTTGAAAGATATAGATATATATCGTTATTTCCAATACGATATCTGTTGGTCGTAGAATCTGATATTGAATATAAGCCGATATATTTTCTATTCAGAACCTTGTATTTAATATCAAATGTGATTTGGGTTTGTCGTGAATGGTGTCTTGATTAACACTGTTCTTGAACCCATTTGAGAAAAGATTAAATCTTTTTATTTAGATTTAATGAAGTGTACCAATTAAATGATATTTAATGGGAATTGAATCGAAATTGATTTTTGGGTTTATCGTGGACAGTGTTTTAAAATAACACTCGTTCTTTAACCCGATAATTAATGGAATGTGAATTTGGGTTTATCGTGAACTGTGTTTTAAAAGACACCGATTCTTTAACCCAGTTAAATATTAAAACTAAGTAGAGTTTTAATGAATCTTTAATTAGATTGAAATAATCGAAATGGAGTATCACCAGTTTTGCTCCAGGCGATAGTTAAATCTTTAATTAGATTTAAACGTGAAATGGTAATTGAATTTACCGATAACACTGTGGTGTTAGATATGAAGTATTACCAGTTTTACTTCATGGGATAAATAGGTTGGGATTGGGAAATTAAAACAAATGATTACTTCGGTACGTTTCGTTAATCCTGACTAGTTGAATCAAAATTCAAAAGAAGATTAAAGAATAAATTCAAGAAATTTATCTTGGATAAAATTAATGGGAACCTTTCCCTATGAATGTGAAATTTAGAAACTAACTGTCGGTTAGCCAAGCAGAATGGTTTTCTGGATATTGATCTAATGTTGGTTTCGGCCTTCGGGGTTAATATTTGGAGAATTATTCTCTTGATTAATTTACGGTTAGTGACTGATCAATTGGAATGAGGCGTATGTTGTGTTTGTGTAACACTTATTTAAAATATACGTGAGTTATTCGGAAAGACCGGGTTTATCCCATTCTGAATAACTGATACGACGATAAGTCGAAGATGAAGACGGTGGTCGAAGACCGGAAGTCTTCACGTTGTTTGGGTGATTACTGATGATCTTGATTGGGCTGTACACCCAAGAATATGGAAACAGTTGGTGATCGTCCAGACGTACTTGAAGATGGATGGATATGCGAGGAAAGTGCCTCCGGTTTCGTTCAGACCCAGAACGGACTTGTAAATGGATAGTGTGTCTGACGTTGTATTCCTTTATACTGTATTGGTGATCTCTGCTAAATATATATCTGTTTGGTGGCAGAGAATTTATTTTCTTGCTATACACCCTTCTCTGAGACGTACGAGCCTAGAGGTTATATATTGGCAGAAATCAATGGTACAGTATGGACTGACAATGTGGCATGCTGAGTTGCAAGGATCAAGGCTTTTGTTGAAAAGCAAAGTCTTGTGGTTGATGATCAAAGCACGGCCTTGTGTGGCGTAGCTTTGTGTAACGTTGATTCGCGAGTATCACACCCGGTATGAACTAAAAACGGGAGACGGACCTCAGGAAGGACATGTGTTTCTTTCTAGTTAGGAGTGGCGTCAGTGCTTGAACTGGCTGACGAGTTTGACTCATGTGGATATTGTTTATTATTACTTGCTGAAAAGCGAGGCGCCTCGTGATATCGGTTTCGGCCGATGCTTCTGGTCGGCTGACAGGCCAGGTTTACGCCCCAAAGGGCGGGGAAACGTATTGTTCAGGCACTATAATCCACATCGGTGGACCGGCCCTGACGATCCAAGGGGCAGTTGCGGCTGTTCCGGTGGCTCGGGCTAGAGAGTCACAAATCGGTAGAGGATCTTACCCCTAGCCTCGGTTCACACCATAAATGATAACCCAACTTCCAATACGACGTCTTGCGGTTTTGATTGTAAGCTTATATATGGCGACATAGTGTTATGGGGCATTCATGCCGCCTATGATTAATACTTATGATTTGAAGTTGTTTTATACACTATGCACTTATAATAGTATCAAATGATTTGTTTTAAACGTATCAAGCATTCTTTGGCTGTTATAAGGGAAAACCCTATCCCCCGGCTTGCGTTGCATTGTGTGATAGGACCTGGGTCTTATAATAGCTTCATTTTTCCTTATTTAGCATTGCGCTGTTTGTTTTATGCACTGGTGTTCTTGGGAGGAAACCCGTTCCGTGTTATACGGCGTGGTCCCTTGATTTACCTTACTTTGAAAATAAAGATAATAACTGTTTTTCGTTCTCACACCAGTCACATGACTGACCTGGAGTTTATTGTTTTAACCTAAACTTTGGGTGCCCTTATTTCAACACGGGCAACTAGTAGTTTTGGTTTTGCAGATTTATATTCACAGGATCCTGGATTACAGCTGGAACGATATCCGGAAAGCTTTGTATCCGTATATCTCTTCTAGTTGTGTATTGTATTATTTTCCGCTGCTATGTATTTAAATGTAACTTAAATCTCTGATATTTCTGTGTAATATTCATTTATACTCTGTATATTCTTGTAATCTGATGCATTGTTGTAATATACAATGAAATGTTCTTTTGTATGCGTTCTGATTTGTCGTGTTCTCAAACGATAGGGCGTTTCGAACGGTCTGGGTCGGTTTAGCGACTGGTTCGGACCGAGCGAAATTCCTTGCTCGTCACAGGTAAGTAATTGGAATGTTTTCCAGTTGTAAATAAAAGATATTTTCTACGTATAGAAAATAAAAAGGAGTTGATTTATGGAAATGTTTTCCAAATAGTGTAAGAGGTCAAGATGATTATTTAAAATATTTGATTAACAAATATTGATAAGGAAATGGAGAAGTGATTTAATTAATGAAATATTAATTAAGGGGCCCAGTGATTGTTTTATATATTGAATGGATGTTTGTTTTTCTCCGATAGTTAAATAATCGACTATCGAAGTATTTTCCAATATCGTTGTCAATATGAAGAGACCGGTTGGATTATTATCCGAGAACCACTTCATATTGGCAGTAGCATTGTGAATCAGATTATATGAAGATAATCGAAGATGGAGTAAAGTGCAAGGGCTTTTTCTATTAATCCTAGGTAGAAATCACCCAAGATGGATTAATCGAAATTGTGCCTTCGGGTTCGTTCAATCCTAGAACGAACGTATATGGATGAGTATCTGACAGAGTATTTCCAATAATCGCATATGTTGGTCTATACATATATATATGGTGCCGGAGAATTTATTCTCTTAGCATAATATCCAGAATATATTTGTCCAATCCAATTAATGATTAACGGATCTGAAAATGTGGCATTGAAAGTGATTGTGCTGTCAATGAATGGTAAGTAATCGTAGCTTCGGGCCTCAACAAATGGGAAATGACAAAAATCGGGCAGGCATCGCGGCTAAGTGGGTAGCTCCTAATTAGAGTGTATAATCACCTATCTAGAGAAATTTATTTCATTCTTTAACCTATTCGATGTTGTCCCATTCGTGGAAACGGTTGTTGATACCAACCATTGGTGATATACATTCGATACACTCAAGCGAATTGAGTGGTCGGTCATGTGTGGTCGGGTTGCAAGATGTTCTTGTTGAACCCAGTTTATTCTCTCGAGAGATACACTATCGAAAGGTGGTTCCACACATTGTCATAGTTGAAAATTCATTATCCAATAAGTGCTCATGGATTTGATTGTATATTATATATGTGGAGTGTGAGATGAAAGCATTCCACTAGATTTCTATTTATTTGATTTAGACGCTATTATAATATCAAAAGAGTTTTGATATAAAGATTATCGTTTCTTCCAAAAGGATTTTGAAATTTAAATCAAGTGTTTTGGATTCTCATAAGGAAAAACCTGTTCCGTTTTATACAGCGTGGTCTTATGAGATATCATTTATTTTCTAAAACTGTTTAAAATTGTTTACTCATACCAGTCCCATGACTGACCATAGTTTATTTTGTTTTGTTTTACCTAAACTCTTGGGTGCCCAAATTTGTACGGGCAGTCAAGTAGTTCAGGATTTTACATATCTATCTAAAGGAGCTTGGAGAAGGAGGCTTTAGTGTTAGATATATAGTATTTTTATTTCTGCTGTGTTGTAAGTGTTGTACTCTGATAATTGCATATTATACAGTTAAAATCTTGTATTTCAAAAGTTATGATATATTATATTATGTTCCGCTGCAATGTGAGATTCTGTGTTGTTATTTCTGTTCTTCTTCTACCTTTTTCTTGTAAAAAAATGATTCGTATTTCTATGGTATTTGGGTTAGACGTGTGATGTATGTAGTCAACTCAGATAATATGGATTTGCGGGCCATTACAGGGCACGTCACTTAGCTTTAGATGTAGTCTTTCATTAGTTGAGGATGGGGCCAGGGTGGGGACTTAGCCACCATGAGAAGACAAATATATGTGAATATCTGTATTGTAGGCCTAATAAGGCGGTCCTTTTCAAATATTGAATGCTCCCGACTAAGTTTTGTGTATCGGATGCAACCTTATTACGGGACTCGGGTTATAATAGACAGTACATTCGTGTATGGGTCTAGGCATAGCGATGGTAGTTCTGTGTGATTACATGGCATAACGATATAGATTTCCATACGTTATTTGGCGTAGGATGAAGGTTGCATACGCTTTCGTAGCGTGACGGCGGAGACCGTACGAGGACGGAACTATGGGATGTACCCTGAGATATTGGGTATAACTACATACATACTATATTAGGTTAGTCTACTGGGATGTAGATGGGTACGACTTGAGTGCAAAGTCTCAAATGTTGTTAACCCGTGACCTAATAATTAAGAAAACATAACTGAACGATATATGTAGGGTTATTTCAGAATGTATAATTTGTCCATTCACCAGAACCATTTGTTCTGACCCCTTCCTCATAACATACTCGCAAGTTAGGTGTATGACATAGATTTGGTAACCTTTGGACACTTGTTAGAGTATGTTATTATTCCGATAATGCTATATTTGATTATTATATTTTATGCATTTCGCTGTGAGGTGTTTTATCGAGCTCTGATAAATTTATTATCCCTGTCTTTTCTACAGGATACCAGACAAGCCAGCTCAAGCTTTAATAGATTAGGATTTTGGAAAAAAATCAGTCTGTCGAAATTTTGATTGTTACATCCGGTATAAGAGCTTGGTTTAGGATTCCTGTATAGATAGTGAGTGAACGTATTTGTATATTCTTAAGTACAAGGATATTATATATATATATATATATTTGTATACATGGAAGAAGTTAAGATACCGAAACTTGTACACTAGAGTAATGATCAGAGATATATGAAAAAGATGAACCACTAAGTAATTGTGATAGAAGAGTCCATAGAGTAGTTGGGGAATACAAAAGAAGCAAAAATGGTAAGTCGGTTCAAGAAAATCTTTGAAATTCCAATTGGGTTAAAGGAATTAATGGAAACTTCGTTACAACGCGGAAGAACGTACGAGAAGTGGAATATTCTGTCAGCCGACCCAAAAGAATATTTTCATATTTAGGAGCAGCGAATAGTTAGTTGGAAACTCCGAAAGGAGCAACCCAAAAAAATATAGGTCGGGTCGACCCAGCTTTTCGAATGTATCGACCATTGTGTCGATCCAACCTAAAGGCGGGTGGATATATGGGTCGACACACCTTGAAGGTGGGTTGACCCACCTGTGTTTTTTTTCCTTATAAAAATGACGAAGCCGAAGCTTCCTCATTTTCATTTTCTCCCCCAACCCGAGACCAGCTAAACTCATACCCTTCCTCACTTCCAACACCCGCCACCGCTCCAAAACTCTACAATTTTCACGAAATTTGTATCAAATTGAAGCTCGAGACCTCCTCTATCCAGATCTATATCCCTTTTTCATGGGTTTAAAGAAATTTCACCATGTCTCGGCGACCCTCTTTAGCAACCTCTTTTCCCCAATTAAACCTCCAGGAGATTGCTGGTTGTCAGGACCTCAGGCGCGTAGTGCATGACTAGTGGATTCTATAAGATACTGAATTTTACTTTAGAGACTAGTTAGATTTCTAAACTTTGTGGACACCCCCTTGGAGCATCTTTTTCTCGGTGGGGGGTTGCATCTGATTCTTGACCATGCTACAGTTGGGCTGACCGCTTACCTCAGGTTAGTTTGCCTTTTTGATGCTAATTTAAATTATAGAGAGGAAAATAATGAAGTAGTGTTTGATGCTAAGGTGAAAGGAATATTAATTGTTTTTACTGAGAGGCAGTTTGGGGCTATGCTTGTATTAGAGGTGAAGGTTTGACGTTAGAGTAGGTTGAGATGAATGATGAGGCCGTGTTGGGTCGGATTTTTATTGATGTTGGGCATAGAGCTTAGGATGTGGGGCATTTGCGCCCATTAGCTAGAGTAGTTATACGCATCTCGCAGTATAACTTGGTTGCTCGGACTGGCAGTTTCGACAAGGTTATTGGCACTACTTGGCGTGCCACTTATGTTATTTTTGCTGGACTCGAGGTTAATTGGCCAAGAGAGATTATAGCTCATTTTATGACTGCCACTAATACTAGATAGTCTACGATCCCCTTCGGATATTTTTGAACATTTGTGTTTAGATAGTTTCAGATTCTCATAGGAAATGAGAATTCTATTGTAGAGACCCTCCCTCTGATAGATGCATCTACTCTAACTAGGATGCATATTGAGTTGGCCTAGTTACAGGATGCCCAACCTATGGAGCATGAAGGGGATGTTTGTGATGATGAGGATGAGGTTCGGTAGAATCAGTAGTTTTTCCCAGTTGGTTATTTGTCAGAGGCAGGGTTTAGAGATCAGTTTGCACAGGATGAGGAGTAAGACATGGATGAGCCATACTAGTATTTAGATCCTCCAGCAGGACATGACTATCACGGTGCAAAGCCATACTGGGGAGGCGTCGGGTCTTCCCAGTCATCATAGTGGGGGCCTTGCCTAGGAAAGGAGCCATGGGATTTGAGGAGAGAGGTTAGGTTCATATATGAGAGATAGGACCAGTTAGCTAGAGAGCGCCATGAGATGTTGCTTGGACAGCAAGAAATAGCCCGCACACAGCTTGATTTTCTCTAAACCCAACAGCAGTCCCTACTAGAGAACTATGCGACCCAACAGTGGTTTGAGGAGATGCAGGTAAAGGTCCGAGATAGCACTAGGTGCCAAGAGGAATACCTCACTGGTTTGGATTCTTTTCTCAGGGTATCTTTGGATAGGGACCCAGACCAATTTTCTGAGAGTGGATTGATATCTTTGTTACTTCATGTAGGACTCTTCCTTTTTAGAACTTGACCATCTTTTGTTAGTTCGACTGCTGTAGTGGAAGCTTGTACTTAGAAGTTATTTTTCAGTTATGATAAAAATTTGTCTTTGTTTGAGAAATTTTTCACTAATTAATAAAGTTCTTAATAATCACTATTGATATAATTGAATAACAAAAGAGAACAGAAAACAAAAATTACACAAAAGTAACAAAGACAAAACTTTCCATTGGAAAATTTGTAAGAAACGAAATTCAAAAATTGATTTTTTTCTAAAATTAAAATTTTAAGAAAGTTGGTTGGTAGGGTTTGGATGCAAAAATTGGATGAAATACGCTCTCGCACTATAAGAGTGTAGGAAAAATTGGATTAAAAGGATATTTTTTATTTTCAAATTATTGCATTCATATAGAAATTGACAGTATATTTAGAATGTGTGCATCATGTTTTCAAGAAGGCTTTCAAGAAAATTTTGCATTCATATAGGAAGAACCGCTTAATCACTTATTGCATTCTTATTATGCTGTATTACACTTTGCATAAGCGCACAAATGGTTGCAAAATTAGGTGTACACATGATGGTTGCAAATTATACGTGGGATAACATCACTCTACCGTTATCAAATATCAGGACGAAATTTTCTAAGGAGGGGAGAATATAACATCCCGTATTATATATAAACACTAAGCGAAAAATATCAAGAATTATTGATTTTAGAATTTAACCCTGAAACATATATCATTGTGTTTGTGGAAATTTTCTAATTCGTTTTCATATATAACTTGCCTCAAACGGAGTTCGTATGGGGAAGTTATAAACGAATAAAGATCTAAAATGTTGTGCACGTATATATACACATAAGTTCGGTTTTTGAAATTGGATATATGTCATAAACGTAAGAAAATAGTTTACATAAGAGATATTTAGAAATAATATGAACGTTAACACCAACGTTAAGCAAGAATAAAAAACTTGGCATAATCAGTAGTAAAGACAAGGTCATGGGTCGACCCAGACCTTACATGGGTCGATCCATGGGTCGACCACGGGGTCAACACACAATGAAGGTGGTTGACACATGGGTCAACCCACCAGGGGCCAAATATGTACTTTTTGACTGTGTTTCTTGGCTTGTAATGTTTGAATTTTATATTATTAAATTCGACAGACTAGAATTTTCTGTACACCTATAAATTGACTAGTAGAGCCTAGTCTCCAACTCATACTTTTCTAAGATGATGCCAAGGCTCTACCATTTTCTTTTTTCTCCAAATCTTTCAAAAATTAGAATATTATCTTTTATAAGTTCTGACTCAAGATTTGAAGATAAAATGCATATCTATACCATAGGTGTTCAGTTTTCTTGTCAACGTGAGGTAAATCCAGTAAACCTGAATTATTTAGGTTTCTTTCTTTCCCTCTTCTTTTAGCATTAGATTTGTAAATCCTAGTTATCTTAGTATTAGTTTTGATTAGAAAGCATATCTGAATCAGATTCAAAGGGTTGGAAAGCAATCGGGAGAGTGGGTTTAAATTATACCTTTTGGTAATAGTATATTTATCGTTTACATTCCCCACAATTCTTAACGTGATAAATAATTGGAATTTGTGGTAATTGCGTTATAATCTATTTATAAGTACATTAAGAATATTGTTGTTGCACAAATTTATTCTGTTAATCTTTTGTTTGGATTGAGAATCATCGTAACAATGAAATTGTGGAATTTACAATAAACATGAATATGTTCTTAAGATTGTTACTTAATGACAAAATGGATATGTTGTAAACAGAATATAGACAAATTATGAATAATGATATATGTATAGCCATTGACTATAGGATTTAGTGGTAACCGATGACTGTAGGGGTTGTGATAAGTGAGAACGCATGTTGTGTTCCCCAATTACATGTAAAGCCTCCTGGAGCAAGTGCATATGTCAATCTTCCGTCCGGTTCTAGTTATGTGTTGTGGATTGACATATATTATTCACTATCCAATGAGTTGACTAAACTAGAGGTTGCTTATCTAGAGTGTGGTCAGTTCCAGTTATATCCATATTCCTAATGATTGATATTTTAGAGATAGTCTTTATATTGTTTTTGGTTTTGAATTGTGATTACTTATCTTTATGATTTATATAATGTTGGATTTTGTTCGCAGATTTTTTTTGTGAGCAAATGGCAATGAATCATTAGATTCACGCCTTCATATATTTCTAATAAAAGGAGTAGTGCATAGCATGTCCAGTACATCATACGTAGATATACAACATAATTACAGACCAAAATATAACATGACATCACCAGCCCATCAAGTGTAGTAGTGCAACAAAAAGATATACATATACGTATAACTTAAACAACAGACTTAAAGCAGCATCATATTAAAACAGCCAACATGAGAAAGCAACGACTGCTAAATCCAAGCAAGCTAAGCACTGTCCCTTCTCCTTGCTCTGTCGTGGACATGAGAAGCAATATTGTCTACGAATTTCCAGTTCTCCTCGTCGAATAGTATGAATTTTGTTCGAAGATTTAAAAAGAAAATCTCATCTTATCTTTCCATATACTTTCTATTGCACCGTTATGAATATATGTTTTCTAGTACATTTGCTGACCTAATAAGTAGACATAGTCTGACCCGCGTGTTCTTTGTTATACTCAATTCAGCCCGAGAGATCACAAGTTTACGTACTCAGTGATGTTGGAGCTTAGTTTGGACCTTTTGTAGGCTAGTATAAGAGATAGGATGATGTGTTCTCTGCTCATTTCGTAGCCTTATTAGTAGTAGTTGATGTACTAGTGGTGTGTTGTAGCCCATGGACTCAAGTAATGTATTATGCGATGTATACATGTATGTATATTATATTTCATCGACTGCGCATGACTCTATGTTCTCTTGCTGATATTGTTATCAGTGATCGGGTATTGTTCATCCTGGAGGCACACTTGTTTATTGCTTTGTACTGGGACAGAGTATGAACATGGTAAGTAATACATTATAGAGACTCATATTGGTGTTAGTCCAATGAAATATGCATGTGTGCCCCATTTTGCTTCATTCTCCGTACTACTCGACGATATTTCTTATAAATACTCTTGAGTGGTATGAGTATAGAAGTGGGAGTTTCACAGTCTCCTTAGTTACCTATTGGATCTTATGAATAGAAAATTCAGATTTACTTGTGAGCTTATTAAAGCCAAGATTAAGATAATTGCTTATGATCTCCATATTTTAAATCAATTATTGAAACAATTTAAGTAAGTAGTAGAACATTTAAATGATCTGGAAAATAATTAAAAAATCATTTGAAAACATTCGTAAGAGGTTCGTGGGAGTGTTGTTAAGTCTAAACTCAAATTTCAAGTGTTATTGAAAAGTGCCACGAAAAAATGTATTGTAGCTTGATTGATTAAAACGACCTTTCTATCATTAGAAAATTTATTTATAAAACATAAATCACTTTTAAAACATTTTAAATGAATTACAAGATCTATTTTGTATTTCAATAGATTAAGAATCTTAATTTCAAAGAAGTGCATTTTCAGGATTTTGGATTGCAAAACAACGATGATTTTTAAAACTTGTTTTGCAGCTTTTGCTCACATTTTAAAATCTACTATGCGAAACCTTATCATTTTAATTAACTGGAGAGCAATCGTTATAAGAGTTCAAAAAAAACTTATTTCAAAGGTTTTGGATTAATATTTTATCATATACAAAGTTTTAATTTTTTTAAGTCGTGTAATGGCGAACTATTCTTATGAGATGCACCAAATTTTGTTCAAATTTCGTATTCATTCAAAACTTCATAAGTACACTTCCAAATATTTATAAAACATTTCAAACTAGTTTAAAGAGGTTTAACTATTCCATTTACAACATTTCATTCATGAATGCAAAGTGAATTACTTTTTGCTTATCAACATTATTTAGTGTAATATACTAAATCATCCATTCAACAATTATATAACAATCAAGAATGGTAAACAAGCACCATAAAAACTATATACATAATTATAAATCATCTTAGCATAGGGTTAATTAATATTATTTTAAAGTTAAAATTTTCAGTTTTGTCTGTTTATAAGTTCCTAAGATCCGCTATAGCTTTGCCACGATCGCACCGAAGCTTCTCGAACTTGCTCCTTTTCCATTGATGGGCTTGGACTTTTCCCTTGGGAGCATGATTTCTCTTGGCTATGGCTTTGAAAGTTTACGAGATTTCGACTATGGATGGTGGAGGTGAAACGAAGTGGTTTGCACTTAAGTTTGAAGAGAAACGAAATAGCATATATATATATATCTGTATATGTTTTACTTGATTTTTTTCATAACTTCGCTAACTTTTTTCAAGGCTTGAAAGAGTTAATGAAGAGAATTATGTAGCTCAAGGAGGAGTAGGAAGAAGAAAATGGATGTACATGAATAAGTGGAAGAAGTAACATGTATTTATAAGAAAATTTTAAGCATATTTTATATTCAAACATACCAATAACTTATCAAATCATCACCGTACCCTTACACCTCCTAACCTACACTATTCCTCATGTTACTCCTCCCTCTACCATTCTATCGCATCTTCTTATACCCTTGCTATTCCAGGAGATGGCAGCTTTTGATTGTGGGTTTTGTCCTGTTTTGGTTTATTTTATATGATTGTTTTTCCTAACCATTATTACATGTCAGTAAATCCAATCTTACACCCTCGAACCAAACATATAAAATTTGACTTGCACTTTTTTGAGAGCAAGTAATTCAAGGGGAATTACAAGTGAACCATATACCAACATATTACCAAAAAGCAGACATACTCTTAAAGGTGTTGTCCAACAAAAATTTTAGTGACTCAAATCAGAACTAAAGGTAGAAGTAATAACAAATCTAAAGCCCCTAGAAAGCAAGTCCAAAATCATGTTGAGGAAGAAGACTCTACCATTATCTCAAGCAAATCAACAAGCCAACGGATAAGTTTGACCCAAACCTGCTTCAATCAAAGTCATCATCATTGATGAAGCCTCGACTGAGCCTCAATCTTAGCCTACTCATTGATTTCTCACTTATTTTAAGTAATGATGATGATGTTGATGATCACCTGAAGATTTCTCAAGAGAAAATAAGGAAATTTCACCCATATCATCATGTCTATTTTTGCAAGAGAAAAACTGCAACCTCAATATCAAATTGAGGGAGGTAATGAATGTGCCGTGTATTCTCTAACGAGATAGGCTTACTTTATATTATAACTTGTTTTTTTATCTTTCATCCCATCATGCTGTATTTTATATATAGTTAAACAATGTACATGGCAATATTATCAATTCAATACAGAAAGCACTTTTTATCTCTGTTTGTTTTCTATCCACCAATACAATTCAAAATTCAACACAAGTTTATTTCAATCAATAATTCATCACTTGACAATCGGAATGGGACATAAGAAATATGCATGCTTGCACAAATATGTTCCATTTCCAAATGAAAATAATGTTCTCTTAACTAAAGCTTATCACAAAACGTTTTTTTAATCAATAGTTGTCATTTATTGTTAAATACAACAGTAGTATAGTAGTTACCTATAAATTACCAATTCTTAAAATTTATAATTATTTATTTAAATTAAGTGCACGTTATACATGATTAAACTTATATTAACTAGCAAGAATTTTGAGAGCCATGAAAGAAGAGCATGTCTAACAATATATATTTAAACTAGCTACAAAGTAAGAGTGCATATAACCCATGTTAACCAAATAAAACCTAGTCGATTAGAACAAGTAAATTGATATACTTAATCAATAATTTGCAAGGAAATACAATAAAGCATGAAGGATGGAATAATGAAATATGAAGAGCATCGATGGAGAGCTTTGGAAATATTGATCATTTATCGTAACGATGGAAGTAGCCCGTGCATGATTGAGGATGGTTATGGATTAGTCAGTAGTGGTGGATGTTGAAAATCTACATATGAATAGTGGTTATACTAATACATCTAAATGGTTTTCCGTGATTAACACCATTTACCAAAATGATTCGCATGTAACTATAAATCAAATTCTTTCAATATTTCTATGTCAAAAATATCGTTACAAAGTGAATTTCTATCTTGAAACCAAAACCTCACAAACTTCATTACTTACAATATGTACCAATAATTGACGTACAAAGTGATTCATTTATGGTCCGTTTTTATGTTGTGATAAGAAAAGTCCATGTAGAAATGAATAAGTAAGGTTGATCTCTATTTTTAAGAAACACAAAATGCAAAGTAACTAACACTTTTCAAGTAGAAAACACATGTTAACTTGTAGCTTTCTTTTAAACATTTCGAAAATTTTGAAATCTTTGAAAAACTCAAGTTAATTCGCACTTTTTATTAGGAAACTATGAGCTAGTTTGCGCTTTTTATTTAGATAAATAGAGACTTAATTTATATATTAATTGCTACTAAATCTTATTTTGTAACATCGGAAATATGAATCAGTTGTAAAAAGCCCCTAAACTATATATATGTACACATATGTATGTATATATGTATCAATACAACAAAACACTTTTCGCAATAGGCAATATCTTTTGCATTAGACCAATTGCAATAGGCCCGCGCCTGGTTGTATAGCCAAAGCTGCAAAAAGTCTACAACGTTTTTTGCCTGTTGTAATAAAATGTTGCAATATACTTTTTTGCAACTGGCCTTTGTTGTTGCAGCAGACCATTTTGCAACAGTATATGCCTGTTGCAATAGATTCATAAATCTAAAAAAAACTATAGCTTATAAATATTACATATTAAATGTATTTGTTTTAGTAAGTGTATATCACAGAATGAAATAAAGAAATAAATATTTTATTTTAACAAAATTTTAATGGTGCAAACAATTAAAATAAAAGTTTCTACAATTTTCATACACCATTCATGTATAACAATTTCTTCTCTCACACAACACATTTTTTTCGAATAGAGTATATTCTACTCATATTTCTACCCTATCATACATATACTATAACAAGAGAATAAACTTAGGTCATTGAGGGTCTTCTTTGAGCTGCTTGTGCGCAAAAGATTGCAACTTTTGTGTATCTTAATACTTCTTCTTCGGGGTATCCTTCTAGACTTGAATCCACTATCTCTTTAAATCTCCCTTCTTCGCATAGTTGTCATGCCTTTGGAAAATGTAAATACATAAATACTTAGAGGCAAATGAATGAAACCATAAAAACAAAGGTTCAGTTAGAACAAGGATGAGTTTACAAAGGCTATATATCGTTGGTCCATATGTATAGATTTGGCATCAAGTGACCAACGTCAAAAAAAAGGAAAGTGAATGAGTGTACTTAAATCATCGACACCGACAAATTTAATATCATGCTATCATGAATAAGGGTAGTAAAATGATTGGAGGCCAAAAGGGAAGGATAGGCAGAGCTTGTATTAGGTAAAGAAGTTATTGTTGTTCCATTGCATGCTCAAAAGATGCAGCATGAACTAGTCATTCAGTTGGAGGATGACTTACCTAACGTAAACAACAGCAGGATGGTCAACGACATGAGCGAACGAATTCTAGCCAACTATGTTAACCACGAAGAAACCTGGGAAGCCATTTCCTCCGTTAGCTTTGACACCTTCCCCGGTCCTGATGGACTGAATTCTTTCTTCTTCGTAAAACACTAACAATACCTGGCTAGGGATAAACATCATGAAAATTTGATAGCCAAACTAGAAACCATTGCCATAAAATCTATTATTTGCACCATTTGAAAGGAGAGGAATTCGTTGATTTTCCATCAAAAGATTGATAAATTAAAGTGATCTGTGATTAAAATAAATATGCAACATCACAACAAATTATCATTAAAATGAGAAAACATAATCGTCACAACTAAGACAAACATTTAAAATATGAGAGATTTGACAAGATATGCTGCCTCGATATGCAGTATTTTTGGTTTAATACCATCAACAAGATCCAATGTGAATATTTCCACTGCCTCACTATAGAGTATTTCTGGTTGAGTACCATCAATAAGGATCCAATGTGAATATTTCCACCTATTCTTGCCGAAATGACATTAATAATATTTGCCTTAGCCACGACAGACTGAAACTGATCTACCCACTTGACCTACAATTTAAAAATAAATTTCAATTTTAAATAAAAGGTCTGTTGATAACTAGAAAAAAGAGGTGAAAACTATGAAAGTGCTAACTGGATCCATTAACCCATCAACCAAAGAAAGTGAATTCATATACACAGGCCAGAAACTCTTGAAGCCTCAACATGAGTATGCTTGTCCCCAGTTTTTTGACATACTATAAATAATCTAGAACAATATACTGGTCTGAAATATTCCAAATTTGGCTTCAACAATTTTAGCAGTAGGTAAAAGTCACCACGTAATCCAAACTTGTCCAAGGCCAAATCCATAAAGAAACGATCCAAAGGCTAGTAAACATGCATAAGAAAACACATACGTATAAAAAATATAAATTGCAGAGCATTTTATTTTCAAAATTAAAAATTATTCTACTAAACTACTACATGCTCAAACTGAATCGATGTAGTTTACTGACATGTTGGTTATCAAGCCTAACAATTAATAAAAGTCAATAAAAGCACATCTGAAATGCTTTTGGAGTGGGATGTTGAAGTAACGTTGGTAAGTCGAAATTGAAAGAGCAAACTAAACAAGTAGAAATTAAATAACTGTACACTTACATTAGCTTCAAAGTGGATCTTGAAATGAATCATCTGACAAATCACTAACGGAACTTTTCTCTGGCGTTTTAAACTACATCCGACATCGATTTCGCAATTTTAGTTTCCGATTTACGAAAACTTCCATACTCGTCCAGGTCTGAGAATAGAAATCTGATATTTCAAGTGAAAGGAGGCGCAGTTAGGTTGTTTGCTTTGGATTTGTCTGATTATTTTAGAAAATGAATAAGTGGGGAAGAAGTGGTGGTACTGGTGTGGAGAACAAAAACAATCGAAGTGTGGAGATGTGGAGCGATTCGATGGAAAAGAGGAGGCGCTGGTGATGAACATATGGAAGTTGTTGCGTGAAGGCTGAGGAAGGGACAATGGGAGAGAAGGAGGTAGGTTACGGAAACATAATTTAGGGTCACGCTGCTGAAAAGCGAATCGAAGGGATTAATTTAGGGGCAAACATAACCTTCGAGGTTAAAGTAAAAAGTTTGGAGCGACTAATTTAGGGTTGTGTTAAGCGGGAAAATGAAATTACAGCGGGAAAGTCATCTGGAGCGAAAATTTTCAAGGTTAAACTGAATCGTTTGGATTGGAGCCATTTTATAATTTTTGGGTTATACAGAATTGCAAAATTCATAATACATTTTACAATAAATTTTGTTTCTAAATTTTATGAATATGCTTAAATGTTTTATAGAAAAACCGATTTTTTTAAATTTATTGCAAATCTTTATATTATTGTAGAAAATTTATAAATTACCGAGTGTTAAATAATATTATTAAGTATTTAATAATAAATAGTATGCTTTCTTGTTAAATATTATTTACTGATTGTTAGAAGTTATATATTACCTTAATTATTGATTATTTAGTAATAAATACTAATTAATTATTTAATAATAGATCTTTATTACAACTGTTTAAATTAAATAGTTGTTAACTATATGTTTAAAGCAACCGATGAAAAATGCAAATATTAAAAATATTTTTATTTCAGCCGGGTAGAAAAATGCAACTGCTAACAACTGGTAGAAAAGCACAAACTAATAAAAATTTAAAAAATATATGTTAATTATTTAGTAATTATTAACAACTACTTCTTTAAATGTTAAATATTATATATAATTACAAACTACTATCATTAAATCATAATTATTAAATTCATATGAAAGTATGTTTATGTCACTGTTATTTTAACTCTTTCGACTAACATTTTAACTTGTTTTCTTTTTTTGTAATTATTTTTTCTTAATACTTCTTATATTATAACTAAATATTACTTACTACTTTGTACTTTTGTATTTAATAGTAATTAGGTTTACCAAAGATGGGGAAAAATAATTTTTAAAAGTCTGTTTTTTGCAACTGGCTTTACCTGTTGTAAAAAAGGTATAATTACCGCAAGTGGCGACACCAATTGTTAAAAATATCTTTTTGCAACAATTTTAGAAGCGTAGTTGCAAATAATATGTTTGTTGCAACTGTCACGGAAGAGTAGTTGCTAAAAGTATGTTTTTGCAACTGGTAGGAAAACACAGTTGCTAAAAATACGTTTTTCGCAACATGAAGAAAAGGTCCGTTGTTAAATCTTATCTATTGCAACAGCTACAAAAGGTATGTTGCGAAATATCATTTACTGCAACTAATGTTTGATGCCAGTTGCAAATAATTAGTTGCAATAGGTTTTTTTTGTAGTGTATGTATGTATGTATGTATATATTTCCAATAATTTATTTCCATATTAACTTTATAAATTCACTTAATTTCATAATAGTTTTATATGATTCTTGTCATCACATGTCAATACGATTCTAATATGAATCCATTTCGCAAACTGTCCTAGATCCAAATTTAAATTGAAGTAATTAAGATTCTCTAAAAGGTACCTTTTTCACTTGGATCAATCCCAAACCATATTAAATCATTTATACTGCATAAATTGTAATTTATGAAAATCAAGAAATTAATTCCAAATATGAATATGCTATAAATTGTTCGGCTATGGATGAATACTTCATATGATTGAATACCGATGCAGAAAAGAATAGTATGAATGAAAATAAAACAAATTGTTTATTATGAGCATAACAACACGCATTTTGCATGTGAAATTTTTTCTGCAAAGTGCGTATATGTTTAACACATTCATGAGCACAACTAGAACTATAGTGTATTCCAATGTACCATTTCCAATTGCCGGCAACGACGTATTCAATGGCCTCCAACGACTCATTATTTTTCAAACAAGTCGTCTGTAGCCGTTGGAATAAAAGAGGTTTGTTGCCCCTGTAAATTTTCTGGATAATTTCCAGATTCCGCGACCTGAAGCTCACTTCATCTTCCTCCTTCCCTAATACATTTTCTCCCCTAAATCACCATTTATCCACCTCAAAAATGATGCCACCAACCCAACCACCTTCGACTCCATCTAGGAACAGTTGCAACCGGTCTCCACCCTCCTAGCTTGCCAAATCGGGTAATTTCCCTAAACCTATTATTTAGATTTTTTTTAATTTAAAGCCTAATTTAATGTATGATTGATTCCTACTGGTTAGTGTATGTATATTAACGTCATGTTACCCCCTAATTTCTATTATTATCACCATAATGATCAAATTATTACCAATTGCAAAATTTACTAACTTAGTATATTGTGTTTGTTTAGGTTTATTTGGTTAGTACTGAATGTATGTACGTGGTAGAGTTTGCAAATGGTATAATTTATGCAAACATAAAGTATATTTATGTTATGAGTGATTGTAGTTTTGGATAATTTGAGCGAACACGAATTTTGTGCTTATGCGAACACATGAATTGATTTGGTGTATAAATGATTTTGATAGGAATCGTCATAGATAGAATTTAATAAATTGTTAAAATATATAATTTAGTACATATGTAATAAAATAGTAAAACATAAACAAATTATATATTTAAATTTAATATAAACAAATATTTAAACCCTTAGATACTATGTGGAATTGATTTATCCAAATTATCAATTGCAGGAACGAGCTCGAGGACAACCCGTGTTCTACATGGACGTATTTGCTCAAACCCACACATCTAGTCAAGTAGATGAGGCTGTCAACATCACATATCAGTGGGGTGATCAAGATAGGGCGAGAACTGCATATGTATGCGTATTTTAAATTTTATTGCTCACATCGATAAGTTTATTAATTACTAGCTAATGTAAAATAAAAACAACATTCAATTATTTTTCAACTGAAATTGTTTTTTGCATTATAGGCAAGGTTTTATGAGGCACGGGATCATGCGCTTGAGGAGTCTGGTCATGATGAGTTGACACCGAAAGAGGAAGATAACGACTTCAAACCGCCACTAACGACTTCTAGCCGTTGGAGTAGTCATGTTCTCTTGCAGTAGGAGAAATGACTTATAGAAATATTTAACCATACTTTTGCGTTAAAGTCATTACCCTTAGTTTAAATTTTATTTTTAACCCGGAATATATTTTTATTTTGAATTTATATCTATACTGATATTGGTAAATATTATTTTTAAGTAATACTAAGATTTAATAGTACCTACGCATGATTGTTTTAATTTGTAAAAAAAACATTATTTGTTAAATCCTACCTTTAAATGATATTAATATTTATTAATGGAAGACTTGAATTGGTAAATGAATGTTTTATGCATTAATTATTTTTCTACAAACTTAAGATGTTTAGCATAATCAAGAAAAATGATTTGCGCGATAGCAAAATCATACTTTTTTTTGGAATTATGTGTAACGTATAATTTATTATTAGTTTGAATTTTTTTTTTTTGATCAATTTATAATTGAAATTTATTCATTTGATTTTATTTTAAGTGATATTAGATATGGTTAGGTTTATAAACGGATATTTTAGATACAGATAGCAATATATCCGCATCCGAGATCATTTTCTAATATGGGATATTAGCATCTATATACAAAGAATATCATATAATTATCAGACCTACTATTAATTGAAAAATCAAAGAACATAAATGAATATTTTTTGTTTCACAAAAGTTTTTTAATCCAGTTTATTATTAGAATACTAAAAAGAAACAAATATAATGATAATAATTAGATTGAGCACTTAATATGCATTTATTTTGTACAATATAAATTTCCAAATTAGTAAAACAAACAAATAAATTTCATTGTACTTAAGTGCACATAAGTTAGGCCATAACTTTGAGAAAAAGCAGACGATAATTTTGAATGTAGATGTGTCCTTTTCTACATCCATAATTACTTTGTTTTGAATATTGGATATTTATTCGCTTATTGGATACAGGCGAGGCAATCTCTAGTTGTTACCTGTTTGGGCCCAGCACGCTTCCAATCTTACGATTCTCCTGTTCTCTACGGCTTCGCGTCTCATTTTGCCAAACGCCTATGAACACTGGATACTAATCAGGACTCCAGGAAACGACTGAAGGACTCCAAGAAGTAAACAAACTTAGAAGCTTTTCTAGAAGCTTTTGTTTATGATTTTCAAAACTCAGAAATTTTTAATAGATAATTTCACTCAGAACAAACTTTTATTGATGATTGAAGAAAATACAAACTTAGTACAGTACTCACAAGCTCACACACTAATTTACTAATTAAAATACCGGAACATCAATAGAAAGAAGTTAGAGGGTGAGAATAGATAAGATAGAAAATTAGAACAGAAGAAGAAGTAGAACATAACAACAGAATCAGAGTAATACGAATCTCACAGCGAAATGAATAAAATATAGTATACAACATAACTTGGAAATACAAATCTATCATTTGTATATATATATATACAAATCATCATTTGAGTATAACACTTGCACCACAACGGAAATAAACAATTGCTATACAATCCTAAAGCCTCCTGCTCCAGCTCTCCAAGTAGATCTGTAAAATCCCAACTACTTGACTACCCGTACAAAATTAGGCACCCAAGTGTTTAGGGAAAACAAAACAAAATAAACTCTGGGTCAGTCATGTGACAGGTGTGAGTAAACTCCAACCATTTGTTTAAACTTTTAAAATCCTTTTAAAAGAAAGAATAATATAAGACCAATCCACACATAAACACGGATGGTTTTTACATTACAATAACCCAAAAAATTCTTTTAAAATCCATACTCTTCTAATATTATAATAATGTCTAAATCAAATAAATAGCAATTTAGTGGAACGCTTTCATCTCACGTTCCACATATATAATATATAATCAAAAACCGCAGGTGCTTATTTGGTAATGAATTCCAACTGGCAAGATATGGGACCACCTTCCAACAGTGTATCTCTAGAGCGGAATACACCGGGTTCAACAAGAACATCTTATAACCCAGACTAAACATGACCGGTCACTCATTTCGCTTGAGTGTACCGAATGTATTATCACCAACGGTTGGGATCAGCAACCATTTCCCAAAGGGAACAGCGTCGAAATTGGTAAAAGAAGTAAATGAAATTTCTCTAGACCAGGTGACAATACACCCTAATTGGCAGCTACCCACTTAGTCATGTGACCTACCCGATTTTTACCATTTCCTGGTTGTGAGGCTTAAAGCCACGCTTATCTCTGACAAATCACACATTTATTCACTTTGAATATCACATCGTCATACCCGCCAAATCACAAATTGATTTCTCTAAAAATACCACGGGTATATAGCTAAGAGAAACAAATTCCTCCACCACCAAATGTAAATACATTTGAAGAGATCAACTTACGCGATCTATTAAATATACTGTGTAAGTCATTCTTCCATACAGGTTGTCCTGGGAATGGACAAACCGAAGGTACATTTCTGTAAACCCATCTTAGGCAATTTCTACCTAAATTTTCCAAAACAACCCTTGTATAAACTCCATCTTCAATTATCTTCATTACATTTGATTCGCAAGTTAATGCCCATACGGAGTGGTTTCCAGATAATAAATTTGATCCCGGTCTCTCTATATTGACGATGGAAAAATGGTCAAAACTTTGATAGTCAGTTATTTAACTATCAAAGGAAAACATCCACATACATAACGACCTTATTTCCAAATGGAAATTTAATCGACCAATCATCAATCAACATTTTTCTCTTTAAATTAATTTATCATTAATTTATTCAATTTCCCATTTCCATATATACATAAATTCTTATTTTCTAAATTTAGAAAATATACGTTATTAACGTTGGAAAACATCTCCATTTCTTATTTATGTATCACTATCTTCCCACATCTACCCGTCTCTAACTGTAAACCAGTAAGAGAACAATTCCCTGAATATCAACCCTGAAGGTCGAAACCAACATCAGATCGATACTCAGGAAATTATTCAACTTAACTAATCTTCAGTCAGTTTCAAATTTCCTTAACTCTGTTTCTTAACTTCTTATCAAATCATTGCTTAAGCAACTCTCGGATTCAATTTATGAATCCAATTCTTTTATGAAAACATTGGTTATAACGATAACGTTATAATCCCTACTTTCGATATATCTAACTACAAAATATAACTTTTATTCATTAATTTGAATAAATAATAATTAATTTATTTATTAAATAAATCTTGATTTAAAAACCAAAAAGTAAATAGTACTTTCCAACATTCAATATAGTCGAATCCAAATGTATAATTCTCTCTTGAAAAATCTCTATTCGATAATTCTATTTCGAATAAACTATATTTGATAACTCCCTTTCGAATAAACTATATTCGATAATCTCCCTTTCGAATAAACTATATTCGATAACTCTTTTTCAAATAAACTATATTTGATAATCTCTCTTTCGAATAAACTATATTCGATTTACGTTACGAACTTCAGCATATTTTATCCTTTCAGGTCAACTCAGTTTCTAAATTCATTTTATTTTTGAATTTAGTACTTCCCAACAATAACCAATTTCCTTTTATAACTGTTTTAATTCTGCAAAACGTTTTCTTTTAAAATCATTATTCACTTTAAGACATGAATATTGTTCCTTTACAGAAAACCAGACTCGTTTTATCAAATCAAAACTTAATTTCATAATTTAAAAACTAATACAGGTTTAATCTCCAATTATTGAGTCATTCTATAACACCTTATTCACATTCGATTTTATTTATCAAATGTTGTTTACATGTCAACTTCATAGTTGATTTTATTTAATAAATCTATAATTCTTTGTCGCCTTTATATTCGATTATAAAATATCAGTTTCAAACCGAATATTAATTATTTTATCAAATCCCGATTTATCCAATATATAATTTCTTAAAATAAATTATTTTATAACATTTGTCCTAGTCGAATTCTAGTTACAAATCTTTATGGATTCTATTTAATCCTATTCACATTTCGAATCATCAAAACAAATTCCACTGATAATTATATTTTATTTCATTTATAAAATTGTTTATAAATCACACTACTTGTTTTTATTATTAAACAAGTTATTTATTTCTAGCCCATTCAAAAATCTATTTCTATTTTTAAAATAGATTTTCCCTTTTGAAATTCATATTCCATCCCTTATAATTCACTTTATAAATCATTAGTTTGCATTCCATTTCAAATATCGGTGTTAAAACAGATTTTTACTTCTCTATATCAATTCAGACTTATATATTCAATTTATCAAATGATAAATATTTTACTTAATTTATAACACACTATTTATAATTTAATCTTCTCAATTTATCTGTTAAATAGATTTCTACTTAACTTTAAATACATCTTCTCATAGTTCTTTTATAACCTGAAATTCCCTTTTTATAACTCTATTTATTTTCCAAAAATTATATTTATTCCATAAATTTCTTTATTTATTTCTTATTACTTCCATTAAGTATTTTAACCAAAATCAGTCTTTTAAACTTCTATATAACTGTTGTTAACTTTATACAGAAGTTTCTTATTTAATTTTCAAATATCTCCTTTTATAAAATCCATTTGATTTTATAAAATTCTAAAATTCAATATCCTCTTCACAAATTCCTTTTTATAAAATCCTTTGATTTAATATAAATATTTTTATTTCAATATACACTTTAAAATTTCCCTTTTTACATTCCAGTATTACTTATGGTATTTAAAATACCAAATAACAAGGCCAATTCCATCATAATCAATCACAAATTATATATTACATCATATACCATAATATATGAAGAACGGTATTATGAATATTGAGGAATCAGTTGGATCCCTCCAACTTGTTTCCCTGCATCACAGATGTTAAACAATATAAATAACATCAATTTCATTTCAATATGAAATATTCTGATAAACATAATCAATATTTGATTAATGATATATATATATATATATATTATTAGATCTATAATTTCAACCAATCAATTAGCAGTTCATCCAACAATCAACACACAACAATCAACCATCATTTATCAATTCTAAAAATACGTTATAAAAATATAAACTGGCGGAGTTAGTGAGTTTTACTCACATTTGTCGTAAATCGCTAAATAACGATTTACGGTCATTGATTCAGATTAGACAATTTATTTCACTATAAATTGTAACGAGCTCCAATTCACTCCCAAACAGTTCCATTATGTAGCGGTCGTTCATACGATCCCAATGGATCTTGTTTCGTCAGATTCTGATAATGTATGACGAAGTTATGAATTTTATAAGCTATACGATGATTTAAAATAAATTAAATAACTAAACAACTTAATTACCAATTAACTAACCGTTAATCCTCATTTATCCCTAATGACCCCACTCATCGTCTTCTCTCCCGTAACATACCAGTGCAAATTCCTTCCCATGGCCGAATTAAAAAAAAAACTCCATCCTTACTCCATTAAAAATCACACTCAATATACCATTTCAATCCCCATTCCTATACCTTCCTCTCCATACAAACCTCATCAAACTCGCATCATCACCCTTCCTTGCGTCGAACAACCTGACGCAACCTCTCCCATGAATAGTCCGTCACTTTTCTTTGCCGAACCGCCCCATTTTTTTCCAAATGATGCCAAATCCTTTCGTGAACCCCAAAACAAGCCCAAAGCAAGAATCGAACCTTATACTTGACGAGTTTGTTAACCCTAACTCGCACGACAAAAACATCCAGTTCCAGATTTTGCATCGCATATAGTAAAACTTATATGGATAGGAAGCTGAACTCACAAGGATTTCATATATATTACTTTTGTAATTTAAAACTTTTTATTAGATTTGATATGGATTTATGAACTCAAGATTTTAAATGTTGTGGCGGCTTAAACTATCGTTGACTGGAGGAGTAAAAAATAAAAGGGTTTAAGGAAAGGATAAAGGGGTATTTAAAGGGTAGAGTAGCTTGCAAGGTAAGCTTCATATTATTATAATAATTTATATCATATTTTTTATTCGTATTCGTTGATTAAAAATCCATATGATCACATATGATAGCCAATTTCAATGAAATTAGACATGCGGCTACAGTTCGACATTACGGACATAACGAAACTTGTTTCGTCGAATTCGGAGTCCGTTTGCTCACACAACATATTTTTAAAGTCAAATTATCGACTGTTTTTCACATTAAAATCCCGTATGGCCATACTGACTTCATAAATCACGAAAATTGAAATCTAACAATAATTTGATATTCTGGATCAAACAAAATTAATTTCATTGAAAACAGAGATCATTTGTAAAAACGACTATTTTCTAAGGCTGTAAATAAACCAATTAAATATTAATATATTTAAAAATAATTAAATTCAAATAATAATAATTTTATATTATCGTATATATTCACATAGAATATTGTCTGGATCTAAAATAAACATATCTGGATTTATAGCTCGATATTTCAAAATTCCAGATTACATCGATATTCAATTTATATAAGAATCCTTTTAATATATAAATAAATCGTTATAAATTATAAACGAATTCCATAACAACTTTTTGGAAATTTGATTTGGACATAACACACAATCTACATAATGAAATCTCGATTTTCCTCTTCCATTAGAAAAATATAGTTCACCAGATTCGAACATTTCTTGTTTCACATGAATCCGACTTAAAACGGATTCTATATATTCAATTAAAGTTTGAATCACCAAATTACGAACTATTGCGCCATTTCTAGCTCGACTACAATTATAACATAATTTATACGTTATAAGGTCGTTTGTTAAATAGATTTGTTATTAAAATTCGAATCTAAACTTAACCAAGTCTCTTATACTATCTAATTCACACAATATTGTGAATTCTAATATATTCTTACTATTTCGAAATTTTATATTATTCAATTATTTATATTAATTAAATATTCAATATTATTAATTAAACAATCATTTAAATCTCTAAATCACTATTTAAATAATTAATTATTATACCGTAAAAATACGGGACGTTACAAAATTTATTTCCTAGATCGTATATTTAGGCGACATTAAATTTTGGTAATGTTAGTAGATATTTATTTATTAGATCGTATGCTTAAAAAATATTAATATTTAATCGTATTTTGTGAGAAGAATTTTGAATTTGTAAAAGAAGTTAAATCTATTTTGTTAGTAATATGGAATATAAAGGCAATTTTTTTCAATTCAAATTAATACCAAAAATTGTGTAACCTAACATATTACAACTATTATTAAGGATTTCAAATAAGGAAATGTAAATAACGAGATAATAGTTAATATAAGCCATTACATGTTCAATATCCTTAGTTGATGCAAAGATATTATTAATTGCAAACATGTGAGAAAATCAACATATTCAAGCTATTGCCAACAAAACACAACTAAATTGCTTATAAAATATAATTGTGATTAGTACTATCTATAACACCCCATGTCCGTTAATGTCATTCACAAAGGGAATGCATTAACTTCCATGAAGCATTATAAGTAAACAGAACAGAATATTACAAGATAGATACGTAAAGTAGTACATGAAAATTTTATAACTTTATTACAGCAGAAACAGAAATAAGTTTGGTTACATTCTTCAAAATTACAATACCAAAACCCAAGTATCAGTCTTATACCAAAATCCTTCAGAATGCATAATTTTAAAACCATAATCCCCAACATAAATTGCCCTAAGAAGGTAGAGTCAAAGCCAAGCAATACTTCAAGCACTTCAAGTAGAAAAAATATGAATCAAGCTCCTATGTTTCCACCCTGAGCACTTGAGGGGGCCTGAAAGAAAAAGAGGCGAAAACAAACGAGGTCAGACATAAAGTCTGGCGAGTCCAGTAACTTTCAGCATATAAACAGATAGTAGTATCATGACATGTAAATAAGGTTGGATGAGAGATTACAGCAACAGGAGTAGCAGGTATGCTTAAGTTAAACAGAAGAAACAGAATGATATAGACCAAGATATGTGTCTTACCTATATCTTACTTCTCTACACTAATACTTAGTATATCAGGATTAGGTGCTACCCTAATGTCTAAACTGAAACAGAAATGAAAACAGAATAATCTCTACAGAAACAGAATACTAGTAATGGGCCTTTACCACCCCAACTAGTGGGCCTTTACTACCCCAACAGAAACAGACGGTACACTAACAGAAACAAACAGAACTAGGTTTACCCTAAATTCTACCCCAAGCGTTCGGCTCCCTCATACATAAATACCCTGTGTCGGCTCCATAAAATGGTGTATCATTCCCTAAAGTGGCAACCTATAGACACAGACCTATTTACAGATGTCACGGTGTGTTACATCCTCAGAGCAGACCGGATCCATGCACGCACATGACCCGGTTGGAATGCGCCATCGACACCCCTCGCCATTATCAGAGCGAACCTCTTACAATTAGTTCAGTAAGCGTGCCCCGGACCCCTCCTAGTGTTGGGTCATAGTTTTGATACCAGAAAAGGGTTACTGACTAATATGGGTCCCACACAACACATGACACAAGTAATTTCCCCTCCTAACCTTGTGTCCCCAGACTAACATATTTCCGATTAACTTGCTTACAAATTTCAGATGTACAAAGTTCAGATTAACTAGTTCTCAGTTCAGACATACAGGTTAACAAGTTTTCAGACTAACGGATCAGATATACAGATTAATAGACTTACAAGTTGTTTCACCTAACCTTGTATTGGGCCTACAGATTTACAAAACGGGTTTATTAGATTCATCCGCCCAGTTGATTTAACCTTATCCACCCAACACATTTTAGGCATCATATTTATCCTAGATTTGCATTAATTAATCACTAATGCACAGACCTCTCACATTAGGTCGATAGCTTGTGGCCGCCGGATGTGCCGGGCGGTTCCGGGCAGACTTCTTCCACAAGCCAGACCTAACCTCGTGTCTAAGCATCTTTTAGTTATGCCTACGACCTCTCACATTAGACTGACAGTTTGCGGTTGCTGGTTGGATCCAGGCAGGCTTCCACCGCAAATAGAGCCTAACCTCGCGTCTCAGCATTCTTATTTTTAACTAAAGTATTCATTCACAGATTATGCCAATATTCGATTAATTATGCCAATTCAACAAATTAAACTTTGGTACAAGTTACAGCAGATTATTCAAAGTTCTATTAACTTGTTTTGCTCAATTTTAGATCGATCCTACAGATTTTCATACCCAAATTACCGTATTCAGTTTTCAACAGATTTAGCAAATTAGGCAATTTAACAATTTAATCATAAAATTAAGCCTAATTCTTCATGCCCAAATTATGGTCATAATTCACAATATAACATATTCCATAAATTTTAGTTAAATTTATACAGTACAGAATATTCTCCAAAAACCACAAATCATGATATACAAATACGAATTATGCCAAATTATAGCCTTTGATTTCAGCATATGCCTAATATCCAAAATCCCCATTTAAGCGTATTCACATTTAATAGTTTTCCTATTATAATATAGATCTTTGCGCCCAAGTCATATACACAATAATTCTCCTTCTTCCAAATCACAGACTATCATATATAATATGTCCAGATCCAGATCTTAAATTACAACATATGTTCTTTTCTCAAATCAGTCATGTCTAATTATGCATCATTCACAATTTTTCCCAAATTTAGCGTTCGTGCGTCAATCTCTTATGAGATTTGGCTCAGGCTCGTGGTAGTCTGGCTATAGAATAGAAGGAAAGAAGAGATACAGAATAGTTACTATAATATTAATAAGATAGATCTACACAGAAAAACAGATCTGATAAACAAGAATATGCATAATTTCAAATTCAGATTTATAACCATGTCAAGATCATAATTAAATTTCATATCTGAAAATAACTGTACTCACTTTGGTTGGATTCTAAAGGAAAAATGGTTGTAGTTGTTCTCTTTTAATCCTATTCAGATTGAAAGAAGAAGAAGCACTAGTTCTAGCTTAGGTTTCAGCAGAGTAGAGACGCCAATGATTTATTTTAGTTAGAATCGAGGCAGCATAGCGTTACAATGATTTGGTGTGGAGAGAAAGTGGGGTTTGGGGGTGTTTAAATAGCATAGGGATCAACAAATCTGGTCAGAACAGGCGTCCAAATGCAGAAAAACGAACCAGTCCTCGGATCTGGAAATAGGGGCGAGGTCGACCCCCTGGTCGACCTATGTGACCCAGGTTGACCCTCTGGTCGAGCTGGGCCCTATGCGGGAAATTTCCCGCCCAGCCCGAGTGCCTGATTTGAATTTCAAACTTAAATCTGAGCTGTTTTAATTTATTTAAATTTTCTGAAACTTTTGAAGGCCATAACTTCTTCATACGAGTCCGATTTACGCAAACTCGGACTCTATTTCAAGCAGAATTCCGAGATGAACGCAATGGCATAACCCGTTTTCCTTAATTCTTCTTTTAAAAATTAAGTATACTTTGTTTTGTTACTTTTATGTTCATAGAAAATATGGAGTGTTACATTCTCCCCTCCTTAAAGGATTTCATCCCCGAAATCTTCAAGTTAATAAGAATGTGTCCTACCATCCAATCACCCATCTACTCAACCATCATCCACAAGCATTCGTTGTCCTTAGAAAACTTCTAATGTTGTATGAACATATGCAAAAGTGTGTGTATATGTCTCTTATCTAATGCAAAGATCAGGTGGTCTACTGATTCAGTTGACCTCCTCAATGCGAATTATGTTAGTGCCATGAGTCTAATTGTGTATGCAAGAAATCCTATTTGATACAAATCATTTCTATATGAGTGCATAACCATTCATCCAAATGAAACATCCATGTGATGAGTCAATCATTTTGCATCCACAAAAATTGAAAAATGCGCACACATCCATATGCAGTATGAGAGTGCTTTTGAGCCGATCTAGTGCCTATTGTGTGTATATGCATCCACGAGCAACCACTAGCAACCACTTGCGTCCACTTGTAACCATCAAATATAACATGTCTCAAACACATGTTTACACCCATTAGTTTCTACCTAAAGGTCGAAGACTCGTTCGATAGGATATAGCCGAGTGATAGAAGTAAGTACAATTAAAACAAAAGTTTTGTTCCCATTAGTCATCATTTAAGAGAATAAATCTCTAAGTATCAACCCCGAGGACCGAAATCAACATCAGATTGACACTCAGAGAATTACTCCCATTAAACAATGTCAAAACTGGAAATCTACTTCATGCTTCGAGTAAAAACCCCTATCCTTTTCAGAAATATTCAGATACTTACAGACTACTGGTACAGATCAGATTATCAAAACCCAGAATGTATGTGTCATAGTCAACTTAACGCCCAACACAGATACCCCAAATTATCACAAACAGATGAATCGTAACCCTTATGGGGTTTGAGACTATAACGGGATCAGAAACAAGACTAGTATTAAAGTGCAGAGTCTCAATTGCAGAATCAAAATCTCGAATCAAAAAGAGTTTTAACTCAGTAATCAGATAAGGAAATTAAACCTTCTACAAAAATTTTCCTATCTCTATCCTATCCACCAACCACGTGAGCATTCACCTGCCCTTTAGAAGTAGGTCCTATCCTCTGCCCTTGCCCTTGTTTCTTCGGACAGTCCCTAGTAAAGTGTCCCATCTCACCACAGTTGAAGCAAGTGCCCTTCCTCTTTCTGCAATCCTTGTTCAGATGAGTCAAGCTTCCACACATAAAGCACTTTTTCTCCTTCTTATTTTCAGGCTTTTCATCCTTCTTTTGTGTTTCCTTTTTGGGCCACGCTTTCTTGTTTTGTGGTCCTTCAAGCTTTTCCTCTTTTTTCTCACTTTTGGCTTCCTCTTCATGCATTAATGCCATGTCAACCAATTTCTCGAAGGTAGCCCCTATAGGAATGTGGGTCATAGCCAACCCGTGTAGCGGCTCATTCAAACCTTTAATGAATCACAGGGCCTTTTTCAGGTGTGTTCACCAAGTCTAAGCCAAATCTCGCCAACTGATTGAACTTGTTAACATACTCCTTTACTGATAAATTCCTCTGCTTCAACGCCAAGAACCTCTCCATGTATAAATTCTCTTCTGCTTGTGAGAGAAATTTCATCTGGAACCTATGCCTGAAGTCCATCCATGTCTCCACTGGATGCTCTCCATTCGTGACCTCCCACCAAAACGAGACTTCATCCTTCATTAACCAAGCAGCTAATTGGACCTTCCTTCCATCTTCTATCTCGAAGATACCAAACAAATCCTCCACCTCCTTAAGCCAATTTCGAGCTTCAACAAACGTCTTTGACCCGTGAAAAGGTTTCCCGCCCATTGCCCGAAAGTCTTTGCATATCTTCGAAAAAGTATCAACGCGGGGAGGGGGAGGGGGAGGAGGAGGAGCGACTGCAGCTGGGGGAGGAGGAACGTCTGCTGGGCCTGCGGCGGTGGCCCTAGCCTCCAGATACCTTCTGAACCAGGTTGGTATCGGTATGCCCTCGGGTATCTCGGGTCCCCCAGACATGCTGGAAATAAAAAGGAAGAGATTCAAAATGGAGAATCGAAAGACAAATATATGGCTTTTAGGGATTATGTTTTTCAAAATAAACTTTACTTTTGAAGATACTACCTTTCTAAAACCTTTTTGAAAATAGTTTTCAAAAACTTTTTATCAAATATGGTAACCTTCAGCTCTGATACAACCCCATGTCCGTTAATGTCATTCACAAAGGGAATGCATTAACTTCCATGAAGCATTATAAGTAAACAGAACAGAATATTACAAGACAGATACGTAAAGTAGTACTTGAAAATTTTATAACTTTATTATAGCAGAAACAGAAATAACTTTGGTTACATTCTTTAAAATTACAATACCAAAACCCAAGTATCAGTCTTATACCAAAATCCTTCAGAATGCATAATTTTAAAACCATAATCCCCAACATAAACTGCCCTAAGAAGGTCGAGTCAAAGCTAAGCAATACTTCAAGCACTTCAAGTAGAGAGAATATGAATCAAGCTCCTATGTTTCCACCCTGAGCAGCTTGGGGGTGAAACGGAAAGAAAAGGAGGCGAAAACAAACGAGGTCAGACATAAAGTCTGGCGAGTCCAGTAACTTTCAGCATATAAATAGATAGTAGTATCATGACATGTAAATAAGGCTGGATGAGATATTACAGCAACAGGAGTAGCAGGTATGCTTAAGTTAAACAGAAGCAACAGAATGATATAGACCAAGATATGCTTCTTACCTATATCATACTTCTCTGCACTAATACTTAGTATAACAGGATTAGGTGTTACCCTAATGTCTAAACTGAAATGGAAACAGAATAATCTCTACATAAACAGAATACTAGTAATGGGCCTTTACCACCCCAACAGAGACAGAAGGTATAGAAACAGAATGCTAATAATGGGCCTTTACCACCCCCAACTAATGGGCCTTTACCACCCCAACAGAAACAGACGGTACACCAACAAAAACAAACAGAACTAGGTGTACCCTAAATTATACCCCAAGTGATCGGCTCCCTAATACATTAATACCCTGTGTCGGCCCCACAGAAGGGTGTATCATTCCCTAAAGTGGCAACCTATAGACACAGACCTATTTACTGATGTTAAAGTGTCTTACATCCTCAGAGCAGACCGGATGCAGGCACGCACATGACCCGGTTGGAATGCGCCATCGATACCCCTCGCCATTATCAGAGTGAACCTCTTACAATTAGTTCAGTAAGCGTGCCCCGAACCCCTCTTAGTGTTGGGTCATAGTTTTGATACCAGAAAATGGTTACTGACTAATATGGGTCCCACACAACAGATGACACAAGTAATTTCCCCTCCTAATCTTGTGTCCCCAGACTAACTGTAACACCCTGAATTTTATGTGTCTATTAAAAGAATGAATTAAAGAATACTTAATTTTTAAAGTGAGAATTAATAGAAACAGGTTACGCCATTACGTTCATCTCAAAATTCTACTTGGAATAAAGTCCAAGTATTTGCAAATTGGACTTCGTACGAAGAAGTTATAACCCTCAGAAGTTTCGAGAGTTTAAATAAATTAAAAACAGTTCTGTTAAAAATTCAAAATTCAAAATTCAAATGAAAAGCAAAGAAGCGGGCTGGGCGGGATTTCTCCCGCCCCAGGCTAGGTCAACCAGGGGATCGACCTTCCCTATACAGGTCGACCTGGGGGTCGACCTACCCCCCTCGCCCAGATCCAAAATAGTGACGATTCTGACTAGTTGCTGAGTCTTTTCTGACCTACTGTTGAGTCACTAGGGCATAGGTGGCAATTCTGGATAACTTTATCTAGTCTGGACGGTTGTGATTGCTCCTAGAATGATCTAACGGCTCACATAAGATTAAACTTCTATAAAAGCAACCCTAGTCCTCAAACCCTACATCACACAAATTCATTCCAAGGAGCCACCATGCTGTCCATGACCGTTCTAGCCTAGCCACCATTTCTTCTTCAATTAGAAAGAAAGTTAAAAGCTACGAATCAAAACTAACTTAGAGAATTGATAGTCTTCTTCAAGGGATTGCTTTTCAGTTTCAGAAAACAAATCCCAGAAAATAAGACTTTATTTTGTTTGTAAGTCCTGTTATTATTTAGATGTAAACGATTAAAAGTTATGATTTGTAATAAAGTTAATACTAGCATTATTCCTAGTTGTAAGATAATGATGGTGCTGATTCATGTCTATTCTTGTAACGATTCTATCGTATATGCTTATGAGACTATTGTGGTTATTATGTTTGTGTTAAACCAATCATATATTATGTAAATTTGGTGACTTATTCATGTTATGTTACATGCAAGTTGTTAGGCTACTGTGGTTATTATGTTGATGTAAACCAATCATGTAAATTTGGTGACTTATTCATGTTATGTTACATGCAAGTTGTTAGGCCAAGACATGTATTATGTTTAGATCTACATTTAGATCTATGAAAATTGGATCCAAAATAAAAGTTAACATCTACATGCCTAGTTGAACTTGTGTAATTCCATATGCTTAAGATTCATGTTTATTGGATCCAAAATAAAAGTTTACATTTACATGCCTAGTTGAATTTGTGTAATTCTATATGCTTAAGATTCATATTTATTGGATCCAAATTGCAAGTTTACAATTACATGCCTAGTTGGATTTGGGTAATTTCATATGCTTAAGACTCATGTTAATTGGATTCAAAAATGCAAGTTCATTGTTTTATGCCAAAATTTATATGACACATGTTTAGTTAGATCCTTATTATGTTGTATGAATGGCACATGTTCCCTTCTTTCCCCTTTTGTATTTTAGTTAGGCTAAGTTACAAGCCTAACATTCTATGTGAATTTTGTGAACGTATGACGGGGATAACGTTGGGAAAAACCTTAAATTTATATTATTAGCATAATTTGGCCCATAAATATATGAATGATTAGTGGCATAAAAATGGTATAATTTATATACCAAAAATTTTGAATATGATTTAAAGGAAAAATTGGGCATGGCTTGAATGGCAATAATTGTGGAAAGTTTGCATATAAATATGAAAAGTAAATATGTAAATTAAGTAAAAGATGAATATGCCTAACCCGAGGTTAGATTGAGTTACGGTGTAAAACTGCCCGGAACCGCCTGGCACACCCAGCAACCGTAACAATATATATCTAATGTGAGAGGTTAGTGCATCAAGCCCAAAAAAACCCGAGGTTAGATTGAGTTGCGGTGTAAGACTGCCCGAAACCAACCGGCACAACCAGCAACCGCAACAATACATATCTAATGTGAGTGGTTGGTGCTTTAATGAATGAATTAAAGCTAAAATAGAAATGGTAGGGTTAAGTTAATTAAGGCAACACTTAACCAATGCAACATGTTAACTAAACTGATGGGTGAGCTAGGTTAATTTGAGAACACTTAACCATTTTAATATGTTGATTAGGAAACCCCAGTAACGGGGACCCATTTCAGCAGTAACCCATATGGATGTATCACGGTACCCTGAACTAGGCAGGGTGGGGCACGATTACTGGGCTGATTATAAGTGGTTAAAACAACGGCGGGTGGTGCGTCAGTGTAGGTTCCGATGGAGTGCAGTCGTGCACGTACTCCGGAGTGGAAAAAGCAGGCACTAGGCATCAGTAGTTATACTCTATGCATCTTGAATTGTGTCGGGTTGCCACCATAGGATTTGATACACCACATGGTGGGACCAGCACAGGTATCTACAATCATGCGGGGTCGAATGACACAAGTGGTAAACGTATACGAGTAGGAGTCGATCAATAAAAAGGGGATCATTTATCTTGAACACATGGTGCTAGTTGAAACACTTGTAAGGGGGTGCAGAGAAGTTGAAATGAGTGCGATAGCATATTCAGTCTTATTATCTTATTCCTAGGGTGTAGTCCTAGATTTAGTTTATTCAAGTCATAATCCTTTTTCTTGTTTACATGCTAAATAATCACTGGACTTGCCAAACTCATGTCTGACCCGTTTTCTCTCGTCTTCTTTTCTTCCATTTCCCCCTCAGGTCCGCAGGGGAGGGAATACTTCAGCTTAGATCGGACCATTTCCAGCTTGAAGAGAGTAGATGTATTGCTTGGAATCTTTTTCCTTGGGCTATGGCTTTGGATACTCTCTTCTTGGGGATTTATGCTGCCTTACTGTTGTATTAATGCTTCTTTATGTTTTAATTCAAGACAGAGATTTTGTTGTAATAATTTGGAAGCTGGTTTGAGACAGTTGTTGTAATGTTTTAACTGAACCACGTACTTATGAAATAAATTTAGTTTTTCCACTGTTTATATGTCTGTCTTGTAAATTATCTATATCTTTACCTATAATGCTCCACCGAAGTTAAGGCATGCCCTTTGTGAGTGACCTTAACGGAGGTGGGGTGTTTCACTTGGTATCAGAGCTGATGGTTGCCAGATCAGATAAATTTTTTGGAAACTAATTTTCAAAAAGAAGTTTTAAGAAGCATTTTCAAGAAAAAGTGTTGTTTTAAAAGGCATAATTCCCCCCTCCCCCAAAGCCATATGCACTATCTTCCTATCCTTTGTTTTGAATCTTTTCTTTTTCGTTTCAGCATGTCTGGGGATCTTAACCTTCCAGAGGGTGTACCGGTACCTGGCTGGCTCAGAAGGTACCTAGAGGCTAGGTCTAATGATGCAGGCCCAGCAGACGTTACTCCTCCCTCAGTTACAGCTGCTCCTCCTCCTCCTCCTCGTGCAAATGATTTCTCCAGGATATGTAGGGATTTTCGAGCCATAGGTGGAAAGAAATTTAATGGGACTGTGTCATTTGTAGAAGCAAGAAACTGGCTCAAAGAAACCGAGGACTTGTTTGTTATCTTCGAAGTGGACAATAGGCAGAAGATACAGTTGGCCGTGTGGTTGCTTAAAGACGAAGCCTCTTTTTGGTGGGAAGTTACTAATGCTGAGAGACCAGTTGAAACTTGGGAGGATTTCAGAATGAGGTTTGAAATGAAATTCCTCTCACAAGCTGAGTGTAGCCTACAGATGGAGAAATTCTTAGCTCTCAAACAGGGAAGTAGGTTGGTCAAGGAATACGTCAACCAATTCAACCGACTGGCTAGATTCGGACTGGAGTTAGTAAACACTCCTTATAAGAAGGCTCTCCGTTTTGTTAAAGGGTTAAATGAGCCACTGCACAGCCTAGCTATTTCCCATATACCTATGTGTGCAACTTATGAGAGACTGGTGGACATGGCACTGCTACAGGAGGAAGACAAGGATGGCAAGAAAGAGGCAAAGGTGGAAATACCTCAAAATAAGAAAGTGGAGAGATCCCAGCATAAGAAGACAGAATCAAAGAAGGGTGGGAAGAACAACAAACCCTGTGACAAGAGGAAGTGTAATTTTTGTGGCATTACTCGACATCTGATTAAGGACCGTAGAAAGAAAAAGAGGAAGATGGGTGGTTGTTTTCACTATGGCGAGACATGACACGTGGTTAAGGACTGCCCAAGAAAGCAAAGGGCAAGGGCATAGGACTGGATCTACTTCTGGAGGGCAGGTTCACGCTCTCATGGCACCTCCGCAAGAACGAGGTAGAAATATTTCTGTTGAGAGTTTAGTTTAATTTTTTGATCATCCAGTTCGTACACTCTTTGATTCTGGCGCATCGCACTCTTTTATATCCACTGCTTTAGTTGAATCTCTGCACCTAGACACTGGTATAGTAGAGGACCCCTTGGTTGTTTCAAATCCAATTAAGGGCTCGGCCTATTTGTCAATGATTTGTTTGGATTTGGAAATTTCTATACTAAGCGTTGGGTTTAGATGTAATGCCTATGTTCTGGACTTCACGGGCTATGGGTTGATTCTAGACATGGATGGGTTATCCAGTAATGGTGACATCCTCGATTGTGAAAAGAGAGTGGTTAGACTTATGACTCGCCTCGGTAACACTCTCGAAATCTCTTGTAATCCCATACATTATGTTATGCTTAGCTACCTAGAATCTCTTGATGCTTCTATTGAAAACTTGCAGTCTGTTAGAGTAGTCCGTGAATACTCAGATGTATTCTAAGAGGTGAAGGGCTTACCTCCGAAGCGGGAGATAGACTTTCGCATATACCTTGTTGATAATGCAAAACCCATAGCTCTACCTGTTAGACACATGGCTCCAAGGGAGAGAAAAGAGCTCAGCAAGCAAGTCTAAGAGCTACTCGAAAAAGGGTTTATAAGTTGGAGTATTTCTAAATGGCGTGCTCCAGTAGTATTCGCAACCAAAGCGGATGGTTCACTTCGCCTATGCGTTAATTATAGGAAGCTAAACAAGCTGACCAAGAAGAATAGGCACCCACTTCCAAGAATAGATGACTTGTTTGACCAGCTTGTAGGTGTGTCGGTTTTCTCCCAACTAGATCTGGTTACCGGGTTTCATCAGCTAAGAGTGGCTGAAGACAGCATTGATAAGACAGCGTTTAGAACCCCAAATGGTTTCTTTGAATGGCTTGTCATGCCTTTCGGCTTGATAAACGCACCCACTTACTTCGTTGACTTGATGAGCAGGGTGTTCAGGGAGTTCCTTAATAAGTTTGTGGGGGTCTTCGTAGACGACATTTTGATTTTCTCGAAGAATGAAGAAGAGCATGCTTCGCATTTAAGGGAAGTCATGGATACTCTTCGTGCACATCAGCTGAAAGCCAAATTCTCCAAATGTCATTTTTGGAGAGAAGAAGTGAGGTTTCTTGGACATGTGGTGTCCAAAGAGGGGATATCTGTGGACCCCACAAAAGTAGTTGCGGTGCAAGATTGGAAGGTTCCACGGAATGCAACCGAAGTCCGAAGCTTTCTCGGGCTAGCGGGTTTTTACCGAAAGTTCATTAAAGACTTTGTGAAAATCTCAGCCCCACTCACAAGATTGACAAAGAAGAACCTAACTTTCGTTTGGGATTTGGATTGCGATATTGCTTTCCAACATTTGAAAAGGGCTCTAACAACAGCCCCAGTTCTGACATTGCCTGATGGGAGCAAAATGTTTACCATATACACAGACGCCTTGAGTAGAAAGAAGCTGACCTTAAGTCCTCTCTTTGTAGAAAGGCAAAGCTTGGAGTATATAGCAAACTTTAATTTTAGACCCTCCTCTGAAATTGTACCTGGTCTGTTAGCATCGCTAAAGGTGCGGCCTACTCTTTTGGACTCAACAGGGACCGCGCAACGAGAAGACCCGCAGCTAGTTGATATGATGGATAAGCTAATTAGGGGTGAGATTTCTAGTCACCTCAATAGATACCCCATCGATGATAAGGGTTGGTTGAGACGGGATGGAAGACTACGCATCCCACAAGCAAGGGATTTGGTGAAGACGGTTTTCGAAGAAGCACACCATTCTAAGCTGACCATACACCTAGGTGGAGACAAGATGTATAAAGACATAAAAAGGGTTTTCTTTCAGAATGGCATGAAGAGGGATGTAGCTGAGTTCGTCGCTAAGTGCTTGATATGCCAGCAAGTCAAAGCAGAGAAGAAGAAGCTTGGTGGTCTGCTCCATCCTCTAAAGGTCCCACAGTGGAAATGAGATAGCATTTCGATGGACTTTATTGATAGGTTGCCTAGGTCAAGAAGGGGCAATACCAGTATTTGGGTAATGGTGGACAGGCTCACTAAAAGCGCTCACTTTATACCTGTTAAGAGTAGAAGGATTGCCTCGTCCCTAGCATCCATTTATCTTAAAGAGATAGTTCGACTCCATGGGATACCCTCTAGCATAGTGAGTGATCGAGATCCTATCTTTACGAGCGAATTTTGGAAGAGTTTGCAGGAGGCTGTAAGCACACAATTATGCTTAAGCACGACCTATCACCCCCAAACCGATGGTCAGACGGAAAAGGTGAACAGAGTATTGGAAGACCTCTTGAGATTGTGCATTCTCGACTTTCGAGGAACATGGGAGGGTCATCTTCCTTTGGTGGAATTCATTTACAACAATAGCTACCAAGCCACCATAGGCATGGCACCCTTCGAGGCTTTATATGGAAGACCATGTCGATCACAAACTTGATGATGGGAGTCTACAGACAAGCTCGTACTTGGGCCAGACATGATTAGAGAAACCTCAGAAAAGGTGGACTTGATAAGAAGACGGATGAAGGCTGCGCAAGACAGACAAAAGTCCTACGCAGACAAAAGAAGGACCGACCTTGAGTTTGAGGTTAGAGATAAGGTATTCCGTAAAGTATCGCCTTTGAGGAATGTCATTCGCTTTGGGTCCGTAGGAAAGCTAGCACCAAGATTTGTAGGACCATTTCCTATCATTGAAAGGATTGGGATGATGGCTTACAGAGTAGAGCTACCCGAAAGACTAACTGGAGTTCATAATGTTTTTCATGTTTCTCAACTACGAAAGGGCTTACATGAGTCGGCGGAAGTTGTGGAGCCAAGTATACTAGAGGAAGTAGAAGTGGAACCAGAAGCGACTGTGAGAAGAGTTCCAACTCATATCTTAGGTGCGGAAGTCAAAAAGCTACGCAACCATGAAGTCAAGCTTGTTAAAGTTCAATGGAGTGACGCGGAGGAAGACGCGACTTGGGAAACTGAGAGAAAAATATGCATAAACCTACCCTTTTCTTTTTGAGGGTACCTCCTTGATCTCTTTTTCCATAAGTTTATTCATGCTTATATCTATCTTTTAAGTATATCTCCCCAGTCCTATTCTTTATCCTTAGGTAGAAACCAATGGATGTAAACATGTATTTGAAACATGTTATGATTGATGGTTGCGAGTGGTTGCAAGTGGTTGCTAGTGGTTGCTCGTGGATGCATATACACACACATTAGGGACTAGATTGGCTCAGTCACTTTCATATTGTATATGCATATATGTATTTGTATATGGATTGGAACTTGATGTGTTATCATATGGACGTTGCATTTGTATGAATGATTGTGCACTCATGTAGAAAGCATGACTAGGGATAATTGCATGCATAATGGACTCATGGCACTGACATAATTCGCACTAAGGAGGTCAACTGAATCAGCAGACCACCTGATTTTGCATTAGATAAGGACATGTACACACACTACGCATATGATCATGAAAGCATTAGAAGTCTTTTGAAGGACAATGGATGCCGGTGTTTGATGGTTGAGTAGATGGACGATTGGATGGTAGGATATACATTCTTCATGACTTGAAGATTTTGGGGACGAAATCCTTTAAGGAGGGGAGAATGTAACACCCTGAATTTTCTATGTCTATTAAAAGAACGAGTTAAAGAATACTTAATTTTTAAAGTGAGAATTAAGGGAGATGGGTTACGCTATTACGTTCATCTCAAAATTCTGCTTGGAATAGAGTCCAAGTTTTCATAAACCGGACTTCGTACGAAGTAAGTTATAGCCCTCAGAAGTTTCAGGAATTTAAATAAATTAAAAACAGTTCAGTTAAAAATTCAAAGGAAAAGTAAAGAAGCGGGCTGGGCGGGATTTCTCCCTCCCTAGGCCAGGTCGACTAGGGGGTCGACCTCCCCTATACAGGTCGACCTACGGATCGACCTACCCCCCTCACACAGATCCAAAACAGTGACGATTCTGACTAGTTATTGAGTCTTTTCTGACCTATTGCTGAGTCACTAGGGCATAAGTGACAATTCTGGATAACTCTATCTAGTCTGGACGGCTGTGATTGCTCCTAGAATGATCTAACGACTCACATGAGATTAAACTTCTTTAAAAGCAACCCTTGTCCTCAAACCCTAAATCACGCAAATTCATTCCAAGGAGCCACCATGCTGTCCATGATCGTTCTAGCCTAGCTACCATTTCTTCTTCAATTAGAAAGCAAGTTAAAAGCTACGAATCAAAACTAACTTAGAGAATTGATAGTCTTCTTCAAAGGATTGCTTTTCAGTTCCAGAAAACAGATCCCAGAAAACAAGACTTTCTTTTGTTTGTAAGTCCTGTTATTATTTAGAGGTGAACGATTAAAAGTTATGATTTGTAATAAAGTGAAAACTAGCATTATTCCTAGTTGTAAGATAATGATGATGTTGATTCATGTCTATTCTTGTAACGATTCTATCGTATATGCTTATGAGACTATTGTGGTTATTATGTTGGTGTTAAACCAATCATGTATTATGTAAATTTGGTGACTTATTCATGTTATGTTACATGTTAGTTATTAGGCTATTGTGATTATTATGTTGATGTAAACCAATCATGTAAATTTGGTGACTTACTCATGTTATGTTACATGCAAGTTGTTAGGCCAAGACATGTATTATGTGTAGATCTACATTTAGATCTATGAAAATTGGATCCAAAATAAAAGTTCACATCTACATGCCTAGTTGAACTTGTGTAACTCCATATGCTTAAGATTCATGTTTATTGGATCCAAAATAAAAGTTTACATTTACATGCCTAGATGAACTTGTGTAATTCTATATGCTTAAGATTCATATTTATTGGATCTAAATTGCAAGTTTACATTTACATGCCTAGTTGGATTTGGGTAATTTCATATGCTTAAGACTCATGTTAATTGGATCCAAAAATGCAAGTTCATTGTTTTATGCTAAAATTTATATGATACATGTTTAGTTAGATCCTTATTATGTTGTATGAATGGAACATGTTCTCTTCTTTCCCCTTTTGTACATAAGTTAGGCTAAGTTACGAGCCTAACATTCTATGTGAATTTTGCGAACGTATGACGAGGGTAACATTGGGAAAAACCTTAAATTTATATTATTAGCATAATTTGGCCCATAAATATATGAATGATTAGTGGCATAAAAATGGTATAATTTATATACCAAAAATTTTGAATATGATTTAGAGGAAAAAATTAGGCATGGCTTGAACGGCAATAATTGTGGAAAGTTTACATATAAATACGAAAAGTAAATATGTAAATTAAGTAAAAGACGAATATGCTTAACCCGAGGTTAGATTGAGTTACGGTGTAAGACTGCCCACAACCGCCCGACACATCCAGCAACCATAACAATATATATCTAATGTGAGAGGTTAGTGCATCAAGCCAAAAAAAAACCGAGGTTAGATTGAGTTGCGGTGTAAGACTGCCCGGAACCAACCGGCACACCCAGCAACCGCAATAATACATATCTAATGTGAGTGGTTGGTGCTTTAATGAATGAATTAAAGCTAAAATAGAAATGGTAGGGTTAAGTTAATTAAGTCAACACTTAACCAATGCAACATGTTAACTAAACTGATGGGTGGGGTTAGGTTAATTTGAGAACACTTAACCATTTTAATATGTTGATTAGGAAACCCTAGTAACGGGGACCCATTTCAGCAGTAACCCACATAGATATATCGCGGTACCATGAACTAGGCAGGGTGGGGCACGATTACTGGGCTGATTATAAGCGGTCAAAACAATGGCGGGTGGTGCATTAGTGAAGGTTCTGACGGAGTGCGGTCATGCACGTACTCCGGAGTGGAAAAAGCAGGCACTGGGCATCAGTAGTTATACTCTGTGCATCTTGAATTATGTCAGGTTGCCACCATAGGATTTGATACACCCCATGGTGGGACCAGCACATGTATCTACAATCATGCGGGGTCGAATGACACAAGTGGTAAACGTATACGAGTAGGAGCCGATCAATAAAAAGGGGATCATTTATCTTGAACACATGGTGCTAGTTGAAACACTTGTAAGGGGGTGCAGAGAAGTTGAAATGAGTGCGATAGCATATTCAGTCTTATTATCTTATTCCTAGGGTGTTGTCCTAGATTTAATTTATTCAAGTCATAATCCTTTTTCTTGTTTACATGCTAAATAATCATTGGACTTACCAGACTCATGTCTGACCCATTTTCTTTCGTCTTCTTTTCTCTCCCCCCCCCCCCGGTCTGCAGGGAAGGAATACTTTTGCTTAGATCAGATCATTTCCAGCTTGAAGAGAGTAGATGTATTGCTTGGAATCTTTTTCCTTGGGTTATGGCTTTGGATACTCTCTTGTTGGGGATTTATGCTGCCTTACTGTTGTTTTAATGCTTCTTTATGTTTTAATTCAAGACAGAGATTTTGTTGTAATAATTTGGAAGTTGGTTTGAGACAGTTGTTGTAATGTTTTAACTAAACCACGTACTTATGAAATAAATTTAGTTTTTCCACTGTTTATATGTCTATCTTGTAAATTATCTGTATCTTTTACCTATAATGCTCCACCGAAGTTAAGGCATTCCCTTTGTGAGTGACATTAATGGAGGTGGGGTGTTTCACTAACAAATTTCAGATTAACTTGCTTACATATATCAGATGTACAAAGTTCAGATAACTAGTTCTCAGATCATACATACAGGTTAACAAGTTTTCAGACTAACGGATCAGATATACAGATTAACAGACATACAGATCGTTTCGCCTAACCTTGTATTGGGCCTACAGATTTACGAAACGGGTTTATTAGATTCATCCGCCCAGTTGATTTAACCTTATCCACCCAACACGTTTTAGGCATCATATTTATCCTAGATTTGCATTAATTAATCACTAATGCATAGACCTCTCACATTAGGTCGGTAGCTTATGGCCGCTGGATGTGCCGAGCGGTTCTGGGCGGACTTCTGCTACAAGCCAGACCTAACCTCGTGTCTAAACATCTTTTAATTATGCCTACGACCTCTCACATTAGACAGACAGTTTGCGATTGCTGGTTAAGCCGGTTGGATCCGGGCAGGCTTCCACCGTAAGCAGAGTCTAACCTCGTGTCTCAACATTCTTATTTTTAGCTAAAGTATTCATTCACAGATTATGCCAATATCCGACTAATTATGCCAATTCAACAAATTAAACTTCTTTACAAGTTACAATAGATTATTCAAAGTTCTATTAACTTGTTTTGCTCAATTTTAGATCGAGCCTATAGATTTTCATACCCAAATTACCGTATTTAGTTTTCAACAGATTTAACAGATTAGGCAATTTAACAGATTTAATCATAAAATTAAGCCTAATTCTTCATGCCCAAATTATGGTCATAATTCACAATATAACATATGCCCCAAATTTTAGTTAAATTTACACAGCACATAATATTCTCCAAAAACCCCAAATCATGATATACAAATAAGAATTATGCCAAATTATAGCCTTTGATTTTAGCATATGCCTAATATCCAAAATCCCCATTTAAGTGTATTCACATTTAATAGTTATCCTGTTATAATATAGATCTTTGCGCCCAAGTCATGTACACAATAATTCACCTTCTTCCAAATCACAAACTATCATATATAGTATGCCCAGATCCAGATCTTAAATTACAACATATGTTCTTTTCACAAATAAGTCATAAATCAGTCATGTCTAATTATGCATCATTCACTTTTTTCCCAAATTTAGCGTTCGTGCGTCAATATCTTATGATATTTGGCTCAGGCTCGTGGTAGCCCGGCTATAGAACAGAAGGAAGGAAGAGATACATAATAGAAACTATAATATTAATAAGATAGATCTACACAGAAAAACAGATCCGATAAACCAGAATATGCATAATCTCAAATTCATATTTATAACCATGTCAAGATCATAATTTAATTTCATATTTAAAAATAACTGTACTTACCATGGTTGGATTCTAAAAGAACAAGGTCGTAGTTGTTCTCTTTTAATCCTATTCAGATTGGAAGAAGAAGAAGCACTAGTTCTAGCTTAGGTTTCAACAGAGTAGAGACGCCATTAATTTATTTTAATTAGAATTGAGGCAGCATAGCGTTACAATGGTTTGGTGTGGAGAGAATGTAGGGTTTGTGGGTGTTTAAATAGCATAGGGATCAACGAATCTGGTCAGAACGGGCGTCCAAATGCAGAAAAACGAACCAGTCCTCGGATCTAGAAATAGGGGGGAGGTCGACCCCCAGGTCAACCCCCTGGTAAACCTATGTGACCCAGGTCGACCCCCTGGTCGACCTGGGTCCTATGCGGAAAATTTCCCGCCCAGCCCAGGCGTGTAATTTGAATTTCAAACTTAAATCTGAGCTATTTTAATTTATTTAAATTTTCTGAAACTTCTGAAGGCCATAACTTCTTCATACGGAGTCCGATTTACGCAAACTCGGACTCTATCTCAAGTAGAATTCCAAGACGAACACAATGACATAACTCGTTTCCCTTAATTCTTCTTTTAAAAATTAAGTATACTTTGTTTTGTTACTTTTATGTTCACAGAAAATACAGGGTGTTACACTATCTCATAATTATATCTTTGAATATTTCTATTATATGGTCTGAGAAGCTGAACGAATGCCTACATAGTACTGATTTCTAGTGAAAATATTCGATATGAGATGAACAATTAATAATCACATAATGAGTCCCTTGAGAGTAAAAATAGGTGCCCTTTATGATGGCGCCCTCGTGGAGCATATTGAGTTGACGGAATTTGATTGAAGACTTGCACTTAAACTTTTTATTGCGTCTCACTGTAGTATTGACCATCCATCGGGGTCTTCCAGATAACCTTTTTCAACATTTCATTGTTTGCATGACAATTGAATATGGGCATTTCAATTTATCCATGCCCTACTTAGATTATCCCAACTTGTTCTTTATCTAACTGTCTATGTAATCCTGGTCAATCCGTGCATTGAACTCTACAGCAACAACCTGATAAACTGAGTAAGAACCCTATAAAACGAGTACGCAAAGGTTTGGACACCTCTGCATACGCAACAAAGGTTTATAAATATAGACGTTCTCTCATCGTTTTACAGAGCAATAGGCTAAGAAGAGGTAGATGGATTGTGTGGTATAACTGAAAAAGAAGTGAAATGAAAAGTGTTGGAAAAATATTAAAAAAACGTTATCGAGAACGAAAGAAATAATAATATTGAAAAAGAAAATTACCTGAATTAGAGATCGTTTGGCCATGAATTATTTTATTTTGTGGCCTATTTTCGTGGTTGGCTTGGAGGGAAGAAGTGTTTTTTGGTGAGGAAGGGAGCGGATGGGTGGTTTGTGTAGCCGTGAATAGAACTATTAGCATCTGATTCATCGGACACCAATGCACATTCTTAAAGTTTTGGAGTAGATAGTCGAAATTTTAAGTTTAACTGAGGGGCCATATAACATTCAAACTTAAAATTTTGATTGTGAACGATATCCTGATCATCGCTAGTTGAGGGAAGTGACGTCAGTTTTGATATGAATGATAACAAATACAAAAGCATAGGTTGTTTACGGCCATCCTTACTTTATTGCTCAATTAAAGTACAAAAAGATTTGAATCATTCTTAATCTGGCATTGCTGGTAAGATCATTTCTAGCAGCACATGAGAATTCGTAAGGAGCAGCTAATTTAGAAACATATGTTTATCCAAATTCTTCAATAGATTTTCCTTTTCTGTTATACCAATAAACTGGTTCTAAAAATATGCTTGTAGAGTATTTAAGAAAAATTGTACGTAACAAAAAACAAAAACCCGTTTAAAGTATAAATGTAGTAACCCGCATTTTTAGTTGTTGAATAATTAATTTATTTAATTATTAAATATCGATTTATCGATATTGAGAACGTGAATTAAATAATATTGAATATTTAATTAATAATTATAATATAATAAAATATATTATAATGTTGAAATAATAAAAAATATTGGAAAATACAAATATTCTGTGAATGGGGTCATCCCAAAGATATAATTCAACTTAGAGTTGGATTATATTGACGAATATATTCAATCGACGACAGTTTGAACGTATAATTATAATATAATTAAAATAGAGTGCGTAACGACGCGGTAGTTCGCTATTTGGCGATTTGAACTTCAACTGAATGTACAGGATTCATTTTAAGCTGGATTTCTGTGAAACAAGAAACGTGTGGAGCTGGTGGAGTATATCTTTCTAGTGGAAGAGAAAAATCGGGATTTCGTCGTGTAGATTTTGATTTACGTCCAAATCAAATTTCAGAAAAGTCGCTGTGGAGTTCCTTTATAATTTGTGACGCTTTATTTACGTTATAAAAGGATTTTCGATATAAACCGAATATCGATAAATCTAAAATCTGAAATATCAAACTGTAAATTCTGATATGATATTCTGGAGCTGTACGATATCATATGTGAAGATATACGATAATATAAATTTATTTATATTTAATTTAATTATATTTAAATATATTTATATATTTAAATGGTCTATTCATCGCTTTAAAAATAGCCAGTTTTGCAAACGACCTCAGAATTCGACAAAACTAATTTTGTTGGATCCGCAACATCAAATTATTGCTAGATGTCAAGTTTCGTGATTTTTAGAGTCAGTGTGTGGTCGTACCGATTTTTAGAGTGAAAAACAGTCGATATATTGACATTTAAAAATACGCTGGGTGAGCAAACGGAGTCGGAATTCGACGAAACCAGTTTCGTTGGGACCGTAATGTCGAAGTCTAGCTGCATGTCCAGTTTCGTGATTTTTGAGTATCGTGAGTGATCACACGAATTTTTAGAAGATAATAACGAATATAAAATGAATATTTAACTAAAATATCTCAACACAAAAAAATATCTAAATATTTTTCTAACCCTATATATACCCCTACCCTTCACTAAAACCCAATTCAACTCACTTCCTTGGTCAACATTTTTTTCTACCGCCGTTACCTATTTTTCTTCTTACAGTAAAACAAGTTCGATCCTTTTTATTTCAAAACAAAAAGAATAAATCTCTAAAAACATGAATCGTATATGTTTGGATTCTGGCTGAGCTCCTCTTCGTTCTGGTATGCTTGCGGTTGGGTGCGGTGATGTTTCAGCGAGCTCGAGTTTGAGCAGTAAGATTAGGGTTCGATCTTTTGAAAAAGTGGAGTTGTTGTAAATAATTTTGAGGTTGATTTGGGATTTATGGGGTGATTTCGCACCTGTAGGAGGAAATTTGGGGGATTTCGTTCAAATTAGTGTCGCACCTTTCTGTACTGCTCGTCGAGGACTGGTTGACGCGGCAGGAGGGTGGGCATCGAGTTCAACTTGAAGGTGACGAGGAGGAAGGGATTTGGTTGAGGAGTTTGTTGGTGTTTACGGTTTTGAGTATGGTTGAGTATGGAAGGAGGATTTGCAGGGGGGAGTTCGGCCATTGTCTGTCGTGAAGAGCAGCAGGATTCGGGGAAGAAGGAATGTTGGGTTGGCGGACTGACATTTTTAAATGGGCCGAGATGTTAAAAAGGGGGTGAGGCCCACTTCAATTCAATTAAGTTTGTTTTAACATTTTAAAATGTTGTATTAACTTCATAACGCGATATCTCGGTCATATGAAATCAGATTGACGAACCGTAAGTTGCGTTGAGATCGTATGGACGAGAGCTTCACAATGAAGCTGACTGGATGTGGATTGGGGCTCATATGAATTTACAGCGAAATAAACTGTTTGATTCAAATCAAACAACAGTTTATCGTTCTTTAGCGATGAACTGCCAATGTGAGTAAAACTCACCAACTCTGAACAGTTCTATTTTCGCGTTGTATTGTTGGAACTGTTAAAATTGTCGGTTTGACTGTGTGTTGATTGTTTGATTGAACTACTAGTCAGTTAGTTAAATTTCTATATTGATTCTGTTTAACAGAATATATCATATGGAACTGAAAGTGATGTTATCTATATTGTCTAACATCTGTGATGCAGGGAAACAGGTCGGAGGAATCCAACTGGATTCCTCAATAGTTATTTTATTGTTTTTCATATATTTTGATATATGATGTGAAGTATAACCTGTTGTTGAGTGTGTGTGTATGGACAATATTGAACATCGTGATTTGACATGATTGAATACCATAACATACCGAAAAGTTGATAAAGGGAATATTTTCAGTGATATTTGAAAATAGAATATTTATAAAGTGGAATATTTATAAATAAGAAATGTTTATAAATTTGAATATTTATAAATAGGAGATATTCGAAAAGGAAATAAATTCAAACCATTTTCTTTTTGAATGGAAAGGCCTGTGTGGCGAGTTTGGGGATTTTCCCGATGCTCCCGTTACAAAGGAGGTTATGGCGAATTTTCCCGGGAATTTAAGGAGTTAGAATATTTCAAGAATAAATTTGAAAAGGAAATATTTGTAAACCATTTACAAATAGAATTGGAAAGGGAACATTATAAAAAGGAAATCATTTTTAAAGTGTAGAACCGTTATTTAAAAGTAAATCTTTTCAAATGAATAAAACGTTGTTAAAAAGGAAATCTTTATAAAGTGAATAAAGTAAATCGAATATGGTATTCGAAGTTAGTTAATCGAATATGGTATTCGAAGTTAGTTAATCGAATATAGACATTCGAAGTTAGTTAATCGAATATAGACATTCGAAGTTAGTTAATCGAATATAGACATTCGAAGTTAGTTAATCGAATATGGTATTCGAAGTTAGTTAATCGAATATGGTATTCGAAGTTAGTTAATCGAATATGGTATTCGAAAGTTAGTTAATCGAATATGTTATTCGAAAGGGGTTAGTCAAGTCGAGTTAGTCAAATAGAGTTAACCAGTTAGAGTTAATCAGTTAGAGTTAACCAGTTAGAGTTAATCAGTTAGAGTTAACCAGTTGGAGTTAATTAGTTAGAGTTAATTGATTAGAGTTAAAACGAACTAGAGTAAATCAAATATAGTTATTTGAGACAGAGTTAGTCAAACATAGTATTCAGGATAAGTTGCCATCTCGTACGACTACTAGCGTAATTCGCAGGGCTGTAAATAGCCTACGGCGGTCGGATGTTTCCTGAGGGAATCAGGCGTAACCATTGTGATCGCTGCGATCTAGAGTCAAGCGAATGGAGTTTAATCGAATATTAGTTATTCGATAGGAGTTGAGTTGATCGAGTTGAGAAATAAGTTAAGTTAAGTAAATCGAGTTAATTTAGTCAAGTTAGTCGAGCCTAGTTAATCGAATTGGTCGAACCAAGTAAGTCGAGTTAAGTTAGTCAAGTTAGTCGAGCCTAGTTAATCGAATCGAATTAGTCGAACCAAGTAAGTCGAGTTAGTCGAGTCAAGTTAAGTTAGTCGAGTTAAGTTCGTCGAGTTAAATAAATCAATGTTAGTTTCATCGAAGAGAGTTATCGATGTTAGTTTCATCGAAGGGAGTTATCGATGTTAGTTTCATCGAAGGGAGTTATCGATCATAGTTTAATCGAAGTGAGATTTTCAAATATGAGATATTTGAAAAGGAAGAGTTATCGAATATTAGTTATTCGAAGAGAGATTATCGAATATCGTTTATTCGAGAAGAAGTTAATCGAATATAGGTTATTCGAAGAAGAGTTAATCAAATAGAGATTTCTCGAAGAGAGTTAATCGGCAAATTCGATTTTATCGAATTCGGGAAAGTACTTATACTTTCCAGTGTTTAAATAGAGATTTATTTATATTTAAAAAAATAAGTGTTAGGTTAATTATTCACTAATAAGAATAGAAGTTATAATTTAAGTTAGATAATTCGAAAGTAGGGATTATAACGTTGTCGTTATAACCAATGTTTTAAATATAGAAGTGGATTAGTAAAAATTGAATCCGAGAAAGGCGTAAAGAAGTTGTTAAAGATTAAAAGATAAACTTTGACCATTTTGAAGTTATAACGTTGTTCAGTTAAGGTCTGAGAGGTAATTATACCCCAACTTGAGTGACTTCCTTCTTAACTAAGAAATGGTAAGGTTTGATCGTAAAGGAGTTTTGGAAATGTTTTCCAAACGAGAATCAGAAATGTTTTCTGATAAAAGAAAAATAAGAATTTAGAATATAGGGAAACAGGAGATAAGTAAATAAATGAACTAAAGAGATTTATGTTAAATGATGTTTGTTCGATATAATTTCCATCTGGAAATAATATCGTTGTTTGCACACTTGTTTTTCTTTGATAGTTAACCCACAGACTATCGAAGTTTTGACCATTTTAACATTGTTAATATGGAGAGACCGGTTGGATTATTATCCGAAGAACCACTTTGTATTGGCATAAGCGTTGCGAATCATATATGCCAAAGTTAATTGAAGACGGAGTAAAATGCAAGGGCTATCCTGCTTACAGAATAGTGCCTTCGGTTTGTCCAGTCCCAGGACAACTTGTATGGACGAAGGTCTGACAGAGTATATCCAATGGATCGCGTAAGTTGATCTGTTCAAACGTATTCACGTTTGGTGGCGGAGGAATTCGTTTCTCTTAGCTGCATACCCGTGTTATTTTTGGATAAGTAAATTTGTGATTTGGCGGGTATGACGATGTGACATTCTAAGTGAATGAAGATGGATGTCTGACAGAGTATTTCCAGACGATCACGTACATTGATTTCTCCAACCGTACCAAGAGTGGAAGCGAAGAAGGAAACTTCTTTTAGCTGACACGTAATGTACTGTTGTAAAACGTCAATTAGTGATTTCGATGGATTTGACAATGTAGCATTCGAAGTGAATCTGATGTGATGATAAAGCGTAGCGTCTAGCCTCATCAACCGGATAAATGACAGAAATCGGGCAGGCAGCATGGCTAAGTCGGTCGCACCGAAGTAGGGTGTATAATCACCTATCTAGGGAATATTCATTTGTTTCTTAAATCTATCAATGCTGTCCCATATATATACGGGAACGGTTGCTGATCCCAACCGTTGGTGATGTACATTCGATACACTCAAGCGAAATGAGTGGTCGGTCATGTGTGGCTGAGTTGCAAGATGTTCTTGTTGAACTCCAGTGTATCGTTCCTAGAGTACACTGATCAGAAGGTGGTTCCATACCTTGTCATAGTTGGAAATCCAATCATCCAATAAGCGCCTACGGTTTATGATTTTACATTATATATGTAGAGCGTGAGATGCAAGCGTTTCTGCTAGATTGATATCTATTTGTATTTAGACATTATAATAATATCAGAATGATATTACTTTACAAAGTTGTTTGGATTCTCATAAGGGAAAAACCCATTCCGTTATGCGGCGTGGTCTTGTGAGATATCCTTTATTAAATCAAGTATTGAATTGTTTTACTCATACCAGTCCCATGACTGACCCAGAGTTTATTTTGTTTTCCCTAAACTCTTGGGTGCCTAAATTTGTACGGGCAGTCAAGTAGTCAGGATTTACAGGTATACTTAAAGAGCTGGAGCAGGAGGCTTCTGGATCATATAGCTATAGTTATTTCCGCTGTGTTGTAAGTGCTGTACTCTGATAAGTGCTATTGTATACATAACTGTTATATTTCAAAGTTATGTTATCTATTTTATGTTATTCGTTCCGCTGTGAGGTTCGTGTTACTCTGATGTTGTGTTCTTCTTTTTCTATTCTAAGTTTCTATCTTATCTATTCTCACCTTCTAATTTCTTTCATTAATTACCGGGATTTTTCGATGTTTTGGTTATCGACGTCGAGCTTACGTCGATAACCAAAGTCGCCGAAAATCCGGGTCACTACAGTTGGTATCAGAGCATTGGTTTAGTTAATACCTTGGCTCTGTGGCGTGATTCAGTAGAGATGGGATTAGTAATATCCTAGATTGAGTTGAGTGTATATATACGAGTGAACGTATTTGTTATTTAATATAAAATGATTTTATATTGTGGAGTTTTATTGGTTGAGTTGTTTGTGAATTCTGGTCGATCGGTTTGATCCACTGTATCGATAGGGGTTACTAAACACTCGAATACGATAAACCGTCATGGTATGTTTTGAAAGAGGGTAAATGGAATAATTTTACCCGAATATATTTGATATAGTATATTGGTTGTGTTGGTTGTTATTATAATCGAGTAAGATTATAAAAAGGTAAAATGATTATAAATGACTAATCAGAATTCATATAAGTAAAGTATATGAAATAAAATGAAGAAAAATCTGAATTTAAATCAGATTAGAATTAAAATAAGGAAATTTAAAGTTCCTGGGAGATTTTGAAAACGTTTTTCAAACTGAAGGTGATATAGTATTGAACTCACTTCGATAGCTGGAAAATAGATTCTGATGATGAATCGCGACATCATCAGTGTTCATTTTCGAGTTCTAAGTGACGGACTACTACCAAAGGTTTTGTTTTTGAATTGTTTTGAGAAAACAAGTTGTTTAGAAATTCAAAGGTTTTGAATTGGCATTGTAATTTCAAATTGATTTGAAATAGACCCAGGAAATTAAGTTTCGGAATTTAATTTTAACTTATGAAGTTAAATAGAATAAGATAGTAGAAATAAATTGAAATATTAACTTGAACTGAGTTAAATAGAATTGAATTGGATTAGAGAATAATCTGTTATGGAATTGGGTTGATGAGTTAAGAATTTGAAATTTGATATTCGGTTTCGAATGAAATTCGATTTGGTTTTGAGGATATGAACTGATTGGAATTTGATGGAAATAACACTGGTATATGCTGAGTTGATAGCATATGGAAGTGATAGAGTTGATATTCCCGACAAAAAGGTACCAGTTTATATTATATATGGATATGAGATTTATGAGCCGAATTGGCAAGCCGCTTGGCTGTTTGATTTTCTTTTGGGTTAAAGAAGGCCCAGAGAGGTGAGTTGGAGTTTGAGATATTGACCAGTACAAAGGAGATGCTGGCAAAAATTTTCGAAAAGTTAAGGTGTTAGAAAATTCTCAGAATTTTTGAAAATTTAGTTAGTCGGAATAAATTAATATTTTAGTCGATATTAATTGGTTCAGTTGAAACCGGAGACAAGAGGTAAACAAATAAATTTTTACCCAGAAGATAGGGTCATCCCCTAGCTTAGCAATTTCGAGGACGAAATTTTATTAAGGGGGGAAGATTGTAGTAACCCGCATTTTTAGTTGTTGAATAATTAATTTATTTAATTATTAAATATCGATTTATCGATATCGAGAACGTGAATTAAATAATATTGAATATTTAATTAATAATTATAATATAATAAAATATATTATAATGTCGAAATAATCAAAATTATTGGAAAATACAAATATTCTGTGAATGGGGTCATCCCAAAGATATAATTCAACTTAAGTTGGATTATATTGACGTATATATTCAATCGACGACGGTTTGAACGTATAATTATAATATAATTAAAATAGAGTGCGTAACGACGCGGCAGTTCGCTATTTGGCGATTTGAACTTCAACTGAATGTACAGGATTCGTTTTAAGCCGGATTTCTGTGAAACAAGAAACGTGTGGAGCTGGTGGAGTATATCTTTCTAGTGGAAGAGAAAAATCGGGATTTCGTCGTGTAGATTTTGATTTACGTCCAAATCAAATTTCAGAAAAGTCGCTGTGGAGTTCCTTTATAATTTGTGACGCTTTATTTACGTTATAAAAGGATTTTCGATATAAACTGAATATCGATAAATCTAAAATCTGAAATATCAAACTGTAAATTCTGATATGATATTCTGGAGCTGTACGATATCATATGTGAAGATATACGATAATATAAATTTATTTATATTTAATTTAATTATATTTAAATATATTTATATATTTAAATGGTCTATTCAGCGCTTTAAAAATAGCCAGTTTTGCAAATGACCTCAGAATTCGACGAAACTAATTTTGTTGGATCCGCAACATCAAATTATTGCTAGATGTCAAGTTTCGTGATTTTTAGAGTCAGTGTGTGGTCATACCGATTTTTAGAGTGAAAAACAGTCGATATATTGACCTTTAAAAATACGCTGGGTGAGCAAACGGAGTCGGAATTCGACGAAACCAGTTTCGTTGGGACCGTAATGTCGAAGTCTAGCTGCATGTCCAGTTTCGTGATTTTTGAGTATCGTGAGTGATCACACGAATTTTTAGAAGATAATAACGAATATAAAATGAATATTTAACTAAAATATCTCAACACAAAAAAATATCTAGATATTTTTCTAACCCTATATATACCCCTACCCTTCACTAAAACCCAATTCAACTCACTTCCTTGGTCAACATTTTTTTCTACCGTCGTTCCCTATTTTTCTTCTTACAGTAAAACAAGTTCGATCCTTTTTATTTCAAAACAAAAAGAATAAAATCTCTAAAAACATGAATCGTATATGTTTGGATTCTGGCTGAGCTCCTCTTCGTTCTGGTATGCTTGCGGTTGGGTGCGGTGATGTTTCAGCGAGCTCGAGTTTGAGCAGTAAGATTAGGGTTCGATCTTTTGAAAAAGTGGAGTTGTTGTAAATCATTTTGAGGTTGATTTGGGATTTATGGGGTGATTTCGCACCTGTAGGAGGAAATTTGGGGGATTTCGTTCAAATTAGTGTCGCACCTTTCTGTACTGCTCGTCGAGGACTGGTTGACGCGGCAGGAGGGTGGGCATCGGGTTCAACTTGAAGGTGACGAGGAGGAAGGGATTTGGTTGGGGAGTTTGTTGGTGTTTACGGTTTTGAGTATGGTTGAGTATGGAAGGAGGATTTGCAGGGGGAGTTCGGCCATTGTCTGTCGTGAAGAGCAGCAGGATTCGGGGAAGAAGGAATGTTGGGTTGGCGGACTGACATTTTTAAATGGGCCGAGAAGTTAAAAAGGGGGGTGAGGCCCATTTCAATTCAATTAAGTTTGTTTTAAGATTTTAAAATGTTGTATTAACTTCATAACGCGATATCTCGGTCATATGAAATCAGATTAACGAACCGTAAGTTGCGTTGAGATCGTATGGATGAGAGCTTCACAATGAAGCTGACTGGATGTGGATTGGGGCTCATATGAATTTACAGCGAAATAAACTGTTTGATTCAAATCAAACAACAGTTTATCGTTCTTTAGCGATGAACTGCCAATGTGAGTAAAACTCACCAACTCTGAACAGTTCTATTTTAGCGTTGTATTGTTAGAACTGTTAAAATTGTCTGTTTGACTGTGTGTTGATTGTTTGATTGAACTGCTAGTCAGTTAGTTAAATTTCTATATTGATTCTGTTTAACAGAATATATCATATGGAACTGAAAGTGATGTTATCTATATTGTCTAACATCTGTGATGCAGGGAAACAGGTTGGAGGAATCCAACTGGATTCCTCAACAGTTATTTTATTGTTTTTCATATATTTTGATATATGATGTGAAGTATAACCTATTGTTGAGTGTGTGTGTATGGACGATATTGAACATCGTGATTTGACATGCCATAACATACCGAAATGTTGATAAAGGGAATATTTTCAGTGATATTTGAAAATAGAATATTTATAAAGTGGAATATTTATAAATAAGAAATGTTTATAAATTTGAATATTTATAAATAGGAGATATTCAAAAAGGAAATAAATTCAAACCATTTTCTTTTTGAATGGAAAGGCCTGTGTGGCGAGTTTGGGGATTTTCCCGATGCTCCCGTTACAAAGGAGGTTATGGCGAATTTTCCCGGGAATTTAAGGAGTTAGAATATTTCAAGAATAAATTTGAAAAGGAAATATTTGTAAACCATTTACAAATAGAATTGGAAAGGGAACATTATAAAAAGGAAATCATTTTTAAAGTGTAGAACCGTTATTTAAAAGTAAATCTTTTCAAATGAATAAAACGTTGTTAAAAAGGAAATCTTTATAAAGTGAATAAAGTAAATCGAATATGGTATTCGAAGTTAGTTAATTGAATATGGTATTCGAAGTTAGTTAATCGAATATATACATTCGAAGTTAGTTAATCGAATATAGACATTCGAAGTTAGTTAATCGAATATAGACATTCGAAGTTAGTTAATCGAATATGGTATTCGAAGTTAGTTAATCGAATATGGTATTCGAAGTTAGTTAATCGAATATGGTATTCGAAAGTTAGTTAATCGAATATGTTATTCGAAAGGGGTTAGTCAAGTCGAGTTAGTTAAATAGAGTTAACCAGTTAGAGTTAATCAGTTAGAGTTAACCAGTTAGAGTTAATCAGTTAGAGTTAACCAGTTGGAGTTAATTAGTTAGAGTTAATCGATTAGAGTTAAAATGAACTAGAGTAAATCAAATATAGTTATTTGAGACAGAGTTAGTGAAACATAGTATTCAGGATAAGTTGCCATCTCGTACGACTGCTAGCGTAATTCGCAGGGCTGTAAATAGCCTACGGCGGTCGGATGTTTCCTGAGGGAATCGGGCGTAACCATTGTGATCGCTGCGATCTAGAGTCAAGCGAATGGAGTTTAATCGAATATTAGTTATTCGATAGGAGTTGAGTTGATCGAGTTGAGAAATAAGTTAAGTTAAGTAAATCGAGTTAAGTTAGTCAAGTTAGTCGAGCCTAGTTAATCGAATTGGTCGAACCAAGTAAGTCGAGTTAAGTTAGTCAAGTTAGTCGAGCCTAGTTAATCGAATCGAATTGGTCGAACCAAGTAAGTCGAGTTAGTCGAGTCAAGTTAAGTTAGTCAAGTTAAGTTCGTCGAGTTAAATAAATCGATGTTAGTTTCATCGAAGAGAGTTATCGATGTTAGTTTCATCGAAGGGAGTTATCGATGTTAGTTTCATCGAAGGGAGTTATCGATCATAGTTTAATCGAAGTGAGATTTTCAAATATGAGATATTTGAAAAGGAAGAGTTATCGAATATTAGTTATTCGAAGAGAGATTATCGAATATCGTTTATTCGAGAAGAAGTTAATCGAATATAGGTTATTCGAAGAAGAGTTAATCAAATAGAGATTTCTCGAAGAGAGTTAATCGGCAAATTCGATTTTATCGAATTCGGGAAAGTACTTATACTTTCCAGTGTTTAAATAGAGATTTATTTATATTTAAAAAAATAAGTGTTAGGTTAATTATTCACTAATAAGAATAGAAGTTATAATTTAAGTTAGATAATTCGAAAGTAGGGATTATAACGTTGTCGTTATAACCAATGTTTTAAATATAGAAGTGGATTAGTAAAAATTGAATCCGAGAAAGGCGTAAAGAAGTTGTTAAAGATTAAAAGATAAACTTTGACCATTTTGAAGTTATAACGTTGTTCAGTTAAGGTCTGAGAGGTAATTATACCCCAACTTGAGTGACTTCCTTCTTAACTAAGAAATGGTAAGGTTTGATCGTAAAGGAGTTTTGGAAATGTTTTCCAAACGAGAATCAGAAATGTTTTCTGATAAAAGAAAAATAAGAATTTAGAATATAGGGAAACAGGAGATAAGTAAATAAATGAACTAAAGAGATTTATGTTAAATGATGTTTGTTCGATATAATTTCCATCTGGAAATAATATCGTTGTTTGCACACTTGTTTTTCTTTGATAGTTAACCCACAGACTATCAAAGTTTTGACCATTTTAACGTTGTTAATATGGAGAGACCGGTTGGATTATTATCCGAAGAACCACTCTGTATTGGCATAAGCGTTGCGAATCATATATGCCAAAGTTAATTGAAGACGGAGTAAAATGCAAGGGCTATCCTGCTTACAGAATAGTGCCTTCGGTTTGTCCAGTCCCAGGACAACTTGTATGGACGAAGGTCTGACAGAGTATATCCAATGGATCGCGTAAGTTGATCTGTTCAAACGTATTCACGTTTGGTGGCGGAGGAATTCGTTTCTCTTAGCTGTATACCCGTGTTATTTTTGGATAAGTAAATTTGTGATTTGGCGGGTATGACGATGTGACATTCTAAGTGAATGAAGATGGATGTCTGACAGAGTATTTCCAGACAATCACGTACATTGATTTCTCCAACCGTACCAAGAGTGGAAGCGAAGAAGGAAACTTCTTTTAGCTGACACGTAATGTACTGTTGTAAACGTCAATTAGTGATTTCGATGGATTTGACAATGTAGCATTCAAAGTGAATCTGATGTGATGATAAAGCGTAGCTTCTAGCCTCATCAACCGGATAAATGACAGAAATCGGGCAGGCAGCATGGCTAAGTCGGTCGCACCGAAGTAGGGTGTATAATCACCTATCTAGTGAATATTCATTTGTTTCTTAAATCTATCAATGTTGTCCCATATATATACGGGAACGGTTGCTGATCCCAACCGTTGGTGATGTACATTCGATACACTCAAGCGAAATGAGTGGTCGGTCATGTGTGGCTGAGTTGCAAGATGTTCTTGTTGAACTCCAGTGTATCGTTCCTAGAGTACACTGATCAGAAGGTGGTTCCATACCTTGTCATAGTTGGAAATCCAATCATCCAATAAGCGCCTACGGTTTATGATTTTACATTATATATGTAGAGCGTGAGATGCAAGCGTTTCTGCTAGATTGATATCTATTTGTATTTAGACATTATTATAATATCAGAATGATATTACTTTACAAAGTTGTTTGGATTCTCATAAGGGAAAAACCCGTTCCGTTATGCGGCGTGGTCTTGTGAGATATCCTTTATTAAATCAAGTATTGAATTGTTTTACTCATACCAGTCCCATGACTGACCCAGAGTTTATTTTGTTTTCCCTAAACTCTTGGGTGCCTAAATTTGTACGGGCAGTCAAGTAGTCAGGATTTACAGGTATACTTAAAGAGCTGGAGCAGGAGGCTTCTGGATCATATAGCAATAGTTATTTCCGCTGTGTTGTAAGTGCTGTACTCTGATAAGTGCTATTGTATACATAACTGTTATATTTCAAAGTTATGTTATCTATTTTATGTTATTCGTTCCGCTGTGAGGTTCGTGTTACTCTGATGTTGTGTTCCTCTTCTTCTTCTATTCTAAGTTTCTATCTTATCTATTCTCACCTTCTAATTTCTTTCATTAATTACCGGGATTTTTCGATGTTTTGGTTATCGACGTCGAGCTTACGTCGATAACCAAAGTCGCCGAAAATCCGGGTCACTACAATAAATGGATTTCAAAAATCCATTAATACCCTAAATGGTTTTTTGATTACCGCTTACGAACCCATGTCTGGAAAAAAGTTAGACGTCTTCCTTTTGTTCTCTTACTCGCGTTCAGATTTACATTTCCATATCATGAGGAGCGCAAAAAAACGATTTCTTCTATTTGTTGTTTTATCGACGTCGCTACAGATGATTATTAAATGCAAAATTTTCTGTTTTTATTTTCTACATGTATAACTTGTATTGTAAATGTAACAAAGCAATAAGAGCATCTTCAACCCTAATTGAATGTAATATCAAAAAATACCTATGTGTCCTTGTCTATTCCATAACGTGAATTATACAAAACTAGCTTCTATAATAAAATTTGAATTTACTTTCCAATGCAAATGTCTAAAAGCTTCCAATTTTGTACATGTGCCATTTTAGAAATGTTTCAAAATTAAATACTTAAAAACTAGTGGTTATATACCCATCCACATTATGGGCTACAATGTCTATTACTAGACATTATGTTCCACAAAGTCAACTAATATTTTTGACACATTATCTTCAAATTTTATCTAACAATGCATTGGAGAAAATAATTTTAACAAAAATGTTAATGGATGATGTGTCTTTGGTTTTACATTAAAATTTATAAAGCATTGGAGATGATGTAAGAAGGTAAAAAACTATTAATCGAAAATTCCAATAAAATAGAATTGTTGTTGAAGTTATCTCATCACTAAAAATGAATAACCAACTTGCCACATAATCCATACACGTATAATAATGAAATGAGGTTACATTGTTTTTCAGTATTAGGAAAAGATGCAGATATTTTTGTTTCAACCTCGAATTCGATTATATAAAAAAAAGAAATATGGTTTCATGTTGGATAATATAACAAGGGCGCATAAAAACCATAATCTAAGAAAGTTAAAAAAAAACTTTGAAACACAATATCCAATCAGGGTCGGCCCTATAGCAAGTATTACCCTAGGAAAAATAGAAGCTAGGAAAAAAAGCAAACAAACACAATAAAAAAAACTTGCAATCAGTAGGATTTGAACTCACGTTGCTCCACCAACCTTCAAATACCTTAACCACCGCACCACCAACTTATTCAATTACTCTATGCCCCACCACATATATATAACAGTAATTATAAAAGAAAAATGGAAATTTTGCTGCCCCTTCCTCCTCTTACGCCAGTGTTGCCCTAGGCGGCCGCCTTGGTCGCCTACCCCTTGGGTCGGGCCTGTATCCAATATATGCTTAAAAACTGATAATTTTTTGTTGTATTTATCTTTTTATTAAAGTTAAAGTTTACTTTTAGCCTTTCAAGGCGGATTATGAGAAATAGATAAAAGGATATTCTAACTTACATGGTAGGCTAACGTTTTTATTGCTGGTAAAAATGGAATATAAGGTGAAAACTTATTATATGGTAAATAAATGGATCATCTAAAAAGATGATTAACCCTTTTGTAGCAAGATGCCTGATTTATTAAAGTAAAAAGTGAGAGTCACGTTTGAAAATATAATAACGTTGGGAAGGAAATTTAAGAGTAGCAAAAACAACAATGACTACATAAATCCGGCCAAAGCCAACATGACATTTATCTCTATTTTTAGGTTGAAAATGGGAAAGTCTATTTAAAAACAATGTATTAACATATATTTAAATATAAGCAATCTCATCCATTAAATCATTCCTTGATTTCCATTTCTACATTGAAACAAACAAATCAAAAGATTCAGAATCTATGTTTTCAACTTTGTATCAAATTTTGTATATCAATAGTAGCTCCCATTAAAAATGATTTCAAATAAACAAAGTAAGTAACTATATTTGTACATAAAAAATCCTAAAAACATACACAAAAATATATAATAAATTACTATGCAACATGCACCGTATTTTTTTTACTAAATTACCCTTGTTTTCATCCTTTTTGTCTTACCTTTTTCAAACTTAAAACACATTCAGTCAAAATTAGAAATTCATTGTGCTGAGTTGAGTATAATTTGACAAAATAAACTTTAATTATTGCACTAATATTGTTGCTATTTTAAATATTTCAAAATTCAATTTCAAAATTTAGAAAAACATTCAACATATCAAAATTACAACACTTATTTATGAATCTTGTAACTGAAATTTCAAGTTTTACGATGGAAAAATTCATTAACAGTTAAATTAACGTATGCTTTCCATCAAATTTCATTGCTCGTAAGGTAAATTGGATTTATTATATGGATAAGTTTAAAATAAGTAACTACGATAAAAAGACATTTTAGTAATAGATTTTTTTATTAAAACCTAACGGTGTATATTAAGTAATTTTTGGGGTATGAACAAAATTTTCCATATAAAGTAAAAAGATAAATCAACAGCTTGAGAAAATGAGTATAGGGGAAGCTAACCAAATTCACCAAAAGAAATCAATGCAGCAAAGTCAAATAAGCAATAAAAGGTTTTAAAAAATTCAGTATCTCTAAGTTTATAACATACGGTTAAATCTCAAATTTTTCTAGGAAATTGGTACTTTGCTAAATCTTTGCCATAACCCACGTGAATACCCTGATAATAAAATTGAATTCTCAAAAGAAGATGTTGATGTTTGTAAAATGTGTTTTTTATCTTGCAATTTTGATATAAAAGCCTAGTTAAGTGTAATAATTTTAAATTATAGTTAATGAACTTAAAAATTAAATTATCATGTGCTTAATAGACAAATACTAGGACACTTTTATTTATCAAAGGGTCAAATTACAAAATGCCAACATTATAAACTAATTGTCATGGTCTTCAAATTATACATGGTTAAATAATTCTCTAATCCATTTTTTAAAGGGCTGATTCCAAATCTTGGGTCTGTATCAATTTGGAAAATCAAGTTGTAACGACCCGACGGGAAATTCGATGCTCGAATTTTGACAATAATACCTAAAACCCGTATTACTTGCCAAAACCCAAGTATTGAACAACACTAGATTGTTAACAGAAAGAATTTAGAAGATGAGGAAAGAAAGAAAGAAATATTAGAATAAAAGAAAAAGAAGAACAAATCAAAATCTCACAGCGGAACGAATAAATATAATATATCAAATCTCTTTATACAAAGAAACTGTATATACATACCAATCATCAGAGTACAACATATATCTGTCACAACGGAAATACGCATTATATATCTAACGGTGAAGCCTCCTGCTTCTAGCTCTTGTACTCCTGCGAAACCTAACCTGTAAATATACTCGGTCTGACCCGAGCACATTTGAAGCAAAGCAAAATTAACCCGGATCAGTCTAGAATACTTTCAGTGGTAAATTCATAACACAAACAAATTTTTTTTACTTTGAAAATCCTTTTTAAAATCAAAGGATAATAGTAAGACCAGCCCACACATAAACACGGACGGTTTTTACCTTACTATAACCCAAAACAGTTTTGAAATCAATATCTTTTCTGATATTATAATAATGTCTATCAAATCATAAATAAATATTAATCTAGCAGAACGCTTGCATCTCACGCTCTACAATAATAGTATACAACCAAAACCACGGGCTCATATTGGAGAATGGATTCCAACTATGGCAAGCTATGGGACCACCTTCCGACAATGTACCTCCGGAGATGAATACATTGGGGTTCAACAAGAATGTCTTGCAACCCGGCTCACACATGACCGGTCCCTTATTTCTCTTGAGAGTACCGAATATATCATTACCACGGTTGGGGGCCAGCCAACCGAACCGATAGCATAAATATAAAAATAAAAATAAAAAGGGACAACCGAAGGCATTTGAGATCAGGTAATGATATACCCTTTTAATGGGTGCGACCCACATAGCCATGCTCCCTACCCGATTTTGTGCCATTTTCCGGTTGATAAGGCTAGAGGTTACGTTTATCCTTCAGAACAATATATCTCCATTCACTTTGAATGCCACATTGTCGGATCCTCCAGAAGTCACTAATTTATTTCCACAAAAATACTCTAATTTTTAGGCTAAAGAAGTTTCCCTTTTATGCCACCAACTTGGTACATTTGAAGAAAACAACGTACGCCATCCCTTTGGAAATACTCTGTCAGACATTCGTCTATATAGGTCATCCAGGAACAGGATGAACCGAAGGCACCCTCCCACTGCATCCTAGGAATCACCCTATAGATCAGTAGCGAGTAGTCCTTGCAAATCCGCAGATCCTAATCACGACAGAAACACAAGATATCTCTGGTCATGAGTCAGAGATTTAAGTAGTTCTTCCATTTTATAAATATCTACAGTCTTCGATTTACTCCGTATTTTCTCTTGCAAGTTAGTTGTGTATGCACAGTTGATTCGAAGTGGTTTTGGGTCTAGTTCCCATCCTGGTCTCTTCGAAACAACACGTCAAAAAGGTCCAATACAATATTTCATTGATAGTTTGGTGTTTTAACTATCAATGTCAATCAGTATGGTTAAGTATATTGGCAGCTCAGATCCCTTTTCTTAAAACTATTTCTTTGATCCTTACTTCAAAACCCATTGTTCTCGTTATAATTAAACAATAACGCATCTTTATTTACCAAACTCCATTCACCCCTTTATTTCAAAACATCACTATATATTTGCCAAATCCTTTCCATAACTCTTATTTGGAAAATCACTATATATTCTTATTTCAAAGGTATTAAATAGATTCATTCTTTAACTTTGGTCAGATGATGTTAAAATATACATTGTTTACTTTAAAGTTTATTGTTTTCTTATTTGCATTCAAAATCTTTCAATTAACATTGCCATATTTTCTTTGGAATAATGAATTCCAAACTTCACTCTTTATTTCCTTGTCAGGGAAGATTACTATATTTCAATAAACATCTTGCATTACCCTTTTTATCTTGGAACATCGTTTGCATTTTCTAAACCCTTTTGTACTTCTTATTATTATAAAATATTACCATATTTTATAAACCCACTTTCCGTTTCCTCTATTATTGGAAATATCATTATATTTCTATTTAAACAACGGCCTGGTTTAATTACCGAAATCCTTCCCTTATTTCAATTAGAACATTTCACTTAATCAAATTCTTAGGTTAACGCTATTTTAAAAATCATAATCTTGGTTGAACTCCTTTTTACAATTTGGTTTATATAATTTGAATTAAACTCCAAATCCTTTCTATAATCCTTTATTTTGTTTAAATAAAAGAAATTCCAATTATCAAACACTCGCTTTAGTTATTATCAATAAAAGTAGTTATATCTTTTCGATTAACTGGACTGGCCTAGTTAATTCATTTAAAAGGTTATATAAATAAATGATAAATTTCATTAGTCATAATTAACTTGATATCGCCTTCCTATACATTACAACTAATACTACCTCTCGATAATAGTGAAGTCGTTCAAATTGGGGTATTCCAATTACCTCTCAGACCTTGACCGACGACGCTCTTTATCTTAAGATAATAGAAGTTTGCCTCTCAAACATCCGTTATTCCATTTCCATTTAATTTGGTTTTATAAACCAATTCCTTCTATCTGAAAACCCACTTTACAAGTTAATTCTTTTTACTTTGGCGAGTAAACTTCACTCCTTATTTAATATCGTTAGTTTATTTCGAATCCTAATAATTTAACTCGCCCACTTAATCGCTTCATAATTAAATTCTAATTAAAATCATTTCTTTAATTATAATTAATTAAAATAATAATTAACTTAAATATTTACTACGTTAAAATAGTTATCTTTGATATTAACTACAAAATAAAATAATTGTCATTTTTAAAACCTTATCAAATAATAATTAACTTTATTAACACTAACAATTCAATAATTATTATAAATTATAGTTAATCGAAGATTAACTAACTGTTAACACCATTTGTTAAATTTAACGAATATTCAGAAATTCTTTGATCTAGTTAATTAAATCAAATTAGTTAAAATGTCAATTTTCAATTAAAACGGTTGATTTCCGCCAACCGTACACATCGGTTAGCTGTTAACTGATTTCCATTATCCTTTTCCCTTTAAATTAATTAAACAATTTAGTTAATTCATAACATCAGTTAATCGTTTTATAAAAACAATTATCCAATTCCACTAACCCGTAGGTTAGTTTCTGACTGTAGTTTATAAATCTCTTTAACGACATTAAATTTCTTATTATAACTTATTTTAATAATTTATATTGAAACATCTAATATATAAATATATTTTTAAACTTCTTTGCATAAATAAAATAAATTCGGAAACTTTAATTTAGATATAAAATAAATTTATAACTTTAAACTACGTCAATTCGCCTGACGGCAGAGCGACATCTTAAAACGGTACATTTCAGGCCCTCACTGCCAATCACTTAACCAATACTGTCGAATGATTAAAATCACAACAATAATTAACATCCATTCAACCATCAGTATCCAAACAAGTTTTCAGTGTCATTTGGGGTTTAATCAGTTCATGGATAAACACTATAAAATAAACAATATACAAAATATTTGAGGAATCCAGTCAGATCCCTCCAACCTGTTCTTCCTTGCATCATGGATTATTATAACATTTCATGATAGTAGATAATTTTAAATAAATAAATAAATAAATGATGATAATATAAATAACAACAACCATTAAATCAACCATTAGCAACCAAAGCAACCAATCAACCAATATATATTTCTATATGGATTTATCACATTATAGCAGTCCAGAAAAGTGTGAGAATTAACTCGCCATTTTATACGGTTGAAGTGTTTGTTCCATTTAATTTTAAACCAGCGTTTAAAATTAATTGAAAATCCAACTGTGTCCAATCGAGTCCCAGTCAGCGCCATCGACTAGATCTCGTCTGTACGATCCCAATGGATTTTGTTTCACATAAATCCGATATCGTATGCAAACGTTATGGCTATTTCAAGTTATAAGAACAAAACGATAATTAAATTAATTTAACTAAAACTTTTAATTACCTTAATTATTAATTAAAACGATCATTTGACAATAGTTGGTCCACGTCAGCCATCCTCTTAAGCCCATACGTGGTTTTCTTTTCTTGCCATCCTGAAATCTGCATCTGAAGAACTTCCTCTTTCAAATCCTAATTAAAATTTATAAGATTTAATTATATTTGACAAACTTTAAATTAATTAAAGGATAAAACTAATTACCCTTGTCCACGTCAGCGTTTTACTGTTTCCCCAACGTGGTTTCTCCTTCCGCTCTTTCTGAAACCCGCTGCCTTTTTTACTCCGTCAGAACAAATTAGTTCGTCACCTTCCAAAAGCCTCCGCCGCCTCCATGACTGACTGGAACCTCTATCGACCATCCCACCAGAACCGCCCCAGCGAGCAGCCACCACGCCCAGCGACCTGACCCCCAACAGTGCACCATCGTGCCAGAAACCAACCAAGACCTTTTTCCGCCTTATGCCAATTTCAGGACGCCTCCGGCCAAATCACGGCACCGCACCACCGCGGCTGACAACGACACACACCCCTCGACCAACCCCCTTCAGACCGTCCTCCCCAATTCGCCAACATCGCCATGATTTTGGCCAAAAACCCATCGTTACTTCAAAACCAACCGAGAAAAGACTATCTCTGATCAACTCGACGCCACGACCTCCTCCAACCACCGTAACACCTCAAACCAGTGCCAAATTAAAGCCTGAGCTCTCCTCTTCATCCTCCCACAGGTTAGAGCTTCTAAAATCGACCAAATCTCCTCAAAAATAGAAAACAACAGAAGCATTATTTCTCGGTTTTTGTGAAATTCCGACCACCACAAGTGTCCGATCACCCCTAAATTTTTACAGTAGGTAGATATCGAGTGGATCTACAACTTTCGCTCCATCGATTCTCGCCAGAAATGGAGATATAAATTATTTTAGATTTGTGGACTTTTCTGTAAAAACTGTTGAATGGTGGTGAATTGGGGACTGGGGTTCTGGCTAGGAGTAGTTTATATAGAGTGGAAAAGTTGGAGAAAATATTATTTAATTTAAGGTGATGTGACTAACGATATTATTCTCGTGTCTATCGTAATTTCTGAATGCAGTTTATTGATTACCGTACTTACATACGAACCCCGTTCGCTACGGGAATTAACATCATGGTATAATTTGACGTTACAGTCCTAATTAAACTTGTTTCGCCGAATTCCGAGTCCATTTGCTCAAACGGAGCTCGTTTACGCTCAAATGGTCGTTTTATTTTACATTTTATTTTGCTACGCTCACAGAATAACTCCGATTGACGCGCAACTAGAAATATAGCAATAATTAGCTATTACGGTCTCAATAAAATTTGTTTCATAAAAAACGGAGGTCGTTTGAATAAATTCCCTTTTTAAAGGTCCAATTTAAATTAAAATAAACCAATTTTAAAATACTTCAATATAAAAATATTAAAATATTAAAATTGGCCATACACGACCAGAATTTTATATAGATTCAAAATAAAATATTCCGAGTTGAAATCCAAGCCAATTCGATATTAAAAATATTTAAAAACCCCTTATTTTATATAATAAATCGATATAATATATAAAGGAATTCCATAGCGACTATTTCAAATTTTGATTTCGACATAAAACAAAATCTACGCTATAAAAATTCGATTTTTCTCTTCCATTAGAAAAATATCATCAAATAGATTTTGACGTTTCTTATTTCAAGAAAATCCGACTTATATTGAATCCTTTACAGCCAATTAAAGTTCAAAACCAAATATTACGAACTACCGCGCCGCTGCAGCTCGTTTCATAATTAAATTATAAATTAAACGTTATAACGCCGTTAAATAAACTAAATCGTTATTATAATTTCAAAATAAACAATATTAAACCATTTTAAATTGCCCGCTCACATTATATTGCAAATCCAACATTTTTAAAATATTTTGGAAGTAAAATATTATTATATTATTTATATTAATAACCTATTCAAAATAATATGTTTAAATTCAATTATTTAAATTCAAATCAATATTTTAAATAATAGAATAATTCAAACAATTGGCCAGAAAATACAGGTCGTTACACAAGTCAAATTCCTCTTTTCATCGACAACAACTATTGACTCGGTTACTTCAATATTAAATAGGGATTCAGATATGCTACCAATAATTTATCGGAATTTTGTTTTATTGTCAATTAAATCAACATGGATTGAATATTTGGTTTCATTATTGATTGTTGATAAAGTATATTGAAATTTTAACAAGTGAAATCAAAGCCTTCCATTACTGAATTAATTGAGAAATTTGAATTTTTTAGTTGGTGAAATATAGTATTGCGGAACCAAAGAATTTTTAAAAAGTGAAGTTTGTAGTAAAAAATTGGTTTACTTTGCGGCTGCATGGTGTAAATTGTGATGTAGATTATGATATTCAAGAATTTTATATTTTAGTTGCATATGGAACATCTATAATTTTTTAACAAGCATCTTAATTTCTTTGGTTTATGCAATGAATTTTTCGTTGTTATTTCATGTGGTTGGATTCCCTAAGCATGGGAAAAGTAATAGGCACTATTAAAGACTGAAGTGTTCTAAGAGCATCTCCAATAATGGGTAATTCATACCCGTAATCAGTAATTTAATGCAGAAGTCGTCCCCAACAAATGTTTGGGGACGTAATATTCAGCCAAATGTTACAGGGACAATCATGAATTATGAATTGGCCTCGGGCGCCGATTTTATCGGAACACAACGTAGCGCACCGAATTAATCAACGCGCTACGTAGTGCGCTGGTAAAATCGATGCTAGCCCATGCAACCGATCAATTCCCTATTTTTCTTCCAATCTGAAGGACTTTACAACGATCGTATTTTACTCCAACGAGTATAAAACATTCATATTGTCGTAGAACAAGTGTATAATAGTCAAAATACACCGAAATCGGTGTTTTTTGTTTTGTAGACCTTTTCCAAAAATACGATAGCTTTTGATGTTAATAATAGAGGGTTAATACCACGTAAAAATTCAATAGAACACTTACAAAAGTACGTTGGCCATAAGATAACTAATTATCGCCATAGAGGGTTTGTGTAGATGTTTGCGCTGATTTATTGGTACGAGTGCCGATTTTGTCGATATGGAGTCAAACGATTAGGGTCGTTCCCTTTTTTGTCGATAAGGAGTCAAACGATTAGGGTCGTCCCCTATTTTTAATCGTTAAGGAGTCAAATGTGTCCAAGTCTGAACTGATAAGGGGTCAAACAAATAGGGTGGTCCCCTATTTGTTTGAATCGAAAAGGAGTCATATGTTTTGGGGCATCCCCTATTTTAAATAGAAATGGAGTCATATGTTTCAGGTCGACCCTATTTCAAATCGAAACGGAGTCAACGATAAGGGTTGTCCCCATTTTAAATCGACGAGGAGTCGAACGATCAGGGTCGCTTCCTCTTTTAAATCGAAAGGAGTCAAACGATTAGGGTCGTCCCCTATTTTAAATCGAAAAAGAGTTGAGCGATTATGGGCGTCACCTATTTTAAATCGAAAAGTAGTCGAAGAGGATTAGGGTCTACCCCTCTTTTAAATCGTTAAGGAGTCAAACGATTAGGGTCGTCCCCTCTTTTATATCTAACGGAAAATTTGAAATGAGTCAAACAAAGGAAAATATTCATTAATCTACATTTGAATGTTTAATTTATAAATTATATAAAAATGAGCTCGTAATGTCGCGGTAGTTCATAGTTATACGTTTAGAACTTCAATCGAATATATAGAGTCCAAAATACATCGGAATTCTTTTAAAATCCAATCATTTTAATTTGCTTGATTATTGAATGCCAATGAAAAAGAAAACTCGGATTTTCGTATTGTAGATTTCGAGTTATGTCAAACCAGAATTCTTAAAAGGTCGGTGTATAATCATTTACGAAATTTGTTGATATATTTTTTAAATCGAAAGGAAAATATTAATTAATCAACGTTTGAACATTTAATATATAAATTATGTAAAAACAAGCTCGTAACATTGGGGTTGTTCGTAGTTATACGTTTAGAACTTCAGTGAAATATACAGGGTCCAAAATATGTCGAAATTCTTTGAAAATTCAATCATCCTAATCTACTTGATTATTGAATGCCAATGAAAAAGAAAACTTGGATTTTCATATTGTAGATTTTGAGTTATGTCAAACCAAAATTCTCAAAAGGTCATTATATAATCATTTATGAAACTTATCGAAATATTTTTTAAATCGAAAGGAAAATTTAGCAGGCAACATACAACGATCCATAACACAGAACATCATAAAATATAACTATCAACATGAATAAACATAACATGTAGATCATATAATTTAGTACAACATGAATCAACATGACATATGAACACGAGTAAACACGAAAAAAATAACATTATTCCAGTACATCAAGGCATATACATACATACATATATATATATATATATATCATGAAAAAAAGCACATCAACATCGTTATCCTCATGAATGTCATCGTAAGTACACGGCATCATCGTCGTCATCATGCTCAGACTCCTCACCATCCTCCTCCATGTCAACATCATCATGATACAGAATATCGTTGTCCTCGTCACCACCCCCTTCTTGGTCCTCTAGCAGCACCTAATCCTCCAGCATCACCTAGTCCTCCTACATCACCTAGTCCTCCAGCAGCACCTGACCTTGCTGCACCACCACCACCACCACCTAATGCCTCCAGCTGGGCTCGTAACTCATCGATCTCGGCCTACATACCCTACAATATCGTGTGGTGCTCCTGAACCAACGACTGAGAATGTAGCAGTGCCATCTCTTGAAGAACGACTATGTGTCATCTATGTTGGTCTAGCCTGGGTGCAAACTTTATTAAAAAAACATATAAACTCAGTTTGCACACCTTAAAATAGATAAGATAATAAGTTTACAAGTATGAATATTACCGCATGCACAATATACAATCCAGTCGTAGGGACATCAGCAACCATGTGATCAGGTGGGCAGACAATAGGTAGGGATATTAGTGTACCGATAAGATTTATTGCCTAAAATGTGTCGGCAAGAGCAAAAACCATAGGATGATCGACATAATGTGAAAGGGTTGGGTCAAAGGTAAACGGTGGTGGATAAACTCTACCCGTAGCCACTTGGGGTCCAATGTGATCAGACCCCGACTATAAAATGGCAACATGTACCGCCGAGGAGCTATCGATACCAATAAATATCAAAATCTGCTCTCGGTAATAAAAAAGCCTGCGTATTAACCCATCCTACCTGTCTCAGATCCTGTATGTATTGTCTCCCAATGGAACGACGCAACCCGGACATATCATCAGTAGAAAGTGGATCCCCAGGTACATGCAACTCACCGGGCCTCTGATAATAACAACGATCTCCCAAGTACCAAATAGAAAGGTAGGATGGCAGGAGCAAGACAACATGACACAAATATACGACATGCAATGGCTAATGGGTGTGCATCACCTTGCGGGGCACCCACTGACAAAGACGTCAAATAAGAAGTCCACGATGCTCGTAATATGTTGGCTCTCGACCTCAAATTTATCTGCGATCGGCCTCCATCAAGTCGTGTCTCACACCAGCAGAAGCATGGCGGACTACGTGACTAGTCTCCCATCGATGCATGCATGGGAAAAAGGACTTGGCAGCATGACTGGTGGTCACCTTTATGCGTGGATGCATGTTGGCCGTGTACTCGTAGTACTAACACGGAAACATGTAACAAAAACCAAATATCTTCTGAACCTCTCCAAAAGCGTAAGAGCCAAGTGTAGTGTATAGACATCCCAATATAGTTGAGCCCCAATCAAGCATATGTAGATGCTTTAAATCGGCAAGTGCTGCTAGGTGGCCCAATCGAATCGTACTCTTTTGGTTCAAAAAGAATGCCGAACCAAAGAGATATAAAAGGGTTGCCTGGAATACATCATCCTGCACACCCTCTACATCCATATGTTCTAGAATGTACTCAAGTAAATATGCAATGGAAACGGCTTCGGAGGATATATGATTGGCGGAGAAATCAGGAAAATACTGCAAGTAAGACTCGGGTGACTCATAGGAGGAGTCAAATGGACATGGGAGTCTATCAGGGACGCCTATCTCAATTCCCATAAGCATATAAAAATCGGCTCGAATGATACCTAGCTCAAAATCAAGAAAGTGGAAAGTGTATGTTATAGGCCACCATCTCTCTGATAAGGTCTATAACAACGGTCGGTTGAAGGATTGGGGTGGTATAATCTGTATGAAAAGACCAAACGGATTGGCCGATAGCCTCTCTTGAATAAGAAGTGGTAGTATGTCAAAGCCTATGTAATAAACTTTGCCCAACTCCCACGAATCAAATGTATCGCGTCTAGTAAAAATAGTTTTTTGGCCGGTTATTAAGCTATAAAATAACATATGGTCCTACCTACGTATTTTGATAAATTATTTAACCGTTCAATATATATATATAAGTTAAATTAAGGAATTATACTTGAACGGTCTCGAGAGCGGTAAACGAATGGTGAGTGAATCCATGCGGTAACTCATGTAGGATCCATAGGTCCTCAATCGTCATCTCCGTTGTTAGAGGAGGGTGCACTAAACCAGTTGCCTCGTCCAGCTGAGCTCATATTGTACGTCTACCTATCTTCATTATGCTTGGCGGCATCCCGACGTCCGAACTAATATTAAAAAAAATTAAAAAAGAAATTTACGTGGGGCTATAAGGAATTCTGGCCTAGTGCGCTCTATTTATCAGTGCGCTAGGGTAGGCGCAGATTTAATCAGTGCGTTAACTTAACGCGCCGATTAAATCGGTGTGCGCTAATAAAACAGACGCACACCGATTGTCCGCTGAATCTTACGAGTCGTAAGATTACGACTCGTAAAACTGTTGGAGATGCTCTTACACAACGAATTCAGCCCATTAATCAACCTGCCATATTTTTTTAGTATGATGCCCAAACAGACGTGCACTCGACCTAATGGCCTCATGTGCAACTTGCATTCAATGACTCGATGGTTCACGGGATTCTGCAATTCACTTAATTTTTTTGCTTATGTTTATCGTGTAGTTTATATATACATACATACTAACAAAGATGCATATCAGTTCACAGGAACACAATTTGAGCCGGGCATAGTGAATGTGATGCCAAGTTTAAGCACTATCATTGTTTTTGCACTCTGATGGCAAACTATGAAGAGGAACAAACAATAATAAAAGAGAAAGATGATTCATAGCCTCTATGCAATAACAAGGTAGCATCTACCTGTTCTGGGGAAGCTAACATTCAAAACTCTAGTACCTACAGTAATATACCCCCTCCTCCTAGTTTCAAAGAACCCTTTGAATCCCATCTTTTTGAAGGCGATAAGAACAATGTAGAGTTTTCGAATGTTAAGAACACTAAAGGCAATAAGCACTCTAAGTTTGATTCTCCTCTGAACACTGTTGCTTTGAATGGCACTGACCCCACATGGTCAAGACCAGATCAATGACAAGAAGTTCAGAAAAACACAACGAGTTTAATAATGCTGCAAAACCTATGCATTTGGAATATTAGAGGGACTCATATGGACATCAAATTGAATAGATGCAAGTTATTAATCAGGAAATACAACCTCTCTGCGTTGGCACTTTTGGAGACTAAACTCATTGCTGAATTAACCACCAGAGTCTCCAGGTACATTAATCTTAACTGGCACATGATACATAATTTATATAATACGAGTTATGGTAGGATCCTTATTATCTTTAAACCTACTGTTCACAACTTTTCTAAATTTAGCTCTACTAGTCAATATATATACATTGTCAAATTTTGCACATACCCTCATCGACGATGTATTTATTTACTTTTGTCTATGCTCACAACTCATATGCTGCCAGAGAAACTCTTTTCCTTGAAATTCCCACATTGAAACAACCCCTTCATCCTTGGATAGTTTGCTAGGACTTTAACTCCCCCTTGCAACTGTTTGATAGGATTGGCGGTTCAGCTGTTTCACTTTCTAAAATTAGACATATTAATTTAGCAGTCTTGAACTCTGACCTTGTTGAAATTAATACCTTTAGGGCTGAATTTTATTGGAATAATTGTAATAGGAATGACATTCGTATGTTTTCTAGAATCGATCATTTGTTTTGTAACAGTGCTGCTCTTAACACACATTTCTAATGAATTAGCTATGCCTGTTTACTCTGTTTACTCGCCTCAAGTTATACGCTTGACTGAGAAAGTGATTGAGAGAATGCCTGCCTAGCTTTAGATTTTTTGATATTTGGACTAAACAGCCTGATTTTCTTGATATTGTCAGTAACACATGGAGTGTTCCCTGCTTCTGCAATCCTATGTTTATTCTTCTTAAAAAGCTAAAGGCACTTAAAGATGTTTTAAAAGTATGGTCAAATTTTTTTTTGGGAGTGGTAGCTTGAATTCTCACACACTTCAGAGGCAGCTTGAACAAATTCAGGTGAGAATGCAAAGTGACCCTCTGAATCCAACACTCTCAAGCATCGACTACGACATTGCTTGTAAACACAAGGAAGCTCTAATTATGGAGTCCAAAATGAGAAAACAAAAAAGTAGACTCAAACGGTTTGAAGATGGCGACAGAAACTCCGCCAACTTTCATGATGTGCTCAAAGCTAAGCAAGTTAGAGGAACAATTCATTCCATCACTGACATGCAAGGCCAGGTACACACGTCTCAATCTAGCATTCATCAAACTTTTGTTCAGTACTTTTCTGATTTATTTAGTAACAATGATAATTTTGTATTTAGTAACAATGATAATTTTGTTCCTCTAATTGAGGAGATCATTCATATGCTTTTACCTAAACTTAGTGCTGACATGAAGGCTTACTTTTGTAATGCTATGTTCTCTCTTAAATTAACACTCATGTGGTGGTCCTGAAGGTCTTAATGCTATTTTTTATACTTCTTGTCAGAACATAGTGCATCTTGATGTTTGCAAAGCTGTCAAACATTTCTTTACTAAAGGTAGAATGCTCGATGCCTTTAACAATACTATCATTGCACTAATACCTAAAGTGAAAAATGTTAATATTGTTAATGCATTTCGTCCTATCTCTTATTGTAACACTATTTACAAATGCATTATCAAAATTCTAGCTTGTAGATTCAAACATGTTCTACATCTCTAATATCCATCAATCAGTCTGCATTTTTGCCCAATAGGAATATTCATGATAATGTGTTGCTTACACATGAATTAATCAAGGGGTACAACACCAAAAACATATCCCCGGAAGCCATGATTAAACTTGACATTAGAAAAGCTTTCGACACTATACAGTGGCCATCTATCATTAGAATACTTATCTTTATGAACTTCCCCTCATGCTTTACAGCATGGATACATGCTTGTGTTAGCACTGCCCATTTCTCCTTCAATATTAACGGCCCCCCTTGCGTTTCTTTCACAACAACCAAGGTATTAGACAAGGAGACCCTATCTCTTCATATTTATTCATTACTGTCATGGAATTATTAACCAGGATGCTTGATCAATTAGTTGTCTAGCAACTTTTTGACTTGCATCCTAAATGTTTTGATCCATGCACAACTTCGCTTATATTTGCTGATGACTTGATAATTTTTTGCAAACCATCCCGCAAAACATTGTGCGGTATTATGAATACTCTTGATAATTTTTATATGCTCACTGGTTTGAAGGTTAATTACGAAAAATCTAACATCATGCTTGCCGGTGTTAGTGAAGCATAAGCTGGACATTCAAATTCTCACTGGTCTTCAATGCAGTAATACCACTGTATCCTACCTTGGGTTGCCAATGGCAACTTCTAGAATAATGACATTTCAATGTCTTCCATTATTTATAGAATCACAAATAGAATGGATTGCTGCTCTACCAGTCTGCTTAGTTAAGTTGGTAGACTAACACTCGTCAAATATGTCTTAATTGCCATGTAAGTTTATTGGTTACGTACTTACATTCTTCCTGACAAGTTACATAGTATGATTGAATCTGCATGTATGAGATTCTTCTGGAAAGACAACATTCATGAGAGATACACTGCTCTCATATCTTTTACAAAGCTTGAAAAGCCCATTTATAAAGGATGGCTTGGGATTGTGAACACCAAAACTTGGAACACAGCTGCTATCATTAATCGCATTGACGATTTACTTAATAACAAATGTAGTCTGTGGATTATCTGGTCCTTGAAGCATGTGATCAAAAATCAGAGCTTCTGGTCTTTGCAATCACAGCACAATTTCAGTTGGACTTGGAAGTGCATAATTAAACTTAAATTCGAAATGCTTCCTACTTTAAATATGGTTATATGTCTTACGAATCGATCAAATTTTGGAAGGACCCCTAGGTAGACCATGGTTATATCATAATGACAAAGTTATTTTATTGGAAAAGTTTAATTCTAGTGTTCATTAAGGAAGTAAAGTTGTTGACTTTATAGTACGTGACAGGTACTGCATGCCAGCCTCTTCTAACCAGAATGTGCAGTTGATTTGGAACATAATAGAAGCAACTAACACGCACTCTAATGTCGATTATCATACTATGTGGATGTGGCAAGGTGAGAAGTTCAAGGTTAAATCTTTATACCTTAAATTACTTGGTACTTTATTGCTTGATGATTGCAGTTGGAACAAGTGTGTGTGGAAGCGTGACAACTGCGCAAAGGAATTCTTGGTTTATGGAAGGTGATAAACCATGCTATTCTCACTAAAGACAAGCTCGTTAATTATGGGATGGCTCTTGGTACATGATGTGTCTTCTGCGGTAGCACGTCATAAAACATTCAGCATCTCTTTTTTGAATGTGGGACTGTTCAGCAACTATGGGGCGACATTCTATTGCAAATTGGCTACTCTAACTTCCCCATAAATAGCTCTAATCAATGAAATTACATCAGGAGGAAAACTGGTTCGAAGAAACCCAGACCGAGGCTGTTCACTTTCGTACTGAAAAAGACTATTAACGGTGCATGGAAAGAGAGAAATGCACGTGTATTTGATAATATGCATACCTTGAATAACATGTAATGGAAGCAACTCTTATGGCGTGACATCAAGAATGGTATCAAGTTCCTTAACTTCACTTATGATCCTGACATTTTTGTGTCATAGGACTGCTTTTCTTGTACATATTTGTTTTTGTCTTCGTTAGCTTAGGCGTTGATATGCTTTGTAGCCTTTGTCTTATTTATGGTTTGTTTTCTTGCTTTGCTTTTATGTAATCGTCTTTGTATATCAATAAAAGTGGTTGGGGTCCACTCAGCCCCATCGGCTTTGCCAAAAAAAAGTATGGATTCATGCATCAATATTTTATTTCATCATTCTCTGCTATATATATATATATATATATATATATATATATATATATATATATATATATATATATATATGGCGAGCGTTCAATGACACCCCAAATAGTGCAACACCCCTAAATGCCCCCTGATATCCACCACATATCCCGTTTCTCTCTCCCTCCACTCATTCTCTCACCTTCCACTCACTTATTCTAATATAAATATTTGGTTTATATAGGGGGCAAATGGGGTGCTCACTATTTGGGGTGTCATTGAACGCTCCTCTCTCTCTCTATATATATATATATATATATACACACACACACACACGTTACTCAAGTATCTTATGCTACCAGACCATTACGTTCGGTGTTCATAGGACAATCCACATGTCACTCAGCATGAATTTATATCATATAGTCAATAGTAATGTTCTTTACAGTTAGTTTTATTTTTACGAGTTGTGAATGAATGTTACTTTAGTGTTTTTGTTAGTTTAAAGAATTATTTCTACCAAGCATAAAAGTGTAGGTAATGTTTGATTTATTTTAGGTAGTGTTTGATTTATTTTGGGTTTTGAGTTTTAAGTTTTCAATGTTAATTATGAAAGATGCGAAGATTTGAAGTATAATAGGAGTGATGGACCGAAGGTGGAGGGGATGACGGAGAGGACAATGTACTGATGAATTTGTTATCGTTACTCCGTTGTTTTTTAAAATACGAAAAATAATAAAAAGTTGTTTTGTGTGTAATTTCGTTTTGTAAAATGATCGTTTTTCACAATATGTTTGCGTCGCTCGTACTTTGTATATATGAAAACCGAAAATAAAAAATATAAACCAAATATACCCTTATATTTCGAGTTTTAAATTTTCAACGTTAACCGCGAAAGATGCGAAGATTTAAAGCATAGCGGAGGTAACAGACCAAAGATGGAGGGGATGATGAAAGATGAATTTGTTATCGTCCTTCTGTTATTTCTTAAAATACGGTAAATCATGAGTAGTCATTTTTTATTTTGTGTGTTAACTTCATTTTATAAAACAGTAAATTTTCACGATATGTGTGTGTTGTTCGTACATTTGTATGTATGAAAACCCAAAATAAAAAATAGAAAGTAAACGCACTTGGATTTTTTTCCGATTTGGGAACCTTTAGAAAACTAATCATTGAATTAGCCTAATTTTAAAACTTATAACCGTCGTAGCCTGGTTTTGGCCTCGGTGGCAAAAAAAGTTATTTTTCTTGCTCCATTTGTGATGGCGCAAGGTGCTCCACTTGAGACGGCGCACAAAATAAAAAATTTGCCGAGCGTTATTTCAAATAGCACAAAGTTGTATTGCGCCATCTCGAATGACGCTAGTAAAAAAATAACTGTTTTTGCCTCCAAAGTCAAACCAGTCTATGACCGTAGTATGTTTTAAAACCGGACTAATTCAGTCATTAGTTTTCTAAAGGTGGTCAAATCGAAAAAAAAAATCTTTATTTTATGTTGATTTCCTTAAACATGAAAATATACGATCATGGGCTTTTGTGTTACAAGAGTTATGGTTTATATATAAAAATGGCATGTTATTGTTGGTTCTTTCGAATGAAATAGCTACGCAGCTGTCCACTTAAATTTGATTCACTTCCAAATCTAAAATTGACTCATAATTGTTCTAATAAAAGAAAGGTAATTTTTATTCTAATCCACGGTTTTAATAAGTTAGTCCACCATTTTACTTTAATAAGTTAATCCATAATTATTTTGTAAGTTAATCCACGAGTGGATTAACTTAAAGATTTCACCCTATTATGTAGCTAACAATCGATTTTATGCTTCTTCTTTCACAATTATGCGTTATTTCACAATTATTTATAGTGTATTATCCCTCCTGTTTGATAAAGTAGTAATAAATAAATATATGTCAAAAATAGAGTTGATATCGCTTGAATTCAGCAAAGAAGCAATCAATTAGATACAATTATCTCTGAACATGATCAGACATGATATAGTAGTAGATGATTATGAAAATAAAAACTAAGATGAAGACTCCAATACAGGAGTTCACGTCAAATGTTTTCAAATAGCTTAATATTTTGAAGATTTTGCAAAAGAAGTATTTGTCAAATAGGTCAACATGAAGCATTACAAATAGTACAGTTCATGTTCATTTTTTCAATATACATGGTGGAACTCTTTTTCTGCTTTTTTCTTAGGACTTGCTCTTTGTATTACACTGCAACGTATTACACATAAGTACAAACGTTAATGTTATTAGAGTGTGGACAAAAAGTAAAAATTACATTTTTTATATCATACATATCATATAATCTACGGTACAAACATACAATTATATCATATAATTTTACTTCATGTCTTCACATTTTCATTAGTGGTTCTTTGCATTTGTCTGATGCTCCTTCCAAATGGCAATGCATGTCCTTGTAACTCATGAAAATAAAAAACACTATTTCTGTAATAAAATTATTTGTAGAATAGTGGAAATGTAAGAAGTAATGATCCGATATTTACTAAGTGATACACTTAGTTAAGAAGCTTAATAACTCTAATGAAGACAAACAAGTTTCACTGATAGTTTTACTATATCCGCACTAATATGGTCATATATATAATATAATAAGCATCATATATTATGGTTATGATATTGTCACACCATACAAGCTCAAACAACGTCATATGAATTACAAACTAAAAAACACAATTATATGCGATAATGGTGATATTAAAAAAAAAAACAATTTTGTATACAATTAATCAACTTCAAAAAAAAAAAAAAAACCAAACTAGTTACTGTTATTACGTTGAACTACTCCGTTTAAGCTTGGATTTAGGTGCTAGGATTCCACAAACAAGAAGACGACGGAAAACGCACAGAAGAAGACTGAAAAGAAGAGAAAATAAGTATGTTTTTTGTGTGGATACACTGATTAAAATTAAAATTTTAGTAAAACTCAACGATCCTATAAAATATGGTGGATTAACAAACTAATATTCTGGATTAGAATAAAAATTACCTACAAGAAAATCTATATTATTATATTATATTGTTCTTCCTCTTGCCTAATTTGTAAAGACAAGTTCTATTCTTCCCCCATATTTTACTGTTCTCACCCCATCGTTAATTTTTCTTTTTCATTTACTAAAATGCCCCTGTAAAAAAGAACTAAAAAATAGGGTGGAAACGGAAAAAAGTGGAGTGGAATGAGAGATGTTAATCGATGGGGTGTGCAAGGAAGAAAGTGGAGTTGCAACACAAATAGTCATTTGTAAAATCAAAAGTCGCGTCTTTTTATTTGTTCCTCTTCGTACCAATCCATCCGCTTCTTCCCGAATCCCTATTTGCAGTCTCTCTCTCTTCCCAAGTTGCCTATGACCTAAATCATTGTTCTTCCTCTTTAAATTGCTAACTCTGAAGATCGGTCTATGGATGTGTTAAATTCATCTACTGACATGGCTCCCTTTCCCCTTTTCTTTCCATTACCCTGACGAATCATTGTTTTTCCCCCTATTCTTCCCCTTTCCCCTTTTCATTGCTAACTCTATAGACTATTATGTTATTGCTGATTTTACTTTCAACAACACAGAGATCTCCAGGCCAAATTTAAATTGAAGCGTCGCTGAATACGTTTTACCTCTGTCTCATCGATCCTCTCTTACGTCCTCAACATTTGCTAACTCCCAATAGCCTTAAACCCTAAATCCTATTTTCCTCTTCGTTTCTGAACTATGAAGTACCCTAGTCCTACCCATAAAAACTCATCACGCTCAATGAGACCGAACAAAAGATTGCGCTTTCCAATCAAGGCAAGAGCTGAAGCCGTTCAACAAAGACAAAAGCTTCTAAACGTCCATCAGGTTATCCTTAAGTTGTCGAAAGGTCGTCACGTGTAGGTAATCTCCTATTTCGTTTTTTTTCTTCTCAATTTAGCTCCTTTTTACAGCAAATTTATTGGAATCCTGGGTTATTCAAGTGAATATAATATGCCAAACAGAATGGTAATACATATATGATGGTACGCACACTTCCTTTGTAATGATCGTACTCCATTGAATTGAATTTTTTTATCAATGTGTGTGACGATGTCACTGAGATATGGAAATTTCAGGGTAAAACTTGATAGGCTGAAAACTAGCATGATAATCAGACAGTCAAATTGCTAGGTTGTTGTTGGAATGCCTGTCAACGTTGTGCTGCTACATCAGCAGTAGTATGTATTAAAAGATGTTTGATTTGATCTTTCAAATTTTAGGTTGCTGCATAGAACTGACATGATAAGCACCACCTCAGATTATAGGACCAAAATAGAAAATAAATTAAGTGGGGAAAAGTTGCAATAGGAAACAATAAAATTATATATTGTTAGATTAAATTATTTACAACCTTTACATTCAATAATATTAATCATCTAGCTCCATGCATATGTTGATTTGTTGAATAACCTATTACTATTATGTATCAGCAATATCCATTTCATTTTTTATTAAAGTTCCTCCCAAATAATCCATTTTCCGTGCACCCTAAGCATTTACAAATATCATGAGGCTATGAGTATATATCAATTGGGGATATTGGATACAAAAAGACATTTGTGTCTACTCTGTAAATATGGCTTATGCATGTTGGTATATGTTTCATTTAAATAAACTTATTGCTTATAGGAAAAGTCCGTAAGTTCTTGATTTGCTTTGGTAATTAATTCAGATTTAGTTGTGGTTGAAGCAGTGGAAATGTATGGCAACATCTTTTTTTCCTTGACTTTTTTTGGACTACTTACTGGTTATAATGTGCTGATAGTAAAAAGAAATGATATTTCTACTGTGAATCATGATGCATAGATGCCCATTATTTTTGTGCTTAGTTCAACACATGCATATGAACCACTGATTATCAGAAATCCTTATTCTACAGATATCTTTCATTTGTACAGAAGTATATCATAAGCTGAATAGTGATATATGCTTTCCACTTCATACTTAGTTTGTGTTTTATCCAGCTTTAAGTTTTTATGATAGCCACACTGTGCATAATAATATATTCTGAAGGAACTTTCCATGAAAAAAGTTATGTAGCTTCCCTTTAAGTTCAACTCATGTCTTCCAACTATTACTTTGATTCTCCTTTTTATGTTGAATAACGGCTGGTTACGGATCTACTCATCTGCTGCATAATATATCTTAGTTCATTGCAGTGTGATTAGAGAGGGGTTCTGGTAATACAGCGACCTCTAATTGTTTTCCTAATATTTTTGATATTTATAAGAAAATAAAATATATGAATATCAACATAATAGAATCATTGTATTATCAACTATTGGTTTAGATTCATTGTCTGGTTATATATATAAATCTTGGTGAGCTAAATACCATTATAAGTTGCCTGACCTTCAATTAACAAATTTGGTTCTTATCATGCACAGTTGTGTTTGGTTAAATTAATCTTTTACAGTCTTTATTTATATATTTACTATGTGTAGCTAGAGTGGCTTAATGATTATTAAAAATTTAAAATAGGTAACATAAAACAAAGGCATAAGTTACTCATTTCATGCATAGATGAGAAACTAACTTTATACCATTTAAGAAGACAACAAACGCTATTCAAGTTGAAAGAAGTTATAAGCAAGAGATTAAAATAGATAATTAGTTTCAAAATCAAATTTTAGTGGCAAGAATCGATAAATTTGCAATATTAACAGATGTTTAAATATGTAAAGAATGTTGGAATTATTATTTTTCTTAGGTTTATTTACTTTATTTCAAGCATTTTTAGGATTATTGAAATGAGAAGCAATTATTGGGCACTTAACTATATATGAAAAATATATCCATGCTCATGTTTGATATATGTTAGGATGTAGTTATCATCTGATACTCTTTCAATTTTCTATGGAATCTGTTCTATTATATTTCAGTTCTTTAATTTTATATTTTTAGAAAAATCCCAAAGTGAGTCATCGAAGATGCTTGCCCAAGCAAATAGATCAACCATGAGGGCATCAATTAGGGTCTTCCATTTGGACCCCTTTTTAATCATTTTATTGTAGGTTTTGAAATTTTAGCGTTTTAGGCATGGTCAATTCATTCTTTCTATTCAAAGCATTAAAATTTTGATTTATGGATGTTGCACTTTATTGAAGATTTGTTTCATACACTGAAAACATTGAATAATGTAAAGCATCTATGTTTGGTTAAAATAACAAAATTATCATTTTATATAAATCTTGGTTGGCTAACACGTCTTCAGTAAGTTGCCTGACCTTCTATTAACCCATTTGTTGTTCTTATCATGCAAAGTTGTGTTTGGTTAAATTAATTTTATTATCGTCTTTAATTATACATTTATTATTGTTACGCATCTAGAATGACTAAAATATCATTTAAATTCGTAACGTAAAACAAATTTGTAAGTTACTTATTTTACACGCAGATGAGAAATTAATGTCAAACCAATTTATGAAGACAACGAATGCTATTCAGGAGGAAAGAAATTATGCCAAGAGATTAGAATACATAATTTGTTTCAAAATCAAATTCAAAGGCCTGCAACTAGAAACGATCCAGAAAAGTGGAAAAAAATCGACAAATTTGCGATATTAAAAGATTTTTAAATATGGAAAGAAAGATGAATTTTTCTTCTTCTATACAACTGGATTTGGGTTTATTTACTATTATTGGATTATTGAAATGAGTAGTTAATGTGTACTTGACTATATATGATATATCTATGCTCATGCTCGATGTCTGTTTGTACCCAGGTATTATCTAATACCTTTTCAGTTCAATTCTATTACATATATCAGTTCAATTCTATTACATATATCAGTTCTTTCAAATTCATATTTTTAGGAAAATAATCAACGCTCTTGTGTGATTGAAGATGTTGACCCAAGCAGATAGAGCAGTCATGGGGCAGGCAGGAATCAAGGTCATCCATACAAATTTTTATTTTTGGGATCATTTTATGGTAATTTTGGACTTCTAACATTTCAGGTATGGTTAATTCATTCTCTCTATTTAAAGCAGTAAGCCTTGATTCATGGATGTTACTCTGTTTTTTTATGTATACTCATGGATTCTCTTCATTTTATTGGTGCTGTATAATATTACATACATATCACACCATATCAACTTTCTTATAGATGGCCTACCTTATTTGTTGACAATTTAAGCTTAATAGTTGAAGTATCATTCATCGTTTGATAAATATAGTTGTGGATTAATTGCAATATATTAAAGCAGGTTCCTGTTAATTAACATTTAAATAACTGTGGTTCGGTCATGACACAACATATCAATTTTTTTTAAAAAATAATATGAAAAGGCTGCATTCGTTGATATTTTCATCATAAATTAATAATCCATTATACACCAGTCTGTTGATATAATATTATATAAATAATCGTTGGTTTGATTATTGGTGGAATTTAATTGGAATAAGTGAAAAAGGCCATTTTTCTTACCATATATATGCTTATATCAGGAACCCAGTATACCTCATGAAAATCATTAGCTATGTGTGTTGTTGATTACTAGTCACCAACCAAGTTTCCCTCATGAAATTGAAGTGCAATATTAGATTTTACCATCAAGTTTTATTACTATTATTTTGTAAGCCAATTTTATATATCTTAAACTAAAATCTCTTTGTGTTCTATTGGTGATGCATGCGTATGCTCCAATAAGTCTTACATTCCAGACCTCTAAAATCGCTGGATTATATTCATAATTCTCAATTGGTCTCATTAAAAATTATCTATTCTAACAAGCATATTTGTGTGTATATGTATATGTATTTATGTATATATTGGGTTTTATATTTGAGTTGCTTCATGTATCACTAATCAGCAGATGATAAGTTAAGCCAAATTTGCACCATAAGTGAGAGAGCACCCCTATAACTATTCTTTAATATATGTGAATATTCTCACGACGTCTATACAACAACAATGTTTACAATTTTAAACTGTATGTCTACAAGTTGTTGCATATAAGTTTATTAATGATTTTTGAAGCATAACTTATAAAATATGTTATAATTCATTTCCTTGGCCTGTAATTTCTTGACCATTAAAATTTGAGGAGGTTATACGAATCATGTTATCAATCACTTGAGTTTAAGATGGTACAAATATTTTTTAAATTAGCGATCACTTTAGATAATGATACTTCATTATCATATGTGATATATGTGCTGTTTTCATGCTTAAACGTTTGTCTTCGCTAGTTGCATGCTCAACTGTTTGTATTGACATAACAAATGGGATATTTGAATGATTGGAAAGTTAGATGTTCAAATCTTTTTTATTACCAGTTTTCGTCATCAAGATGATGCTTTGTAAGACAATTTCAACGATTGTATATTTTGGAGCATTTAAACACGTTGGAAAGTGGTAATGAGGTGGTGATTACAAAGACTGAGAGAGTAGATAACTAGGGGAAGTTGTTTGAAAGTTCAAGTACACCATTTTATATATCAAATAAGCATGTTTGTGTACATGTTGAGTGCATACCGCATTTTTATGGTTCAGATATAGTAAAAGCAAATGTGGATAACACCATAATTAATGGGATGTTGCTTACATTTGATGGAAACATAAAATTAACACAGCCTTCATCAGTTGAGCATCTTATTTTGAAACATATAAATGTAGACCACTATTGCTACATTTTATAATCTAATATCTTCCTACAGTATTTCACGTTTGGAGATATCTGTCATATTCATTCAGGGGATATGCTGGAGGTTCCATTGCTTTGAAAATAATATAAATATTTTTGTTCTATAGGCCGCTGGATTAGATTCATGAGGAGTTTTCATCGACTGACCAATTCTAAATAATGAAGGTATACCAAAGAAGCAATGGTGGTCTATTTTTCCTTAAGGTAAGGATTAAGTTATTTAATTGCATGAATTCTCATTTGTAGGGTCATCTATTTCAAGATCTAATAACATCTTACAACTATCTTAACCTTTTTACACAGTATGATGTATCAATGTGCATATTATACTATATATTAGTGTGCCTGCAACTTTTCCATGACTGGTATTTAAATTTATAGGCTTCAGCCTACACATATATAAATTTTTTTACCTCTTTTTCTAGACATGCTAGGGAATCCTTTTCTTGAGTAAAAGTCAGAAACATGTTCGACACGTTCAAATTGGAATTTGAACCTTTGTGCACTTTTCATCAAATAATGCATGGTGGTGCCTTGAAGGACATAAATCTTGAGTGGAGGGATGTTTTTGTTGCTTTAACATATTGGATGTCTCCTCTTTGGAGAGGTGTCTTATTTATTTAATAAATTGCTTTTAAACTAAGTTAAACATCTCCATAATTTGACTCCTTATTAATTTTTCCATCTTTGCTAATGCTATTATTATTGCTCCCTGTTTTCTCACTAAACTTAGAACTACAAAGCCTTTGGATTACTTTATGCATTTAACCTTTTAACTTTTTTTTTTTTTTTTTTGTGAATGATGTCATTTGGATATGCTTTCCTTGCATTGTAAAAGAAATCCTTTTCTTTTTTAGCATTAGATATCAACCACAAAACAATGTAAGGTGTAGTTTAATTTAGTTTGCTCAAAGCTTAGCTATTAGTCGGCGATGTTACTGAGTAATAGTGAGAATGTGTTAATATAATTGTATAACTTAATATATTACATATATTTCCATAAAAAAGAATATAGCTCATTGTTCTTTATTATTCCATATAAAAGAATATAGCTCATTGTATAACTTATTTTTATTGGACAATTCTAATTCTCGAACAAACTGTCGAGTCGTTAAAGGATGAATCGGGCGCAGTTGAAGGGTTGTTGAACCCTAAACGAGAGCCGTATTTTCGATTACCACAGTCGCTATTGCAAGTTGTGGAAAGCGGCCCTTGCAGTGCTGAATTTTGCATGGAGGACGTAACAATGGATTGTTGTTTGTTAAGGAATTGCATAAAAGTAACCCAAATAGATACTAGGCTGGATCGGAATTCTAAAGTCGGCTCGTATACTAATGGGGAAACGAAATTTCTGATCTTAAGCAATTTTGAGATATAACTTTACTCGTCCGACCATCAACACTATGAGTTGAAGTGTCGTAATCTTTCTGCGGTCGATGTCATAGCTAAGGATATTCAAATAGATCAAAATGATGTAAGACATATTTTATGTGTCTTTTTTTAAAACTCTGATCCATTTTGATTAAATAATCGGTTTTTTGTCGTGTTCATTTATACACGACAAAAACCAATTATTTAATCAAAATGAACTAGAGTTTTTTTAAAAGGACATACAAAATATGTCTACATCATTTTGATTCATTTGAATATCCTTAGCTATGACAACGACCACAGAAAGATTACGAGACTTTAACTCATAGTGATGATGGTCAGGCATGTACAGCTGTATCTCAAGATTGCTTGTGATCAGAAATTTCGCTTCCTTGTTAGCATACGAGTCGATTTTCCGATCTAGCCTAGGATCAATTTGGATTGCTTTTCTGCATTTCTCTTAACAAACAACAATCCATTATTACATCCTTTATGAAAAATCTGGCAGTGTAAGTGTTGCTTTCAACAACTTGCAATAGCGACCGTGGTACTCCAAAAAAGGGCTCTAGTTTAGGATTCAACAATCCTCCAGCTGCGTCTGGTCTAAATATTTCATCATTTAATGATTCAACAGTTTGTTCCAGAATTAGAATTGTCCAAGAGTAGTTTGTATTAGTCGACAGTGATGATTTTTTTATATTGCGCTTCTCCTTAAAGATGTAGTCATTTGCTTGTTCTTTCTGGCAAGCTGATAGTTATTTACAACACTGTCATTTTTTTTGTTACAACAAAATCCTCTTCCATTGAACAATGATATGAGATTTTATTCTTTTGAGCATCTCCTGATAACCATTGTTGTTAGCTAATTACTAAGTGTTGTTCCAAATCATATTTACAAAAGATAAAGCAGTTATATTTGTCAGATTATCCATTGTAGAAATATCGTTCTTACAACTTAAAACTAAATTTTGATATCATTATCATTTGGATCCGATGTGGCACATTCAATAGCAAACGATAGAAAGTAGTTCCTTATGGTGCACAGTTAAAGCTGAGCTCTCAATGAAAGTCTAAATTAGGCATATAAACATCTGAAATCAGCACATCTTCAAAATAACAAACATCTTAAAGTTTTGAATGTTCTACTTTAAGAGCAGTAACTGAGATTTAATAACCATGCCAGAAGGCCGCGTTGTTTGGTGAATGCACTATGTTACCAATACTTAGTTTTTTTTTTTTAAAAAAAAAACCATTTTGAATCGATCTCTAAAATTGTGGAAAAATATTGTGATTGTTGTAAATTAACCGGTGAAAGTTAAGAGAGGCGCTATAAAATTACTAGTTTAAAAATCGAATCAAACTTACATAAAATTCAATGTTTGTTTAATGGTTCGAGCACGCATTCTCATGAGGCACCCTAACTGTCTAGGATTTTGGAGTGTTACAACTTTTGCTTTTGTAACGTCCCACATTTTACACTAGTACAAAACATGTCAATTGCGTCTCCTTATTTGCGTCAGTTGAGCACGCATTCTCATGAGGCACCCTAACTGTCTAGGATTTTGGAGTGTTACAACTTTTGCTTTTGTAACGTCCCACATTTTACACTAGTACAAAACATGTCAATTGCGTCTCCTTATTTGCGTCAGTTGAGTTAAAAAGTGACGCAAATACTATTTATCGATCGCATAATTGTTAATCAATTATTGGCACTCCTCTGTTAAGGTTATCTTCTTTTCTGTATATTGCGTTTTAGTGTGAGGTAGGTAAAAAAAAATTCACATTGCTTTGCAATCTTTTCCCGTTAATTTTTTTAAATGAAACGAGATCCTAGTTTTGATCTCAGATCCGTGACACAATCATCAATTTCCGTTCGTTTCAGCAGTGAAACATCCTCGCCTTCGTCAACACCTTCTACAACCTAGTCACTAACATCTGGAGGCTGGGGCCAATATTTCCACTTCTCTCCTTCCTTCCCTAGCACCTCTCATGAAGATCAAACTCGCCTGCACGAAGAGCGAGCGGTCCGTTACATCCACGCGAAACCAAGTCAATATCTGTAGTGCAGAATCAGAGATTTGGACAACGGAATACGAATAATCCCAATGATCTAGTCTGTCAACAATTTCAACAATGCGAAAAATAAAATAAAATCAAGTGGCATAAATTATAGAGTGAATGAAAACAGAAAAGAGAGGAAATGACACACCAATATAACGTGGTTCAGCTTTGCGTACGTCCACGGACCCAACAACTTTTTATTTCTCAATGAAGAAATGAGTACGTAAGAGAGCGAGAAGATTACAATAGAGAGAAGATTAATAGTGGATTACTTGCATACATACAATAACATGATCCCTATTTATATAAAGGGATTTCTTGGGTATAAAGAAGATAAGTTTCTATATTACTTGGACATGAAGGAAAAAATGAATATAATATCTTCCTTGATTTGATTGGAGCATAAATGGTTGGCGCAATCATGGTCTCAATCTCTTTTCCTGAGTAAATTGATTCTTCATTAATTGATTGATTGGCCTGTTATTTTCCTTCCAAAAAGAAAACTTCCTCTTATATCTTTCCATATACGAGCTAATTAATTGGTTGACAATCTATCAGTTTCTTGCCTTCTCTACAAATATTTGAATCATAAATTTCAACACTCCACCTTGATTCAAATATGACAATCTTTCTTCATCGTTTCATTGTCAACAATCAACATAGAAGTTGTTGGGCCTAGCGCCCCATGGCGCTCAAGTAACAGAAAACAAACTGTTCAAGTTTGAGCAATGCTCAAACTTGTCCTTTGGAAGTGGCTTGGTTATCATATCTGAAGGATTATTCGTAGTACCCACCTTCAATAATTTGATCTTGCTTCGTTCTTCCTTAAGCATAAGAAAGAAACCTCTAACATCAATGTGCTTCGTCCGTGAACTATTAGCATGATTCTCAACAAGATGAATCGCACTGACTGTCTGAAAATAGCTCCATTGTCTACTGCGCCATTGAAAGATCATCCAACAACTGAATTAAGTACAATCCTTCCTTTGTTGCTTACACAATCGATTTTAAATCTGATTCGGTAGTCGACAAAGCTACGATAGACTGAAACTTTGATCTCCACGAAATCGGGCCTATGCCAAATGTAAAAACAGCCCGACATTGATTACCGTCTATCTTTATTCCCAGCATAATCTGAATCACAGTATCCTCTAAGAGAGATGTCTCCATCTACTCCACCATATAACAAGCCAACTAAAGAAGTACCACGAAGATATCTGAGTATCCACTTCACTGCTTACTTATGCTCTTTACCTGGATTAGACATATATCGACTGACAACACCAACTGCATGGGCCAAATCTGGTCTTGTGCACACCATTGCATACATGAGACTACCAACAACACTAGAATAAGGTATATTACGCAATCCTTTTTGTCTTAATCCGATGTGGGACGCATATCTCTGGATAGCTTGAATTGATAGCCTAATGGAGTAGCCACCGGTTTAGCATTCTCCATACCGAAACGAGATAGGACTTTCTCGATGTATTGAGTTTGAGTGAGCCTCAAAACTCTTTGCTTTCTATCCCTCTGAACCTCCATTTCCAAAATTCTCTATGCGTTTCCCAAATCTTTCATCTCAAATTCCTTACTGAGCTCCATCTTCAACTCCGAAATTTTAGACTTGCTCTTAGAAGTTATCAACATATCATCAACATAAGGTAACAAATAGATGATGTGATCATTACATTTTTTAAAATTGACATATTGGTCCTTAAAGCTTCTAGAGTAACCATGTGAGATCATAAACTTATCAAATGTCTTATCCCACTGTCTATGTGACTGTTTTAAGCCATAAAGAGATTTAGGCTGGGTGACTGTTTTAAAATAGATACATATGTTGAAATCGATGATTCAAATATTTGTAGGGACGGAAAGAAATTGATTGATTGTCAATCAATTAATTGGATCGTATATGGAAAGATATAAAAGGAATTCTTTTTGGAAGAAAAATAACATGTCAATCAATCAATTAATGAATAATCAGTTTACTTAGGGAAAGAGATTGAGATCATGATTGCGTCAACCATTTGTGCTCCAATGAAATCAAGTAAGATATTATATTTATTTTTCCTTCTTGTCCTAGTAATCTAGAAACTTCTCTTCTTTATCCTCAAGAAATCTCTCTATATAAATAGGGATCATGTTATTGTATGAATGCAAGCAATCCACCATTTATCTTTCTCTATTATAATCTTCTCCCTCTCTTATGTACTCATTTCTTCATTGAGAAATAAAAAGTTGTGTCCATGGACGTAGGCAAAGCCGAACCACATTATATTGGTGTGTGGTTTCCTCTCTTTTCTGTTTTCGTTCACTCTATAATTTGTGCTACTTGATTTTATTTTATTTTTGGTATTGTTGAAATTGTTGACAAACTAGATTATTAGGTTTATTCGTATTCCACTGCCCAAATCTTTGATTTTGCACTACAGGTTGGTATCAGAGCAAGTTGTTCTGTCAAAGACTTTTTCGACCATGTCAAATTCCGAAAAGAATAACGGTGGTAAAAGCGTTAGAAATTATGCAGTTGCTAAATCTGTTGGAAAGGAGGATTTTGACACATAGAAGATGAAGATGTAAGCGATGTTGAAGAAAGAGAGGACATTTAAGGTTGTCTCAGATCCAGAGAAATTGAAGAAATTAGCACCTGAAGAGGTAGAAGAATTGGAAGAGGATGCTCTTACTACCGTCTAACTTAGCCTTTCTGACGAAGTATTTAGAGTTTTCTCATGTGAAAACTGCTAAGGAATCGTGGGATGCTCTTCAGAGAAAGTTCTACGACAAGTCTCTCACCAACCGCATCATCTTACAACAACTTTATTCTTTTAAAATGAGGCCCGAAACAGATGTATTTGCTCATATTAATGCCTTCAACACACTTGTTATGAATCTTCGAGCAACTGATGTAAAGATTGAGGATGAGGCGCAAGTTGTTATTCTTTTATGCTCTTTACCTGCAGAGTATAACACTTTTGTTAACTCTATGAACTATGGGCGTTCGTCTATTTGCTTGGAGGATGTGAAGACAAATTTGCATAACGAGATGTTGATAGGAAAGTTAGCGAGCGTGAGCATGGAGAATGATTCTGAAAGCCTTGTTGCACATAGAGGAAGAAGTAAAAGTAGACCCAAATATGGTGGAGACAGAGCTAAGTCCAGATCTTAGTGAAGAGGAGCTCGGAAGGGAGTTTGTCAATATTGCAGAAAACTTGGACATTATATTGCAAGTTGCCCTAAGTTGAAGAATAAAAACTAAGTTGTTCCCCAGAAGGCTTCAGCATCTACAACGAAGACACCAGATTCAGATAATGATCCTGGCATTTTTACAGCTTCTGCCTCTTCTATGAAGAATACTATTTGGATTATTGACTCGGGAGCATCCTATCACTTGACATCTGATAGGCACTCTTTTTCCACTTATCGTCAGCTTGATGGAGGAGAGGTTCCCATGGGAAATAATGCTTCTTGTCGCATGATTGGTTTCGGAACAGTAAAAATCAAGATGTTTGATGGTGTTGTTCATACTTTATGTGATGTCAGGCATGTGCCTGATTTAAGGCGTGGTTTGATCTCCATTGGAGCATTATGCAATTTTGGCTTAAAGTGTGTAATAGAAAAAGATTCATTAAAAATTACAAATGGCTCATTGATAGTAATAAAAGGGGTAAAAGCTGGAAATCTATATTTGCTGAAGGGTACAACTGCTGTTGCAGAGATTGCTTCGGTTATTGATTCAGTTGATTCCGATTCTACCAGATTATGACATTTTCGTATCGGTCACATTGAAGAGCGCAGTTTAGAAGTATTGACAAAGCGATGCTTGATTGACGGTGTTTATCATTTAAAACTTGACTTTTGTGAATGATGTGTACTTGGAAAACAGATGAAGGTTTCTTTTGACATTGCAGAGCATAAGTCTAAAGATGTTTTAGAGTATGTTCATACTGATTGCGGCCCCGCACCATGCCTATCTTATGGAGAAGCCAGGTATTTTGTTTTATTTGTTGATGATTTTTCTAGAAAAGTATGGGTTTACTTTATGAAGTCCAAAGATGAAACTTTTGATAGGTTTCAAAGTTGGAAATCTCTTGTTGAGAAGCAGTCTGGAAAGAAAGTGAAGGTTCTTCGTTCAGATAATGGTGGTGAATTCACTTCTCAAAAATTCATCAAATTTTGTGAGTTCGAGGGAATCAAAAAACACTACACCACACCAGGAGACCCACAGTCAAATGGGGTTGCAGAAAGAATGAATCAGATTTTGTTGGAAAGAACTCGTTGCTTACGGCTGACTGCGGGATTAAATAGGAGATTTTGGGCAGAAGCATTATCTATGGCGGTTTCCTTATCAGCCGCACACCTACCGCCATAGATATGAAGATTCCTGAAGAAGTGTGAAAGGGAGAGTCTGTATCATATTCTTTTCTCAGAGTGTTTGGTTGTCCAGCTTATGTGCATGAGAGCAAAGAGAAGTTGGATCCAGGATCGTGCAAGTGTATTTTTCTTGGCTATAAGAAAGGAATTAAGTGTTGTAGGATGTGTTGTCCTACTACCAAGAAGATTGTTACTAGCAGACATAATACATTTTATAAGAAGGCTATGTTGAAGGTGGGGCCTTCTTCTTCAGCTAATGATGATGTTGAGAGGACAAATTTAGAATACCAATCACAAGGCAGATCATCAGACTTCCATACGAGTAAAAATGGTGATTTCGATGACACCTTGGTTGATAGGGAAGAGACAAAAGATCAATCTCAATGTGGAGCTCAAATTCAAACTGGACCAACGAGAGAAAATAAAAGACGTACATGGCTTGATGATTTTGTGGGATTAAGCATTGAAGATATTGACTTTGATGACATGACAGCTTATGCATTAAGCATATTTTATGATGAACCAAAAGACTACAGAGATGCCATTAGTTCAGTTGATAGCTCTAGTTGGCTAGTAGCAATGAAGGAGGAGATTTAGTTTTTGCACAAAAATCATATTTGGGATTTAGTGCCACTTCCTTCCGGCAAGAGAGCAATTGGATGTAAATGGATCTATAAGGTGAAAGATGGCGGGAGTGGTGACTTAAGGTACAAAGCAAGATTAGTGGCGAAGAGTTATGTTCAGAAGAAAGATGTGGAGTTTCATGATATTTTTTCTTCAGTTGTTAGATACACTTTCATTCGCATTCTTTTGGCATTAGTTGCTCACTTCAACATGGAGTTGGAACAACTAAATGTCAAGACATCATTCTTGCATGGTGATCTTGAGGAGGACATTTACAACCAGTGGAGTTCATTGATAGCAGCAGGTCAGGTCATGTTTGTAAACTTAGCTTTAAGGACCAATGTGTCTATTTTAAAAAAAAAAATAATGATGACATCATCTGTTTGTTACTTTGTGTTGATGATATGTTGATTGCTTCTAAGAGCATGTCTAAAATTTTGGAGTTGAAGATGGAGCTCAGTAAGGAATTTGAGATGAAAGATTTGGGAAACGCACAGAGAATTTTGGAGATGGAGATTCAGAGGGATAGAAAGCAAAGAGTATTGAGGCTTACTCAAACTCAATACATCGAGAAAGTCCTATCTCGATTTGGTATGGAGAATGCTAAACCGGTGACTACTTTATTAGGCTTTCAATTCAAGCTATCCAGAGATATGTGTCTCACATCGGATGAAGACAAGGGATATGCGTAATATACCTTATTCTAGTGATGTTGGTAGTCTCATGAATGGAATGGTGTGCACGAGACCAGATTTGGCCCATGCAGTTAGTGTTGTCAGTTGATATATGTCTAACCCAGATAAAGAGCATTGGCAAGCAGTGAAGTGGATACTCAGATATCTTCGAGGCATTTCTTCAGTTAACTTGTTATATGGTGTAGTAGATGGAGACATCTCTCTTAGTGGATATTGTGATTCAGATTATGTTGGGGATAGAGATGGACATAAGTCGGTGTCGGACTATGTTTTTACACTTGGCATAAGCCCAATTTCATGGAGATCAAAGTTGCAGTCTATCGTAGCTTTGTCGACTACCGAAGCAAAGTTAATATCGATTATGGAAGAAACAAAGGAATGATTGCACTTACTTCAGTTGTTGGATGATCTTTCAATGGCGCAGCAGACAGTGGAGCTATTTTCAGACAGTCAGTGCGATTCATCTTGTTGAGAATCATGCTAATAGTTCACGGACGAAGCACATTGATGTTAGAGGTTTCTTTCTTATGCTTGATGAAGAACGAAGTAAGATCAAATTATTGAAGGTGGGTACTTCGGATAATCCTTCAGATACGATGACCAAGTCGCTTTCAAAGGACATGTTTGAGCATTGCTCAAACTTGATCGGTTTGTTTCCTGTTACTTGAGCGCCATGGGGCACTGGGCTCAACAACTTCTATGTTGATTGTTGAAAATAGGATAACGAAGAAATATTGTCATATTTGAATCAAGGTGGAGTGTTGAAATTGATGATTCAAATATTTGTAGAGAAGGAAAGAAATTGATTGATTGTCAATCAATTAATTGGCTCGTATATGGGAAGATATAAAAGGAAGTTTTCTTTTTGAAAGAAAAATAACAGGCTAATCAATCAATTAATGAAGAATCAATTTACTCAGGGAAAGAGATTGACCATGATTGCGCCAACCATATGTGCTTCAATCAAATCAAGGAAGATATTATATTTGTTTTTCCTTCATGTCCAATTAATTTAGAAAATTCTCCTTTTTATCTTCAAGAAATCCCTCTATATAAATTGGGATCATGTTATTGTATGATGCAAGCATTCCACCATTAATTTTCTCTCTATTGTAATCTTCTCCCTCTTTTATGTACTCATTTCTTTATTGAAAAATAAAAAGATATTGGGTCCGTGGACGTAGGCAAAGCCGAACCACATTATATTGGTGTGTCGTTTTCTCTCTTTTCTGTTTTCATTCACTCTATAATTTGTGCCACTTGATTTTATTTTATTCTTGGCATAGTTGAAATTGTTGACAGACTAGATCATTGAGTTTATTCGTATTCTGCTGCCCAAATCTCTGGTTTTGCGCTACAGCCTACACGAAAAGCGAGTGGTCCATTACATCCACACGAAACCAAGTCAGAAGTTCCTTAACGTCGGATGCGTCTGTGGTCTGATGCGGGCCATTGCAGAAAAAAGGGGATCCAACATTGTTGGAATCCCCATCAACGAGTAACAGGTGGATCGGGTCAGGACCAACAACAAGAAGGCTGGTTTACACTCGATCTGCGAGGTTGTCTGTGGTAACTTCCTCCAGATGTTGTTCCAGAGCTGTACTTTTGATGGGGATTATGCAATTGAGGCCACTTGTCACTCCCCCAAATTGGAAGATTTTTATTCAGAGATGTTTAGGGTTTTGAAACCCAGCGCTTTGTTTGTATCATATGAGTGGGTGACGACAGAGCACATTTTGTTACTTTATACATTTAACCCAACACAGCCATTTTGATATGTCTTCATATGTTTTTGTTCACTTTGCACTTGATTAATTCCCAATATGTAGTCGAGGAGCTAAAGAAGCTGAAGTTGATAAGAAGAAGGATGGACTTATAGAAGCTTGTGAATTTTAGGTGTGTGTGGAAATAATGAAGTTGTTCACTTTGATTTTATATAGGACAGCTTAGCAAAGTTCGCTGATGTTAGAACGGTAGAAACAGGGTCGACCTATCTTTTCATTGATAAAGTTGCAAGCTTTCACAGAATAACCATTTTTATTGGCAGACATGATTTGGCGTAGTGGCAAAGGAAAGGTGATCATGTTCTGCTTATTGGTCTTGTAGAATGGCTGATGCCATGGTTATTGCACGGTTATCTACAGATACACTTGGCAAGGTAAATTGCTTTCTTACTTATGTACCTTTGCCTGATTTACCTATGCTTGCATCAGAACAATATCAGCATTGCTATCTATGGTATCAATTGTCCATAAGAAAGAAGAAATTAAGGGTACAACTGAATTATTTAGGTTTCCTTTACTAATGGGCAGTATAATGTCTTGTGGTGATACCCTAACAATATAATGGTGTGATATCGTTTTTACTAGTTTGAACCCAAGGAAATCCAGTTAATTAGGATATAGACGTGAGTTAGGACATAGGGCATTCACCTATAAAATTATAGTTGCTGCCCAATTGATACTGCTTGTAGTAGTATCCTACGTACGTTATTGCATATGCTTTTTAGCGATTCCATATGGATCGCTTGCATTGTAGTTTTACTTTTGTTGATGAGCTATTGGAGTCACCTTTAAAAAACTTGAGAATTGTAAAATTTATGATTACAATGGGATTATGTGATAATTTATTTGCAGACATAGTACTTGGGTGGGACTACAGGAAGCCACTGTACTTAGTGCCTACAGTTGAAAAGAAATTGTTGAATAATGTGGTCACAAGGCAACAGCTTAAACTGATGCATAAGTTAGGAGCGTTTTTTTTATAACTCCATATGGTTCATGCATGTGTAGGGGAATGCTTGGAGCGTTATTTAAGGTGAGTACACTATTATACGCCTGTTTGAGTATTTTACCTTCCATTTGTTGACTGTATTTGCTCTTCTATGTGTTCACTTTTTGTTTCTTTTTAGTTGCTAGCTAGGACTTGCTTAGTTGCTAGTCATTGCTTGCTTTCTTTTCTTCTGCAATGAAATTCCTGTTGCTCAGTAGTCTCTAATAATACATGTAGGCAATTCAATTCAGCTTCTATTCTTATGATTTTTATTTCATTTTACTGTTTAATAAGTTTTTTATTTGGAATTTCTTTTCTTTATGGAGCTTGAATTTAATTTTGAGATTTTACAAATTCATGTTCTTTAAATGCATATGTCTATCTTCATCTTCTGGAGTTTTGATGTTCAACATATAAACTAAAATAACGTTTGCCTAGCGTGGGATGGAAAATTATCTTTGTGGCTATGTAGAAGATTAATTGAAGGGTGTATCAGATGTGCACATATGCACCTGCAATAGTTTACACTGGTTGATATATGATTTTTGCTATATAATGTTGTTTAGCTTAGCTTTTTTAGTTGAGTTGGGTTTTGGTAAGGGTTAGTTTGAGCCGTCACCTGTTATGCCTGCATATAATAGGGATCCGTATGCTTTTTCTAGTGGATGATGAGTGAATGTAATTATTTCTCTGTTTCCAGTTTGTATGTGTTCTCTAATCTTCTCATCCCCTTGTTCTTGCTCAATTTTCACCTTAATTCTCTCGTTTCTTCTCTGTGAATGTTCTTACATCTGTGTCTTTCTCTAATTTTCAATTTCTTATATCAACTATTTCTTCTTATATTAAAACTAGTTTAAAAGTTCGAAAGTTAATCAATCAATACTTATGCTTGAAGTCAATTCTTTTAGGATTCAGTATATCAGGAAAATATGATTATGTGTATGTACGTGCACGTGTCGATTGTAAAGGCGCAAATAAAACTTCAAATTTAGCACAAAAATATTTGCCATCGTAAGCGAGTGATCTGCTTTTGAAAAACAAGTATCATCTTGTTATCAAAAAATAAATATTGATCGTTATATCTTTACGAGAAGGTAGATACTAAGGGGACATTTAGAGGTTAAAATCACTTGTATTTGATTTCATGTCGTCGTTTTGTGGTCAAATATAATTTATCTTGTGTGTGTGTGTTGAAGACCTAGAGAACTATGTTTTGCATGTGAGCAATGCATGTGCTAATACATGTCCTAATTGATTCCCTGAGATCGTAGTCCACAATAATTGAACTCTTGACCTTGTATGTGACCATGCATGGGATGACCAATTGTGCTAGCCCCATGATTTTACAGTTTGTACTTTGCGGTTTTTATTCTAGAATTCAATATGAAATTGTTTCTGTCTATCCTTTTCATAAAGTTTTATCAAACAAGAAGCAACTAATGCTATGTGCAAAATTTTGATTATTCTGTTAACTTTGTAATTCATTCAGAGAAATTTTCTTATGCACTCGTGCATCGTTCATGCCGAAAGCACTCACATTCTAGTAGAAATTGTTGATATAACTTTCAGACTCATTTGTGAACAATTTTCTGTCAAACTAGTTTACTTTAACAATGACAACTATGAAGCTATGCCTAATAAATTTAACTACTGTGGTTCAAGTTTAATAGTCTGATTAATGTTGTGCATTAAAATGATATTTAATATGCGGCAACGTTTGTATGTTATCACTTATGAACGTCAACATTCGTACATTTAAGTTTCTGAATTTTAGATCATACCCTTTTGCATTTTACGCTTGAAGCGTGAGCTGTTTGTAAGAATCCACACATTTTCATACTCAAAGGATGTGTCATTTGTACTACTAAGATTTATGTTTAATTGCCTTATCTCATTTTCATACTCAAAGCACATCTCCATTTGTATTTAATTATTTGTCTTGAAGGTATGCCTGCCGCCAGATCCCCTATACCACCATGATTGCCTTATCCTAATTTTAAACCAACGATGTTTTCTGATTATTATATTAATAGATGCATATATCAGTAGATTTCAATTTTGCATTTATCAGTGATCTTGTGTTGCTGGTTGTACGTTTTAACTTAAGATGCATGTTCGTCTTTATATTTCAGTTGACACACACACACACACATATATATATATATATATATATATATATATATATATATATATATATATATATATAGAAGGACGAAACGGAATGTGTGGTGGAAATCAGGGGGCATTTAGGGGTGTTGCACTGTTTGGTGTACCACTGAACGCTCGCCATATATATATATATATATATATATATATATATACATACATATGCATATACATACATACATGCTTAACATTTTGCCTAATGCACATATTTCGACTTCAGATAAACCAGAACATGTTTTTGGAGGTGATGGATATCATTATATATGCATGATTCAATCAGCATATTGATTTGACACACATCATTCACCAACCAAGATATTTCTCTATGCTCTCCTATATATACAACCAGTCCGTTTTATTATTTAATTGCAACCTTTGCCTCGTTCACCATACATAAATACCACAACCTCCTCTCCCTCTTTGTATCATAATCAGGCCCGGTCCTAGGGCATGGGTTGCCTAAGACGAAAGGAAAAAAAACTGCCCTGGTAGTAGAAAAAAAATTAAAAATAAAAAAGACAGACAGTTCCAGTTATATGGAAAATTTGTAAAACGATGCACGTACCAGCTGTGCAAAACTTGCAGCACCTCAATGCAGCAACATTTGCACCTTTATGTTCCAGTTATACCATATAGTTGCAACATTTTCAGACTTGATATTATTGAGAGCCTACATAAACGCAAAAGATGATAAAAAAAATGATTATAAATTGTAATATTAAACAAAAAATGCTACTGAAAGTGAAAAAGGTTCTATTTAAGGGTTTACCATCAAAACATAATATTATGACTTTGTCAATAATTTGCATTGCATATGCATATGCAATGATCTTTTTTAAGGAAAGGAAAAACGGTGGTCTTTTATGTAATGAACACACGTAATATTGGTGAGGGAAAAAGAAGATAACAAACATAAACCAAAAACCGAAGTTATATTCATCATATCGCTTGTTTACATACAAAATGTATAATTAAGACAAAATATTCCATTGTAACATCTAAAGATTTCATTTTAACAAAAAAAACTCCTTGCATTCTTTGTAGCGAATTCTTCAGTTATGTCCTCATAATTAAGCATATCCAAGTATTCATTCTCAATAGAAATCATAGCTAGTCCATTTAACCTCTCTTGTGACATGGTCGTCCGAAGGTAAGTTTTGATTAACTTTAATTTCGAAAAACTTCTTTCCGTCGAAGCAACTGTAACCGGTATAGTCAACAAAATTCTATAAGCTACCCACACGTTCAAAAACCCGCTTACGTCACGATAAGACTTTAGAAAGTCAAGAATGTCAATTGATTTCGTGATTTCCATTGGTAGGATTCTTTTCAATTGTCGAAGTTCATGAAACAATTTTTCTCCGCAAATATCATGCTCTTCATCATGTTTCAAAAAAGCTTCTAAATTGAAACGTCGCTCTTTTAATTCCTCACATTCAATATTTTTGAACTTTGCACTAAATAGAAACCCAAATGTCCCTTCATAAAGCTCAAATTGCTTAAATCGCTCTTTAAGTGAAGAAAGAGCTTGATCAATAATATGTAGAAAGTAGGTAATTCTAAAGTTATCTTTTGGGGATTGGACATCAAGAGCGTCTACTTCCATATCTTCGTCAAATTGTTTCTTTCTACGAACAACCATGTTTTTTGTTTTAAATTTAGGATCAACAAGCCCAACTTTTTCTTCAAGTTCCTTGGCTTCATTCATAAAACATTTGAAACCATCTATTCTAAGTTTTTCAAAAAAATACAATAAGCTCATTTACTTCTGCAATGACATCCTCTATATTCATATCCTCTCGTTGAAGTATTTTGCTAGCTCGATTAATATTGTCAAGTATTGCATACCAAATGCATAGGCTAATCAAAAATTCAAAATTCTCCAAAGCATTATGACACAAAGCCTTAGCCTCAATCATCACAGTATCATCATTGGACTTGTTTGCAATTTCAATTAGTGCATCTTTGAGCTCCGGAGCTTGATTTTTTATTGCCTTTACACTTTCGATATGACTTTCCCAACGTGTAGCAGACAATGCTTTCGGAGTCAACCCTTTTACATAACCTCTAAGTATTTCCATCGATGAGTTGAACCGGAAAATAAGGTATAATTTTTTTGCACATAAGCAAAAAAGTTTCTAGCTTTAATGCATGATTTGGCCATATCACATAGTGCAAGATTCAAGCTATGACATCCACACGAAATATGAAAAGCTCTAGGATTAATATCAAGTAGTCTTTTTTGAACACCTTGATGTTTCGCTATAAAATTGATTAAGAATATGATTGATCAACACATCAAAATTGAATAATGTTGTTAATCATAACGTACCAAATCATTACTTTCATGTTTAACCATTATCATAACTCTGACCTCTAACATCATTAATGTTGAATTTAAGCTCCATCAACACATTTTCGAGCTCTTTAAAAAGACCAAATCCTGATGTGTCATCCACTTTAATATAACCAAGAAAAATTCCTCCACTTTTGTATTTCTTGCATCATCAACATCCGCGCATCTTATGATAATCAACATTTGTTCTTTGTGGCTTAAATCTGGAGTGCAATCCAAGATAATTGAGAAGAACTTCGCTTTCAAAATTTTTGCAAGTATTATTTCTTTAATTTTCTTAGCCAACAAGGTTATCAACTCATTTTGAATTTTGTGACTAAGGTAATGATTATTGGTTTCATTGTTTATAACACATCTTAAGTGATCTTCCATTACAGGATCAAATTCAGCAACAAATTGGATAAGTTGACAAAAAAGTCCGTTGTTTTTTTCATAAATTCTTTCATTATTTCCACGAAATGGTAAGTTGTTTCGGGATAACGTTTTTATAACTCTAATGATACGCACAAGCACTTGCTTCCAACGTTGCCTCTCCTTGTCAATTTGAGATTCCATTTTTTTATCAACGGTTTCTTTTTGCTTGAGTCCTCTATGCAAATCAACCCACTTGATAAGATTCGCAATGTGTATTGGATTGCTTTCATGGTATCTAAGTTTTGAAGAAAGATTAGGCCAATCATCTATTCCTTCTTCGGCCAGCTTTGATGTTTTTTGAGTGTGTCTGAATAACTTGCAACAAAAACAAAAAACTTTGTCACATTCGTTTGAATAAACTAATCACTTTCTTTCATGCTCTTCTCCACGTAGATATCCGCCAACATAGTGCTTGGAAGTAAAGTGTCTACCATTAGCTATGTTTTTCGGAAACCTATCATTTTCTTTTATGATTTTAATAGGTCCTCGCCGAACTAGCATAATTCTCTTCGTGTCGGTAATTTTTCCCCATGATCCCGGATCATAATTGACATCAACGTCTTTTTCAAGATTAATAACAACTTCATCGTTAACACATTCATGCATAACAACATTGTTATGATCATCCATCAATATATCTTCGTCATGCTCCTCTTCATTCATAGTTATGTCATTGATATTTTCATCATTGTTAACACATTCAAGACCATCTATCTCAACATTTTCATTAATATGATCATCTCCGTTATTACCTTCTCCAATTTTACTTGAAGTTGAAGGTTGAGATTTTTGAGCTTTTGCTTGAAATAAATTAGAGATTGAAACAGCTAACGATTTAGCTAGTTTGTCTTTCCGTTGTTTAACCTTCTTATTGTAAGCTCCATAATTTTGTTTTCGAAACCATATACGATATTTGTCATCTTCGTTCTTCGTCATTGTCCTCTATTTACAATAAGAGCACAATGATAGAAAAATTGAAAAATATACGTACTTAATATACATACAAAAAAAATACTGATTTTACTGCTATAAAAATACTGATTTTATTGCTACAAACATTTATTCACTTTTCCAATTCAACCACTCTGCATTACAAACATTTATTTTGTGGAAGACAATGAAATCACACAAGGCAAACAAAAGGGTTCTGTCAATTTAAACCAAAGGCTTTCTATCAATATGTATATGTTTGCCCCAAATCCGGTTCAACCACTGCTGTAGTGCAGTCAAAAAATAAAGGAAAGGCTGATTCAATAATTTGCCCCAATTCCAAATTTCCAATTCAAACACCTATGTCATTGGATTAAACAAGCCAAACACTGATTCAGTAATTTGCCCCAAATTGATAAATTACCTTTTACAGTGGTGCTGCTGTGCTGTTGCGTCTTCTTTCTTCTTCCTTGCTGAGGGTGTTGCACGCTTCGTCTTCGTTCTTTTCTATCCTGTCGAGCGAAGCCGGCAGTTAGGTTTTTTTTTTCTCGGTTCGCTATTTCTAATTTTGAAAGGGGGTTGCTTAGAAGAGTGGGGTTGCTGTAGACAATAGGCTCGGTTGTCTTATGAGTGGACCGGGCCTGATCATAATTAGCTCAAAAGGAAGGAGATGAAAACCGAGCTTCCTAATGATGCAGCCTATATTGCTGATGTTCTAATCCGAACTTCTAACGGCGTTAAAATCCCTGCTAACTCCACTGTTCTGGTACACCATTATTGATAAATTCGTTAAATGTTTTATGTTCATCATAAATCATGTTTTGATTTTATGGGTCAGGAATTGCAATGTATTATCCGATTGTTCTCCGTTTTGTTACATGCGAAGGCTTCAGAATGAAGGTGTCCGAAGAATTAACTCAGCGAAGGACAAAAAAGGGGAAGATTGAAAAGGATATTGGTTTGGGTGTTCCTTCTCCTACTGTTGCTTCTTTTCTTCTTTTGCTTCATTCTAAAAAGTTTTCTTTTGACCAATTTTATTGCGTTATTTGATTCTTTCTTTCTGGCAAAAAATTAGAGCTCCGGAGCTTTCCTTTGAGCAATCAGATTTTGGGGTTTACCTTTGAATCAATCATATATTCACTCAGAATATGATGTCGCATCTTTTAAACCTGAATAACAAATTATATACAATCTCGTTTGCAGAGTTAACATGAGGCGATGGATAGATATTTTACCCAGACGGAAATAGTCTGCTTGTCTACATGTATGGTGAATCATTACATCTTCACATTCCAGTCTTTCCAGCAGTAACTTGCTAACCAAGAACCTGATTAGAACACTTGAATAAAATTCAGCATTTTTTTTAAACCACCTAATTAAAGGTAGATGAGAGAAAAAACCGTAAGATAAATCACACTAGCCCACAGCCTCTAATATCGCATGCACAATGGATTGGGGTGGGGTGTGTACTGTGTGGTTGTCACTCCCCAAACATTAATTGTATGCTGCACCATCAACAGAGAATACACAATCCTAGATCCAACGGGTGTGACCTGTTTAGAATGTATCAAACGCATGGTAATCACTTTAGCTAACTAATAACTAACCCAAACAGGCTCTGACGATCCTGGTTCAGGCCTAGTCAAGGGCAATAAGTTTGTCGTTTTATTGAAAAAAAAATTGCGAGTTGAAAGTTGAAACAATTTGGGCTTGGCCTACCCATTTTCTAGGGCAGACCTGGGTCTTTATTTCGGTTTATTGCGAGTTGACATTGTAGTAGGCAGTATCCATTGCATGTACGAATTTCCATCCCAAAAGATATTAATCGTTTTCATGTAATCTTACAGTAGGCTTTGTTCATTGCATGTAACTTTTTCATGTCCGTAAGCATAATGCGCGAGGGAAAAAAAAAAGCCAGGCAGTCAGTAATGTGTGTATGTGGCGAGTTATATTTTACTTATCAGTTATCTTTGTATTTACAACTTTTTGTTTATTAACATGCAGATTCGTGAGGGGTCATCATTGTATGCAGGTGCAATAATAGAAAGAAGATTCCTAAAGTTAAAAGACACACAACCTAGTTGGAAGCTTCCTGAATACTAAACCAGGTTAGAATTGTAAGAAAAACAGTTTAACATGTCTATCATTATAAACTACTTATGTAAACTATACTTGTTTTTCATTCATATGTATTTTCGAGAATACTTTTTTTTTTATATACAGAAAGGAAAATATAATATAATAAAATGGAGAATCTAGCCATTTTCCAACAGCTCATAAAAACGGATTTCACAGAATGCAGAAACCGTACGTACACACAAACAAAATAAACGGAACAAAAACATATAAAACAGGAAGGCGGACAACAGCCTAGCGTAAGCTAAGCAATAGACAAAGCAGGGGAAGCCTCAGCAAACTGGACACCAAAGCGCAGAGCGGCGATGAAAACCCCTAACTCCACAAGAAATGTGCATAAGAAATGTGCATAGAGCTGTAGCAATGACCCAACCCTTTCAGAAATGCAACTGGCAAAGGTCGGGAAAACTAAATTGCCGACCCTGAGCCTTTGAAACCCCCTGCTCCACAAGCTCTTTCAAATCCGAGGTGGCTAGCAAAGCTAGAGAAAACCATCAAATCTCCTGATCCACTAAAAGCTCCAGCTATACCTACTTCAGTAATTCCACCTAGGATGATGAAACGAATGCACCATCCAGCTCCAAGCAGACCTAATCCAACAACCTATAAAGCAGGATTTGCACAACTAACAAACGACATAAAATCGATTGGAAGGGGGGGAGGGGGAACCGGGAGGAGTGTAAGTTATAAAAACAACTATGCACAACAATGACTCCCCTGAAACATCAAAGGTAACAACCCATCGCCTTGAGAGGGTACCGAAGACTCCCTTGAAAGACCTATCACGAAACGCTAGGAACACATCGCTCCTAACTTTCCGGATAATGATAGGAGGGTCCATGGTCACTTCGTCAAATACTGCCTTATTCCACGAGCAACAGATGTGCCAGCACACTAGACAAGGAATCAAACGAAGAAGGGTTGATCATAAAGATTTACCTGAGATGTCGGACCACCAAAATTTCGGTGAATCTTCAATCGAGGTGGCATTACCTCTGAAACCCATCAGATTCGTGAAGTAATTCCAAACAGCCCTGACACAAGACCCAGAGAACAAATGAAAAGAGGATTCAGAGCATCTAGAGCAGCAACACCTGCACCTAGACACGAAAAGGATGTTGATTCATCTATAGATAAACCATCATGCAAGGTTTTCCACATAAACAGTGAGACCTTCGGGGGAATACAAACATTCCAAACGAAAGAGAATAGATGGAGACGTGGACCAGGAGTCCGCACTGAATTCCATGCCGCCATCAGCGAGAAGGGACTGCCGTCTCAAATGGTACCTCCCCCATGAGTATATGTTAAGACCTTCATAGATTGCATCCGTTTTCGCGTCTCACTAGCGTAGGATGAGACACTGGTGTAATTCGCACCTGCCAGCCTACAGTACTTGGCGTGGAGGAATGTCGCCTAGAGGGAGTCGTTCGCTCCAAATCTCGTCCAAAGCTTGCAAGCAAAGGCCGAACTGATGTTGTGAGGGTTACGGAGGCCCAGGCTTCCCTCACTTTTGGGACGACAAATGGAGTTCCAAGAAACTCAGTGGTGGCGAGAAGCGTTATCCTTGGATCCCCAGAAAAAGGAAGAAGCCAAGGAACGGTAAGCGCGGAAGAAGGAAGCAGTGGAAGTCATAGCAGCAAATATATGAGATCTTATAGAGTCAAGGAAAGACTTAATGAGGACTAGTCTGACAGCTTGAGAGAGGAGGGTAACATTCCACCGAATGATATTACCTCTGACTTTGTCAGTTAGGGGATCGAAGATGGCGTTGAGTTTCCTGCCTCGATATAATACAATACCGAGGTAACAAAGCGAAAGCGAGGCTGCCTTGAAATCTGTAGATGTCTCGGTCTAGGAAGATCTAACCGGAGACAGGTCTTTTGCGGGAACGAAGCAGCTTTTAGATGAGTTAACGAATTGCCCCGAGCATCTCTCATACTGCCGAATAAGATCCAAAAGTCCACGAATATACCTACGACTACCATTAGTAAAAATGATAATGTCGTCAGCGAAAAACAAGGAAGAGATAAGAGGACAACCCCAAAGGATGACGAACCTATGAATTTGCCCAACTATCGTTAGAGAGTGCAAACCTCGAACGAAAGTCTCAGCAGCTAGAATGAACAGAGTTGCGGATAGAGGGTCTCCCTAATGAAGACCTCTCCCGAACCTAAAATAACCGGTGGCTGCTGATCCGTTGATAAGAACGGAAAACCAGCAGTTGGAGATAAGCCTCCAAACAACATCAATAAGAGGTTCCGGGAATCCGAAATCCCTCAGAACCATGATGATGAAGAACCACGTCATGCGGTTATAAGCCTTAGACATATCTAGCTTGACGACCGCATTAGAGCTTCGTACCTTCTTATTGATCTGAGAAATCAGCTCCTAACCTAAAAGGACGTTATCAGTGATCAAACGTCCTTTTACAAACCCTGCATGTGAAGAAGATATAACATGCTCGAGAAAAGGTGCTAGCCTAGAGGTTAGAACCTTAGATATGATATTGTTTGAGAAATTACACAAGCCGATTAGAGAAAATCCGCACAAGAGCTTGGTAGGTCGCATTTTGGGATTAGGACCAGTGGATGTCCACCTCGAAGGGAGTTCTCCACCAGGGAAGAATGTAACGACCCAACTTTCAAACACATCGGAAGTCGTGCCATCAATAAGAATAAGAATAGATAGAAGATAAAAACACAGAAAACATCAGAATCTCACAGCGGAATTTTCACAGAAGATAATACTTCATAATATTACACAACAGTACATATTACATCAGAGCATCATAGGTCTAGTAATACAGCCATTCATAGTACATCATTAATTATACTTATCATTGACGACTAGCTTGCAGACTTAATTATACAGTAGATATGCTAAGTAGACCAGCACATAGAAAGTTCCATCCAACCTTCCAAGTTTTATCCAATCCTGGTTCACTTGTCTATTCATAACAAGTGTTATGAATACCCAAGAGTTTAAGGGAAACACAGAAAAATAAACTCCGGGTCAGTCAGGGGACTAGTTTCAGTAAACATATTTAAAACAAATAAAAATATCTCATAAGACCACGCCGTAAATACGGAACGGGTTTTTACCTTATGAGATCAAAACACTTTGTATACTTTAAACCAGATATTATCATAGTTTCTATTTGTTTTTTTACAAATAATTTAGAATCTAGAAGAATGCTTGCATCTCACATTCTCCTACATATTATACAAATAAAAACCGCTTGGCGCTTAGGGAAATTGGATTTCCAACTATGACAAGGTATGGGACCACTTTCGAATGATGTATCTCTAGAGGCAAATACATCTGGGTTCAACAAGAACGTCTTGCAACCCGGCCCTCACATGACCGACCACTCATTTCTCTTGAGTGTATCGAATGTATATCACCAATGGTTGTGTACGGCAATCATTCCCGAATGGGCAGAATCGATAGATTAAGAAACAAAAGGAAATTCTCTAGATAGGTGATGCTACACCCTAATGGGAGCGACCCACATAGCCATGCTGCCTGCCCGATTTTTTGTCATTTCCTAGGTGTGAAGCTTGAGGCTAGACTTACGTCATCATCACTGGTTTATTTTCTTTGAGTGCCACATCGTCAAATCTATCGGAAAACACTAATTGATTTCCACAAAAATACTCTGGTTGACAGGCTAAAGAAGTTTCCCTTCTGTGCCAGCAACTGGTACGTTTCAAGAAAACAACGTACGTGATTCTTTTGGAAATACTCTATCAGACATTCGTCCATACAAGTTGTTCTGGGACTGGACAAACCGAATGCACTATTCAAAAATAGCCCTTGTATAACGCCGTCTTCAATTTCAAAATCTCTGACACACGATGTATAATCAAATCAAAGTGGAATGTAACTTTCCGGTCTCTTTGAAATGATTAACGAATATTTTTCTTTTTAAATTTATAATCTAACATGATAAAAATCTAATTACAGTCAAACTGCACAGTATATGATCATCTGGCCAATATCTGTTATATTTGATCATGTCCTGCAAATGGACAGTTTCAGTGTGTGCTCCGCACACGATCTTTCTCCCCATTTTGGTCGTCACTAAATACTTACATTATTCTTTAGAAATTTATTTCTCATAATCATTTATTATCCCATTTATTCATAAATAATTGAAATTTATTTTTCAACTTTTACCCTTTACATTGATTTTGTCAAATTTTCCTTTTTATATCTTATATCGATCTACTTCTTCTTCCTATACCAAATGAAGTTCCTCTTTTTATCAATCTAACCCGCTTAAAAATATGATTTAAAATTCTTATTTTATAACATACAGAACTGTCCACGACCAGATACTTGTATCAGAGAGTACGGTTCAAAACCGACAAATCTGGCGTATGCGTTACATACGGTGTACCTTGTTGAATCTAAATATTTCATTAGATGATAAATTCTAATTTAAATTATAAATTAAATTTATAATTTAATCAAATTACAGCTTTTGTGCTGACTTCTCGACTTCTTGTCAAAACAATATCTGATCTTTCATATTTGTTCGACTTTCTTCTGTTGGTTTTACACTTTAAATCTTTCCTTAGAAAATCATCTCTAATACTCATTTCAAATTAAATTAAATTAAATTTAAAATTACAGCTTCTGTTTTTAAATCCCAGTCCTTCACAAAACTCTATTTTCTTATCCTGATTCACTTCTTCTTTTGCTCTAGCAAATTAAATAAAAATATTATTTTTATTTAAATATTTATTTCTCCCTTTTCAATTAATTGAAAACTAGTTTGGATTTGAAATATATTTGAAAGCTATTGTTTTTAAGTCAAAATCATTAAAGTACCATGTTCATCAAAGTACCAGCTCTCGGTCATTGGTGTATACCCATGAAAAACGGCCTAGTTACCATGATTTCGGCCTAGTACCATTTGGTTGATCACTTGCCCAGGATACCAAAGTACCACTTCACGGCTCTCATGGTTTTTGCTCCGATCACCCCCTTGCACACATGAAATTTTTGGCCGATCACTTCCCATTTATAGTAGCACTTCTTCTTCTTCTTCCCCTTTTTCCTCCCATGCCTGTGCACGTGCACAAGCACCCGCGTCGCCTCCAGCTTCCCACGACCGTCAACACCAGTCACCCTCCAACCCCTGATCATGCCACCACCCTCTGACGAACTTCCCTCGGCCTGAATCGAAATTTTGCCGTGCACCTCCCTTTCCAGAAAAAAACGTCATCCAAGAAAACCCGTCCCACTTCCTCGCCTTGACCATGAGCCGCCGCTTTCTCCTCGCCACGCCATTACCACTCTCTGAGGTCTCAATCCCCCTTGCACCGCACCCCCAAAGCCTCGCCGACGTTGAGCAGTTCGACGCAAACCAATGAACCCAAAACCAGTTTTGAACCCTATTTTCATTAATTTCACAAAATCAAAACATTTAAAAATTTTGCTACCATTTTTCCCTGATTGCCTGATCCCAGATGAAGCTCCAACATCAATCACATGGCCTATTATGATTTAAATGATCGGAATTTGGAGGGTTTTCAATTTCTGATCATCTTCAAATTCCCGATTTTATATGCCATTAAAAATCACGACACCACTTTCTAAAATCATTATTTCCTTCTAGGATTTGATTCATATACTTGGTTTGATTTAAAAACAGTTTTGAAAATTCACTTTGAAATGTTGAGATAGAGAGGATCCTGCTGTTTTGGTTTAAGAGACAGTAAGGGTTTTTGCCAAAGTGTTGTTTCATTTTGAACCATTTTGTGATTTTGTACAAGATTTTTAAAACAAGCATGGTACCTTCTTCTAATCCCTACTAACATATACTTGCTAATTCATTTGGATTTCGAAGATTTCAAACCAAAGTGACAGACCTGAAAAACAACAGCAAGCAATACCCCTTTTTATACTTTAGCACTCAAATTTTTTCATTAACAATCCATGATTTCTACCAAACAACAAGCCATACAAGATATCATACTTGAATAAACATTCCACCATAACTCAGGTTCAACTTATAGTTCACACGGTAAGAAGAAAATGCAGGGATTTTCAAAACAGAAAATTCAAAACAGGTTTACTCACCAAATTTACTTGAACCCTTAGGCTTTCCTCTTCTTACTTATCTCAACTCTAAAGACTTGTGTTGTATGTAGAGAATGGTGTGTGCTCATGTCTATTTATAGTGGTGAAAATTCATAAAATAATGGTGGCAAAATCAGTTTTCAGGTTTGATTTTGACAAATAAAATACAACACAAAGAAAAATCTTTTTTCTTACCAAAGCAAAACACCAAGATCACATGGTTTACTTAGCCTAACATCACCTTGCACATGACATCCTTTTCCCCATTGGTTCTATGGAATATCACAAAATATTTGCTAAGTATAACTATGATCTTCTCACAAGTCTTCTTTGGTTTTTTACAAACTTTAGCATCCTTTCTAGCATCATATAGGCTCAGTTTTTATATTGGGTTTCTACCCCAAAATATTTCATGATATTTTGATTTAATAACAAATATAAAAATAATTTTACTTGCCTTCCAAGGCTTTGCAAAATCTGAAAATCCTTGTACCTTTGATCTTGGCCATGTGAATGAACTAGACATGAACATCTTGGAAAATCTATGTTTTTAAATGATGATTTAGTGTAGGCAATATTCTAGGTGTATGCGCAAGTTTTTATGAATCTCTAGGCACATGTGTTTATGACAAAGTAACATGCTCTTGGAAATGCAAATGAAAATGTCAATTTCAAGAAATCTTGTGACAAAAGAGAAAGATATGAAAACTGAAAATATATTATACAAAAATGCTCTTGCCATGTGAACAAATATCTCTCTAGATCCTTTTTTCTAGCTAGTACTAGTGTAGGTTGTTTTTCTCAAATGCATACATATATATAAATGAAAACATGCTTGCAAACAAATGGTATTCTCATGTTTTGTTGAGGTACAAGCAAATGAGAATTTAAACTTGTTTTAATACATGCTTTTGAACTTGCTTTTGACAAGAAAATGGGTTTTGGCATGTTCTAAATTCAAGAGTTAAAAGTTTTTAATCAAAAATTTGCAAACACTCAATCTTAAATACTTTGAAAATAATGAACAAACATGTAAATAAAATGGCATCAAAACTTGCTATTAAAAGTGTTGTTTTTCATATAAATGTATAAAATCAAATTAAACAAACGCTAACAAATTTATGCTGTCATACATGAATGTGCAAAAATGGACTTTTGTAAGTGTTGTGCTACATGCTTATACAAATGCTATCATACATGTATTAACATGTTTTTTAGAATTTTTAAAGTATGAATTTAACTCGCATTTATAAACACGTACTTATGATAATCTATTATCTGTGTCAGTGATGTGTAAAAAGGTCCGGGTTATTACTTTCTACCCCCTTATAAAAATTTCATCCCCGAAATTTGTAAACGGTAGATCAGTGTTATCGACTTATATATATAAACACACATCAGCAATATCCTATTCAAAACCATAAATATATGTCCAAATTTCCTCTTTAACTCATCAGTCAATTTACTTAACTCCGTTAAGTCTTTCCCCAAAATCTTCATTCACTTAGTTAATCATCTCCATTTTGGGACTCACAATTATGGTTTAATTTCACAAATCGACCAGTTCACATTCCCTGGGTTCATATCCCATTTAATACTTAAGTTCAGCCTTAATCCAGGAAATCCAAATTTTAATTCAATTTAAAATTCTAACTCGATTTCCGGTATCAATATGATTGGATATTATCCTAATTTAATCCAACCCTATTTAATTTGTCTTGAGGCTGACCCTAGTTAATTAATTCCTTTCATCTAAAAAGAGTAAAGTACCTTCTGAAGCTCCTTCCATTTTCACATCCTCAGAAGTTGATGACTTATCCATTAAAGCATAGACCGTTGGTTGCTGTGCCTTTTTCATAAGTGGGCAGTCTTTAACTAAGTGCCCAGGCTGATGACAGTTATAGCATGAAAACTTTTGAGGAATAGCATCACTTGTTCCCTTTAGTTTCTGTTGAGGTTGCTTCGGTTGTTGAGTTTGCTGTGGCTTTTCCGCTGCTGGTTTGGTGCAGAACTTGGCAATATGTCCTTTCTGCAAACATTTGTGGCATTTGGTGTCTTTGAATCGTTCTTTGGCCTTTTCTCTCATCTTAGGTACTCCCTTGTTGTTATTGTTCCAGTTCGGGTTGAATTTACTTTTGTTTGGATTCTCACCACTAGGTCCTCCCGTCTGTGCTGCTTTAGCAACTGGCTTCTTACCCTCTAATGCCTCATAACGAACTGCCATATCAACTAGATCAAAGAATGGAATCTTGAGATGTCCAGTCATTTGAACTTGCAGACTATCCTTTAATCCTGCTATAAACATTTCATTTTTCTTAAGTGGAGTGTTGATCAGTTCCGGTCCGAAACAAGAAAGTAAGTTGAATTTGTTCTCATATTCAGATACTTTCATATTCCCTTGCTTGAGATCAATAAAATCCCGATACATCCTCGTTTTTCCAGCGACGGGCATAAATTGCGCTTCAAATGCTTCTCTGAACTTGTCCCAAGTAAAATCTTCCTCGGGAACATTAGCAGTTTGAGCGTCCCACCAGATCGCGGCAGCTCCTTGAAGTTGCCATGATGCCAAAAGACATTTCTGATCATCATTCAACTTCAACCCTTTGAAAATTCTTTCATAGGACCTCATCCAAGCTTGAACCTCAATAAAAGACTCAGTCCCTTTGAAAACCTTTCCTCCTAGAGTTGTATACTCCTTACAAATAGTCGCAAAGCTTTTGTCCTGTTGGACTGGTGCAACTTCCTCCACTGTTTCACCTTGGTCTTAGGATCCAGTAGTACGACCAGTAATAGTGGACGACCCTCTAGCTCGACCTCTTTGTGCACGGGTACTCATTTTGATTACTTGAATATATCAGGTTGTCAATCGAGACTTGATGGGACATAACTAACTTAGGTATATCTTCCAAATTGATTTATTTTTATTTTAAATTTTATATAAAAATACGCTCTCTCACACTCACCCAAAGCCTAGGTAATCAGTAACCTAAGCTCTGATACCAACTGTAACGACCCAACTTTCGAACACATCAGAAGTCGTGCCATTAATAAGAATAAGAATAGATAGAAGATAAAAACACAGAAAACATCAGAATCTCACAACGGAATTTTCACAAAAGATAATACTTCATAATATTACACAGCAGTACATATTACATCAGAGCATCATAGGTCTAGTAATACAACCATTCATAGTACATCATTAATTATACTTATCATTGACGACTAGCTTGCAGACTTAATTATACAGTAGATATGCTAAGTAGACCAGCACATAGAAAGTTCCATCCAACCTTCCAAGTTTTATCCAATCCTGACACTTGTCTATTCATAACAAGTGTTATGAATACCCAAGAGTTTAAGGGAAACACAGAAAAATAAACTCCGGGTCAGTCAGGGGACTAGTTTGAGTAAACATATTTAAAACAAATAAAAATATCTCATAAGACCACGCCGTAAATACGGAACGGGTTTTTACCTTATGAGATCAAAACACTTTGTATACTTTAAACCAGATATTATCATAGTGTCTATTTGTTTTTTTACAAATAATTTAGAATCTAGAAGAATGCTTGCATCTCACATTCTCCTACATAGTATACAAATAAAAACCGCTTGGCGCTTAGGGAAATTGGATTTCCAACTATGACAAGGTATGAGACCACTTTCCGATGATTTATCTCTAGAGGCAAATACATCTGGGTTCAACAATAACATCTTGCAACCCAGCCCTCACATGACCGACCATTCATTTCTCTTGAGTGTATCGAATGTATATCACCAATGGTTGTGTACGACAACCATTCCCGAATGGGCAGAATCGATAGATTAAGAAACAAAAGGAATTTCTCTAGATAGGTGATGCTACACCCTAATGGGAGCGACCCATATAACCATGCTGCCTGCCCGATTTTTTGTCATTTCCTGGGTGTGAAGCTTGAGGCTAGACTTACGTCATCATCAATGGTTTATTTTATTTGAATGCCACATCGTCAAATCCATCGAAAAACACTAATTGATTTCCACAAAAATACTCTGGTTGACAGGCTAAAGAAGTTTCCCTTCTGTGCCAGCAACTGGTACGTTTGAAGAAAACAACGTACGTGATTATTTTGAGAATACTCTGTCAGACATTCGTCCATACAAGTTGTCCTAGGACTGGACAAACCGAAGGCACTATTCAAAAATAGCCCTTGTATAACGCCGTCTTCAATTTCAAAATATCTGACACACGGCGTATAATCAAATCAAAGTGAAGCGTAACTTTCCGGTCTCTTTGAAATGATTAACAAATATTTTTCTTTTTAAATTTATAATCTAACATGATAAAAATCTAATTACAGTCAAACTGCACAGTATATGATCATTTGGCCAATATCTGGTATATTTGATCATGTCCTGCAAATGGACAGTTTCAGTGTGTGCTCCACACACGATCTTTCTCCTCATTTTGATCGTCACTAAATACTTACATTATTCTTCAGAAATTTATTTCTCATAATTATTTATTATCCCAGTTATTCATAAATAATTGAAATTTATTTTTCAACTTTTACCCTTTACATTGATTTTGTCAAATTTTCCTTTTTATATCTTATATCGATCTACTTCTTCTTCCTATACCAAATAAAGTTCCTCTTTTTATCAATCTAACCCGCTTAAAAATATGATTTAAAATTCTTATTTTATAACATACAGAACTGTCCACGACCAGTTACTTGTATCAGAGAGTACGGTTTAAAACCGACAAATCTGGCGTATGCGTTGCATACGGTTTACCTCGTTAAATCTAAATATTTCATTAGATGATAAATTATAATTTAAATTATAAACTAAATTTATAATTTAATCAAATTACAGCTTCTGTGCTGACTTCTCGACTTCTTGTCAAAACAATATTTGATCGACTCTCTTCTATTGGCTTTACAGTTTAAATCTTTCCTTAGAAAATCATCTCTAATACTCATTTTAAATTAAATTAAATTTAATTTAAAATTACATCTTCTGTTTTTAAATCCCAGTCCTTGACAAAACTGTATTTTCTTATCCTGATTCACTTCTTCTTTTGCTCTTGCAAATTAAATAAAAATATTACTTTTATTTAAATATTTATTTCTCCCTTTTCTATTAATTAAAAACAAGTTTGGATTTGAAATATATTTGAAAGCTATTGTTTTTAAGTCAAAATCATTAAAGTACCATATTCATCAAAGTAACAGCTCTCTCGGTCACTGGTGTATACCCATGAAAAACGGCCTAGTTACCATAATTTCGGCCTAATACCATTTGGTTGATCACTTGCCCAGGATACCAAAGTACCACTTCACGGCTCTCATGGTTTTTTCTCCGATCACCCCCTTGCACACATGAAATTTTTGGCCGATCACTTCCCATTTATAGTACCACTTCTTCTTCTTCTTCTTCCTCTTTTCCTCCCATGCCTGTGCACGTGCACAAGCACCCACGTCGCCTCCAGCCTCCAACGACCGTCGCCACCAGTCACCCTCCAACCTTGATTATGCCACCACCCTCCGACGAACTTCCCTCGGCCTGAATTGAAATTTTGCCATGCACCTACCTTTCTAGAAAAAAAGGTCATCCAAGAAAACCTGTCCCACCTCCTTGCCTTGACCACGAGCCGCTGCTAGCTCCGCGCCACGCCATTACCACTCTCCGACGCCTCAATCACCCTTGGACCGCACCCCTATAGCCTCGCCGACGTTGAGCAGTTCGACGCAAACCCAATGAACCCAAAACCAGTTTTTAAACCCTATATTCATTAATTTCACAAAATCAAAACATTTAAAAATTTTGCTACCATTTTTCCCTGATTGCCTGATTCCAGATGAAGCTCCAACATCAATCACGTGGCCTATTATGATTTAGATGATTGGAATTTGGAGGGTTTTCAATTTCTTATTATCTTCGAATTCCCGATTATATATGCCATTAAAAATCACGAGACCACTTTCTAAAATCATTATTTCCTTCTAGGATTCGTTCATGCACTTGGTTTGATTTAAAAACAGTTTTGAAAATTCACTTTGAAATGTTGAGACAGAGAGGATCCTGCTGTTTTGGTTTAAGAGACAGTAAGGGTTTTTGCCAAAGTGTTGTTTCATTTTGAACCATTTTGTGATTTTGTACAAGATTTTTAAAACAAGCATGGTACCTTATTCTAGTCCCTACTAACATATACTTGCTAATTCATTTGGATTTTGAAGAGTTCAAACCAAAGTGACAGACCTGAAAAACAACAGCAAGCAATACCCCCTTTTATACTTTAGCACTCAAATTTTTTCATTAACAATCCATGATTCCTACCAAACAACAAGCCATACAAGATATCATACTTGAATAAACATTCCACCATAACCCAGGCTCCACTTATAGTTCACATAGTAAGAAGAAAATGCAGGGATTTTCAAAACAAAAAATTCAAAACAGGTTTACTCACCAAATTTTGCTTGAAACCTTGAGCTTTCCTCTTCTTATTGATCTCAACTCTAAAGACTTGTGTTGTGTGTAGAGAATGGTGTGTGCTCATGTCTATTTATAGTGGTGAAAATTCATAAAATAATGGTGGCAAAACCAGTTTTCAGGTTTGATTTTGACAAATAAAAGACAACACAAAGAAAAATCTTTTTTCTTACCAAAGCAAAACACCAAGATCACATGGTTTACTTAGCCTAACATCACCTTGCACATGACATCCTTTTTCCCCATTGGTTCTATAGAATATCACAAAATATTTGCTAGGTACAACTATGATCTTCTCACAAATCTTCTTTGGTTTTTTACAAACTTTAGCATCCTTTCTAGCATCATATAGGCTCATTTTTTATATTGGGTTTCTACCCCAAAATCTTTCATGATATTTTGATTTAACAACAAATATAAAAAGAAATTTACTTGCCTTCCAAGGCTTTGCAAAATCTGAAAATCCTTGTACCTTTGATCTTGGCCATGTAAATGAAATAGACATGAACATCTTGGAAAATCTATGTTTTTAAATGATGATCTAGTGTAGGCAATATTCTAGGTGTATGTGCAAGATTTTATGAATCTCTAGGCACATGTGTTTATGACAAAGTAACATGCTCTTGCAAATGCAAATGAAAATGTCAATTTCAAGAAATTTTATGACAAAAGAGAAAGATATGAAAACTGAAAATATATTATACAAAAATGCTCTTGCCATGTGAACAAATCTCTCTAGATCCTTTTTTCTAGCTAGTACTAGTGTAGGTTGTTTTTCTCAAATGCATACATATATATAAATGAAAACATGCTTGCAAACAAATGGTATTCTCATGTTTTGTTGAGGTACAAGTAAATGAGAATTTAAACTTGTTTTAATACATGCTTCTGAACTTGCTTTTGACAAGAAAATGGTTTTTGGCATGTTTTAAATTCAAGAGTTAAGTTTTTAATAAAAAATTTGCAAACACTCAATTCTTAAATACTTTGAAAATAATGAACAAACATGTAAATAAAATGGCATCAAAACTTGCTATTAAAAGTGTTGTTTTTCATATACATGTATAAAATCAAATTAAACAAACGCTAACAAATTTATGCTGTCATACATGAATGTGCAAAAATGGACTTTTGTAAGTGTTGTGCTACATGCTTATACAAATGCTATCATACATGTATTGACATGTTTTTTAGAATTTTTAATGTATGAATTTAACCCGTATTTATAAACACGTACTTATGATAATCTATTACCTGTGTCAGTGATGTGTAAAAAGGTCCGGGTTATTACATTCTACCCCTCTTATAAAAATTTCGTCCCCGAAATTTGTAAACGGTAGATCAGTGTTATCGACTTATATATATAAACACACATCAGCAATATCCTATTCAAAACCACAAATATCTATCCAAATTTCCTCTTTAACTCATCAGTCAATTTACTTAACTCCGTTAAGTCTTTCCCTAAAATCTTCGTTCACTTAGTTAACCATCTCCATTTTGGGACTCACAATTATGGTTTAATTTCATAAATCGACCAGTTCACATTCCCTGGGTTCATATCCCATTTAATACTTAAGTTCAGCCTTAATCCAGGAAATCCAAATTTTAATTCAATTTAAAATTCTAACTCGATTTCCGGTATCAATATGATTGGATATTATCCTAATTCAATCCAACCCTATTTAATTTATCTTGAGGCTGACCCTAGTTAATTAATTCCTTTCATCTAAAAAGAGTAAAGTACCTTCTGAAGCTCCTTCCATTTTCACATCCTCAGAAGTTGACGACTTATCCATTAAAGCATAGACCTTTGGTTGCTATGCCTTTTTCATAAGTGGGCAGTCTTTAACTAAGTGCCCAGGCTGATGACAGTTATAGCATGAAAACTTTTGGGGAATAGCATCACTTGTTCCCTTTGGTTTCTGTTGAGGTTGCTCCGGTTGCTGAGTTTTCTGTGGCTTTTCCACTGCTGGTTTGTGCAGAACTTGGCAATATGTCATTTTTGCAAACAGTTGTGGCATATGGTGTCTTTGAATCGTTCTTTGGCCTTTTCTCCCATCTTAGGTACTCCCTTTGTAACAACCCGGAAATGCGAGCCAATTTAAAATTTTTATTTTGGCAATTTTAGCGAATTTTTAATATTTAAAATGGATTATTTTAAATAATATCGACGAGAAATTTATTTCGAATAGAATTCGAATGTATATATTTATATACGTCGTCGTTAGAATATAAACTAAATTATAAAAGGAATTGAAAATGGTGCGGTAGTTCGATAATTCGATTTCTGACTTCAAATGAATGTACCAGGTGCAAAATAAACCGAATTTTAGTGAAACCAAAAATATTAGATTCTAATTGAGAATATCTTTCCAACGAATCCGAAAAATTGAAATTTCATAGCGGGAATCAAAAGATATGTCCAGTTGAAATTTCAGAATAGTCGCTATGGAATTTCGGCCCTTAAAAATGGAAATTTTGCAAACGACCTCGGTTTTCGACGAAACCACTTTTGTTGGATCCGCGATGTCAAATTATTGCTAAATTTCATAATCTTTCGAATCAGTATGTGGGCGTGGTAAAGGAAAACGCGTTTGATCAGTTTTAGTTGATTTTAATCGACTGGAAAATGGCCATTTTTCAAATGGTCTCAGAATTCGATGAAATTAGTTTTGTTAGGACCGTATCGTCAATACGAAGCTAGAAAATATTTTTCGAGAATTTTTTGAGTTAGTATGTGACCCCGATAAATTGAAATGCGCGTTCAAATTCAATATATAGGGTTATATTTTGATCTTGACGAAAACTGATCGAAACAGTCGAATCAGCTTCCGATACATATCCCATTGTGTTCGTAATGAGGGTAATTAGCTAGGGACGACAGTCGTTGGGTTCGAAACTGAGTTCGAATGAAAACTCAACTTTTTGTATTAAAATTAATATATATATATATATATATATATATATATTATTGATTGGGCCCAAGCCCTTTATCTCCCTCAGCCCCCCCCGGTTGACCATTTCAATCCAATGAATAAAAAAAAAAAAAAGGAGAAAGCCCATCTCGTGATCGACGAAGGAGCTCTCCCCTCCGCCGCTGGAGGCGCTGCCGACCTCCCCACGCGCGCCACCATCACCTGAATCCGTCCCTCCTCGTGCGCGACTCCACTTCCCTCTCCCCCTGAAAGCGAACCAGTCTCCCCCCACCTCGAGCGCGCCACCGCAGGGACCCCCCCCCCCCCCCGACGCCGCCTCCTCGGCCCCTTCCACTTCCGACGCTCGCGTGAAGACCCCTTCCCCCCTCTGACGCAACCAATCCCCTTTCCCCCTTCCACCGTAAGCTTTTTATTTATTTAAATTCTCTTTTCAGGATTGATTATTTGATTTTATATAGAATAAAAGTGTTGATTTTTATAGAATTGGAAGTTTTAATTTTTAACACATGAAAGTTTTGATTTTTATCATTGATAAAAATTAGATTCTTAAAAGAAGAGAAAAAGACGATATTTTTAAAGAAGAGAAAAAGACGATATTGTTAAAGAAGAGAAAAAGACGATATTTGTAAAGAAAACAGGACGATATTTTTATATTATAGAAAGATTAAAAATATGTTTTTTATATTATAGAAAGAATAAAAATATAATTTTTATATTATAGAAGAAGTAAAAATATGATTTTTATCATATGTGAAATATAAAAATGTGATCTTTATAAGGTAGAAGTATTAAAAATATAGTTTTTATATTATAGAAAGATTAAAAATATGATTTTTATATAATATAGATAATAAAGATATGATTTTTATTATATATACGATAAAATAGAAATGTGATTTTTATAGCGATGATATAAAAATTCGATCTTTATATTAGAAGTAGATATAAAAATATAATCTTTATATAGAGAATATCGTGATAAAAATATAATCTTTATTGGAAGAAGAGCGATATAAAAATATAATTTTTATATAGAGAATAGCGTGATAAAAATGTGATCTTTATTATATGAACACCGTTGTAAAAATAGAATTTTTATCTATATAGTAGCGATGTAAAAATAGAATTTTTATCCATATGGAGTGATTATAAAAATATGATTTTTATATACATAGCAACAATATGAAAATGTAATTTTTATATATGTAGTGGCTACGGGCAGCGAAAGTGACAAAAGGCGAGAACGACGAAGATTTCTACATATGAAGAGTCGTGGCGTTTGGTTTAGCTTGGGTGAGAACTTCTCACTTTAAATTTTCTTTTCTAGTTTAAATTATATACTAGGATGCAGACGGTGCTTAGTAGCACCCGACACCCGTCGTCCACAGACCATGGACGGCTTTTATGCTTGTTTGATGTGTTGTGAAATTTGTTTGTGATGTTGATGTGAAATCGATAATAAAATGTAGATGGTTGAAATAAATTAATTATCGTTAAAAATATAATTTTTAACGTGAATGTGAATAAATAAATATTCATTTACAAACCGAACGGTTTGTTTATGTACACCTATTTGAAAGATATTGATTGAGATGATAAATTTTACACATCGTCCAACTGCACAAATAATATTCAGTGTTTGTTGATTTGAAACCCCACACGGGTGTTGGGATGATATTTGGCGTACACTAATCCCAATTATTTAATTGTGTGTCGATCGATAGGTCGACAAGCTGTGTAAGCGTTAATTATTTATATTTGATGCTTATGCAGTTGTGTGGTGCACTTTGTATGATGGTTGATTATTTATCGTTGCTATTATATACATGTGTTGTATGGAATCCATATAATTAACATTATATGGTAATTGATTGGGCCTCATTCCAATTGGGAAAATAAAGAATTTGATATTAGAATATAAAAATAGTCATGTGTTGACGATGCTCATGTGTTGAGAATATTCATGTGTTGAGTAAAATATTTTAACAATAAAATTTACATCTTTATCATATTTAAGATTAGAAACTACTTTACGGTTGAGTCTAATTAAAAATCAAACGATAGATACCATAATTTTATAAAATATTACATAACAAAAATAGCCAGGTGTTGACAGTACTCATGTGTTGAGATTAGTCATGTGTTGAATAGAAATATAGATTCATGTGTTGAATAGAATAAATATTCATTTGATTAGTCATGTGTTGAATAGAAATATAGATTCATGTGTTGAATAGAATAAATATTCATTTGTTGAATAGAATAACGAATTTATTGAAATATATAAAGTCGTGTTGATTAGAGTTGCGCTATTTTGACGTGAACGATATTTATATCGATTATAGTCGTTTTTATAATGAATATAGAAAAGGTAGTGATTTCAAAATATAACGTTTTGAAAATATTATCATTTATATAGTAATGATATGAAATATTCAATTTTGATTTGAAATTGAATATAGATTTGAAATGGTTTTGAAAACGAATTTAAAACGATTTATAAAATACGTTTTAAAAGGGAAATCGACGAAATATAATATATATATATATATTATATATATATATAATGGCCTAAATAGAACGCGGCGCGGTAGTTCGTGAATTTCGACCATTGACTTTGAATTGACGTTGCGGGAGATCCGACCGTCAGAATCTCCTAAAACTCCTAAAACCGAAACCGTTGGGTTCGTATCGAAAAGAGCTTTCTAACGAATATTTGAAATTAGAAATCTAACGGTTGGATTTGGAATTATGTCCAAATCAAATTTAGAAAAGGTCGCTGTAATTGCAGTTCGATGGCCGTTGATGGAAATCGACTGTACGGGCCTTGATAAAATTATTAAAAATATCAATAATTTATGTAAAATCATAAGAAATGATTTGGTAAAAATTGGGATGAAAAACTCCACATTTGAAAAGATAAAAATATATTTTTATCGAGATGAACTAGTTTTGAACTAGGATTAAAATCAATTTATTTTTGAAGTAAATAAAATGAATTTGAATTGGTTTTGAAAATAACCAGAATTTCCAATATATATAAAGTGGAAGTGGATTTGAATCGAAATTGTCTTTGGAATATTTCGATGTTGGATTCCGTGATTATACAGATATTGTTATGGGAATTTGAAAGATATATCTATATCGTTATTTCCAATACGATATTTGTTGATTCCAGAATTTGATATTGAATATAAGCCGGTATATTTTCTATTCTGAGCCTTGTATTTAATATCAAATGTGATTTGGGTTTGTCGTGAATCGTGTTTTAGGTGACATTGGTTCTTTAACCCAGTTAAAGACAATATATTGATTTTTGAGAAGATTAAAACTAAGTGGAGTTTTAATGAATCTCTAATTAGATTGAAAGTGAATTGATAATTTAAATTATCAAATCTGAAAAGTGATCGAGATTGGAGTATCGCCAGTTTTGCTCCAAAGCAATAGTAAAATCTTTAATTAGATTTGGACGTGAAAAGGTAATTAATTGTACCGATAACACCGTGGTGTTAGATATGGAGTACTACCAGTTTTGCTTCATGGGATGAATAGGTTGGGATTGGGAAATAAAATAAATAATTACGTCGGTGTGGTTCGCTAATCCCGACTAGTTTGGAAAACCATAACATGGTTTGAAATGATATCCAAAGGAAGATTAAAGAATAAATTTAGAAGGATTTATCTTTGATAAAATTAATGGAAACCTTTCCCTAAGTGTGTGAAAATTTGAATAAAAGAATATTCTGAATTGGAATGATGCGTATGTTGTGTTTGTGTAACACGTGTTTATTATTTACACGGGTTATTCGGAAAGGCCGGATTTATACCCATTCTGAATAACCGATTCGACGACATGTCGAAGATGAAGACGGTGGTTGAAGACCGGAAGTCTTTACATTGTTTGGGTGATTACTGATGATCTTGATTGGGATGTACACCCATGATGAGGGAATTAGTTGGTGGTCGTCCAGACGTACTTGGAGATCGATGGATATGCGAGGAAAGTGCCTCCGGTTTTGTTCAGACCCAGAATGAACTTGTAAATGGACTGTGTGTCTGACATTGGATTTTATTCTGTATTGATTGATCTCTGTTAAATATACATCTATTTGGCGGCGGAGAATTTATTCTCTTGCTTAACGCCCTTCTCTGAGACGTACGAGCTCAGAGGTTGTATGTCGATGGACATCAGTCGCATGGAGTGAATTGCCAGTGTGGCACGCGTAAGTGGCAATTGATCAAGGCTTCTGTTGAAAAGCAAAGTCTTGTGATTAATGATCAAAGCACGGCCTGTGTGGCGCAGCTTTGTGTATAGCGTGAATTCGCGAGCCTCACACCTCGGTATGAGTCAAAAACGGGATAGTGACTGCAGCGAGAGCACGACGTTTCTTTCTAGCTAGTGGTGGTGTCAGTGCTTAAACTGGATGACATTTATATACTTTTCACCCATGTGGTTGTTGGAATGCGAGGCGCCTCAGATATAGGTCTGTTAGGACCGGGAAACGTGTGCTCAGGAATTGCCAATCCTCCAAAGTTAGGTGAGGACCGGCCCTGAATATCCAAGGATTGATGTGTGCGGTCCTGGGACATTTGCTAGAGTGTCTCGAACGGAGAGGAGCTTGCCCCTTGCCTCGACTCATGACGGAAATCCAATTTCCAATACGTGATATTGCGATTTTAATTGTAGAACTAGTATGGCGACATGATAGATGGTATCCATGCCGCCTATGATTGATATTTATGATTGAAATGTTTTGACACTATACACTTATAATAGTATCAAACGATTTGTTTTAAACGTACCAAGCATGTTTGGCTATTATAAGGGAAAACCCTATCCTCCGGCTTGCGTTGCATTGTGTGATGGGACCTGGGTCTTATAATAGCTTCATTTTTCGAAAAAGCATTGCGCTGTTTATTTTATGCACTGGTATTCTTGGGAGGAAACCCGTTCCGTGTCATACGGCGTGGTCCCTTGATTACTCTTCTTTGAAGTTAAAATAATAACTGTTTTAGTTCTCACACCAGTCACATGACTGACCTGGAGTTTATTGTTTTAACCTAAACTTTGGGTGCCCTTATTTCGACACGGGCAGCTAGTAGTTTTGGTTTTGCAGATTTATATTCACAGGATCCTGATTTACAGTTGGAACGATGCTCGTAAAGCTCTGTATCCGTGCATTACTTCTAGTTGTGTTTTTGTATTATTTTCCGCTGCGATGTATTTAAATGTAATTTAAATCTCTGATATTTTGTGTAATATTTATTCATACTCTGTATATTCTTGTATTCTGATGGAATTGTTGTAAATAACAATGAAATGTTCTTCTGTTTGCGTTCTGATTGGTCTTGTCCTCAACTCAATCCGTGCTTTCCTTCATGGGGAAGTTCGGGTCGTGTCAGTTGTTGTTGTTGTTGTTCCAGTTCGGGTTGAATTTCCTTTTATTTGGATTCTCACCACTAGGTCCTCCCGTCTGTGCTGCTTAAGCAACTGGCTTCTTACCCTCTAGTGCCTCATAACGAACTGCCATATCAACTAGATCAAAGAATGGAATCTTGAGATGTCCAATCATTTGAACTTGCAGACTATCCTTTAATCCTGCTATAAACATTTCATTTTTCTTAAGTGGAGTGTTGATCAGTTCCGGCCCGAAACAAGAAAGTGAGTTGAATTTGTTCTCATATTCAGATACTTTCATATTCCCTTGCTTGAGATCAATAAAATCCCGATACATCCTCGTTTTTCCAGCGGTGGGCAGAAATTGCGCTTCAAATGCTTCTATGAACTTGTCTCAAGTAAAATCTTCCTCGGGAACATTAGCAGTTTGAGCGTCCAACCAGATCGCGGCAGCTCCTTGAAGTTGCCATGATGCCAAAAGACGTTTCTGATCATCATTCAACTTCAACCCTTTGAAAATTCTTTCACAGGACCTCATCCAAGCTTGAACCTCAATAAAAGACTCAGTCCCTTTGAAAACCTTTCCTCCTAGAGTTGTATACTCCTTACAAATAGTCGCAAATCTCTTGTCCTGTTGGACTGGTGCAACTTCCTCCACTGTTTCACCTTGGTCTTGGGATCCAGTAGTACGACCAGTAATAGTGGACGACCCTCTAGCTCAACCTCTTTGTGCACGGGCACTCATTTTGATTACCTGAATATATCAGGTTGTCAATCGAGACTTGATGGGACATAACTAACTTAGGTATATCTTCCAAGTTGATTTATTTTTATTTTTATATAAAAATACGCTCTCTCACACTCACCCAAAGCCTAGGTAATCAGTAACCTAAGCTCTGATACCAACTGTAACGACCCAGATTTCACGTCTTAAGACAAGTCTTAAGACGTTTCACCTTATGAGAGAAAACCACACAAGGGGACCACTCATAGGCGAGATCTAGGAACCTTCCACAACACTGAGGAAAGAATGGTGAGATCTCCACATACTCTGGAACCTTAAGGAGGAAGGACCAGATAGGGAAAGGGGGGAACAACTAAGAAACATATGAGCATGGTCGAAAAAGGTTCGACGCAGATGGGAGATAATGAACGTGAAGGGTAGGCTTAACCACCCTTGGCGAAGACTCTGTCAAGCCTAGAGAGAATCCGGTTTAGACCTTCTTGGTTGCTACACCAAGTGAAGGCCGATCCGGCAAAAGAAACTTCAGACAGACTCGAGCCGATAATAAAAGCAATGAAATCCGCAACTGCCAAATGGTTAATGGCGTTGCCTCCACGCTTTTCTGCTGGCTAGCGACAACATCAAAGTCGCTACCCAAAACAGAAACAGAGAAGCCCAAGTTGGAAAGAGAAAGAATATCGGAGCATATGACCTGTCTCTCAATCCTGTCGTACTTAGCGTAAACCGCTGAGAACAAAAAAGACGAAGAGAACGGAGGAAGAAAACAGAGGAAAAGAACAAGCTACCGATAACAGCTGGTCAGAATCGAAGATAGAGTGGACGACAACGCCTTTGGACCAAATGATCCAAATCTTATTGGGCACGTTGGCTAAGGCACCACCAAAGCCAAGAGATAGAACGAAAGAGGTGATCGCGTCCTGTCCCACTAGTGGTTCCAGAAGCGCAGCCAAACAGACAAAATGCTTCTTGACAATGCGATTGAGCCTAACTACTGGCGTGTCATTACCAGTACCTCGAACGTTCTAGGAAAGAAAGTTCGCCATCTGGATCAAACCAAAACAAAAAGGCACGCAGATAAAAGGCGATAGAAAGCAAGCCCACCTCAAAGCTCATATAAAATATAGAGGTTGTAGAGTAGATCGAACGAAATGCTCTAACGCCGCTATAGAGCGTGTGCGAATGGTGCCGGGGGTACGAGGTACCGGATGCCGACTACTGCGTGAGGCACAAGAAGTCGGTCTAACCAGTGACTCGCCGGAGCAGAAAACATCCTAGCGCGTCTAGACCTATAGTCTGTAGCAGACACCACAACGCTTTACCTAACAGGATAAGAATTCTTAGTAAGACGAGATAGGCGATCATTAGTGATCGCTATCTCTGCCTTACTAAGAAATGGAGAGGAAATAGGAACATAGGACGCCTTACCAGAAGAAGAAAAAGAGGATGGAGGAGAAGAAGAAAAAGAGGAACAAACCGGGGCAACACCAACAACAATAGGAGAAGAAGTACAAGAAGAAAAAAAAAAGATGAAACCACGGAAATGTAGGGACGCACAGCAGCAACGACATCAGTTCCTGTATGGACATTATCAATACTGAGTTGTCATCGAATTGACAACCCCGTAGAAGCGGAAATGTCTGATAACCATCCTGGGATCGAGAAGAAGGCCCCCAAATCGATAGAGCATGAGATGTGGAAGCTCTAAGGAGGCTAGTTAGGTTGCTCGACATGTTATGGTGACCTCGTAGTAAGGCCGTGTAGCCATCCACTAACAGCATAGCTATACGGGCTTGACCACAAAGCCACACCAAACTAGTCGAGTCAACCCAAACTAACATCCTGAAGCTTCCATCAACAACAAAAATCCAACAAACCGCAGCGCGCATCACACACAAGGCACTAGCAGTCGTGCTGTGATTGAACCAAGCGAAGGAGCTAGACAAACCTGAAAAAGTGGATTTCACGAGGCTGGCCTCGCGAAGACAAAACCAAATAACCCAGTCGCGGACCAACAATAGTAACCTAAACAGGGCAAATAGTAGCCGACAACTAATCATGATCAATGAGTTGCCCACACGAAACACTGAGCATAAGTAAAAACAAGACAGAAGAGAATTGGCCAAATCAGCCTTATGTGTTGTCTTGTAAAACTGCTGGCCAGCAAGACCAAGCCGAGAAAGTGCTGGAAGCGGAACAAAGAACAAGGGAAAACTCAAAGCAACATGACCACTCAAGCCAGGCCAACAAACAACCTCCAAAACAGTACTAGATAACCGTTGGAAATCATGTAAAGCATAAGGAAACCTCCACATCAAATATCCACCCAACTCAGTTAAAGAAAAAAGGGTAAAGAGACGTACCTAGGAAGCAACAGTCACATAAAAAACGATGTGTTTGTTACCTACAAAAATAGCAGCAGGATCCATAGCCTTTCAAGAAAAGCGAAGCTCAAAGTCAGTGGAAAGAGATGTAATGTCTAAGTCGACATGATGTTCGTTCTTCGCTGCCCCGCCAAGAGAAGCATCCTCTGGCAGCAGGATCCACAGCCTTTGGAGAAACATCGACCCACGCAACCATTCGAACTTCGACCATCCACCTCACTAACAACAACACCTAAAAACGCCACACCTGTCCCAACTGCGCAGACATCATCAAACGAACCAACCAACGACAAACTGATGCTAGCACATACCACTTCTTCGTCGCGAACACAAACTAAGACATCAAAAGCATTTGACAGCACCAAAGGAGGCGTAGAAGCAGCACAAGTTGTAGGATCAAAGACCGAAACCTTAGGAACAAACAACCCAGAAGCTTGAGTGACCTTAACCGAGGACTCGGCTATCACAACAGAGCGACGTTTATGACGTCGGCATCGCATACGCTTAACAGAATACATAGAGCTAACAGAACTACCCTTCGACGACGAACAGATTAAACTAGCCTTTAGTGGCTCAGTCGTAGGAAGAGTTTGGAGTGAGGCTATCAAATCCCCAACGCGGGCTCTTCCCAGACATGCGCCAGTAAAGGCGAGTGGACCTGGAGTACCACTACAAAACATAGAACCAAACATCAAGCCTGTGGGAGCCGCACGAAGATCATGGTAAGCCAAAGAAAAAGCAACTCCCTTGAATGACAGACAAGGCACAAAAGGGTTGATGAAATCCCCTTCGTGCTGTTTGCCATAAGAACCAGCGAGTCCCCCTTGCTAGACAAACAACCATTAGCAAGCCGCCATGATGAAAGGGGAAACAATGCCAAAGATCCAGAGAACACTAGAGCCAACTCCAAGAAAAATTCCTCAACCACCAAGAACCTATGCCTCAGTAACGCACTAAAAGTTTTCAGATCCCCCATACGAATCTCAATAGTAGAGATTCCAGTAATAACCACCAATACAGGACCAGATACCACATCGTGTTTGGTGTACGACCGATGGGAAAGGTCGAATGAAGCTACCTCGAACCAAAAAATCGCCTTCAACAAACATCGATTTCTAAACCCTAAATAATAGGTTAAAATCGATTGCCAAGAGACAAGCTGCTCGCAAGAGACGAAGCTAGCTAGCAGGAAGATCCAGAAATAAACATGGATTAGAGAGCTGGAGAGAGCGAAGAGAGATAGAAGAAAAGTGAGCGACAACTTAGTTTCTTTCTACCATTGCTAGAGTCGTTGAATGTTTGTTGTAATAGTGTTTTTGAGAATACTCTAAACTGTTCAGATTGCATATGAGAATAGTGTTTTATATATTTGCTTGGAACTGATTGTGTAATTTTTCAGTTGCAAATATTTTTTTGTTGTCGTATGATATTTATTTTCAGTTTTGAAACTAGAATTAAATAATTAATAGATATTTTGCGACTGTTGTGATAAACAACAGTTGCAAAATCGTACAGTTTTGGAAGTAAAATACCACCCATTTGACACTGTTGTAGGAAAAGTAGTAGTTGGAGCATCAAGGTTTTGCGACTGTTTCTTTAGTCACTAGTCGTAGAAGGCCACCATATAGAAACAAAACAGCCGTTTTTTGCTATTATTATGGATGTACACTGCCGCAAAAAAGGACCTTTTGCGGCTGTTAACTAAAGAAACGTCACAAAAAATATTTTTTTGCGATGGTTGAAAATCATTAGCAAAATGGTTAATGTCTATTGCGACGTTTGCATTTGCTACTGTTGTTAAATAGAAGCAAAAAGGGATTGATAACCGATGCAAGTGATCTATTTTGTAGCAGTGTTAATGATTAGATATTTAAATATTGATCGTTAACTATCCAATTGACGGTTCAAAAGTGGGGGTTTTCATGAACGATCGAATCAGAACTTGGGACCAGATCTATTGAGTCTGAATTGTTTGTTACATTAATAAAAAGTATAACGAGATTTTAGGGTCAAAACCATCTCGAAATACACGTAAGATTATCGTTTCGGGCAACAGTATCGGATTTCGACAAACTTATACCATCGAAACTATATCATTGTATTGATGCACGTTGTCAAGTTTCATGGTGAACGGACTTGATGTTTGATCGTGGTAAGGTAAAATGTGCATCAGTTTCCTTTAAGATAGAAAAAACTTCAAAATAAAAAGGAATGAATTAATAATGTCCTCTTTGCTGCAGTATATGCCCCGATCCGTTACCTTGTTCTTCCCCAAAAACTTAGGCTACCGTTTACATGGTCAGCTCATTCTTATCTTTCAAAATTAAAATCAAATGATTCTCAAAATCATAAATCTCGATTCCAATCTTATTAGACTTCCACACCCATGCTCTATGTCCTGTATCAATTTAAGCATGTTTGGTGATGATTATTTTTGTGGGTTTCAAACTAGGGTTCTGATTTATTTGGGTTTGAGGTAATGATGGATCGAACGAAGATCACAGTTGGCTCGGTGGATGAGAGGAGTACCTAAGCTAGGAGTTCAGGCAAACTCGATCGCCTCTGGTCAGCTCCATTCTTTTAACTATGCAGCACGATGAGGCTGTGCCACATTTTGATAGGGTAAACTTGGGGCTAGAGGGAGGTTAGGGCAACTGGAGATCGATTCAAGGAGTTGAACTATCATTTCCGCTCATTAATGTGGGATATGGAACTCTGTATCATTGATCGAACATGCACGTTGTTTTTGGTTTAGTGATACTGGAATGCACAGCTTAGGGAAATGTAGGTAGGGAAAAAAGGTTTGGGTAAAGTAATTAAGTTATTAATAGTTAAAAAATTATTTTGATGATTAAAGTTGTGTAACTTATATATCTCGTAACTTTCCCTTACGAGGTTAGAACTGGACGACGTTTCTTCTTATGGACTTGTATCGATGAGCCATACATTTTAGAGATGGTTTGGACCAATTTAGCAAAGGTGAGTGATATTATCTTTCATTGGACTACGTTTGTTTAAATAGTATAATTTGGCATTACCGTTTTCTAATTATAAAACATAATATTATTGATAGTTGGACCTAGAAAATGACTAATAAAAAAATTAGAAAGAGATTTAAGAAAATTTGACATGACTATTACATTTTTACATGATTGCGCGCTATTACCAGCAATTTACCAATTTGTGCTCCATTGCGCGCTGTTTTGACCACATTGTTAGAATTAGGTTATCTGGACACTTGTAACACTTTGGTTGCGGTTGATAGGTTCTCTTTTATTTATTATTGTTATTATGGATATTTATATGTTGGTTTAGGGATTTGTTTGATGTTATTTGCATGATTGTATTGTTTTCTTAGTTGCGCTCCAATATTAGGAAAATTTTCATTCGTTAGAGTTATGGGTGCTTATCGATCGAATGCACACGTTGGTGTATAATGATTGAACGCACAAGGATGGTAGACTCTAACGAGTAAGATATATTCTCGAAAGAGCTTCAAAACATATTGATGGACACGATGAAGGAACTTAATTGGAGTTTGGTGGCAGATTCGAAGATGAAGCGACACTGGAGCTTGGTCGATCCGAAGACCGAGTATGAACTTAACGTAGAAATGGATTTCACAATGAATGTCGGAAGTTTTCCCTAGATGCGTATTTAATCAATTTTGATTAAATAGGTAATATGAGTAGTGATTATCGATTACTATAAAGTAGTTGATGTCGACTACTATTATTGTTGACCATTTTGGTACAATTGACATGGATGATGGTGCGATTTCGAGGAGCAAGACATGATGGTTTGTTTGATAGCAGTTTCAACACTATGGCTCTTTGGTCGATGGCTTTGGCTTGAGGATAGGATGTGGTGTTTCTATTTGATTCATTACTCAATGACGAAGATTCAGGGATGGAAAGCAAGGCGGATGTGAATCGGTTTTCCCAATGATGCAGACAATACGACATTGAGTCGTATTGAGGTGACGACAAACAACAACCGTCGGGGATAGTTCCCATATTGTGACGACTTTAGATGGGTGTCTTATAGATAGCCTAGTGATGGATTCTGCTGTGGAGAATGTGTGCAATGGGAGTATCAATAACACAGCGGTTACTCGTAAAGTGGGAGTAGTGGGTGTGATGTCCATTTGGACCAGATGAGTCCTTTTGGTTTTCGAAGATGGAAGACTTATAGCATTCACCTGGATTAGATGGATCCTTACCTTGGGGAGTACAAGTGGGTAAAACCTATGTCCTAGTCAACTTAGTGGCATGGATTTAAGTATCAGGGAAATCGAGCGTTATTGTATATTCAACACACTGAGTGAGTGAATGCGAGGGTGGATGATGTACGCTAGGTTTTCTTAGAAATTTATCACCTTAGGGGCGTCTTTTGATATGGATATAATCGATTCGAATATCCAGACATCCATAGTATTCTGATGTAGGATGCACCCATATTATTATCATAGAATAGTATGTATATTATTAGTATATGTGTTGACTCTATGGATGTAGGGGGAGGACTTGTATGATTCTCCATACCCTTCGTGTCATATATACTATTATGACTTTTATAGTACTTTGAGATTTCTTTATTTCTCAAATGAGACTGTTGTCTAACCCATTGTTTTGTTTCCCTTTTATTACCTTGGGCGCTCATCGATGATGCTGATGAGCAGACCAGGTGATAGGTACAGGGATTATTTGAAGCTACATACATGGATTGGTAGGAGGCGACGTCTTTCCTATTTATACTTTTATTATCATTTTTTATTCCGCTGTATAGCACTATGGATCCTTGACCGTGTTATGTATTCTTACTAGAGACAGTTTATCAGTCGGGTTAATTATATCCTATATAAATTCTATTATTATTCTATATAACTGTAAGTGTCTGTATACTCTAATTATCTGGTTTATATAGTTATTACTGTCTTGCCTGTTTTATATCTGTGATTTTATTATTTTACGTTATCTGATGTGCTGTGAGATATATAACTGGTTCTGTGATTGTGTTTATATTCTGTTCTATCCTTTCTCTTCTCTTCAATTTTCTTCTTTTCTATTTTCTTCTTTTCTTTCTCCTTTCTCTTCTTCTACTATTTCTTTCTTTTGACGACCTCTTTACATCGATTAAGTGCTTGTACAATGCATATTATTTAGTTCTGAGCACCGGTGGTGTATGGCGGGTCATCACATTTGGTATTAAATTTTAGACTGCATTGTTTAACCTAAGCAATATTGAATTTTAGCGTTAATATATACGAGAGAATACCTATTTGTATATATTTTGGTTTTGAAATTTATATATTAGTAGAGTGAGTGTGTGTGTGTGTATAGTATAAGTTATTTTGCACACGAGTGCTATAGGAATAATTTTCTCTATTAGCGAATAATCATTTTAACCACTTATCTTGGATGATCTGACGAACGAGAAATACTTCTAATTACTCCGTCTCTGGAGTTGAGAGTTGGGCATAACTGAGGACTACTAACGTCGATTTACGATTTTTGTTTTCAATAATGGCACGATCCATTATCTAGGATGCCTTTTTGTCTCTAATTAGTTATTGCGCTCAAGTGCGGTGATTCGACTATGTTGCGTTGTGTGGATGCTTACATATCCATATGGCACACTGTTCCTTGAAACGAAATCGACTGCGGTGGTGCGAGAGTTATTTGGATTCTCGCAAGAGTTTTCTTTACTGATTTGGAATTGGATGTGGAATGAATTAGGAGTTTACTCCTAATATACTCCAAGGTTGACCTGGAATTAGTCGAGAGTCTTTATCATTTCAAGTTCTCAAAAATGATTCGCTCGAGACTAATTCATCATTCGCTTTGAAGTATTTCTAAATCGACTTCTTCGAAGTTAGTGGGGAATTTGTCGATTTTGGCGATATGTCTTTTTTCGAGGGTATGACTAAATTCGATGTGATATCGAAGTACGGTTAATTCTCTCCTTCGTTACTTTGAGGTTTGGAGTTTGTGATTGGGCTACGTGATCGGCTCGGAGGGTGATTATTCCATTCTAAGGGAATGATAATTGGAGAAGTCGATCAAGTAAGCTCGCTAAGTTTGAGCTTCCACCCAGTGTTGAGGTTTGTCCTACTTTGTTGGGATAAATCTTGGAGACTTATGTGTTGATTGTCGCCCGTTCCGTCGAGTGCTCCCTCAGTGAAGATAGAATTCACGGCGTCATCACTCGGTATATGTTTCCATTAATGGCGGTTCCACAAGTGTTTTAGCTTGATGTCAATATTTCATTATTCCATTTGATCGTTCGACTCGATGAATGGGACGAGATTAGGACTCGTGAATTGCTTTGTCTCTCTCGATTGTGACTTACCGTATTGAGGGCTTGATTAGATTATATATGCATGTAACATTCCGTGTTGGTCCCTAGGACTTAAATATTATGGATGATTGGAGCATCCATGCCGACTAATGTCGCGTCTCGAGGTGGGAGAGTGTTATGACATAGTTAATTTATACTTGGTAGTATACATGGTTTGTCAAAACTTAAATTCATCTAGTCATGGTTGCTTGTTTGATAAATTGTTTGCTTGTTTATTATTGATCTTAACTGGACTGAATATTTAAGTCTATCTGTTCAATTACTAGGAGGATACCAAATATTAGTGGTGGTGAGAGGTTGGTGGTGACAATAATGGGCTAGGACTAGATATGCAGTAGTGAGTCGTCGTCAATTTAGCAATAGTAGGCTAAGACTTAAATCTTCAGTAGCGAGTCGCCATATTCATTGGGATGATAGGTTGCCACCATATTCGAGTCGAGTTCTATGTCGATATAGTTATGGATGTTCTTTCAGTTGAGAATCCCAAGGGGATTTTACCGATTATGAGTAGTTGGTTGGCATGTGCCATTACAATGTTTTATACGCTGCTTTGATCTAGATTGGTTGGTTAGGTTGTTCGAGCCAACTAGTTAATTGACATATTTTGGTGGTTGTGTTGTGGGAGTTGGGAATACACAACTTGATGGGTTTTACTTTTCGAAGGGAAAATTGAAATGATATGGGTTATGTCGTCTCGAGTAGGATGTCGCTTTATGTCCTACGAGAGTTTAGATGGTTTAGCACTTAGAGTTGACCCATTAGTTTGTTGATTTCTCATCTCGAACAGGAGCAAGAAAGCGATAGTACTCACTTGGTTGTGTGAGTGGTTAAAGTTGGGTTTGTTTTCGGATAGAAGGTTTTCGCGTTTTAATCAATAACTAAAACTTCATGAGGAGTACTCGACTTCCAATTTGGAGTCGATGGTGAACAAATTCATTTTGGTGTGTTGGAGGCACTATTTATTATCAAAGGGGTTGGAGTCATTGGTGAGGTTGCATTACTGAGATTTCTCTTCCTGGAGAAGTATTTTAACCTTTACTGGTAACAACAGTTGGCCTCCTACATGTACGAGATTTCTTGTAGGCACATATAGGAGATGTAGTTGTTTGTGTGTGTCGAGTTGGAAATATAGCAGTTCAGAAGTGACATTCCTTTAGTGAGTGTCGCTTTTGTTTAATACGGGTTATGATTCCATAACTCGAGGTGAGGTAGTGTGGACTCAACCGAGTTGGTTGGCTCCGTATTGAAGAGCTTTTGTTTGTTTCCAGCATCTTGAGAAAGGGTTGCTTGCACATCTATTTTCTAATAATGCAATGCCATCTAGCAATAGTTGATGGGATGAATCAAATAGTTTTCTATGACTATCCGAGATTCCCACATAAATTCTGAAATGGTTGTCAATGGTTTCCATCGACCGGTTGCTATACGAATTCGGAATGCTATGATAGCACTCGAGTAATATCTGATTCATTGCCGAGAGATGCTAGATTAATAATCTTGATTTTAGAATAGCAACCAAGATGTCAAGTCATATATGGGGTGAATTTAATATTTGATATATCTTATTAGTTAGGTTAGTGTCCTTCATGTTAGGATAGGTATGGATGTTATTGTATATAATTGCTACGGTTTTCTTGTGCATATCTGATTGATGATGTTGCATGTCTATATATAATTATATGATTGTTAGGTATGCAGGATAATTGTATTGTTGTATAGTTTATTTATTTGAAATAAAATCCATTCATGATTTGACATGCTTGTTTTACATAAATTCTATTTATTTGACATGTTTATTCCTTTGTTGTTATTATATACTTTTGTGCCTAATCCTCTTTGTTGAGTACATGCCTAGGTACAAAGAAGCAAGATTTGATTAGTTTGGATTCTAATTCCCTTTTATTTGCATCTAAATGCTAAACTTACTTAAAAAGTGGTATGTAGTAGTTGTAGAGTTGTGGTTTTTTCCATTTGGTGCATTTTTGGTAATTTTTCCCCTATGTATGGATAACCACTTTTGGGCTTTTGTTTTCATTCGTTGGGATAATCCTTTCATGATGATTTGTGGTTTCTTCCGGATGAAGCTGTGAAGGGGTGGTGCTGCTGAAATTTTCCGTAAAATTTTCCATATATGGAAAGAAATTCAGTATGCGATACTATGTTGAATTATCTTCCAAATAATAAGTTGTCACTTTAATTTTTCAATATCTATTGGTTTGGAAAACAAGTGTACAAGTTAGGTGTTTGGCTTGGCTGCATCGATCTCGAGTTTGATTATGGATTTTACTTAGGAATGGGAATGTTAGCTCTATGCCGAATTTTGAGTCTATTTCTTTTGTTATGATCGCTTTCGATGGTTGTTGTTGAGAGCGATATGTGACAATTTCTTTTGTATTGCCACTTATTTGAGAGTGTTAGGTTTTTTTGTTTTGTCCTTGAGAATTTTTAGGATGAAATTTTTTTAGGGTGAAGAACGTAACTTCCCTTATTTTAACGATGAGATATTTAAATATTGATTTTTAACTATCCAATTGACGGTTCCAAAATGGATTTTTTCACAAACAATCGAATCAGGACTTATGACTAGTTCTATTTAGTCTGGATTGTTCGTTACATTAATAAAAAGTATAAGGATCTTTATACTTCGAGGTCGAAGGATTTTAGGGTCAAAACATTCTCGAAATACACGTAAAATTATCATTTTGGGAAACAATATTGTATTTTGAAGAAACTAATACTGCCAGAACAGTATCATTATAGTGATTCACACTGTTAAGTTTCATTGTAGACGGACTTGCCGTTTGATCGTGGTAATGCAAAATGTGCATCATTTTGAAAGCTAATTTTAATAAAAAGGAATAAATTAATACTATCCTCTTAGCTATAGTATATGACCCGTCTTGTTACCTTGTTCTTCCTAAAAACTTATATTATTGTTTCATTGAAAACATCGCCGCTTCTTTCTTATCTTTTATAATTAAAATCAAATGATTCTCAGAAGCATAAATCGCAATTCTAATCTTGCTAGGCTTCCATACCCACGCTTTGTCTCCTATACCAATTTAAGTGTGTTCGATGATGATTATTTTCGGGGGTTCCATAGTAGGGTTCTGATTTATTTGGGTTTGAGCCGATGACGAATTGAACGGAGATCATAGTTGACTTGGCGGACGAGAGGAGTACGTACGCTAGGAGTTCAGGCTAACTCGATCGCCTCTGGTCAACTACGTGCTTTCGGTTATGATGAACGATGAGACTTTATCGCATTTTGATAAGGTAGGCACGGGGTTAGGGATATGGTTCGGATAAGTGGAGATCGATTCAAGGAGTCGAACTATGGTTTCCGTCCATTGATTTAGGATGTCGAACTCTATGTCACTGATCGAACATGCACGGTGGTTTGGGTTTTGTGATACTGGAATGCACGACTTAGGGAAACGTAAACGGGGAAGAAAGGTTTGGGTAAAGTACTTAAGTTATTAATAGTTAATTAGGTTAATTTCCTGATTAAAATTGTGCAACTTATATCTCCCTTAACTTTCTCTTGTGAGGTCAGAGTTGGACGTCGTTTCTTCCGATGGACTCGTATTGACGAGTTCCAAATTTTAGAGCTGGTTTGGACTGATTTTGCTAAGGTGAGTGATATTATCTCTCATTAGACTGTATTTATTTAAATAGTTTAATTTGACGTTCAAACTATTTTCTAATTATAAAATGTAATATTTAGGAAATCTAACCTAGTAAACAACTAATAAAAGATTAGAAAGTGATTAAAGTAGATTTGACATGATTATCACATTTTTACCTAATTGTGCGCTATTATGCGTAGTTTACCCATTTACGCACTATTGCTCATTGTTTTGGCCACACCATTATATTTAGGTTGTCTGAACACTTATGTCAGTTTGGTTGCGATAGATAGGTTCTATTTTATTTATTATTATCGTTATGGATGTTTTTCTGCTAGTTTAGGGATTTTTTTGACTATTGGTTGCATGATTGTATTATATGCTTGATTTAGCTTGAAATGCCATTCAAAGGTGATATAGTGTTTGGAAATATTTCATTTGTTAGGGTTTAGAGTGTTTATCGATCGAATGAACACGATGGTGTATATCGATTGAACGCACAAGGATGATAGACTCGAAAGTGCATGATATATTCTCGAAGGAGCTTTAGAGCGCATGGATGGACTCGATGAAGGAGCAGCATTGCAGCATGGCCGTAGATTCATAGACATAGCAACACTAGATCTTGTGGTTGATCTGAAGATGGAGGATGGACTTGGCGATGAGCTAGATTTCGTAAGAAATGCCAGGTGTTCCTTGATGCATATTTAACAAATTTTGGTTAAGTAGGTGATCCAAGTAGTCGCTATCGATTACTACGAAGTAGTTAATGTCAACTACTATTGTTTTTGACAGTTTTGGTCAATTTGACATGCACGACGGTGCGATTTCGAGGAACATGGCACGATGGTTTGTTTGATGGTGATTTCGGCATGATGGTTCATTGATCAATGACTTTGGCTTGAAGATAGGAAGTGGTGCTTCTATTTGATTCGTCATTCAACGATGAAGACTCCCGAATGGAGAGCAAGGCAGCTGCGAATGGTTTTTCTTTGGAATGTAGAAAAGACGACATTAATTCATTTTGAGATGATTGTCGGAGACAGCGAGAGATGAGAGACACATGACGATATCCTATGACATACGATGACCGTTGTGGATAGTTCCCATGTTATGACGACTTCATAGGAGAGTTTTATCGACTGTCTAGCGATGGATTCTGCTGCTTACAACGTATGCAAAGGGATTATTGATAACATAAGGTTAGCAATTACTCTAAAGAAAGCGAAGTGGGTGTGATTTCCATTTGGACCAGATGGGTCCTCCTGGTTTCCGACGATGGGAGACTTATGGAATTCACCTAGACTAGATGAGTCCTTAACTTGGGGTGTACTAGTGGGTATAGCCTAGGTCCTAGCTGACTGAGTGGTATGGGTTCGAGTATCAGGGAAACCAAGTGTTATCATATATCCAATGCACTAAGTGAGTGAATGTGAGGAGGGATGATGGATACTATGTTTGCTTAATCGTCTATCACCTTAGGTGCGTCTTGTGATATGGATATCACCAATTCAAATATCCGAACATCCCTAATATTTTGATGTAGGATACACCTATATTATTATCTTAGAGCAGTATGTATATTATTATATGTGTTGACTGTATGGATGCAGGGGGAGGATATGCATGATTATACATACCCTTTGTGCCATATATACTATTATGATTTTTATAGTACTTTGAGATTTCTTTATCACTCACAATAGACTGTTGTCTAACCCAAGGTTTTATTTCTCTCTTATTACCTTAGGTGCTCATCGACGATGTCAATAAGGAGACCAGGTGATGTGTATAAGTATTATTTGAAACTATACAGGTGGATTCGTTGGAGGCAACGTCTTTCCTATTTATACTTGTATTATCATTGTTTAATCTGCTGTATTGCACCATGGAGCCTAGACGGTGTTATGATTCTTGTTAGAGACAGTTCATCGATCGGGTTCATTATATCCTATATAAACTCTATCACTATTCTATATAACTGTATGATCATGTATACTCTGATTATCTAGTTTATATAGTTATTACTATCTCGCTTATTTTATATTCGTAATTTAATTACTATATGTTATCTGATGCGCTATGAGATATACGGTAGGTTTTGTGATTTTGTTTATATTATGTTCTCTCTTTTTTCTTCTCTTTTATTTTCTTCTTTTCTTCCCCTTTTTCTTCCTTTTTACTATTTCTTTCTCTTGATGATTGCTTTACATGGATCGGGTTCTTATACAACGCGATTTTTTAAGCTCTAAGCACTGATGGTGTATGGCGGGTTGGCATAACTCTCGTAACCATCTTGCTAGAGAATGTCCCAAACCCATATATTCCTATATTGTAAGTAAGAGGGGCATTTGATTTCTGCATGTCCTAAGAAGCAAAAGTATTCTAGTTCTAGAAATCTAAATGAAGTTAATGCATCAGAAGGTTCACCTCAGCCTTGAGGTACATTTCCTTCCATTCTTAAGGGTTCTTTACTATTCCATAAACGTTCTATTTGAGTTTTATATGAGATGGTGCATCGCATTCATTTGTATCGAAAGAACTCGTTGATGTTATTTCCTTGGATGCTACATGTTTGATGACCTTTTTACGGATTGCGAATCCTATCGGAGGAACTGCAATCCTCAACATGCTTAGTGAGGATGTCGTGTTATTTATATGTGTCACGTGATTCATTCTCTTTGGTTTGACGTGATTTTGGGTATGGACTGGCTCCTACAATATGAGGCCAGGATTTTATGTTTTGTGATGATCTTATTTCTCCAACAACCTGACTCACCAGCTCAGTTATCACTTATACTTTGAGACGTCGGTCATGAGTCCGAAGCGTCTTTATATTCTCTTGGTCCCTAAGATGAGGATGAATTATATGGATCCCCATTATTTGGGACTTTGCTGATATCTTCGAACCTAATTTAGGTTTACCAACCAAGCGAGCTATAGAGTTCCACGTTGACCTTTTTCCAGGAGTGGAGCCAGTTAGTCGGCCTCCTACTAGGATGTCGACTAAAGGGACCGAGGAACTCAAAAGAAACTGTCGGAGCCTAAAGAGAAATAGTTTATTCAGTCTAACTCTTCACCGTGGGGTACCACGATGGTATTTGTGAAAAATTCTGATGGCACTCTTAGGCTTTGCGTCGATTATTGCAAACTTAATGATTTGACCATCAAAAACTTTATCCATATCCTAGGACCAATGACATGTTCGATCGGTTGAGCGGCACTATGATATTTTCTCAACTTGAGCTTGCCACGGGTTCTCATTAATTCCAAGTTGCAGTGGACAACATTCCACTTGCGACATTCCGCACTCATTATGGTTCTTGTGAGTGGATCATCATACCATTCGATTTTATGAATGACCCAACTTGCTTCATCGATTTGATGAATCGAGTATTCTAGGAATAGATAAATTCATTCTTTCATTCATTGAAAACATCCTTGTGTATACTGAGTCTAAAGCTGAGCATGCTTGACGTTTAAGAATTATTTTGAGTGCACTCCGTTAGCATCAACTCAAAGCAAAATCCTCAAAGTGCGATTTTTAGGAGAAGCCAGTTAAGTTTCTCAGCCATGTTGTGCCATCCGATGACATTTCAGGTTGATCCTTCTAAGATCAAAGCAATCCAGAATTAGAAGAGGCTTGACTATATCTTTGAGGTTTGCATTTGTCTAGGATTGGTGGGTTACTACTGTCGATTCATAAAAGACTTTTCCGTATCATGTATCCTCTAACTATATTTACATCAAAAGGCGTTTGCTTCATTTTGTCCGACTAATGCAATGCTTCTTTTCAGAGATTGAAGGAGCTTCTTAATCATGCACCTATTCTAGTGGCTCCTAAGAGAACTAAGATCTTATCATTTATAGCGATGCAAGCCATAGTGGCCTTGGTGTTGTTTTTATGTAGCACAATTTATTAGTTGCTTACGCTTTTAGGTAATTTCAATTGAATGAGGTTTGGTTCTCTACCACGGTTTGAAGCTAGCCTGCATTGTCTTTGCATTTAAAATATTGCATTATTATCTATTGTGATAGAATTTTATTCTTTACACTGTTCATAAGTCTCTAAAGTACTTATTCACTTAGGAAGGAGCTCAACATGCGACAGAAATTTTGGCTCAAATTCCTTGCATCATATTATATTTCAGTATATCCGGAGAAGTGGGAATCGAGTTGTTGACGCCTTGAGTCGTAAGCCATCGGCTGTAGTTTTCATGAAGCTTGCAGAATGGAATATCTTAGAGACTTTATCATATTGTGACATTCGAGATCATGTAACATCTTCAGACTCTCCAGGTTTATTATTTAGGTTGGATACATGACCAAGTTTATTATATCGTATTGCCAAGGCACAACTACACGATCAAGATATTATCTCTCTTATTCAGCCTTGCCAGTCTAAGTCCCATGATTAGGAGTTAGGGGACTTCAATGTTGATTTGCATGGTTGTCTAGAACCGAGTTATTGTGCCTTCTGTTCTCAATCGTAGACATGACATTCTAGTAGAGTTTCACCATACTAGGTATATTATCAATCTTGGCAACAATAAGATGTATGTTGATATGTGTCGCTTATATTTATAGGATGACTTGAAGCGAGGTGTGGAAACTTATGTAAATAATTACATGACTTCTTAACTCATGAAAGTCGAGCATCAACGACCTAGTGGTCTTCCTCATCCCTTAGAGGTCCGGAAGTGGAAGTGAGATTAGATTTTAATGGGTTTTGTTGATGGTTTACCTCGTTCAAGTCCGGGCCCTAGTAACATTTGGATTATCGTGGACCGTCTTACTAATTCCGCATATTTCATTCCTATAAAATCTAATAGGATGGCATCTTCTCTTTCGAAGCTATATGTTAAGGAAGTCATGCGATTGCACAGTATTCCCGGTTATATCATATTCGATCATGATCCATTCTTTACGAGTTATTTCTATAGAGCCTTCAACAAAATTTAAGCATAAACCTTAATTTTAGTACAACTTATTACCATAGTCTAATGGCATACTGAGCTGGTGAACTACAACTTAGAGGAGCTGCTTCAAGCTTTTATTTTTGACTTCAGTGGTTCTTGGGAGGATCATATTCCTCTTATTGTATTCTCATATAATAACAGTTACTAACATGGCTCCTTTTGAGGACTTATTCCTTCTATTGGCTCGAGTCTAGGAAGAAGCTTATTTGAAACCCCGACTCCATTCATGAGACATTTGAGAAGTTCATTTTGATTCGAGAGAGGATGAAAGAGGCTTGGAGTCATCATAAATCCTACATAGATAATCTTAGGAAGCCTTTCGAGTTTTCTTAGTGGTTCTGTGTATATCTATGCAACTCCATTAAAAGGAATGTTATGCTTCTGTTCGATTAGGAAATTAGCTCCTCAATACATAGGGTCGTTTCCTATCACTGAGCATATCGTCCCTCTAGCTTATCGAGTAGAACTTCGGATTTGATTTTCTGGTGTTTATGACATGTTTCACTTCTCTCAGTTGAGGAAGTGTTTAAGTGATTCAAATTCTATGCATGATACTCATGTATTAGAGGAGCTTGAGGTTTCACCTAAATTATCACTTATGCAACACCCTATTTGTGTGTTCTTGTTATGGAGGTTAAATGCAATGACCCGAATTTTTCAGTTATTTAAATTTGAGTATGTAAATCTTGTTTAAATATTATATTAGAAAAATTATTGGATTTTTAATATAGAATTCGCTACAAAGCGGCATTTGAATATATAAATTTATATTTAATTTAAAATGAACTCGTAGGGGGGCGATAGTTCGTAATATTGAGTTTAGAACTTCAATTGAATATACAGGATCCGATATAAGTCAGAATCTTGTGAAATAAGAATCGTTTGAATCTAGTTTATTGTAATTATCCAATGGGAGAGAAAAATCAAGATTTCATGTTATATATTGGAAGTTATATTCAAGTACAATTTTCAAATAGTTTCTATGGAATCATTTATAAACCACATCATTTATTTAATAAATATAAAAGGGATTTCTATATAGTTTATATATCGTTTAACTCAAAAAATTTAATATTGAGTTTTGAAATCAATGTTGTTTTATATTTGGAGTTGTATAATTCCATTAGGATATATATGATAATAATAATTTATTGTTACTAAATAGAGTTTGTTTTGAAAATTTATAATTTATCGATGTTATATAAGTCTTTTAAATAGATATTTTCCAAACGACCTACGTTTTTGACGAAACAAATTTTATTGGAATACGTAAAGCAAGTTGTTGTAGAATTCCATATTTGGAGCAAATCGGAGTTGTTTTGTGGGCGCCTGAAGTTTAAATGTGAATCAATAAATAAATTAAAATTAAAATAATGCCACTTTTGCAAACGGAGTTGGATTTCAACGAAAGTAATTTCATTGGGACTAGGACGTCAAGACGTAGCGGTACATCTATTTTTATTGTGTTTGGAATTCGTGAATTTTAGGACGAATTAAGAGCATTCAAAATAATCAACGGTAAAATAAAATTTAATCGTATATAAATAATATAATTATAATAAACTTCTGCCATAAGCAAAAAAAATAAAATAAAATAATAGTGCAACCTAATCTATGCTCTAATGTGTGCAGCCACCCTAATACTTCCTTTCCCATTAATGTATGCACAAGCCTACTATACTCAACGTATAACTTAGATCCTAATAACCACAAGCTATTTTCAGCCTAACATCCAGCTTAAGAAAATACAACGTGCAACGACCCCATATTTTAGCTACCATAACTATACATGCAAGCCCCCCTTCGAATTAGTATATGCACATAGGTACACAGACCTATTGGCATGGCTAGAGTTGAAATACATACATACTAATAACATCCTAGGATTAAACGTTTTCAACCCCTATTTCTGCAAGCCTATCTTACCCTAAAATGTAAACTGTGCTGGCCAAACAATAAAACGTGCCCCCAAACTTACTCTACTATATAAATACAGACTTACCCACTTTCATTTATTTTGTTTCAAGCATGCAAGTACTAAAAACGAAACTCTTTCCTCCTGTAAACAATTACAGTGTGCTCCTTCTTTTTCGTTTCAAGGAGATTATAAACAAAAACTTCATTCGTTTTGCAAACAAAATAAAAGGACAAAACCGTCTACTCCATTTTCTTTAAAAATAGAAAACTCTCCTTCAACAAAATAGTAGTAATAAAAAAGGCACGTTGAACTAATGGAAAAAGGCGTGTGGTGGAAAGCTGTTGATCGAAGTGTTTGCAACAGGTATAAATAACGTGGCCAATTATATTCCTAAGCATGTATTAATGTTAATAAGAAATTAATTGGGAATAAATTATATAAGTATAAACCATAAAACTTGTATTATTTATAAATCGTTCATACGTTCTCAGAATAGAACTTAGTCAGAGACGTTGGAATCATATCGACGAGCACTTCATGGTGAAGCGATTTTGGACAATGATGGAAGCAGTTGAGATTTTTAATTAAATAAAACACATATTTAATTTAATTAAAAACGAACAGTTTAAACGATGGATGGAAATCAAGGTGAGTTTACTCACTTAGTTTGTCCCACTTATATTTTATATAAGTCGGGTTTAATATTTGTGTACTATGATTGTTTATTGTTGGATCTTTACTGTATATATTATTATATACTGACTGAACCGATTAAATTAAACGTTCGTTTAATTTAATAAAAATCAATTGTTATTCTTAACAATTGCAACCAATTGAGGTAACTTACGTTGTTGGTCACATTTGTAGCAATATAAACGTATAAAATTAGTAGTTGGATGCTTGAATTGCTATTATTAGTTGATTATTGAAAGTATATCCGAATATTGAATTGAATGATATTAATTGAGGTAACCCATTTGGATGTAGGGAAAAACATGTTTTATAAGTAAGTAAGTTCAAAATTAACCTAGGGGTTAATAGTTGGAATTAATTGTTTTTAAGAAACAATTAAGTGGATTATTAAATTAATTATTAATTAATTTAAATGGGAAAACTAATTGGAATTGGTTAATGAGTTGACCACGGTTACTAGTTGATCGAGTCAACTTCTTTTACTGAAATTGATTACTGAATTATTAAACGATAGTTACAACTAATCGTTGTTGGAACTTAATACGTTTTTTCCAAAAGAATGAACGATCTTTTAAATTAATTTTTTTTGAAGGAAAAGGTAGTGAATCAACATGATTCACGCCTAATATATATTAGTATCCATAAAGTAGCATAAAGTAGCAGTACGTGTATGTACAACATATATACAACAAAAAACAGGCCATCGCTACAACCCAGCGACTACATACAGCCTGACAAAAAGGAACTAAGCAACATAATTTACATTACACAGCAAAATACATAACACATAACATATCCCCATCAAGTGTGTGGACCAGTGATGCTTCGCACCCTCTTACGCACCCGGTCGGCAATGCTCTCAACCTGTCTCTTTCGCTGCATGCCTGCCTAGTCATAGACAAAATTGAGAATAGAGTAAATGATACTGTTAGGGGCTTTCAATTTGTGGTTAAATTTTCAAATTGATTTTTAAGATAATTATTGAATTGTTAATTATTTAATTATGTTAATTATAAATTAAATAACCATTAAAGAAGGACTAACTATTAATAAATAGATAATAATGAGGTAAAATATTTTAAATAATATTGAAATGGATTATTATTTAATTAATACCATAATCGAAGGAAATAATCTTGTGATTAGGACTAGATTATTGGAGTTTTATGAAGAATTAAAACTCGGTTTATGATTAAAGGAAATTTTAAGCAAAATTTGTCAATGTTGGATAACTTAGGTTTAAGATAAATTCTTATTACGAATTCTATCGATTGAAATTTTATAATACATAAATTGGGTAAAGTATTAGGGCCAAGTTTATAAATGGATTAATATGGTAAACGATCTAAGGAATTGAAGCGAGTTTATAATCTAATTTATAAACTTATGGAAAACCATAAATGGGATTTAGAAAGCCTAATGGTCAAGTAGTGTGAAGGAGAGTTGAAATAAGGACTTAAAATGAATTGAAATTTGGAGATGCAAGTTAAGTTAACAATTAGATTTAAATTCAAATAATTGAAATATCGAAGGAAGCTTTATTGAAAAGAAACTAAAATAAGTTTGAAATAAACTTATAAGGAATTTTATGAAGGATTTTATTCAACGCTCATTGATAAATGTTGGAAGGATGTTTTAAGATAAATGGATATGGTTTTTAAATCAAGTAAACATATTTATTGAAATAAAGTTCTCAAAGAAATAAAGTTTTCAAAGGAAAGATTATGGTTTTAGAAACCACATTTTTTTTAATTGAATAGTATATGGAAATTTTCGTGACTTGTGTTGAAGGTTAGGTTTCATTAACAGACTTTTGTTTATTCTAAAGGTAAGAATGTTGGTAATCAAAGACTGAGAGATAAATAAATACCCTAACTTGAATGATTTCATGATTATCCAAAGGATAATACTAGTTTAGGTAACGAGGTTAGTTGAGAGTTATAAATCTACTATTTCTGTAAATAATCATTTTAATCATTAAATTTCAAGTTTATAAATTGAATTAAAGAGTTTGAGAATATTCTTATTTGAAATAAGAAGTAAAATGTTGTGTTTCAAATATTGTAAAATTAAGAAGTTTTGATTAACTACTGGTAAATTAAAGAGGCCAAGTGATGCTGTATACTGAACCAGTAGATCTATTTTATATTATGGATGAGTGATTGTTTATTTGATAGTTAAATAACCGACTATCAAATCTAGCCTAATACGATTATTGGTACGGAAAGACTGAGATCGAAACTTGAATGATTTCATGATTATCCAAAGGATAATAGTAGTTTAGGTAACGAGGTTAGTTGAGAGTTATAAATCTACTATTTCTGTAAATAATCATTTTAATCATTAAATTTCAAGTTTATAAATTGAATTAAAGAGTTTGAGAATATTCTTATTTTGAAATAAGAAGTAAAATGTTGTGTTTTAAATATTGGAAAATTAAGAAATTTTGATTAACTACTGGTAAATTAAAGAGGCCAAGTGATGCTGTATACTGAACCAGTAGATCTATTTTATATTATGGATGAGTGATTGTTTATTTGATAGTTAAATAACCGACTATCAAATCTAGCCTAATACGATTATTGGTACGGAAAGACCGAGATCGAATCTATATTTGGAAACCATTCCGAACCAACAAATACATGGAAGATGCTGATTGAAGATGGAGCAATTGAAGACCGTTGATCTTGATGAGCAGAAGAATTACTCGTTGAATTTCTAAGGGTAGCTCCCAAAGATAGTTTTACTTGTGGTTCTGTCGTGATTGGAATCTTTGGATTGAGAGAACTACTCGCTACTGATCCATAGGACGACACGTAGGATGTGGTAGGAGGGTATCTTCGGTTTGTCCAGTCATCGAACAACTTATATGGACGGATGTCTGACAGAGTATTCCCAAAGGAGTCATATACGTTGATTTCCTAAAACGTTCCAAGTTTGGTGGAAGAGAAGGCAACTTCTTTTGCTTAAAACCTAGAGTACTTTTGTGGAAATGAATTAGTGATTTTATGATGGATCGGACGATGTGGCATTCAAAGTAAATGGTGGACAAATGTTCTAAAAAGGTAATTATAATCTCAAGACTCATCAACTGGGAAATGGTATAAAATCGAGTAGGTCGCATGGCTATGTAGGTCGCTCCCACTAGGGTATATTTTCACCATCTAGAGAAAATTCATTTTTATTTCTTTCATTTTTGTATCTCCGGAGAATAGGGTGGCCCCAATCCGTAGGGTGACAATATATTCAGAACACTCAAATGAAATGAGTGATTGGTCATGTTTTTCCAGGGTTGCAAGATGCTCTAGTTGAACCCTTAGTGTATTTTCTCTAGAGTACACTATCGGAAGATGGCCCCGTACTTTGCCATAGTTGGAAATCTGTTCTCCAATAAGAACTCACGATTTTTTATTATAGACTAAGTATGTAGAACGTGAGATGCAAGCTGTCTACTAGATGGTTATTTATTTGATTTAGACACTATTATAATATCAGAATAGATAAGATTTCAAAATGGTTTGGGTTATCGTAAGGTAAAAACCGTCCATGTTTATGTGTGGATTGGTATTATGATTATACTTTTATTTCGGAAAGAATTTGACTCTAAAATCGAGTTAGATGATACGTTTAAACTTAGTGAGTCTTCTCACGCTGGTTCTCCAGACTGATCCCGGCGTTTGCAATGCTCGGGTCAAACCAAGTTTTACAAGTTCAGGTTAGGACGCTATGAAGAGATGAGCTGGAACATTTTAGACATATGATATTATATTGTTATTATTCCGTTGTGTGATTGCATACGATAGGTTCTTATAACTGTCCAGATTGTCTATTGTAATCTGATGATTGTAAGTATTATTTCAAGCTCTCAATAAAAATTTATTTCTATATTATATTTATCTGGCTACGATGTGAAACTCTGTGTTGTATTGGTTCTTCTTCTCTTCTTCCATTCTTAACTTCTTTCTTTCTTATCTCACCCTATTATTTCTTTCTTTTAACCTTTTGGATTTTCGGTACTCGGGTTTTGGCAAGTAATACAAGTTTATGTATTATTGTGGAAATTCGAGCATCGAATTTTCTGAGATGCTACTGTTGGTATCGGAGCATACTGTTAAGTGATAACCTTGGCTCTGTTGCCTAACTTGATAGAGATTGAGTTAGTAATACCCTAGAGTGAGTATGAGTGTATATATACGAGAGAGTGTCTTTGTAGATTTTATATACAAATGTTTTGTAGTGTGTTGTTTAGTCGGTTCAAGTTGAACTGGCAACTGACACAATATTGTTTTGTAAACAAGGTAAATGAAATAATTTTGCCAAAATTATATTTTTTATAGAAAAGAAATAATTTTATCAATATATTGAGATACTGGTTTGTTTGATTTGAATGAAAATTCAAATAGAATTTTAAATTTAAATGGTTTAATATAACATGAAGAATTTACGAATGAGAATTTCTAATATAGAATTAAATAAATTAAAATTTAACTTAAAGATAAGTTAAATATGGGATGATTTGGTAATGTTGATTGTGCATTGTTTGTTTATTAGATGCTAGATTTGGTTGAATAAAATTCATCAGTGGTTGAATAAATTAGGAGCTAAGGAAATAAATTTCAATATAATGAATTTGAATAGAATCACATATAAAATAAAACTAAATAATTTAACCCTGTATTTGTTAATTGTATAGTGAATTGAGTTAAGTACAGGTTGGAAGAGGAAAAGCTGTTAATTGCTTTGCTTTGTTATTGGAGTTTGGTTGCTAGACAAATAGGTAAATCTTAATTATATTGATTGGGTGATTGCGTTTATACCCCTAAGATAGGTAGCCGCTTGGCTTTGGTTTTCTTTTGATCGATGCGAGGCCCAGAGTGGCAAGTTGTAGTTGTTCCAATCGAGCCATGCAAAGTAGTACAATAATTCTAAAATAATTATTTTAAAAACTATTGGGTTCGGAATATTCTTCTTACCTTAGTAATTTCTGGAACAAAATTCTTTAAGGGGGGAAGAATGTAACGATCCGAAATTTCCAGTTATTCAAATTTGAATATTTAAATCTTGTTTAAATATTATATTAGAAAAATTAATGGATTTTCAATGTAGAATTCGTTATAAAACAACATTTGAATATACAAATTAATATTTAATTTAAAACGAACTCGTAGCGGCGTGGTAGTTCGTAATACTGAGTTTTGAACTTCAGTTGAATATACAGGATCCGATATAAGTCGAAATTCTGTGAAACAAGAATCTTTCGAATCTAGTTGATTATAATTTTCTGGAGAGAAAAATCATGATTTCATATTATGTATTGTAATTTATGTCCGAATAAAATTTTCAAATAGTTTCTATGGATTCGTTTATAAACCATAGCGTCTATTTAACAAATATAAAAGAGATTTCTATATAGTTAGAATATCTTTTAATTGAGAATTTTTAATAATAGTTTTGAAATCCAAATTGGTTTTTATTTGAAGCTGTATACAATTCCATTTGGATATATATATATATGATAATAATAATTTATTGGTATTAAATAGAGTTTGTTTTGAAAATTTATAATTTATCGATATTATATAAGCCTTTTAAATAGCTATTTTCCAAACAACCTCTGTTTTCGACGAAACAAATTTTATTGGAGTACGTACAGCTAGTTGTTGTAGGATTCCAGATTTGGAGCATATTGGAGTTGCTTTGTGGCGCCCGAATTTTAAATGTGAATCGATATTATATAAGCCTTTTAAGTTGAAATTAATTTATAATTTATCGATATTATATAAGCCTTTTAAGTAGCTATTTTCCAAACGACCTCAATTTTCGATGAAACGAATCTTATAGGAATGCAAGGTAGTTGTTGTAGAATTCTAGATTTGGAGCCAATTGGAGTTTTTTTTAGGCGCCCGAAGTTTGAATGTGAACTGATAAATAAATTAAAATTAAAATAACGTCGTTTTTGCAAATGGAGTTGGATTTCAAAAAAAACTTAATTTCAATGGGACCGGGATGTCAAGACATAGCAGTATGTTTATTTTCGTTATGTTTAGAAATTTTGAATTATGGGTTTGAATTTAGAGTGTTCAACGTAATCAAAGGTAAAACAAAATTTAACCATATAAAAGTAATATAATTATAAGAAATTTCTACCCTAAGAAAAAAATAAAATAAAATAATAGTGCAACCTACCCTACGCTCTGATGTGTGCAACCACTCTAATATTTCCTTTCCCGTTAATTTATGCACAAGCCTACCATACTCAATGTATAACCTAGATCCCAATAACCATATTCTATTTTCAGCCTAACATCCAGCAAAAGAAAATACAATGTGCAACTACCCTATATATTAGCTACCATAACTGTACAAGCAAGCCCCCCTCGAATTAATATATGCACAATGGTACACAGACCTATTGTCGCATGGTAAGAGTTGAAATACATACATACTAATAGCATCCTAGGATTAAACGTTTTCATCCCCTATTTCTGTGTAACAACCCGGAAAATCAAAACCAATTTAAATTGGTTTTGATTTTCAACTATAACGACCCAAACTTCCCCGGTCTCCGAAGAGAAGAGAAAGAATGGATTGCTTTGAGGACAAGGCAAATCAGAACACGGACAATAGAACATTTCATTGCTTATTACAACAATTCCATCAGAATAAAAGAATATAACCGAGTATGAATAAATAACATACATTCAATAAATATCATAGATTTAAATACATTGCAATGGAAAAATAACACATAACACGACTAAAAGAGATAAACGGATACAGAGCTTTTCGAGTATAGTTCGAGCTGTAAACCAGGATCCTATAAGAATAAATCTGCAAAACCGAAACTACTAGCTGCTCGTTTGGAAAAATAGGGGCACCCAGAGTTTAGGTCAAAACAATAAACTCCAGGTCAGTCATGTGACTGGTGTGAGAACTAAAATAGTTATTAATCTTTGTTTTTAAAGTAAGGTAAATCAAGGGACTACGCTGTATAACACGGAACGGGTTTCTTCCCAAGAATACCAGTGCATAAAACAAACAATGCAATGCTAATTAAAGAAAATGAAGCTATTATAAGACCCAGGTAACATCACACAATGCAACGCAAGCCGAAGGATACGGTTTTACCTTATAATAGCCAAATAATGCACGATACGTGAAATTTAATCTTTTATTATTACTATAAGTGAAGAAATCAACTTCAAATATAAATGTATCAATCATAGATGACATGCTACTATTGTCGCCATACTAGGCTCTACAATCAAAACCGAAATGTCACGTATTGGAAATTGGATTTCCGTCATGAGTCGAGGCAAGGGATGTACTCCTCGCCGGCATCGAGACATTCTAGCAAATGCCTCAGGATCTCCCGTAGTAGACCCTTGGATCCTCCAAGGTCGGTCCTCCCTTACGTTTGAGGATTAGTATTCACGAACACGTGTTTCCCGGTCCTATAGGACCTATCCATCGGCTCTGTAGAGACCGATTTAAACGAGGCGCCTCGCAATCCAACAACCACATAGGTAAAAATAATATAAATGTCAGGGCTTTTAAAAGCTGACGCCACCCATAGCTAGAAAGAAACGTCATGTTCTCTTTTGGTCCCTTATCCCGTTTTTGACCCATACCGAAGTGTGAGGCTCGCGAATCAACACTATACACAAAGCGGTGCTATATTAAAGCTATTCTTTGATCATCTACCATAAGACTCTGCTTTTCAACAAAAGCCTTGCATCTCAGCATGCCACACAGGCAATTCATGCCATGAGACTGAAATCTATCGATATATAATCTCTGAGCTCGTACATATCAAAGAGGAGCGTTAAGCAAGAGAATAAATTCTCCGCCGCCAAACAGATATATATTTAATAGAAATCAATCAACACAGAATAAAATCCAATGTCAGACACACGGTTCATTTAAAAGTTCGTTCTGGGTCTGAACGAAACTGAAGGCACCTTATTCCTCATCCCATATGTCCAATATAGGAGAGAGGCCCTTGCTATATAACCTCTGAGCTCGTGCATATCAGAGAAGAGCGTTAAGCAAGAGAATAAATTCTCCGCCGCCAAACAGATATATACTTAATAGAAATCAATCAACACAGAATAAAATCCAATGTCTGACACACAGTTCATTTACAAGTTCGTTCTGGGTCTGAACGAAACTGAAGGCACCTTATTCCTCGTCTCATATGTCCAATATAGGAGAGAGGCCCTTGCATATCCGTCGATCTCCAAGTACGTCTGGACGATCATCAATTATTACCTCGTCTTGGGTGTACAGCCCAATCATGACATCAATAATCATCCAAACGATGTGAAGACCTCCGGTCTTCAACCACCATCTTCATCGTCGACTTATCGTCGAATCAGTTATTCAGAATGGGTATAAACCCGGCCTTCCCGTATAACTCGCGTATATTATAAACAAGTGCTATAAAAACATAACATACGCCTCATTCCAATTCAGAATATTCTTTATTCAAATATTCACATTCTTAGGGAAAAGTTCCCATTAATTTTATCAAAGATAAATTCTTTTAAATTTATTCTTTAATCTTCCTTTGGACATCATTTCAAACCATATTAAGATTATCCAAACTAGACGGGATTAGCGAACCACACCAAAGTAATCATTTATTTTATTTCCCAACCCCAACCTATTTATCCCATAGAGAAAAACTAGTAATACTCCATGTCTAACACTGCGGTATTATCGGTAAATATTAATTACCATTTCACGTTCAAATCTTGTTAAAGATTTAACCATCGCTTGGAGCAAAACTGGTGATACTCCATTCTTGATCATTTCAATCTAATTAAAGATTCATTAAACTCCACTTAGTTTTAATATTCCCAAAAATCAATATTACTGATTATATAACTTGGGAAATCATATCCCGTCTTTTACTGGGTTAAAGAACCAATGTCATTTAATACACGGTTCACAATAAACCCAAAATCACATTCCATTTTATTCCCATTACTAAATATAAATGGAAATTCTAATAATCTTAATTAAAAGATTTATTCTTTTCACATGGGGTTTAAGAAGTGTAACTGATGACACTATTCCATCAGTCTCTAACCGTAAATTAGTAAGAGAACAATTTCCTAAGTATGAATCCCGAAGGCCGAAACCAACATCATATCAATACCCAGGAAACCATTCAACTTAGCTAATCTCTAGTTATTTTCTAATTTTCTTAACTCCATTGGGTTTAAGAACAACATTTTTAAAGATACTATTCATGACAAACCCAAAATTCAATTCAATTCCAATTAAATATTAATTAACTGGTAAACTTCATTAAATCTTAATAAACAAATTTAATCTTTTCTCAACTGGGTTTAAGAACAGTGTTAGTGAAGATACCGTTCACGACAAACCCAAAATCCCATTTGATATTAAATACAAGGCTCTGAATAGAAAATATATCGGCTTATATTCAGTATCACGTTCTGAAATCAACAAATATCATATTGGAATAACGATATATATATATATATATGTATGTATATTCCAAATTTCTCCACAATGTCCGTATAATCACAGAATCCAATATCGAAATATTCTGAAGATAATTTCGATTCAAATTCATTCCAATTCATATATTGGAAATTCCGGTTATTTTTAAAACCATTTCAAATCCAATTTATTTATTTAAAAATATTGGATAATAATTCTAGTTCATTACGATAAATATATATTTTTATCTTTTCAAATATGGATTTTTTTCATCCCAATTCTTTCCAAATCATTTATTATGATTTTACACAAATTATTTTAATAATTTTATCAAGGCCCATACAGTCGATTTCCATAAACGGTCATTGAACTGCACATACAACGACCTTTTCCAAATTTGATTTGGACATAATTCCAAATCCAACTGTTAGATTTCAAATTATTTATATTCGTTGGAAATCTCTTTTCGATACGAACCCAATGGTTCCGGTTTTAGGAGAATCCGATGGTCGGATCTCCCGTAACTCAATTCGAAGTCAATGGCCGAAATTTGCGAACGATCGCAGTGCGGCGCGTACTATTCAGGCCATTTAATATACATAATATATGTTATATATATTTCGTCGATTTCCATTTAAACTGAATTTTGTAAATCATTTTAAATTCGTTTTAAAAACGATTTCAACTTCATATTCAATTTTAAATCAAAACTGAATATTCCATATCATTAATATATAAATGATAATATTTTCAAAACATTAGATTTTGAAATCATTTCCTTTTCGATATTCATTATAAAAATTAATAAAATCGATATAAAAATCATTCATGTCTAAATGACGTTAATCTTATCAACATGGCTTTATATATTTAAATATTTTCGTGTCCATCCCAAATCGGACATCAAAATCATATTTTGATCTATTACTGAAATATTATTTTAAAAAAAAACGTTATTTTAAAATATTCGTTCTTTCTGAACTGGAATCAGACACAATCAACTACCATATAATTTTATTTATATGGATTTCATACACACATGTACACAACAATAATCAAACACAGTCAACCATCATCCAGAGTGCATTACACAACAACATAAGCGTTAAATATAAATAATTAATGCTTATAACAGTCTGTCAACCTATCGATTGACATACAACTAAATATTGGGACTAGTGTATGTTCAATATCATCCCAATACCCGTGTGGAGTTTTCAAACAACAAACACTGATTATTATTTGTGCAGTTAGGCGATGTGTAAAATATATCGTCCTAATCCATATCAATCAAATGTGTGTGCATAAAAAAATCATCCGATTTGTAAATGAATATTTATTTTATTCATATACACATTAAAAATTATATTTTTAACGATAAAATATTTATTTCAACACATAAATATCTTATTGTCTATTGTTTCAACAAAATACAATCAAACAAGTCGTCCATGGTCTGTGGACGACGGGGAGCAATTCATATACGCAGTTATGAAATAAATAACTATACAAGAATTTTTTTAGTGAGCAGTTCTCACCTTGGGGATCCACTCCTCCATTCTTTATTTCTGAATAGTTCGGATTTGGATTTGATTCCAGTCGATTCCATCGCAGTCTGTTTCACGTGGTTTTATGTTGAAAAATCACATTTCTAAACAATGATGTTTATAAATAAAAATCACATTTTTATTTCAATGCTTTCTTTATAAAAATCATATTTTTAACACGATGTTAATATTATAAAAAACACATTTTTATTTCGCTAACTTCTTAATGAAAGCCTATTTTTATTTCATCACTTCATGCGTAAAGATCACATTTTTATCCTACTCACAATATTATTTCATATGTACGATAAAAATTATATTTTTCTAACTAAAAATAATATTTTTATATCGCTATTCAAATTATAAAAATCTAATCTTTATCTACATGTAAACATTATAAAAATCAAATCTTTTTACTTTTAAAAATCACATCTTTTTAATTTCAAAAATCAAATCTTTTAACTTTTAAAAATCACAACTTTTTAATTTCAAAAATCAAATATTTTTACTTTTCTATAACTAATCTTTTTACATATAAATATCTAATCATTTTACATATAAATATCTAATCTTTTTACATTTCTATAACTAACTAAATTAACTAATAACTAATTAATAAAGTTTAGTTGATTAGCGTCGTCGCTTAGTGGTGCTCGGGGGGGGGGGGGGGGGGGGGTGCGCGCTGAGGTGGTCGGAGGATAGCCTTGGAGGAGCTGGAGCGACAGAGGGGGTGTGCGCCAGCCTGGAGGCGGCGGCTAGGGTTTGGCAGCGGGATCTAGTGGTTTGGGGGGTTTCAGGTGAATAAGGGAGAAAGAGTGAGAGCGGCGGGGTCAGAGGGGTTTCGGTGAGGCTGAGGCGGAGCTATGATGACCTCCGACGGGGGAGCGCAAGCGGAGGAGGGGGCACGATGTGGTGGTAGCGCCCTTGGAGCAAATCACAATCAGCTTTTTTTTTAATCCTTCTTCGATCTGAAAGGAACGGGTTAGGGGAGAGAAAGAATAGGAGGGGGTTTGACTTTTTTTACTATAATAATATATATATATATATATTTAATTCCATTTAATTTCAAAAAGTAAGTTTTCTTTTTGAACTCCTATCCAGACCAACTGACTGTCGTCCCTAGCTAATTACCTCCATTCCGGACATAAGGGGATATGTACAGTAAGCCAATTCGACCATTTCGATCAGTTTCTCTTTAAATTAAAATATAAATCAATATATATTTAATTTAAACGTACATTTTAATTTACCGGGGCACATACTGACTCCAAAAATTCCAGAAAAATAAATCATACTATGTTTTGACGATACGGTCCTATCAAAACTAATTTCATCCAATTTGGTGACCGTTTGAAAAACAGTCATTTTCTGGTTTATCCAAATTGACTAAAACTGTCAAAACACGTTTAACTTTGCTATGCTCACATATTGATTCAGAAAATCATAAAAATTGGAATCTAGAAATAATTTGACATTCCGGATCCAAAAAAAGTGGTTTCGTCGAAAATGGAGGTCGTCTGCAAAATGACTAATTTTAAGGGCCGTATATATATTAAAATGTATATAAATTCCACAACGACTTTTTTGAATTTTAAACTAGACGTATCTTTCATTCTATAAGGTGAAAACTCGGTTTCTTGCATCCATTAGAAAGATATTGTTTAACAAATTCACATATTTCTTGTTTCATCCAATTCTAACTTATATTGAATTTTGTATATTCAATTGAAAATTAAATTCGAATTTTCGAACTACCACGCCATTTCAGGCTCGTTGTATAATTAAAATAAAATTATTCGCTTTATCTTCATTGAAAATAAATTTTTTGTCATTTATATTTAAAATAAATTATTTTAAATATTCAAAATTCATTAAAATTGCTAAAATAAAAAATTTAAATTGGTTCTGATTTTATGGATTGTTACAATCTTCCCCACTTAAAATATTTTCGTCCTCGAAAAGGAACGGAGCTAAAAGTTGTTTAACTAATCAACTCAACTTTCATTCTGGCTTTCATTCTTCAACTTTTCAGTTTCTAAGAATTTCTAATTTTTCAAAAACTTGGCTAACACCCTAAATTTTCGAATTTTTTTTCCATAACCTCCTTTGTACGGGGAGCATCGGGAAAATCCCCAAACCGCCACACAGGCCCTCTCATCTCAAAAAGAAAAGGCAAAGTGGCTAGCCAATTGGCTCAAAAAATCATCCAAACCCAATAAATTAGTAAACATGTACCTATTTGTTGGGCATACAATTTTATTCCTCTGCTTAGCTTCCCTGCTATGACCTGTTCAATGTATATACATGTATATGCATGCAATTTCAAACAATTTTCAATTCAGTTCAATATTTTGATTCAATTTGGGTTAATCAAATTAGTAATCAAACAACACAACCATCAATCAATTAGTTGGTTAATGTTTCAAACACATAACTTTAATACATAGTCAAAAATCATATTTTTGGTTCCAAATCAGAACAGATCAAATGGCAAAGACATTGTGGAGAAAGAGATGGCTTTTCCCGGATGAAATGAAATATTTGATTCATGTAACAGGGGAAAAATTTCCCATTCCTTAGCCGTAAAGATATGTGGCCATGAAAAGGGGATTAAGTGGAACAGAATTGGCCGGGTGGTAGAGTCGTGGAAACATAAACCCTATCTAGTTTTGGTTCTCACACCAGTCAATTGGAAATATATAGATATCCCACTTTCGAAGCTCGAATACGAATACTGATGATGAGATCTCAATCATCAGTGTCATCCTCGGGCGACTAGAGTGTGATTCTATATTTATCTAGTATATTTGAGACTTCGAATACACGCTAGCTAGGCGTATATGCAAAATCTTCATATACTTGATTATCCAAAATCAATATAAAAATAATATTCAAATATGTATAATAAGGTTTAAATTTTTAAAACAAAATTTGTTTTCATTTTAAAAATATACTCTTCGCACTCGTTCTAGGATAATACTGATCCCATCTCTAACGAGTCATTCCCATTGGATATTACTAATCCAATCTATGATGAATTCTTTCATTTGGTTCTAATGTGTCTTGTTCTCGAGCTCTGTAAACCAAAGCTCCGATACCAAACTATAACGACCCGAACTTCCCCGATCTCCGAAGAGAAGAGAAAGAACGGATTGCTTTGAGGACAAGGCGAATCAAAACACGAACAATAGAACATTTCATTGCTTATTACAACAATTCCATCATAATACAAGAATATAAACAAGTAGGAAAAAATAACATACATTTGATAAATATCAAAGATTTAAATACATAGTAGCAGAAAAATAATACATAACACAACTGAAAGAAATACACGGATACAGAGCTTTCCGAGTATAGTTCCAGCTGTAAACCAGGATCCTATAAGAATAAATCTGCAAAACCAAAACTACTAGTTGCCCGTATGAAAAAATAGGGGCATCCAGAGTTTAGGTTAAAACAGTAAACTCCAGATCAGTCATGTGACTGGTGTGAGAACTAAAATAGTTATTAATCTTTGTTTTTAAAGTTAGGTAAATCAAGGGACCACGCCGTATAACATGGAACAGGTTTCTTCCCAAGGATACCAGTGCATAAAACAAACAACGCAATGTTAATTAAAGAAAATGAAGCTATTATAAGACCCAGGTCCCATCACATAATGCAACGCAGCCGGAGGATAGGGTTTTACCTTATAATAGCCAAATAATGCTGGATACGTGAAATTTAATCTTTTATTATTACTGTAAGTGAAGAAATCAATTTCAAATATAAATGTATCAATCATAGACGGTATAGTATCCCATGCTACTATGTCGCCATACTAGGCTCTACAATCAAAACCGAAATGTCACGTATTGGAAATTGGATTTCCGTCATGAGTCGAGGCAAGGTATGTACTCCTCGCCGCCTTCGAGACACTCTAGCAAATGCCTCAGGATCTCCCGTAGTAGATCCTTAAATCCACCAAGGCCAGTCCTCCCTTACGTTTGAGGATTAATATTCCTGAACACATGTTTCTCGGTCCTATAGGACCTATCCATCGGCTCTGTACAGACAGATATAACCAAGGAGCCTCGCAATCCACCAACCACATAGGTAAAAATAATATAAATGTCAGGGCTTGTAAACGCTGACACCACCCATAGCTAGAAAGAAACGTCATGTTCTCCTAGGGTCCCTTATCCCGTTTTTGACTCATACCGAGGTGTGAGGCTCGCGGATCAATGCTATACACAAAGAGGCGCTATATTAAAGTTGTTATTTGATCATCAACCATTGGACTCTGCTTTTCAACAAAAGCCTTGATCACTGCATCTTAGCATGCCACACAAGCAATTCATGCCATGCGACTGAAATCTATCGATATATAACCTCTGAGCTCGTACGTCTTAGAGAAGGGCATTAAGCAAGAGAATAAATTTTCCGCCGCCAAACAGATATATATTTAATAGAAATCAATCAATACAGAATAAAATCCAATGTTAGACACTCAGTTCATTTACAAGTTCGTTCTGGGTCTGAATGAAATCGGGGGCACCTTATTCCTCGTCCCATATGTCCAATATAGGAGAGAGGCCCTTGCATATCCGTTGATCTCCAAGTACGTCCGGACGATTACCACTTATTACCTCGTCTTGGGTGTACAGCCCAATCAAGACATCAGTAATCATCCAAACGATGTGAAGACCTTCGGTCTTCAACCACTGTCTTCATCGTTGAGTTATCGTCGAATAAGTTATTCAGAATGGGTATAAACCCAGCCTTTTCGAACAACTCTCGTATATTATAAACAAGTGCTATAAAAACACAACATAAGCCTCAATCCAATCCAGAATATTCTTTGTTCAAACATTCACATTCTTAGGGAAAGGTTCCCATTAATTTTATCAAAGATAAATTTTTTAAATTTATTCTTTAATCTTCCTTTGGATATCATTTCAAACCATATTAAGGTTTTACAAACAAATCGGGATTAGCGAACCACACCGAAGTAATCATTTATTTTATTTCCCAATCCGAACCTATTTATCCCATAGAGAAAAACTGGTAACACTCCATGTCTAACACTATGGTATTATCAGTAAATATTAATTGCCATTTCACCTTCAAATCTAGTTAAAGATTTAACTATCGCTTGGAGCAAAAATGGTGATACTCCATTCTCGATCATTTCAATCTAATTAAAGATTCATTAAAACTCCACTTAGTTTTAATCTTCCCAAAAATCAATGTTACGGATTATATAACTTGGGAAATCATATCTCGTCTTTAACTGGGTTAAAGAACCAATGTCATTTAAAACACGGTTCATGATAAACCCAAAATCACATTCCATTTTATTCCAATTACTAAATATAACTGGAAATTCTAATAATCTTAATTAAAAGATTTATTCTTTTCACACGGGGTTTAAGAACAGTGTTACCGAAGACATCATTCCATCAGTCTCTAACCGTAAATTAGTAAGAGAACAATTTCCTAAGTAATAATCCCAAAGGCCGAAACCAACATCAGATCAATACCCAGGAAACCATTCGGCTTAGCTAATCTCCAGTTAGTTTCTAATTTTCTTAACTCCATTGGGTTTAAGAATAGCATTTTTAAAGATACCATTCACGACAAACCCAAAATCAATTCAATTCAGTTCCAATTAAATATTAATTAATTGGCAAACTTCATTAAATCTTAATAAAAAGATTTAATCTTTTCTCAACTGGGTTTAAGAACAACATTAGTGAAGATACCATTCACAACAATCCCAAAATCCCATTTGATATTAAATACAAGGCTTTGAATAGAAAATATACCGGCTTATATTCAATATCAAATTCTGAAATCAACAAATATCGTTTTGGAATAACGATATATATATATATCTTCCAAATTCCTCCACAATGTCCGTATAATCACGGAATCCAATATCGAAATATTCCGAAGATAATTTCGATTCAAATCCATTCCAATTCATATATTGGAAATTCCGGTTATTTTTAAAACCATTTCAAATCCAATTTATTTATTTAAAAATATTGGATTACAATTCTAGTTCATAACTAGTTCATTACGATAAAAATATATTTTTATCTTTTCAAATATGGAATTTTTCATTCTAATTCTTTCCAAATCATTTATTATGATTTTACACAAATTATTTTTAATAATTTTATCAGGCCCGCACATTCGATTTCCATAAACGGTCATCGAATTGCACTTACAACGACCTTTCCCAAATTTGATTTGGACATAATTCCAAATCCAGCCGTTAGATTTCCAATTCCTTATATGGTTGGAAAGCTCTTTTCGTTACGAACCCAACGATTCTGGTTTTAGGAGAATCCGACGGTCAGATTTCCTGTAACGTCAATTCAGAGTCAATGGTCGAAATTCGCGAGCGGTCGCGGCGCGACGCATTCTATTCAGGCCATTTAATATATATATATATATAATTTCTTTCGTCGATTTCCATTTAAATCGTATTTTATAATCCGTTTTAAAAACGGTTTCAACTTAATATTCAATTTTAAATCAAAATTAAATATTCCATATCATTAATATATAAATGATAACATTTTCAAAACATTAGATTTTGAAATCATTTTCTTTTCGATATTCACTATAAAAATGAATAAAATCGATATAAATATCGTTGACGTCAAAATGGCGTTTATCTAATCAACACAGCTTTATATATTTAAATATTTTTCGTGTCCATCCCAAATCTGACATCAAAATCATATTTTGATCTATTACTGAATATTATTTTAAAATATACATTATTTTAAAATATACATTATTTTAAAATATTCGTTATTAAAATATTCGTTATTTTAAAATATTCATTCTTTCTGAACTGGAATCAGACACAGTCAATTACCTTATAATTTATTTATATGGATTTCATATATACGTATACACAACAATAATCAAACATAGTCAACCATCATCCAGGGTGCATTACACAACTGCATAGGCGTCAAATATTAATAATTAATGCTTAAAATAGTTTGTCAACCTGCCGATTGACATACAACAAAATATTAGGACTAGTGTATGTTGAATATAATCCCAATACCCGTGTGGGGTTTTCAAACAACAAACACTGATTATTATTTGTGCAGTTGGGTGATGTGTAAAATATATCGTCCTAGTCCATATCAGTCAAATGTATGTACATAAACAAATCATCCGATTTGTAAATGAATATTTATTTTATTCATATACACATTAAAATTTATATTTTTAACGATAAAATATTTATTTCAACACATGAATATCTTATTGTCTGTTTCCTCAACATAATACAATCAAACAAGTCGTCCATCGTCTGTGGACGATGGGGAGCAATTCATATACGAAGTTATGAAATAAATAACCGTGCAAGAAATTTTTTAGTGAGCATTTCTCACCTTTGGGATCCACTCCTCCATTTTTTATTTCTGAACGGTTCGGATTTGGATTTGATTCCAGTCGATTCCATCGCAATCTGTTTCACGTGGTTTTACGTTGAAAAATCACATTTCTAAACAATGATGTTTATAAAACAAAATCACATTATTATTTCAATGCTTTCTTTCTAAAAATCATATTTTTAACATGATGTTAATATTATAATAATTATAATTTTATTTCACTAACTTCTTAATAAAAGCATATTTTTGTTTCATCACTTCGTGTATAAAGATCACATTTTTATCCTACTCAAAATATTATTTCATACATATGATAAAAATTATTTTTTTCTAATTAGAAATAATATTTTATATCGCTATTCAAATTATAAAAAATCTAATCTTTATCTACATGTAAACATTATAAAAATCAAATCTTTTTACTTTTAAAAATCACATCTTTTTAATTTCAAAAATCAAATCTTTTTACTTTTCTATAACTAATCTTTTTATGTATAAATATCTAATCTTTTTTACATATAAATATATAATCTTTTTACATTTCTATAACTAACAAAATCAACTAATAACTAATTAATCAAGTTTAGTTAATTACCTTACATTTCAAAACCTGTGGTCTTCGTGTAGTCGCTTAGTGGTGCTGAGGGGGGTGTGCGCGCTAAGGTGGTCGGAGGATGGCGTTGGAGGAGCTGGAGTGGCAAAGGGGGGGTGCGCCAGCTTGGAGGCGTCAGCTAGGGTTTGGCAGCGGGATCTAGTGGTTTGGGGGGGGTTCAGGTGAAGAAGGGAGAGAGAGTGAGAGCGGCGGAGTCAGGGGGTTTTGGTGAGGCTGCGACGGAGCTAGGATGACCTCCGGCAGCGAAGCGCAAGAGGAGGGGGCATGATGTGGTGGCAGCGCCTCTGGAGCAAATCACGATCAGCTTTTTTATATCCTTCTTCAATCTAAAAGGAACGGGTTAGGGGAGAGAAAGAATAGGAAGGGGGGTTTGACTTTTTTATTATTATACTAGTATATATATTTAATTCCATTTAATTTCAAAAAGTAAGTTTTCATTTCGAACTCCTATACAAACCCACCGACTGTCGTTCCTAGCTAATTACCCTCATTCCAGACACAATTGGATATGTAATGTAAGCCAATTCGGCCATTTCGATTAGTTTCTCTTTAAATTAAAATACAAATCAATATATATTTAATTTAAACGTGCATTTTAATTTACTGGGGCCACATACTGACTCCAAAATTCCAGAAAAATAAATCTGGCTACTTTTTGACAATACGGCCTAACAAAACTAATTTCATCCAATTTGGTGACAGTTTGAAAAACGGTCATTTTCTGGTCGATCCAAATTGACTAAAACTGTTAAAACACGTTTAACTTCGCCACGCTCACATATTGATTCAGAAAATTATGAAAATTGGAATCTAGCAATAATTTGACATTCCAGATCCAACAAAATTGGTTTCATCGAAAACGGAGGTCGTTTGCAAAATGGCTATTTTAAGGGCTATATATATATATATTAAAATATATATAAATTCCACAACGACTTTTTTGAATTTTAAACTGGACGTATCATTCATTCTATAAGGTGAAAACTCGGTTTCTTACATCCGTTAGAAAGATATTGTTTAACAGATTCAAATATTTCTTGTTTCGTCCAATTCTGACTTATACTGAATTCTGTATATTCATTTGAAATTTCAAATCGAATTTTCGGACTGCCGCGCCATTCCAGGCTCGTTATATAGTTATTTGTTTTAACTTCATCGAAAATAATTTTTTTATCGTTATTATTTAAAATAAATTATTTTAAATATTCAAAATTCATTAAAATTGCTAAAATAAAATTTTAAATTGGTTCTGATTTTCCAGGTTGTTACATTCTGCAACCCTATCCTACTATAGAATGTAAAACGTGCCAGCCAAACGATTAAACATGCCCTCCAAACTTTCTCTATTATATAAATACAGACATACCCACATTCATTTCTTTTGTTTCAAGTACGCAAGAACTAAAACAAAACTCTTTCCTTCTGTAAACAATGGCAGCTTGCCCCTTCTTTTTCGTTTCCAGGGAGATTATAAACAAAAACTTCATTCGTTTTGCAAAGAAAATAAAAGAACGAAACTGTCCGCTCCGTTTGCTTTAAAAGTCCAAAATTCTCCTTTAGCTAAAAAAAGGCACATTGAGTTGATGGAAAAAGGCGTGAGGAGGAAAGTCGTTGATCGAAGTGTTTGCAGCAAGTATAAATAACGAGGCCAATTATATTCCTAAGAATGTATTAATATTGATAAGTTATTAATTAGGAATTAGTTATATTAATATAGACCGTAAAACTTATATTATTTATAAATCGTTCATACGTTATCAGAATGGAACAAAAGTAGAGACATTGGAATGTCGACGAGCACTTCATGGTGAAGCGAGTTTGGACAGAGATGGAAGCATGTGAGATTTTTAATTAAATTAAACACATGTTTAATTTTATTAAAAACGAACCGTTTAAACGACAGATGGATATCAAGGTGAGTTTACTCACTCAGTTTGTCCAACTTATATTTTATATAACTCGGGTATAATATTTGTGGCTATGGTTGTTTATTGTTGGATGTTTAATGTATATATTATTATATATCAACTGAATCAATTAGATTAAACGTTTGTTTATTTTAATTGAAATCAGTCGTTATTTTTAACGATTGTAACCAATTGAGGTAACTTACCTTGTTGGTCACATTTAATAATATAAATGTATAAAATTAATAGTTGGATGCTTAAATTGTTTTTATTAGTTTATTATTGAAGTTATATCTGAATATCAAATTGAATGATATTATTTGAGGTAACCTATTTGGATGTAGGGAATAAACAGGTTGCAGGGATCCAACTGGAATCCTCAAAATTTATTGTTTATTTTCATATTATCATATGAACTATTTAACCAATTTGATTGGATGATTGTTTTCGGTTGTTGATAGTTGAATTAAAATTCAACGTTTGTGTATTATTAACCAGTGGGCAGTATTGGTTGAATAATTAGCAGTAGATGGCCTAAAAATCCATCGTTGTATACAAGCTGATTTATTGTCAGGTAAATTGACAGAAATGAAGTTGTAAATTTATTTTATAACTGAAAATAGATTTTTAAGTCTATTTAAATAAGTTATTTTGAATAAGGTTTATAAAAAAGCAAATCAATTATTTTATTATTTATTGGTAATTTTAAATTTTTATGAGGTAATTTCTTGTGTTTAAATAAGTTTTATAAGCAATTAAGTTCGAAATTAACCTAGGGGTAATAGTTGGAATTAATTATTTTTAAGAAATAATTAAGTGGATTATTTAAATTAGTTGTTAATTAATTTAAATTGGAAGACTGATTGTAATTGTTTAACGAGGTAACCATAGTTTCTAGTTGACCGGGTCAACAGCTTTAACTGGAATTGATTACTAAATTATTAAATGATAGTTGCATGTTGGAACTTAATACGTTTTTTCCAAAAAATTGAACAATCTTTTAAATTAATTGATTTTTCAGATAATTCTTTTATTGTTAATTATTTAATTATGTTAATTATAAATTTAATAACCTTTAAAAAGGATTAAGTATTAAGATATGAGTAATAATAAAGTAAACTATTTTAAATAATACTGAATGGATTATTATTTAATTAGTAATAACCGAAGTAAATAATCTTGTGGCTAGGATTAGATTATTGGAGTTTTACGAAGACTTAGAATTTTGTTTATGAATAAAGAAAATTTTAAGCAAAATTTGTTAATGTTGGTATAAGTCAGGTTTAAAATAAATTATAATTATGAATTCTATCGATTGAACCGAAGATGAACGAACACTTGTTTGGTTACTAGAGCACTGGTTGCAAGCCATGGAATGTTTGAATCCTATCTCCTTCATTACAGATCAAGATCGAGCAATAATAAGTGCTATAGCGAAAGTTTTTCCTAATACTCATCATCGATCTTGTCTTTTGGCATATCAAGAAAAAATTTAGAGAGAAATTGAGCCATATCATCTACAAGAAATCCAAGTTTAAGAAATAAATGAAGATGTGCACTCGGTTTTCACGGACTACTCAAGATTTTGAAGAGCGATGGGATAATTTAATTGTAAAATATGGGCTTCTTAAAAATAAATATATGAATGATCTTTGTTCTATTCGATATAGATGGATACCAGCTTACTACATGAGCACTTTTTTGCGGGCATGAATACAACGCAACGGAATGAAAGTATTAATTCTTTCTTTGATGGGTTTGTTTCCATAAAAACAAGTTTAAAAGAGTATGCGCTAAAACATGATGAAGCATTGGAATCAGTATATCTAAGAGAGCGAAAAGAGGACTAATATTCAATATATAAGAATCGTGTATTGAAAAGTAATGATAATCTATTTGTGCATGCTGATTTTTTTTACACAAGAACTATATTTAGAATGTTTTGATGAGCAATTTCAACTAGCATGCCAACTTCGAGTGGATGAAAAAGAGTTAGATGATACCATTATCAAAAGGTATAATTTATATCCACTCACTGCTTTCCTTTTCTTGAATCTGATTTAGATTTGCTACCCCATAGGTTTCCTAATTAAATCTAATATTGAAATGATCACGGGTTTAAAAATATGATGATAAAAGAAAGAAAGAAATCTTAATAATTCAGATTCATAGAATTTACCTCATGTAGACCAGAAATCTCAACACCTATATCATAGATTTATATTCTCTGTCTTCAAATCTTGCATCAGAATTCCAAAAACTAATATTCTTATTTTTGAAAGATTTGGAGAAGAAATAAAATGGCAGTGACTTAGCATTGTCTCTAGAAAATATGAGTTGGAGGCTAGGCACTGCTAGTCTATTTATAGGTGCATGGAAGATTCTGACTCGTCGGATTAAATATAATATAATCTGAGCTATATAAATCGAAAATAATACGTCAATAGGTTCAGCAATGGGTCGAATTGGACCCCTGGTGGGTCGATCCATGTGTCGACCCGGCTCTGGGTTTGGGCCGAGACACATATGGTCTGGGTCGACCCATGACCTGGGCCACTAATGTTATTTTTGCCAAACTTTAATTTTTGTTTAACGTTGCTTGTAACATTCTTTTTTTGCTAAATATTGCTAAGTAAATTATTATTTTTCCATTCATAAGGTATATTCAACATTTAAATTTCAAATTTAGGTGCATATATACGCGTATAACTTTTCAAATCTTTGTCATTATTAACGCTATCAATGTCATTATTAATGATGTCAATTCATTGATTCTTTCCTTTTAATATATATTCAAATTTCGAAAGTAGTTTTTCTCTTGTCTATTTTTTATTCATTCCACATTTATTACTTACTCATTTTGATTGATCGATTGATTGTAGGTTACTTATGGATTTCATATGTATATGTATATATATTTACACATATATACACAAATACATGTATATATATACTCATATATATATATATAATTTTTCATATATGTACATTTATATATATTTTCTCTTGGAACATGCATCTCTTTAGCTGTCCCTTTAAAAATAAAAACATGATGTTGGCGAGACTCGAACTCCTAATCTACACCTTGGGAAGTGCATGCCTTACCAACTCACCTAACTTAGCTTTTGTTCATAAGACTAAAAACATCGGTAGCTATTTTTCTTATTTGTGTTCCTCTTATATCCCCATTTTTCATGTTTGTTCTAAAAATTCATTTAAAGATATCTTCTTCATTCTAAATCCATTTTCTGCAAACCATAGATCTAAATTGATCAGAAAATCACCACGACCAAATTCGGAAATTTTTACAAATTTTCATTTTATTATTTAATTAAAAATGTGGGGTGTTACATTCCGCACCCTTAGGAAATTTCATCACTAAAATTTTGTAAGGGTAAAATTAAGTAATTCCTTGCATAATTCACAACCATCATGTGTACATCAAAATTTTGCAACCATTTGTGCATTTACGCAAAGTATAACACAACATAATCATACATGAATGCCTAAGTGGTACCACCTAAATAATTGCAAATTTTTTGGAAAATCTTTTGAAAACATGATTTACACATCCTAAATATACTAGCAATTTTTATATGAATGCAATAATTTGAAAATCAAAAATATTTTTTCATCTTATTTTTCGTACATTCTTACAGAGTACGAGCATTGTTCATCCAATTTTCGCATCGAACACGTACCAACTAACTTTTAATTTGCGAATTACAGAAAAGTCTAATTTTCTGAATTTGATTTGTGAAATTAGAAAGAGGTAGAAAATGGAAATTACATATTTTCCATCCACTTTTACGCACCTTTTTCCCTATACTTGGAAAACTTAATTGCTAATTTTACCAAAAAATCCTTCTTTCTATTTCAAGTACGGTTTGCACAAGGAAAAATTCTTTTCAGTTTTCTAAGCTTATTTTGGAAGAATTCATTTTCCTTTATTGTTATTTATTTTTGCAATTTTCATCATTGTTTGTTTTCCTTTGGTGGTTCATCTTTTACCTTCCTTTTCATTTTATTCACAATATCCTAAATTTTTGTTCTTATCTAGCGATCGCTACAAACACCTAGGGAAAAAATATCCAATAAACCATTCTATTTTTCTAAAATAGAGCACTACATAGAAATGCAAGTCTATACTAAAATAAAACTTTTTCATTTCCTCAAAGGGTGTGAAAAAGGATTTCTATTAATTACTAACCCTATCATGAATTTACTTGTAAAAACTTCAACTTGTTTTTTCTACTAAGCAGTGACCAACTAAAACATCTTTTCAAAATTTTCTCAAACCTTTACTAGCTGTCCTTGCACACTAATGAGATCCTTTCTCATTAAATTATTTTGAATTAAATAAGATTAAGTTTCTATGAACCCTTTTCACCTATACTTTGCACATCCCTTTCACTGCACATTTCTTTGCCACCTTAACAAAACATGTTCACTTACAAGTCTATCGATTCGTAAGAACTAATCTAATAATTCATCTTATCCCAAGAAGTCAAAGTGTGTCACAATTTGTCCTTTAAGAAAACTTTATGTTTCATTTCACTAAGTTCACCTACGCAGCCCATAAGGCCAGTTCATTTATTTGTGTTTTCTCTTAACCACTTATATCGCGAAACCCTACAACTTGCTAACGCAATTGATACTTTGAAAAAAAGTTTCCAAAGTATTTCTTAAAAATCCCTTTTAATGCAACTTTTAACATCACAAACCTATAAATTTCCAAAATTGTAAACTTTTAAATTTTTGAAACTTGAATTTTTTTCTAGAATTTTTTTTCTATACTTACATTTTTTTTCTAGTTCTTTACAAAAGTTCTAACAGTGGGGCTAATTACAAAGTGGTTACTAACTTTTTCAGTTTCCAAACTCTTTGCACGAAGTTACATTTCTTCATCATAAATTTCTTCTTTATATAAATTTTTTTCGAACTATGTCTGAACTGAAGAATAAGACTAGCGCCTCTTTTGCGCCAATTGTGTGTGCATATATATATTCCTAATCTATTTTTCTCCTTCTTAATCTTTTCTCAATTTACAAGGCCTTACTGCCCAATCCACTAATTTGAAAAACCCAAAATTTCAAATATTAACACATGGATTTTTTTTTTTTAACATTTTGTGCACTTTCCATCCACCCTAACCACTCATGGGTCTATAATTCTCAAATTCTCATAACCGTATCCTAAGTGTACAAAATTAACATCAAACTTCCTACGTGTGTTAATCTCTTAATTAGTGGATTCCTTTATGGATATAGGTATATACATAATATTTATATTTAAAAATACAAATGCGCTCACTCTCTATCTATATAGGAACCCTAAACCTGAGCTCTGATATCAGAAATAACAACCCGAAATTTGATAGATCGAATCTTTTTCTTAACAATCCCAATCTATCAAACCTCGAGTTGGCTTGTCTGGTATCCTGCTGAAAAGACAGAGATAATATATATTAGAGCTCGATGAAACATCTCATAGCGGAATGGATAAAATGTAGTAATCAAATATAGCCTTACCAAAATAATGACACTACCAAACAAGTGTCCATAAGCCACCAAATCTCTGCCATTAATCTAACCTGCAAGTATGTTATGAGGAGAGGGTCAGAACACAAATTCTGCTAAGAGGACAAATTATGCATTCTGAAATAACCCTACATATACCATTCGGTTACATTTACTTAATTATTACGTTATTCGAGTTAATAGCGCACTACACCATAAATGCAAATTAGGTAGTGCTTTGGGTCGTATCTATTGCAATTTGGCAGTGCTTTGGGTCGTATCAATTTATTGTGTGTTTATCTATTAGATACAGTCTTAAGTCGTATATAATGATGAATTAAATACGACCATGAGCTGTATCTAATGACGAATTAGATACGACCATAAGCCGTATCTAATTTTCACTTAGCTACAGCCATGAGCCGTATCTAATTTTCAATTAGCTACAGCCATGAGCCGTATCTAATTCATCGTTATATACGGCCTTAAGCCATAGCTAATTTTAAAAAAATATAATTAACTTCATAACCCATGAGAACTACTTTGGTGCCATAATAAAGCAAGAATGAACAAAACTAGGTAGCCACAAAACATAACTCTACAACAGCTAGGATGAACTACTTTTAGACAACTGCTCTCATATGTTTTATTCATATCAGTTAGATGCAATTACATAAGCTCAAACAGACTAACAACAATAATCATAATAAAAACATCAATAATGCCTTCAAACATCGAACATCGAAGCTCAGTAACTTAACAAGGAAGATGATGCATAAGATTTAGATAACCGAGAAGCATTCTTTGCTGCCCTTCAGATCAAGTTTCATTGACTTGTCCCCAGGCTTTCATCCAGCTGAGCATACCTCATCCAAGTTTTCTTACACATATTCAGTATATCCAGTATATCCATCTTAGTCACTGTTATCTAAGACTTATACAACAGCCCTTGCATTTTACTCCGTCTTCAATTATCTTTGGCATATATGATTCGCAATGCTTATGCCAATACAGAGTGGTTCTTTGGATAATAATCCAACCGGTCTCTCCATATTAACAACGTTAAAATGGTCAAAACTTCGATAGTCTGTGATTTAACTATCAAATGAAAACATGTCCGTGTGCAAACAATGATTTTATTTCCAAATGGAAATACCGATCCAATCATCAAACATATATATATATGTATATATATATATTCACATTTCCTTATTTTCTATATTCAGAAAATATATGTTATTAACACTGGAAAACATTTCCATAGCTTATTCACGTATCACTATTCTTCCACAACTATCAGTCCCTGACTGTAAACTAGTATGAGAACAATCCCCTAAGTATAAATCCCGAAGGCCGAAACCAACATCAGATAGGCACTTAGAAAACCATTCAATTTACTAATCTCTAGTCAGTTCTAATTTTACTTAACTCTATTTGATTAACTCTGATTGATTAACTCTAACTGGTTAATTCTAACCGATCAACTCTAACTGGTCAACCTTAATTAATTAACTCTATCTGGTTTTACTTGGTTTGACTAACTCAATTTATTAACTCGACTGACTAATTCAACTCGATTAACCTAACTTGATTTACTTATCTCGATTAACTGAACTAATCACTTTGATTAACTCGGCTAATTCACTTTGGTTAACTTAACCAATTCACTTAACTAATTCACTTAGTTTAACTTAACTAATTCACTAAACTCCTGTCGAATAAACTATATTCGATAACTCCTCTAACTCTATTCGAATAAACTATATTTGATTAACTCATTTATTCTATTCGAATAAACTATATTCGATTAACTCCTTTTCTCTATTCGAATAAACTATATTCGATTAACTCCTTTTCTCTATTTATTTTCTAAATATTTCCTTTTCAAATTTATTCTTAAAAATATTCTAACTCCTTAAATTCCCGGAAAAATTCGCCATAACCTCCTTTGTATCGGGAGCATCGGGAAAATCCCCAAACCGCTACACAAGCCTTTCCATTCAAAAAGAAAATGATTTGCAGTTATTTCCTTTTTGAATATCTCCTATTTATTTCTACGTAAATAATCCCTATTTAATATTTTATTTATTTAACAAATAAATAATCCATTTTATAGTACCTTATATATTTATTCTAAATAAATAATCCATTTTATAAATATTCCATTTATAAAGGTTTCCCTTCATTTATAATTCCACTTAAACGTATTTTCTATTTATAAATATTCCATTTATAAATATTTCTATTTATAAATATTCTATTTATAAATATTCTCTTTTATAAAATCCTCTTGATTTTATAAATATTCTCTTTTCAATATTCCGATATGTCATGGTGTTTAACATATCAAGTTACAGTGTCCAATATCGTCCATACACATATAATCAACAACAGATTATAAATCACGTCATATATCACAATATATGAAAACAATAAAATAACTGTTGAGGAATCCAGTCGGATTCCTCCAACCTGTTTCCCTGCATCCACAGATGTTACACAATAAAATCAACTTCACTTTCAGTTTCATATGATATATTCTGTTAAATAGAATCAATATAGAGATTCAACTAACTGACTAGCAGTTCAATCAAACAGTCAACACACAATCAATCAGCCAATATTTAACAGTTCTAAAATACAACATGAAATTATAAACTATTCAGAGTTAGTGAGATTTACTCACATTTGCAGTCCATCGTTAAAGAACGAAAAACTGTTGTTTGATTTGAATCAAACAGTTTATTTCGCCATAAATTCATACGAGCCCCAATCCACTCCCGGTCAGTCTCATTGTGTTGCTCCCGTCCATATGATCCCAATGCAACTTACGGTTCGTCAATCTGATACCGTATGTGTTAGATATTAGCATTATAAGTTTGTACTCTATTTAATTTAGATTAACAATATAAAATTTGTTTTAAATACATTTGGGCCTATACCTCTTAAACGTCGGCCCATTCACCCAAGCCTCAGCCCAAAACCCGTACCCTTCATCTCCCCAAACACACATCGCGAAATACAGGAAATACAATGGCCATTTCCGATTCTTCTTCCTCCTACCATTCATTGAACACTCCATGATTCTTCAAATTGAAATCACCCTTCTACTCCTCATCGAAAACTAAACCTCTCTGTACCCTAAAGTCGCAACTCGCGCCCTTGAACACCGGAGCGACATCGCTTGAACCTGTACAGTACCCGACTTTTTCTGGCACCGAATACTCCACAACAATTCGAGTGAGCTTCATTTCGCCTCCCGAGCACAAAACAAATAGCCAGAGCAACCAACATTGCTTCCATCTCCTGATTTCTCGAGCCCAAGCACCATACGAAGGTCGCTGGAAAAAAATCGTGCGACACCAGATGATTTCGAACCCAGTAAAATGTATATAGGATTGAAGAGAATCTCGTCACGAGTTTGAATATATATATATATCACGATTTTAGAGAATTTATTTGAATTTCCATTGATTTAATTTGCTTGCCATTTTTTTTCTGTAGGAAGAACAGACCGACGGCGCAAATCAGAGAATGAATTAGGTTAAGTTAGGATTTAGATGTTATATTTATAGGCAAAATAAATATCTAGATATTTTCGTAGAGGGAATATTCCCGGTATATTCTCCATTGTTAACTCGTTTTTGACTTCTAAAAATTTCGTGTGGTCACATACGATATCCAAAAATACCAAACTGGACATGTAGCTAGAGTTCGACATTACGGTCCCAACGAAACTGGTTTCGTCGAATTCCGACTCCGTTTGCTCACGCAGCGTATTTTTCACCGTCGAAATACTGACTGTTTTCCACTCTAAAAATCCGTACGACCACACAGTGACTCTAAAAATCACGAAACTGGAAATATAACAAACATTTGACATTGCAGATCCAACAAAATTAGTTTCGTCGAATTCCGACTTCGTTTGCAAAAGTGGCTATTTTTCAAGCTTTGGATGACTCATTTAAATATATAAATATATATTTTTAAAAAAAAATTAAATATTTATAAATAAATATTATCGTATATATTCACAGTGGAATACCATACAACTCCAATATATTTCTAACTGAATTTACAGTTTGATATTTCAGATTCCAGATTATCTCGATATTCAATTTATATCGAAAACCCTTTTATAACGTATATTAAGCGTCGCAAATTATAAAGGAATTCCACAGTGACTTTTCTGAAATTTGATTTGGACGTAAATCAAAATCTACTCGATGAAATCCAGATTTTTCTCTTCCACTAGAAAGATATACTCCACCAGCTCCACACGTTTCTTGTTTCACAGAAATTCGGCTTAAAACGAATCATGTACATTCAGTTGAAGTTCGAATCGCCAAATAGCGAACTGCCACGCCATTTCAAGCTCTGTTTTAATTATATTATAATTCTACGTTCAAACTGACGTCGATTGAATATATTCGTCAATATAATTCAACTCTAAACTGAATAAAATCTTAGGGATGGCCCAGTTCACAGAATATTGTGATTTCCAATATTTTTGATTATTTTTGAATTAAATATATTATTTAATTTAATTAAATATGCCATATTATTTAATTAACGACGATTAAATTCCCTATATCACTATTTTAAACAATTAAATAAATTAATTATACCCCTGGAAAATGCGGGTCATTACAAGCCTCATTCTTCCCTCCAATCCCTTTGGATTCTTCATCTCTCCATACATATGGAAGGTCCAAGCACATCATGCCATCGCATTATTAGATCCTTCGTCTAATCATTTAATCACGCGCTTGCTTTATCTTATCATATTGCTAATTAACTTGATTATTCACACGTTCATTTTCTGTTAAAGTTACTGGTTTATTAGCTTACATTTATCTGCTTATTTTCCCTAATCAGCCTCATGCTGCTTGTAACACCCAGCATTTTTAATTAAATAATAAAAAATGTAAAAAAAAATAGAAGAACGTGATCATGAAACTAGTGTCGTTGCATCCGTGGCAGGTTTCTGATCAATTTAGACCCATGGTTTGTAGAAAACAGAATTAAAACAAAGATGATACATTTAAATGGAGTTTTAGAACAAACATGAATTTTTTTATAAAAGGAGCATAAATAAGAATAATAGCTACCAATGTTTTTAGTTTTGTGAACAAAAACTAAGTTATGTGAGTTGGTAAGGCATGCACTTCCGAATATAGAGGTGTGAAGTTTGAGTCCCGCCAACGTCATATTTTTAATTTTAGAGGGATGGCTAAAGAGGTGCATGTTCTAACAGATATATATATACATATCAGAAAAATTATATATATAGGTGAGCGTGTGTATATATATATGTGTGTGTGTGTCTATATACATATACACACAGTGGCAGAGCTAGAGAAGACAGTCAGCTAGGGCAGTTATCAAATTTTAGGTACAACATGTTGTAAATTTTCCACTGTTTTCCATGTGACACTTAAAATCCAGATAAGGCCTTGGCCCTAGCTCACCAAATAGTGCATCAGCCCCTGTATACACACATACAGATATATATATATATATATATATATATAAAATCCAAAAGTAACCTGAAATCAATCGAAATGAGTAAGAAATAAATGTTGGCATAATGCTATTTGAATTTTGAAATAAATTGAAGTTATGCGTTATGCGTAATTTAAAATTTTGGAATTAAAGTGTAATTTAAGGGAGGAAAGCAATAAATGTGGAATGAATAAAAAATATGCAAGAGAGTAGTTGCAAAGTAAGAAATCAATGAATTGATAGCGTTAATAATGAAACTTATTGCGCAGCTATTAACGGACAAAGATTTCAAGAGTTATATGCGTATATATGCGCACAAGTTTGAAATCGAAATTTTGAATATACCTTATAAATGGAAGAAAATAATTTACATAACAATATTTAGCAAGAAAATGAATGTTAAATAAAAATTAAAATTCTGTAAAATTAACGTTAGTGGCCTGGGTCGTGGGTTGACCTACGCCATATGTGTATCGACCCAATGGTCGACACATCCTAGAGTCGGGTCGACACATGGGTCGACCCACCATGGGTCTAGGTCGACCCATTGCTAAACGAATTGACGTTATATTTTCAATTTATACGACTTGGATTATATTATATTTAATTCGACGAACCAAAATCTTTTGTGTAACTATAAATATAATAGCATAGCCTAACCTCCAACTCATATTTTCTGAGACAACGCCAAGACTGTCATTTTTTTTTCTTCTTCAAATATTTTAGAAATAAGAATATTAATTTTAGGAATTCTAATACAATATTTGAAGATAAAGGATATATAGATCTGTAATATAAGTGCTTGGATTTTGCGTCTGCGTGAGATGAATTTATAAATTTGAATTATTAGGATTTTTTATTTTTAGCATCAGATTTCTAAATCCGTGGTCATTTCGATCAATATTAGATTCAATTAGGAAAAACACCGGGTAGCAGATCTGAATCGGATTCAAGAAAAAGAAAGCAGTCAAGTGAGTGGATTTAAATTATACCTTTTAGTAATGGTATATTTATAGTTTAAATTCCTTGTAATTCTTAATGTAATGAATAGTTGAAATTGTGGTATTTGTGATATAATATGTTCCCTAAGTATGTTAAGAATGTTACTGATGTACGAATTTACTCCATTAACTTTCTATTTAGGTTTGAGAACTACTATAATTTTAAAATTGTGAATTTGACAGTGATTATGCATGTATTCTTAAGATGTAATTCAACGCTAATTGGATATGTTGTAAAAATAAGAATTACAGTTAATTGTGGAAATAAAATTAGTATGCCTAATTTTGTATAGAAGCATACCATGATTAAATTGAAAATTTAGGAATTGTGTATGGCAACAAGAAATTATATAACTTAGAAAAAAAGGGAATTAGTAGTGGAATGAGTTAATTAGGGGGAAAAGGGATATGTTTCCATAATTACCATTACGGTAGATTGCAGAGAACGTAGTTGCAATAAAAAAAGAAATGTAATAAGGATTAGTGTGAAATAGGTGTTTTCTCGTATTGCACACTAATCCGGTGGTTATACGAATCCAGCGGCTTCAATAGTCTGTTTCTTCAACCAAATGCAAGGGACGATTGGATGGAGTGATTCATCACATAGAGTGAATATATTATATGTTCCCTTATATTAAAAACATTTTAGTAGTTTTTTCTTGGGCTACCTTTGGTATAATAGTTGCCTGGATTATCGCTCCCAAAGGTTTAAAAAACTTAGAAAAAAATATGTTTCACAATCAATCTCCTTAACCAGAGAGCCTCTGAATTATAAGGAAAGCAGCTGGGGTGATCTTGGAGAACTTGCAGCGTGTCTTACTGCTTTCATAGCGTTCTCACAAATCACTGGGATATTAGCACTAGGTATTTTGCAAAATTCTCCTCGAGCATGTAGGGTTGCATCTGTTGTTTTATTTACATGGTTTCTTTATAGATGGAAAGCAAGCATGTTTAGCCAGGTCTATGAAATTCCTAATATTGGTGTTGCAGCTTAGGAAGTTAGTTACCATTTTTTCATTGGGGTTCCTAATAATTGGAGCATTCCCTGTAGCTGATGTTGGAAATTGACTATGGAGCCTATTCTTAAGATATGTAGTGTAGCATGTTTCAAAGCCAAATAATTGCATATGGTTAATTGTATGTATCTACAACTAGATACATGGTTCATATAAGGCCAAAACCTAGTATTTAAAAGGGCATGGTTACTTGGGTTTGTCCTCATATGAACCATGTATTTGGTCGCTGAAACATACAATTAACCATACGCAGTTATTAGGCTTTGAAACCTGCTACACCATGTATTTTCAGAATATGTTGCACAGTCATTTTTCCAGCATCAAGTGCAACAAATGCCCCAGTTATAAGGATCCCCAATGAAAAGGCTGTGTCTAACATCCTTAGCTACTCTTGGTCAACGAAAATATCAGGAATTTTGTAGATCTGGCTAAACATGCTTGTTTTCCATCTATGTGGAAACCATGTAAATACGGCAAAAGCTATTACCTACATGTTGGAGGCGAATTTTGGAAAATACATGGTACTACTATCCCAGATATTTGTAAGAACGCTATGAAAGTAATAAGACATGATGCAGGATCTTTAAGAGCACCCCAAATGCTCTCCTCATACTTGAGAGGCTCTCTAGTTAAGAAGACTAATCGTGAAACATATTTTTTTAAGTTTCTCAAAACTTAGGGAACGATAATCCAGGCAATTATGGTACCAAAGGTAGCCCAAGCATAAAGTATTAGAACGTTTTTTAGAAAAGAGCACAAATAATATATGCAGTCTGTGTGATGAATGACTCCATATGAAAATTCATTGCATTTAGTTGAAAAGTAGAAATCATCGCTATCTCTCGCTATCGTCTTTCGTATTAATAAAGTTGGGTTTTTTCCAACAGCCAGTATGTCTATTTATAGTTGTTACCATGAAATAATAAGGAATAAAAATGAAATCAAAGACTGAAAATTAGGATCAAAAAATTCTAACTTGAGAATATAAGAAAATTTTCCAAAAAAATTAGAATTTCTCAATATTCGATACATTTGTATATAGTTGCAACCACAAAATAAGAATAACCAAATAGTAATCAAAATTCTAAAATTAAAAGTATATAAACTACATTAAAGTTTGTATATATATTAATAACTACCCATTATACATCTTTGGTTTGAAGAACTAAGTATTAATGATAGTACCATCAGTGTTGCAATACATTATCAAATAACAACCATGGAATAATAACAAGGAAAGAAAAATGAGTTTAAATTTGGACAATTAAAGATAAATAAAATCAAACATACAAATAAAACATGGTTTTCCAATAATAGCTTAATTTAAAATTAGACAACCAAAGACGAAAAAAAGTAACCAATAAACATTTAGTCTTGGCAACAGCAAAAATATTTGTTAACAGATGTTACCAGGAAGTAATAAGAAAAACAAAATTGAAATCAAGACTATACAACAAAGATAAATAAAATCAATTTTAAGATGAATAGAGTCAAACTTATACTAATTAAATTAACTTCTTTTTTAATATCCAACAAGTGCGCGCCCGTGCTTTGCACACGAGTGTAGCAAAAGTACATAGTTTCATTGATACTTACATTTACACTTGAAAGGTGTTCTACATCAGTAATAACTATCTGGAAGGATAAAATGTATAGTTTGAATCGATTTTATGATTTTCGGCTCTAATTGATAGCTTTAGTACTATTGTCATCACTGTGGATTGGAAACCAATGACACATACATATTCCAAGCTCTAATTATGAATATATATTCTTTAAAAAGTATGAATATATGTAAAAATGAGGCAAATAGGTGGTAAATTCAAACACTTGGACCTTAATTTGTAGTTAGACTTGTCAAGCTTGTGGTTTAGTTAGTTGATCAAGGTTGTAGTGCAATAAACAAGACGGGTACTTGAACTGGTTGGTAGGTGAAGCATGTGGTTTATTTTGTTAATTAGCGACTATGATACAACTAAGGAAGAATATATTATCATGTTGTCATCATTATTTATTGTAATGAAAAAGTATTATGGATCGCTATAAAAACTAATTGACCTTACCCTACATGTGTGTGTGTGTGCGTGTGTGAGTGTGCGTGCGCGTGTGTGTGTTTGTGTGTGTTGAGTTGTACATAAGAATAAATGGAGACCATTTAAGTATATCTTCGTGCTTCTAACTATGTACATTTTGGAGAAACAAGACATAAAGATTAGCTTTCAAATTTCTTCAAGTTGTACATAAGAATAAAGGGTTACCTGCCTGGCATGTTGGCAGTTATCGTCGCTTGTTATATATATATATATATATATATATATATATATATATATATATGGTGTGTGTGTGTGTGCGTGTGCGTATGCGCTCTCTCTCTCTCTTCTCTTTTTAGAAGATCACACATATTTTCTTTTAAGAAAATTCACAAAAATAAACCTCCAAAAGATTTGGATGTGCCTCCCTATTTCATAATAAAAATTAGTACAATGTTGAGCACTCTTTTTTTATATATTCATTAATAATTTTGTAGCTTGATCACATATTACAAAAATTGTACCATGAAACCGATACACTAATGTGTAGATGTACCTTCATCTTTAATGATTGAAATCTTTTTATACTGCGATTGAAGATGTATTTTTCGCTAGTAAAATTAGTTGTCATTTAACCTCCTTAAAAGTAAGTTTATTAAAACATGCAATACATTGTTTGGCCAATCCTCATATGTATTTCTCTAGAAGAAAACAAAAAGTCGTGAATATATAAATAATTTTATTCGTAAAACAGTTTATTAGATCACATAAGTACATATGCATTCCTGGTGTGATGATGGCAACATACCGACTTATAGGAGAATGCATTCATGTTCTATACTATTGGTTTTGGGCAACAATCCAACAAAACTGTTCCATTTAAGTGAAAGTAAATAAGTTATAAGCATAGCATGCAACCTAAGGACTTGTTGCTTTAGGTGTTCAAACAAAAGGAAACATATAAATAATAATAAGCATGCTTTGCAAACGTGTACTTTCAATGTTAGTAATCCCTATTCATTTATGATGGTTCCCATTGGAGTCCATAACATGTGCATGTCATTATGTAAGCTTTTCATGATTTTTGTGATGACATTCTAAAAATATTCCTAATGCATCTTAAAATTTAAAAATTTAAAATGTAAATAAACGGAAATTTTTAAATTAATAACATGCTCTCAAACCAATTTTAGATAGTTATGATCTTATAGAAAAATACGTCTATTTTTATGATTTCGATTCTAGATTTTTGGTAAAAATCAAAGGTTAAACATATAAGCCTGAGATAATTACATAAGCTTACATGGGATCACATATAGGGCTGTCAATGGGTCGCGATGGGTCGGGTTCGGGTCGGGTCAAGTCGTGTTCGTGTTGAGTTTGGGTCGGGTCAGCTCAACCCTTTTATTAAATGGGTCGGTTTCGATTTAACCCATTTATAATCGTGTGGATTTCAGGTTTGATTCGTGTAACCCATCAAGAAAAATATTTGTATAAAAAACTTTGTGGGTTTTAAATGATGGCTGCATTTGATTGAGTCTTTGTAGCATAAATTAAAAAAAGAAAAAGGAGTATGCTACAACGAGTGCTCATAGTTTCTCGAGACGATGCTCGAATCTCGAGAAGATGTTGTTGCCGATGCTTTTTCCTGGTGTCACTGTTGTTCTTCGATCTGATGCGCGATTTCAGAAGGATATCATGGAATTTAGGGCTCGATATAAAAAGGAAAGAGGAAAATGAAGTCTGAAGGAGTGAAGAGGTAGAACGGTAGAAATTAGAATGACTGAATGAGTGGTGGCTTGGTAATCGGTAAATTATGGTAAAGCAACAAATGGGTAGCGGACTGGGCTGGGCCTATGTTTTGTAGATTGTAGAGAAATAAAAATATGTTTTATATCAAATGGGTCATGACGGGTCAGAAACGAGTTCACGAGTCAGGTCGGGTCAACCCGTTTATTAAACGGGTCAGAGCGGGTTGACCCGAAATTGACCCATTTATAAATGGGTCAGGTTTTTTTCGTGTGGGTTACGAGTTGTGTTTCGGGTCGTTTTAGAAATTGATGGTCCTAATCACATCCCTCTAAATATAGTAATAATTTACATCTAATCCATGCAAACATCAGTGATTCAATAACCAAGATGGATAAGCATTAAAAAATCTATAATCAAGCTAGTACCAAAAGTTCTTAAATTATAAATTAGTTGAGTGAAGCTTTATTAAATAATTCGATAATTACACTAGGAAATATGTTTGTTTAATGACCACTATGCCTCGACATTATAATCTATTTTTCTAAAATGGAGCGTAATCTACTTTTTTTTAATGGAGCGTAATTTCATAACTTAAAAAATCTTATCAAAAATGAAACATAAAATAAAGGAAATTAAAAGAAATGAAACAAACTAATAGAAAGAAATAATTATCTACATCAAAGACATTAATTCAATAGTACTCAAAAGCCATTTGCAAGGTTTTTAATTTCCTCACATCCTTTTTAAACAATTCACATCTATCTGAACTCAATTTGGCTTCTGTATCGTCTGGTAAACTACTAAATAAAATATTACCATATGTATTTAAACAACTAATTTGAAATCAATTTCAGGGAATATATATATATAATAAGAATAAAAATGGTCATACATATCATTAGCCCAAGTTTACTAATCGTTCTATATCCTAGTTAAAGAATTTATCAACCAATATGCCAAATTACCTGATAAAAAAGTAGAAAGAAATGCATGAATCATTATATAACTCAATTTTATCAATTAGGGATAAACAATTTAACCTCAGTCGTCCAACATCGGTAAACATGGTGATAGCTAATCCATTACAGTATTTGCAACTTTAAGGACATATTTTTAGCTTCTTGAACTCCGAACCCCTTGCATAAAAATAAATCTTCAATTTTGTATAACTAAAACGGAATATTGATAAATTTCTGTTTGACTATCTTAAAGTGACCCAATGTTTAATCCATTGGCCATGAACAGAATCAATGTTAAGAATCACCGAAGCCAGAATTAACTGGACAAATGATTTATGATATCAATTGCACAGTTGGGATAAAACAAAGAAATATCAATTTCACCCAAGTATAAATATTGGTTATTGTAAGCCATAATGAAGATTTAAACATGTTTAAAATAACCAATACTTCGGTTAAAAAAACATATGTTGTTACTAAACAAAACAATGTGTGAACAACTATCTATTGAGAACTAAAGCAAGACCAAGAGATAAGAAGAAGTCTGATAACAAATAAAAAATGATAGATTTAAAAACAATGATGGATTTAAGCAACAGTAAATATGAGAACTGTTGAAAATCTCCTAGTTTGGACTTGTTTTGCTTTCTTGGTGTTGACACAAAAAATTGGCACAACACCCAAAAAAAGTGTTATGTAGAGAATAAATGAAGATTACTAATCATGAAAAGTTAAAAATGGAGGAAATCACACACGACTTTATAGTGATTTGGCGTTAATGAGCTTACGTCTACTTTATAATCTCTTATGTACTATTCCAACTATTAGACAGAATAGTTACAATGATGGTACAATAAGAGATCAATAAAGAATATTCAAAAGCTTGAGCTTCTAAAACTCCAAAAGTCCTTTTCTCTTAATTTAGAAGGGGTATTTATAGGTGATACAGTACTGAGCCAGTTTGGACACATGTCTTGGGATCCACAAGAGTAGTTAAATATGAAAAAAAATCAGTATCTCCAAAGGAATTGGTATTCCTCGAATTATCGGCAAGAAGTGGCAACTGATCCATCTGATTAGGATGATTTGGAATGGATAAAATCAGGGATGAGCTACTCCTTAGGCGTGCATTTGGTTCATACCTGGGCTAGGTATGACCAAGTAAGCTTGAGCACAACGGGCTACTTTTGGACTGCTTCTGGTGTTGCTGATGAGCTCAATTGATGGGCCTCATCAGTTGGCCCAAACCTTGACTTTCGAGTACCCGCTTCGGACATTCAAAGCTCGGGCCCTTAGCGATATCGAATCCTGATGGGAAGGCCGAAAGGCTTATCAACACTTCCCTCCCAAAGTATGTTGCATTGGAGACGGGACATACTTTGTAACCACGTGTTAAAACACTTTCTCTATTTACCATAGAATCTCACAAGCCGGTTTGAATCATTCATTTACCGAGCTTTGTAAGTCGTGATAAATCAATCAACCGTTTTGGAAACTTAAACGGGCTAAAGGTATGATGGTGCCTTACTGTCATCCATCTTATCGGCTGATTCTTGGCCTGTCAATGGCTTTACACGTCAGCCAACTCTAGTCTGAGGGTCATGTCAACCGAATGTGAATAGCCTCTCCAACATATTATAAGAGGAAAGTCTTTTTCACCTTTTTTTTACTTTTACTCTCGCCAAAAACTGACTTACTGCTCCATAGGAAGAAGAAGGCCATCTCCCTCTAAGATCATCTTTTCCAAGTAGTAGTTGATTCTTTATCTTTTTCAAAATGCCTAGATGTCATTCTTGTATGATCTCTCTTTCCTCTGCTTTCTTGTTGTAATTCGGGTTTTACATGATTCACGATCGAGATCATCATCATCGGATCGCCAAAGTCAGCAGCGATGCGATTATCCATGGTGAACCCAGTGTTATCTTGGAAAAATCCGATAGCATTGGATCCACCAACCCAATTATGCCATGAGGGTAGAGAACTTTCCCGCATATTAGTGGTGTTTCGTGTGCCAAGGCGTTGTTAAACCTTGGTACATGTGGCAGCATTCGAGAGGGTGGTGAAAAGATATTGACCTTTGCACGATCTGACATATGTAAACAAATCGTAATTTTTGTGGCTTGTCTTTTACTGAGACAGCGATGTAAAGCGGAACTAACCCCTTTTGAATTAATCTTTTAATTTCGGCTCAACCACCTTTTCATCTACCAATGGGTAAAGAACGTGGCACCCATAAGCAGGGACCTGGCGAGAAGTTGACCTTTTCCATTAGAGTAGATAGCGCCTCTGAGTTGTCGACCCAATCCAAACCTGATTCTGATAACGACCCTCGAAGTCGGTCGACAAGTCCGCTACCTCTCCCTAATGTAACGGTTGGGTTAAATGAAGCAGTACCTGTTCCCATAGCACCCGACATGCTTTTGGGCGCGGAAATTCTGGAGAACCCTCCAGATGCGGAAAGGACCATGATAACTCTTAAACGGCTACATAATTTGACTGTTAAACATAACATTCCTTTTGACAACGTTCTTCTCCCTCAGAAGACCGATCGGCCTCACAATCCTCCAGACGGTTACATGGTAATATCTCTTCCAATGTGTAATGTGGGAGATATACCCCCTTTTCCTTCACTTGTCGTCAACTTCTTGCGACGGATGAATTTGGCTCCGATGTAGTTTCATCTGATTGCTTATGGCAATCTGTTGTCAATCTATTACTTGTATTTGAGATATTTAGGTTACCCTCCAACCTTTGATGACTTGGCTTTCCTTTTTCATTTTAAACATAACGAGAAACAATCTCCCCCTCTTCTCTACTTCGAGGCTGCTCGGGGTTGGAAGATTACTGAAGATATTTCGAGCAAGGTGGGTAATCTAAGACAGGAATGGTTTTGGATTAGAGGGCAGCCGGGATGCGCTCGATATCGGCTTCAATGCTGTAAGTCTCTTCACCGGTTGATACTCCCCATACTAAAGTTCCTTATGTCAATCTTTATACTTCTTCTTCTTTTTATACAGAGGACGACCCGGCAAGGCCTGAGGGGGAAGTGTTTGATGAACGCCATGGGCGACTGATCGAGCTAGACCTGAAGCGGTGGTGGTTTTGGAATTGCTTGACCGACAAGCATTGACATTAATATGCTCTCCTTTACGAAGGTAGAACAATCGAGTCATTGAAGGAGGGACTTGAGTCAATGGCTCCGAGCCAGGATGTGATGCCCTTAGCCAAGAAGAAATCAAGGGGTACACAGATGACTCATTCGGCCGGGGATCTTCTGTTCATCCCTCGCCTGGGAAGAAAAAGAAGCTTAGTCCAAAGAAGCCTACTTTCAAAAGATGGGTTCGAGAGGCTAAGCATCGTGAGACCGAGCATCGAAAAAGAGAGAAGGTTCCTGCCAAAAAAATACTGAAGAAATCGCAAGGGGAGCCAATCCAAGAGAACGCTACTGAAAATCGCTTGAGGGATTCTGAGGCCGAGAAAGATTCTCCAGCGGCCGACGATTCACAGGAAGAACATGTCGTATCCCCTCTTAGTGGGTTAGAAAGACTGCAAATGCCAGATATCATTCTTTCACCACAGAGTTTAGACCCAAATAAATTTTTTGCCAAACAATCCGAGGGGATGTCTTTCTCGGTCGAACAAAAAGGTGTTGAAGGTACGATCTTACCTTTAGTATAGGGTTTATCTAAATGATTTGTCACATAGAATTTTCACTGCATGTCACAGTACTATTTTCCTCTTGTGCAAATCGGATGTTGACTACCTTAATCATGATTTTTCTTTTTTTCTCAGAGGACATCGATGAAGACTTTTATGGCAATCTTTTTGCTTCCCTCCCAATGGACGTTAGGCTAGTCGAGCCAACTTTGCAACATGCTGTAGGAGGAAATGATGATGAAGACAATAGCAGCAAGAGGAAGGAGGAGAACAAAGATGAAGAAACGAGAATAGACATAGAAAGAGAGAGAGGAAAAGAAGAAAAGAACGGGAAAGAGAAAAAAGAAAACAGTGAGAAGGAAGTAAAGGAGAGGGGGACAGAGAGAGAAAAAGAGTTGACCCGAGACCATAGCAAGCAAAAGAAGAGAGGTTTGGGAAAGCATGATCGGACATCGAAGGAAAAGGGAGAACTGGGGAGTATGCCCAAAAAGAAAAAAATGGAGTAAGTCCTCCGAGCTTCAGATTTCTCCCCGTCCTTAGAAAAAGATCGCCGGGAAGGAAGAGAGAGCTGAACATTCTCGGGATGGACTGAGTCACCCCAGATCCTCGATCGAACCTTCTTCCACCGACCGAGTTAGAGATTTGGAACGAGATTTTCCCGACCTTATGATTGAACCTGCCCCCGAGTTACAATCATTATCACGTAGCTTTTTCCGTCATATTCACAACAACCTCGACCATGCTCTTTCTAAATATGACGCAATGCGTGAGTACGCCAGGCAGGTAAGTAAAGTGTTCAAGGAGAAGCTGACCGAGATCGTCGGTCTGAAAAGAGATATAGGTTGTGACAAGAAGACCTTCGAATTTTTTGAAAAGAAAATTAAAAATTAGGAGCTGCAGGCAGCGGCTGATAAGGAGAGGTATGAAAAAGCAGTCAAGGATCTGGGTGCCCAAGTAAAACAGAAAGATCGGGAGTGTGATTCTATGAGTGGCGAGGTCGAATCTTTAAAGGAGGCCAAAGCTAGGTTGGGTCTAGAGATACAGAATCTCAAAGTTGCCCTTCATTCATCTGAGCTAGCCAGAAATCTGGCCGAAGAGAATGCCGCTATGGCAATTGAGTCTGCTAACAACCTGAAGCTCCAACATGATATCGATATTTAAACCATCAACGCACCCAAGAGATGTCTGAGCTAAAAAGGGGTTATGGGCATAAAGCTCTCTCATTCTTCGCAAGGTTCCTTCGTCATAGGAATCTGTCTTGGACGCCGAGGTATTCCACTGTGTTGGCCGATGCATGGAAACTAGTTTTGAGGGAAGAGAGAGGTGGCTCAAGGGCATCCAGTGGATGAGGAGGCTCTGATGACTCACATTCTAAATGATAAGGAACGAGCAATTTTGGTTGAGAGGATAAGCCGGGAAAAGAGCGCGGCAGAGGCGGAACGTCACAGAGTGAAGGGAAAGTCGGTCCCCGAGAAATAAGTTAGTAGTAATCGGACCAAGGAATCCATCTCTTTCTCTTTTGCAAACATTGAGGAGGGTTCGTCATCTATCACTCCCCCCAAATTCGTTGAGGTCGCAGAAGAACACCCGACCAATCCTGATATTTGAGGTAAGCTCACATACTAGTTTTAAGTTTACTTGGCTAACCCTAACATATTCTTTATGTTGTAGGTGACTCATTGGTGAGGGAGAGTGTAGAGAGACTATCGTCGAAGAGAAAAGTATCATCGAGGATGCAACCAAAGTCTTGAGGGAGGAAAGGATCAATATAGAATCATTAGAAGACGATGATATCGAATTTGTTGGGGAGTCCAAAAAAGATCAAAGCTCAAAGCGAGACAAACATTTCTTCCGTGAAGCCCGAGCCACTCGAAGATCCCTTGGACATTCAGCCCATTCGAGCTATCCCCCCGACGATCCTTTCTTCGGTTGAGGCTTCTCCTGCTGTGGATTCTCTTAGTTCACAAGTTCCAGGATCTACCTCTCGTCCCTTCGGAAGAACGCGTAGGGGGTCGAGACACAGTACGACTACCGAAGAAATGCAAGACCTGATTAAACAGGCAGAGCTGGCATAGAAGATTGAGCGAGGAGAAAATCCAGCTCCGGTTTAGAAGTTCTTTGGTTGTAATTTTCTTTTTAGGCCCTTTAGATGTCTCATGCAAGTGCGGTCCTCGCGTTTTTGTTATTATCAAACCTTTTATCTCTAGGGATGATATTTAAACCGTACCTGCCGTAACATTTTGTAATCATGTCACGTTATCGTAAACGAACATCTATATGTCTTTAAATACTTTTGTCAACTACGTGCTGGGTATGTCAAAAATGGAAACGACATTTGAATTTCCTATCTTTTCTTATCCCTTATGGATTATTCAAATGTTATCCTGGTCCGGGTTATCCGTCGACCCTCTTGCCCCCGATGTCGGGGTAAGCTGTTTGGATGGCAAGCTCTCCAATCATATTCGTGTAAATTTGACCCGATTCAGGGGTCAAACACCCTTAAGCAGGGCCGCTTCTAGTCTTTTATACTCCCCCTTTAGTCAATAAGCGGTAGAGTTTTTAAGGATCGAGTGGTCTTTTGTCGAGGTGCACCTTTCATGCTCTTACGTCATTTATACTCTTCCTCAAGTCGCAAGGATTAGAGTTATGTCTAGATAATCAGTCGTTGTGCTTGGTTTGGCATCATCCCCACGTCTAGTTATTAAAGTAGGAGCCAAAACTTAACCGACCAGTCCAACTTCAGGGTCGATGTCTCCGATGACTTTCATTTTCTTAATGGTACCAGTCCGCTTTACCCCGGGTCGGCATGTCGGGTGTAACACCTCATAATTTTAACAACACATTAAGATGATAAACTAAAGAATACTTAATTAAATATTCAAAATTAAGTGAAACAGACTGCGCCGTTGCATTCGTCTCGGAATTCTGGTCAAAATGGACACTTGGTTTGCGAAAAACGGACTATGTATGAAGATGATATTATGGTTTGAAGTTTGTATACGCATAAGAAGAATATGTGTATATATATAAATAAGTCTAGAATTCAAAACATTTCGAAAACCAGAAGCGGGAGCTGGAAAATAGACTGTCGACCTATGGGTCGACCCACCAAAAGGGGGGTCGACCCCACCGCAGATCTGGGCAGATCCTTATGCGTGAACTACTGGTCTAGATTCGTTGACTGATGGCTATAAATAAGACCCAATACCCATTGTTTTATTTATCTAAATCAATGGCAACAGTGAGATGCTGCTCCAGCTCAAATTAAATTAGCCTTTACTTTATAGACAACGATTCATACATTTTCAAAGATTGCTGATTCGACATCAACACGCTTTCCTCAGTTTTCTTAGATCCAATAGCAGTGAGTCTACGTTATTTTTAGATATGAATACTTAAAAGATAATCTTAACATGTTTATAAATTGGATCTAAGCCTGTGACTAATTGAATCATATCATATCTCCCATAACCTGTGTATCTAAGTTATTTTGACATAACTATGAACTGGATCTAAGCCTATGTCTATCTATTATGTCAGATCTGCCATTATTTGTATATCCAATTCACTGATTTGATCTCATCATGCCTGTTTATGATCATGTCACTATGCCTATTTAGTTCTATTATCATATGTTCATCAGATCTGTTCCTATATGCCTATTTTTTCACTATGCCCAATTTTGTCACCATATGCTTATTAGTTGTTATGCCTATTTTTTCATCATATGTCTATCTTTATTATTTCAATTCTCTTCCCTTCTTCTTTTCGCTTTTTATTTTATAGCCAGGCAACCTTGGGCCTAGGCATACCGCTGAAATATGCGAATGCGTGAAATTGGGAACGAGCACAAAACGTTAAAATTGGGGCATAACTTGTATTTGGAAATTTGGGCATAAATTGAATGAAATACATGAATATGGATTTAGGGCATAAATCAAATTGTGATTTAGATCTTAAATTTAGGGCATATGGTACATGATAAATATGACTTGGAAAAGGGGCATAAAAACCTATAATGAAATAGGCATAATTATTAAAGAAGGAAAATGACTAGAATTACGGTAATTAGAAACTATAACCGCGCTTAGACACGAGGTTAGATTACGCTTGTGGTAGAAATCTTCCCGGACCCTCCCGACATATCCAGCAATCACAAGTGGTGAATCTAATGTGAGGGGTCTAAGTGCATAAATGTGTAACGTGCTAAGACACGAGGTTAAGTCCGACTTATGGAAGATGTCTACCCCGACCCGCCCGACATATCCAACATCCACAAGTTGTAGGCTTAATGTGGGAGGTCTAGCGCATTATAACCATAAATGAATGAATGGTAATAAACATGAATACTTAACCTGGTTGAATCCATAGGGATTACATGAACATGTTGAATTGAGTAGGGGTTAAGTAAAATTTCTTGAAATAGTGGGAGGGTTAAGTATATCTTGGAGTGGTGGGTAATATTTATATATAGACCCACAAACTTAACATGTTGGGGTTATGCAATTTTATTACACTGGTATGGCATAATATGTGGTAATCCTAGTAGTAGGGATGCAAGCGTAGGGGGAAGCTTGTATCATCTTGTGTGTGGGACCCGTTTCAGTCAGTAACCCATATTTAGGTATCAAACGAGTACTCCAAACTAGGTCAGAGTTGGGGCAGACTTACTGTGCTGATTGTAAGAGATCCAAACGAGGGGACGGTGTGGTCGGTGCATTCCGATGGGGTCATGTGCGTTCATGGGTCCGGACAAGGGGGGCTAAGACGCCGTGACACCTGTAGATATGGTTGTGCACTTCCTGAAAATAAAGGGTTTCCACTTTAGGAAGTGATATGTCCTGCTGTGGGGCCAGCATAGGGTATCTATGAAGTAAGGAGACGATCGATTGGGGTAGAAATTAGGGTACATCTGGACTCAGATATGTTTAGGAGCCCGTTATTATACTTAAGGGTAACTCCGGTATGTTTAGTTGGGCTGCCTATTTTTTTATGGGGGTAAAACCTTTCACTAGAAGTACGCCTAAGTCTACCATCTTATACTTGTTGGGGATTTTCTTGTTCATATGACACTAGAATTGGTGCAGAGAAAGTACTAGAGAAGCGCAATATATTATATCATATTTATCCTATTTACCTTGTTATACCTGCCTTATTGTATTGTTATCTATCTCTCCAGTTTATATGCATGTCATGATACTTTTACTTATTTATATGCTATAAGTAACTGGACTCGCCAAACTTTTTGTCTAACCTATTTTGTTTCCTCTTCTTTCTCTTCTGTTTCACCCAGGTTCTTAGGGTGGGAATACTCAAGCTTGATCAGGATTCTGCTTTCATCCTGCTTGGAGCTGCTTAGATGTACTGCTTGATTTCATATCTCTCTACTGTGGCTATCTTTTGGGGATTATGCTTCTTTTATTATTGTACTCCGACGATTTAAGTACAAGACAGAAGTTTTAAATTGACGTACTAGGTTTTATGCATTTCAGACTTCAGATGTAACTATGTTTTAAACCACGATGTTTTCTGCTTAATAAAAGTTTTCAATTCCGCTGCTATTTTATATCTACCTTGTAATGTCCCTGTTTCTGTTTACATATAACGCTTCACGAAACTTAATGCATTCTCTTAACGAGCGACATTGACGGCCGTGGGGTGCCACATTTGGTATCAGAGCTGAAGGTTACTAGATCAGATAAAAGATTTTGAAAATTATTTTCAAAACGATTTTAAAAGAAAGCATTTTCAAAAGAAAAGTCTGTTTTGAAAACATATTCTCCAAAGCCATATGTAATATCTTTCTATTCTCTGTTTGAATCCCTTTTCCTTTTCTTTTCATCATGTTTGGGGAACATAATATTTCTGAGGGCGTTACGATACTAGGCTGGTTCCGTAGGAATCTAGAGGCCACGGCGCCCGCCGATGGCCAAGTAGACGTTCCTCCCCTAGCTGCATCCGCTGTTCCTAATCCTCCTCCACCACGAGCAGATAATTTCTCTAAGATCTGCAAAGATTTATGTGCTATGGAGGGAAATCCATTCCGAGGAACCGAAACTTTCGTAGAAGCAAGGAATTGGCTTAAAGAGACAGATGATTTGTTTGGAATTTTCGAAGTTGACGATCGTAGGAAGACTCAGTTAGCCGCTTGGCTGCTGAAAGATGAGGCTTCATTCTGGTGGGAAGTGACGCAAGCAGAGCATCCAGTGGAGACGTGGGATGATTTTCGGCAGAGGTTTGAAATGAAGTTTCTTTCTCAAGCTGAGAAAAGCATGCAATTGGAAAAGTTTCTGGCACTCAAACAAGGAGGCATGACTGTCAAAGAGTACATTAACAAATTCAATCAACTGGCAAGGTTTGGTTTGGAGCTAGTGGATATCCTGCATAAGAAAGCTTTGTGGTTTGCTAAAGGATAGAATGAACCCCTCCATGGGTTAGCTATGTCTCATATTCCGATGGGAGCAACTTTTGAAAGTCTCATTGATATGGCATTGATGCATGAGGAAGATAAACCTAAAAAGAAAGAAGCTAAGGTGGTGGAAACACAAAACAAGAAAGTGTGGCCTAAGAAAGGACAACAACAATAACAACAAAAGAAGAGAGGAAAGAACGATAAGGCTAAGGATAAGAGGAAGTTCCATAATTGCGGGTGCAAGGGTCACTTCATCAAGTACTGCAAAAGAAGGAAGAATGCTTGTTTCAATTGTGGAGAGGTCGGACACTTTTCTAAGGAGTGCCTGAAGAAGCAAGGACAAGGTCAAAGGGCAGGAGTTTCTGGAGGGCAGGTGTGTGCTCTCGTGACCAGTGCTCCAAATAGAGGCAGGAAAGTTTCCGTTGAAGGTTTGATTTCTCTTTCCAATCATCCAGTTAGAACTCTTTTTGATTCTTGCGCTTCACATTCTTTTATATCTCATTCTGTGGTTGAGTCTCTGCACCTTAGTACTAGTTTGGTTTTGGATCCAGTTGTTGTCTCAAACCCCATTGTTGGTACGGCTCATTTGTCTATGATTTGTCGGAGTTTGAGAATATTTGTGTTAGGCATCGAATTTGAATGTGACGCATATGTGCTTAGTTTCATGGGTATGGATTGATTCTAGAGATGGATTGGCTAGCCATGTATGGTGCCTTTATGGATTGTGAAAGGAGGGTCGTTAGACTTTTAAATTGCCATGGGAGGACCCTCGAGATTTCCTGTGACCCAAAAGGGTCTTTCATGCTTAGTTTCCTAGAGTCACTTGATGCATCTATCGATGATCTGCGATTTGTACCAGTAGTCTGTGAGTACACTGATGTTTTGAGGAGGTTTGGGGCTTACCTCTGAGGCGCGAGATCGATTTTCGTAGATACTTGGTGGACAATGCAAAGCCAGTTGCATTGTATGTGCACCATATGGCTCCAAGCAAAAGAAGGAAGCTCAGCAAGCAAGTATGGAAGCTACTTGAGAAAGGATTTATTAGGCAAAGCATATCTGAATGGGGTGCTCCGGTGGTATTCGCAACTAAAGTGGATGATTCCATTCTCTTATGTGTAGACTATAGAGAGTTGAATAAAATCACCAAGAAGAACAGACACCCACTCCCGAGGATAGATGATCTATTTGACCAGCTTGTTGGTTCATCTGTTTTCTCTCAGTTAGACTTGGCCATGTGGTTTCATCAGTTGAGGGTGGCCGAGGACAGTATAGACAAGACTGCTTTTAGGACTCCAGATGGTTTCTTTGAATGACTCGTAATGCCTTTCGGATTGACGAATGCACCCACCAATTTTGTTGATATGATGAGTAGGGTGTTTCGGGAGTTTCTAAAAAAGTTCGTTGTGGTCTTTGTTGATGACATCTTGATTTTCTCGAGGATTGAGGAAGAGCATGCCCAACATTTAAGGGAGGTTTTGAAAACCCTCAGTGCGTACCATCTTAAGGCGAAGTTCTCCAAATGTCATTTTTGGAGAAAAGAGGTGAGATTTCTAGGGCATGTGGTCTTTAAAGATGGGATAGCAGTAGATCCTGCAAAGATAGTTGCAGTTCAAGATTGGCAGATCCCAAAGAATGCAACAGAGGTGAGAAGTTTTCTTGGATTGGCAGGCTATTATAGGAAGTTCATTAAGGACTTCGCAAAGATATCAGCCCCACTCACTAGGCTGATGAAGAAGAATCTAACATTTTCTTGGGATGTAGATTGTGACAATGCTTTTCAGTGATCGAAGAGGGCTTTGACAATAGCCCCAATCTTGACCTTGCCCAATGGGAACAAATTGTTTCAGTATACACTGATGCATGTGGTACAGGGCTCGGTGCAGTTCTAATGTAGGAGGGAAGGGTAGTATGTTATGGAGGTAGATAGCTAAGGGTTCATGAGAAGAACTACCCTACCCATGACTTAGAGCTAGCTGCCATAGTATTTGCACTTAAGACTTGGCACCAATATTTGCTTGGAGAGTAGTTCGAGTTGTACACCGATCATAAATCTCTCAAGTACTTTTTCTTCCAAAAGGATCTTAATTTAGGGAAACAAAGGTGGATGGAGTTCCTAGCATCTTATGACTATGAGATTTCTTATACCCCTAGCAAGGGTAATGTGGTTGCGGACGCACTGAGTAGGCAGAGTATGGCCTTAATTCCTCTGTTTGTGGAGAGGAAAAGCTTGGAGTTTATATCGACTTTTGACTTTAGACCCTCCACCGAGTTTATACTTGGTTTATTGGTATCACTAGAGGTGCAGCCTACTCTTTTGGATCAGATAGGAACTTCATAGCGAGAGGATCCACAGATTTCAGACATCTTGGATAGGCTCAGTGAAGGGAAGACTTCTAGTCATCTCGGTAGATATTCCACAGATGATAGAGGGTGGTTGCGACGGGATGGAAGACTTTGTGTTCCCCGAGTTGGAAGTTTGTTAAAGACAGTCCTAGAGGAAGCCTATCATTCTAAGATGACTATACATCCAGGTGGTGATAAGATGTATAGAGATATGAAGAGGGTTTTCTTTTGGGTTGGGATGAAGAAAGATATGGTGGAGTTTGTTTCTCAATGTTTGATTTGGCAGCAAGTCAAAGCTGACCAAAAGAAGCCCGGTGGTTTACTTCATCCTTTAGAGGTCTCATAGTGGAAGTAGGAGAGCGCCTCTATGGATTTCATCGATGGTTTGCCTCGATCAAGGAAGGGCAACACCAGCATTTGGGTTGTAGTAGACAGGCTTACTAAGAGCGCTCATTTCATTCCGGTTAAGAGTAAGAGGACGGCGGCATGATTGACAGCAGTTTACGTTCGTGAAATAGTCCTTCTTCATGGAGTACCTTCCAGTATCGTAAGTGATCGCGACCCCATTTTCACCAGTGAATTTTGGAGGAGCTTGCAAGAAGCATTAGGTACACAGTTGTGTTTGAGCACCGCTTATCACCCTCAGACCGATGGACAGACGGAAAGGGTGAATAAAGTTCTTGATGATCTTTTAAGACTGTGTATCCTAGACTTTGGAGGGACTTGGGAGGAGCATCTTCCTTTAGTAGATTTCACCTACAACAACAGTAATCAAGCTACTATTGGCATGGCACCTTTCGAAGCATTGTACGGACGACCTTGTAGCTCACCGACTTGTCGGTGGGAGTCTATAGAAAGACTTCTACTTGAAACAGATATGGTTAGAGAAACTTTAGAAAAGATTAACTTTATTCATAGACGAATGAAGACCGCTCAAGACAGACAGAAATCTTACACAGATAGAAGAAGGACTGACATTGAGTTTGAGGTGGGAGACGTGATTTTCATTAAGGTATCACCATTAAGGAATGTGGTTCGCTTTGGATCTGTAGGGAAACTGGCACCAAGATTAGTAGGGCCATTTCCCATAACAGAAAGGATATGCCAATTGGCCTATAGGGTAAGGCTACCAGAGAGACTATCCGGTGTTCATGATGTTTTCCACGTTTCACATTTACGGAAGTGCTTGCATGATACTACAGATGTTGTTGAACCAAGTATACTAGAGGAAGTAGAGGTGGAACGGTAGGCGACAGTTAGACGAGTTCCTTCCCGTATTCTTGGATCAGAGGTTAAGAAGCTATGTAATCGAGAGGTCAAGTTGGTGAAAGTTCGGTGGGGAGATAACAAAGAGGATGCAACTTGGGAGATCAAAGACAAGATTCGCGCTTCGTACCCTTTTCGTTTCAAGGGTATGTTCTTAACTTCCTTTCTAAATCTTTTATTTACGCTCGTTTCTATCATTTAAGTATATCCTACCGATCGAATCTTCGACCTTTAGGTAGGAATCCCATGGATGTAAACATGTGTTTTGAGACATATTCTGTTTGATGGATGCAAATGGATGCAAGCGTTTGCTAGTGGTTGCCCGTGGATGTATATACACACATATTAGACACTAGATCGGCTCAATCACTCTCATACTACATATGGATGTGTGTGCATTTTTCTTCTTTTATAGATGAAAGTGGGTGTATCATCATGTGGATGTTGCATTTGGATGAATGATTGTGCACACAAATAGAACTTACATAATATAATAGGATTATTTGCATACATGTTGGGTTCATAGCACTAACATACCTTGCATTAAGGAGGTCGACTGAATCAGCAGACCTTCTGATCTTTCGCATTAGTATAGTGACATATACACACACCTTTGCATATTTTCATATAAGCATTAGAAATCTTTACGGAAAATGGATACCTGTGATTAGTGGATGAGTAGATGGGTGATGGATGTTAGGATATACATTCTTCTTAACTTGGAGATTTCGGGGACGAAATCCTTTAAATAAGGGAGAATGTAACACCCCTTAATTTTAGCAACACATTGAGATGATAAACTAAAGAATACTTAATTAAATATTCAGAATTAAGTGAAACAGACTACGCCTTGTGCTCATCTCAGAATTCTGGTTAAAATAGACACCAGGTTTGCGTAAAACGGACACCGTATGAAGAAGATATTAAGGTTTGAAGTTTGTATACGCATAAGAAGAGTATAAATATATATATATAATAAGTCCAGAATTCAAAACATTCCGAAAACCAAAAGCGGGAAGTGGGGCGGGAAAATAGACCGTTGGGGATCGACAAAGCGGTCTACCCACCAACAGGGGGCTCGAACCTGAGGTCGACCCCACCACAGATCTGTGCAGATCCTTGTGCATGAATGTGGACTGATTTTTGGTATAGATTCGTTAACTGATGGCTTTAAATAAAACCATATACCCAGTGTTTTATTCATCTAAATCAATGGCGACGGTGAGATGATGCTCCTGTTCAGATTAAATTAGCCTTTTCTTCATCAACAACGATTCATACGTATTCAAAGATCGCTGATTCGACATCAACACGCTTTCCTCAGTTTTCTTAGATCCAATCACGGTGAGTCTACGTTATTTTCATATATGAATACTTAAAAGATAATCTTAACATGTTTATAAATTGTATCTAAGCCTGTGGCTAATTGAATCATATCCGATCTGCCATAACCTATGTATCTAAGTTATTTTGACATAACTATGAATTGGATCTAAGCCTATGCCTATCTATCATGCCAGATTGGCCATTATTTGTATATCTAATTCACTGATTAGATCTCATCATGCCTATTTATGATCATGTCACTATGCTTAATCAGTTCTATTATCTCATGTTCATCAGATCTGTTCCTATATGCCTATTTTTCATTATGCCCAATTTTGTCACTGCATGCTTATTAGTTGCTATGCCTATTTTTGCCGTCATATGTCAATTTTTATTATTTCTGTTCTCTTCCCTTCTTCTTTTCCCATTTTATTTTATAGCCAGACTACCTTTGAGCCTAGGCATATCACTAAAATACGCAAACGCGTGAAATTGGGAACGAGGGGAAAACGTAAAAATTGGGGCACAACTTGTATTGGGAAATTTGGGCATAAATTGAATGAAATACATGAATATGGATTTGGGGCGTAAATCAAATTGTGATTTAGATCTTAAATTTAGGGCATATGGTACATGAGAAATATGACTTGGAAAAGGGGCATGAAAACCTATAATGAAATAGGGATAATTGTTAAAGAAGGAAAAAGCCCAAAATTACAGTAATTAGAAACCATAACCGCGCTTAGACACAAGGCTAGATTACACTTGTGGTAGAAGGTTTCCTGGACCTGCCCGGCATATTGAGCAACCACAAGTAGTGAATCTAATGTGAGAGGTATAAGTGCATAAACGTATAACGTGCTAAGACATGAGGTTAAGTCCGACTTGTGGAAGAAGTCTGCCTGGACCTGCCCGACATATCCAGCATCCACAAGTTGTAGGCTTAATGTGGTAGGTCTATCGCATTATAACCATAAATGAATGAATGGTAATGAACTTGAATACTTAACCTGGTTGAATCCATAGAGATTACATGAGCATGTTAACTTGAGTAGGGGTTAAGTAAACATGCTTGAAATAGTGGGAGGGTTAAGTATATGTTGGGGTGGTGGGTAATATTTATATATAGACCCGCAAACTTAACCTGTTGGGGTTATGCAATTTTATTACATTGGTATGGCATAATCTATAGTAATCCTAGTAGTGGGGATGCAAGCGTAGAGGGAAGCTTGTATCATCTTGTGTGTGGGACCCATTTCAGTTAGTAACCCATATTTAGGTATCAAACGAGTACTCCGAACTAGGTCGGAGTTGGGGCACGCTTATTGGGCTGATTGTAAGAGATCCAAACGAGGGGACGGTGTGGGTGGCGCATTTCGACGGGGTCATGTGCGTGCATGGGTACGGGCAAGGGAGGCTAAGACTCTGTGACACATGTAGATATGGTTATGCACATCCTGAAAATAAAGGGTTGCCCCTTTAGGAAATGATACGTCCTGCTGGGGGGCCAACACAGGGTATCTACGAAGTAAGGAGCTGATTGATTGGGGTAGAAATTAGGGTACATCTAGACTCTGGTATGTTTAGGAGCCATTTATTATCCTTAGGGGTAACTCCGGTATGTTTAGTTGGGCTGCCTGTTATTGTATGGGGGTAAAACCTCTCACTAGAAGTACGCCTAAGTCTACCATCTTATACTTGTTGGGGATCTTCTTGTTCATATGACACTAGTATTGGTGCAGAAAAAGTACTATAGAAGCACAATATATTCTATCATGTTTATCCTGTTTATCTTGTCATACCTGCCTTATTGTGCTATTATCTATCTCTCCAGTTTATATGCCTATCATGATACTTTTACTTATTTATATGCTAAAAGTAACTGGACTCGCCAGACTTTATGTCTGACCTATTTTGTTTCCTTTTCGTTCTCTTCCGTTTCCCCCCACAGGTTCTTAGGGTGGGAATACTGAAGCTTGATCAGGATTCTGCTTTCATCCTGCTTGGAGCTGCTTAGATGTACTGCTTGATTTCATATCTCTCTACTATGGCTGTGTTTTGGGGATTATGCTTCTTTTATTATTGTACTCTGATGATTTAAGTACAAGACAGAAGTTTTAAATTGATGTACTGGGTTTTATGCATTTCAGACTTGTGATATAACTATGTTTTGAACCACGATGTTTTCTGCTTAATAAAAGTTTTAAATTCTTCTGCTATTTTATATTTGTCTTGTAATGTTCCTGATTCTATTTACCTATAACGCTTCACGAAACTTAATGCATTCTCTTAACGAGTGATATTAACGAACGTGGGGTGTCACATCGGATTTTAGCTAAAGTTAGTCGAATCACAACATTTAGCTATCGTAATAAAGAATCAGAGACGAAAGGGAGCCTTTAATTCATACACTACCGTAATCAACAAATAATTTCTTATTACAATACTAAGACAAATAAAGTAGTAAAGAAATTAAGAAATTCTAAGAAAGGTAAGGTCACAAATGCTCTGCATTCCATGCTCTTTGAAAAGGTTTGCCATCAACTGTCGTCAGCCTGAAGCTTCCATTATCAAGCTTTCATTGAATGACGTATGGCCCTTCCACCTAAGGCCCATATGGCAGGAGTTGGAAAGATCCATTTCAGAACAAGGTCACCAACATCAAAAGTCTTTGGCTGGACCTTTTTGTTGTAGTATCGAGCAACCCTTCGCATATGGGCTTCGGCACGAAGGTTTGCTTCTTCTCTTTTTTCGTCAACCGTGTCTAACAACGTCAAGAGAAGTGCTTTATTAGACAGTGGGTCGTAATAAGTCGTTCGATGAGAGGGGACTTCAAGTTCTATCAGAAGAACTACTTCTGAACCATAGGACAAGGCAAAAGGAGTATGGCCAGTAGTCGTCTTATGAGTGGTATGACATACCCAAAGGGCTAGGGGCAATTCGTCGACCCATTTTCCCATAGCTTGCTCTAGCCGTTTTTTCAAGATGGTTTTGATAATTTTATTAACCGCTTCAACTTGACCATTAGACTAGGGATGCGCAACTGCAGTATACTTCTTCTCGATATGATACTTTTCACAAAAGTCTCTGAACTCCAGGCTTTCAAAATGAGTTCCATTTTCTATGATAATAGTTTGGGTATCCCATATCGGCATATGATGTTTCTAATGATAAAATTATGACTCTCTTTGTTGTGATCATGGTCATCTGCTCAGCCTCAGCCCACTTTGTGAAATAATCTACTGCCACGATCACATATCTAGCGCCTCCCTTCGAAATGGGCAAGGTTCTGATAATGTCTATTCCCCAAACAGCAAATGTCCAGGGGCTAGCCATTTGGGTGATCTCAGTTGGGGGAGCTCGTGGAATCTGTGCGAACCTTTGGAATTTATCACATCTTTTGGAATAGTTGGCAGCATCTTTGTTGATAGTCGGCCAAAAGTATTCATATCGCAATACTTTTCTGGCTAGGGTTTGTCCCCCGGTATTTGCTTCGCAGTCTTCTTTATGCACTTCCTTCAATATCCTCTTAATATCATCGTTGGCCACATACCGGAACATAGAGATAGAGAAACCGCTTCTATATAGCTAGTTTTGTTGAATAACGTACATGAAGCTTGTCGCACTATAGCTAGTCTTTCATTCCTTCTTTCGGGTAATGTGCCATGCATGAGGAAGTTTTTGATGGGGGTCATCCAAGATTCCTTTTCAGGCTCAGTATCAGCCTGGTCGACTTGCATCTGTTCGATGGTTGGTATGTTCAAGGTCTCTATGGGAACCAGCTCCGTTTCACCCGGGTGCTCGAAACTGGCTAGCTTAGCCAGCCTATCTGCTTTCTGATTCTCCTTTCTGGGAATGTGGGAGATGCTATAGTGGTTGAAACTTCGCAATAGTTTTTCGACTTATTTAAGGTAAGCAGTCAGTTAATCCCCTTTGGTAAGATATTCTTTCTGAACCTGGTACACCACAAGTTGTGAATTACAAAAAATCTCGAGCGACATTGTCTTCAAGTCCTTCTCAAGTTTGAGTCCAGCAATCAGGGCCTCATATTCGGAATCATTGTTTGTCGCTAGAAATTCTAACCTCAAAGCATAATAGACCAATCATCCCTCGGGAGATAGTAGCACTATACCAACACCCGAATGTCGATCATTACGGGCTTCATCCATATATAGCTTCCAAACGACTGACTTCAACTCAGTCTTCAAAGGCTCGGGATTATCTTCCTAGTCTTCATCTTCTGTGGTAGTGAATTCAGCTATGAAATCGGTTAAGGCCTGCTCCGGATAGATTTTCGTGGAACAAAAGTTAAGTCAGATTGACTTAACTTGATGTTCCATTTGAGTAGTCTTCAACTTGCCTCGGGTCACTGCAAGACCCGTCGAAGGGGTTGGTCGATGAATATCTTGATTGGGTAAGCCTGAAAGTAGTGTCGGAGTTTCCTCGATGCAATTAAGAAGATGTAAGCGAGTTTCTTGATCTTCGAATAGTTGCGTTCAGCCCATGTCAACTTTTTTTTTTACATAATAAACAGGCCATTGCACTCGATCTTCTTCACGGATCAAGACCAAGATGATCGCATGCATGGATACTGCTAAATATACAAATAAGTCTTCATGGTCGATACGTTTAGATAGGATAGGGGTTCTTCTAAATGGTCGAGCACGGTTTGGAAAACTTCGACACAGTCGGGCGTCCAAGAAAAATTCCATTTCCCTCTTTTGATTAACTCAAAGAAAGGCATGCATTTATCGGTTGCCCTCAAAATAAATTGACCCATTGCTGCCACCTTACCCACTAGACTTTGAACATCTTTGATTCATCGAGGTTCCTGGATTCCTTTGAGGGATGGATTCTGGTCGGGATTAATTTCGATCACTTGAGAACTCACAATAAAACCCAGGAATTTGCCCGAGGCTACCCCAAAAGAAGACTTTAAAGGATTTAGTTTCATTCCATACCTTCATAGAATGCCAAACATTCTTGACAGATCATTCACGTTCTCGGACGATTGTCTTGATTTCACTAGCATATCGTCCACATATACCTCCATCGTTTTACCTAACTGGTTGTGAAACGTCCAATTAACTAACCGTTGATAGGTTGCCCCTGCATTCTTCTGCTCGAAAGGCATTACTACGTAACAATACATCCCAAGGTCAGTGATGAAGTTGGTGTGCTCTTGGTCAGGAACATACATGGCGATCTAGTTGTATCCCGAATATGCGTCCATAAATGAAAGTAGCTCGTGCCCTGCGGTCGAGTCAACCAGCTGATCAATCCTAGGTAATGAGAAGCCGTCTTTAGGGCAGGCTTTATTTAAGTCGGAAAAATCAATACAAGTCCTCCACTTCCCATTAGCCTTCTTCGCAAGTGTCGGGTTCACTATCCAGTTGGGATAGGTCGAATCCCGGATAAATCCATTAGCTTATAGCTTCCCAATTTCCTCTTTCAAGGCCGCGGACCTTTCGAGGCCAAGCATTCGCCTCTTTTGCTTTATCAGAGTACAATTCGGACTAATGCTGAGGGAATGAGTTATAATAGAATGTGAAATCCCACACATGTCAGCGTGGTTCCATGCAAACACGTCGAGGTTTGTGTGGAGAAATTCAGTCAATTCCCTCATCCGGAGGGGATTAAGATGGGACCCAATCTTCAAAACCCTGGTAGGATTGTCTTCATCGATCGGAATTTCCACGGTAGCCTCATTTGGGGCTGCCTTTCTGCATCCCGGTTCTTCGTCCTCACTTGGGCCGATGTCCTCGACTTCACAAATGGATGGTCCCAACCAGGATGTTTTCTGTAGTTGCTACTTCCTTTCCCTCCATGGGGGAGAGGATTCTTCAGGCTCCTTGCTGCTACTGCCTTGTAGCTCCTTTCATTATGCCAAGTAGAAGGCTCGACCTGTTACTTGGTCTTCTTATACTGTCTCGATTCCACTATCAGTTGGGAACTTCATAAGTAAGCACCAGGGATCAATGCATGCCCTGAATATAGCTAATGCCGGCCATCCCAGAAATGCATTATACTGCGAGTTGATGTTCATTACAACAAACAGTAGGATTCTGGCTTTCCGACGATCCCCATCTCCCAATTCTACAAATAGCTTAACTTGGCTGAACTGTTCGCTTGAAGCTCCATTGAAACCACGTGTCTGTCCGATACAGGGCTCCAGGTCCTTTAGGCCCAGCTTCATCTGGTCGTAGGCTTGTTTGGACAAAATGTTCACCGAGCTTCCATTGTCGACCAGAACCTTTCAGACCGTAGCTGGTCCGATGATGGTTTTTATCACCAGTGGATCGACGGTCGGGGCATCTATGCCAACCAACCCTCGGTCATGGAAGATGATATCGTCGGCCGTCATTTTTCTTTGTTTGACGGGAATTGCCGCTTCAAGGGGACTTGTCTCCGCAACATCGAGGTGTTTCACGGAGTTTACATAATGTTACATGGTTCTGATACAATGACCTACAGGATGCAGCCCTCCAACACTGGCGTTGATGACAATCCCCTTTCCTTTCTCCTGGGGGGTAGCCCGAGATTCGGCCTGGTTTTGTTTGGGCACCGAAGTTCCTAGGCCCCTGTCTCTCAAGGAAGTATTGTATTCATCAATTTTTCCTTCTCGAATTAGCTTCTCAATGATGTCCCTGAGATGTCGACACTCGTTGGTCATATATCCGTAGATATCACGGAATAGGAAATATTTCCTCGTCGCTCGCTCTTTCTTTGTGGGCTCACATAAGGGTGATTTCTTATACTGGATCATACTGCAGGTATCGAGATAGATGTTCTCCAGCGTGTCACTCAAGGCTGTATAAGTCTCAAATACCTGGAACCGGGGTCGCTTTCGGGCGGTCACTTTCGGGTTTTCCCCATCTGTCCTAAGCTCCCATTGGTCTCTTTCGACTCTTCACCATTTTGTTCATCGCGGTTTCCAACATTCACTTCCACATTTCCTGATTTATCCCCAGACTGCTTGACCACGACATTGTTCTGGGTCGACGGGATAAATGTATTTTTTGGCCCATCCTCCTCTTCTAACTGCACATCCTCATGTCTCAGCCGGATGTGGGCCTTCTCATAAAAAGCCTTGATCGTTATTGGCGGTTTCCCAATCAAGTACTTTTCGAACTCTATTCGTTTGTAGATGTCGTCGACCATGGCCATCAGAATAGTTTCATGGTTGGGATTGCTCACTTCAGTAGCAGCTCGGTTGAATCAATTAAGATAATTCCTCAGGGATTCGCCTCTTCCCTGCTTAACCGCTGAGAGAGCCATGACATGCTTCGATTTGGTAGCGTGGAGGCGGAATTGACTCAAGAATTTCTCGCTAAAATCTTTAAAGCTTGGGACCGACCTTGCGGGCAGACGTACGAACCACATGAGTTCTATTCCACTCCAAAAGATTGGAAAGGCTTTGCACTTGATAGTGTCGGGGGCCACCGCTACCTCCATATGCTAGGAGTACCTCATCAAATGTTGTTGTGGGTCGGAGGTACCGTCGTACCGGTTCATCTCGGGCATATTAAATCTCCTGGGGAGTTCCGCTTGTAAGATGTCATCGGTGAACAATGTGTGGCTTCGGTCAACTCCCCATTCTTCATTCCTTTGTCTGCGACTGTCATTCATGATCTCCCGTACCATGGCGGTCATATTTGGCAGAATGAATGTATCTAGGTCAACTTCTTCAACATATCGACCTCTCATGTCTCTTTCATCAGGTAATGTCGTCTGCCTTGTCGTCTGGGCAGTCCCCCTTCCTCCTTGGGCATCTCTGTCAATTACAAGATTCTGGGGGGATAAATAGGGGCTCGATCTCCCTAGGCAGTGTTCTGATGACTAGGAAGAGAAGCTTCTCAGTTTTGAGGAGCTATGGGACCAACAGTTTCCACCTCAGTTTGGTCGACCTGGGCTTGGTCGCCTGCCCCGGGCTGGTCTTGACGTCTTTCAAGGCGCAACTGCCGAACATTCTCAGCTCTTTCTAGCGGAAATCGAGGTTGATGTGGATCTCTGCTTTCCTTGGATGATGACGAGCCTTCCGACGTTTGGTCTAACTAGGGTAGAGGAAGTCGATGGTCCCGAACCTCCTGGGTTTGGTTTCTGAACTCCTCTCACTGCCTCGTCGTGCGAGTCATATCCTGCCGCATCGTAGAGTTCTCTTGGGCATGGACTTTTAAGGCATCCGTAATTTCCTGAAGCCGATTTAACACATCCATAAACTCATCTCGGATGGCAAAAGCAGACGATGGAGCTGAATCTGCCGCGGGGGGTAATGCGGGTTGATCCGAAGTAGTTTCAGGGGCGGTCGATCCGCCGGCCGCTTCCGCAGATGTTCCTATCTGCGGTTGCTTTCTAGTACTGCGAGCTGTTTTTCTATCCATAACTCAGCAATACAAGGGTGAAGGTAAGATTTTCATCTTGTACTTGATGATCCGAAAGAAGAGCAAAAATCCGTACTAGGCTGAGAATATCAATTCTCAGTGAAAGCACCAAAGTGTTGACACCAAAAATTGGTATAATACCCAAAGAAAGGGTTATGTAGAGAATAAATGAAGATTAATAATCGTGAAAAGTTAAAAATGGAGGAAATCACACACAAATTTATAGTTGTTCGACGTTAATGAGCTTACGTCCACTTTGTAATCTCTTATATACTGTTTTAACTATTAGACAGAATAGTTACAATGACGGTACAATAAGAGAACAATGAAGAATATTCAAAAGCTTAAACTTCTAAAACTCCAAAAGTCTTTTTCTATGAATTTGAAAGGGGTATTTATAGGTGATACAGTACTTGAGCTGGTTTGGACATGTGTCGTGGGAGCCACAAGAGTAGTTAATCTGAAAAAATCGGTATCTCTTATGGAATTGGTATTCCTCGAATTATCGGCAAAAAGTGGCAACTGATCCGTCTAATTCGAATGATTTGGAATGGATAAAATCAGGGATGGGCTACTCCTTAGGGGTGCACTAGGTTCACAGCTGGGCTAGGTATGACCAAGTATGCTTGAGCACAACGGGCCACTTTTGGACTGCTTCTGGTGGTGCTGATGAGGTCAACTGACAGGCCTTGTCAATTGGCCCAACCCTTGACTTTGAAGTACCTACTTCAGATATTTAGAGCTCGGGCCCTTAGCGATATCGAATCTTGATGGGCAGATCGAAAGGCCCATCAACACTTGGTATGATGTGCCAATACTACATGTGAAAGTACTCAAAGAACATATGTTACAAGCGGTTGTAGTTTAGCGAGAAGTTAAAGAATAGTATAGATTTAAGAGCAGCTTGAATAACCTGTGCGGCTGATGGATCCAAATTAATCTTTGGAATAGACTCCTATTTTGTATATATTATTATATTTTACAACTGTAAAGGGGACAAATTCTTTTGACCTGTAACTTATTACACTAGAAAGTAAGAACGTAAAAACAGTCTACTTGATGAATTACATTTAACACCTAATGAACACCTTTTTGTCACATGTATTGAGAGAATTATCTACATTTATAACCCTCTTGTATGGATGTAGCAAGCAAGGCTATTTGTTGATGTCAAAAGTTGGTCACTAGTGACAGTCAACCCCCAATCGTGTGGAAAACACACGAACCATGATTATGAAATGTGATAAAGCAAAGAAAATAGGGAACACACAAGAGTTTTTATAGTGGTTCGGCAAAGATGGTGCCTACGTCCACTTTATATGTATTGATCTTTTCTTTATTTGACTACAAGTACATAGCTTTTTTCTATTTTGAGGAAGAAGAAGAAGTGACTAATTTCTAACTTAGTCGTGGAGAAGCTTTGATTTAGGAGGAGAAGTTCAGCTAAAAGTTGAAGCAGTCAAAAAAACAAGTTCCAAAAATAGAGTCCCCTTTCCACTTTAAGCATGGATGTACTTATAGGTTCTGGGCTCGACCTCCGAGAATTGAGTGAAGGTGAGGGCGAGGGTTCATCGTAGTTGTTGGTTCTGGGCAGATTGGCCCCTCTTGAACCTGATGAGAGTTGGACCGAGCTGTACCCAGGACAGGAGGTCCGGCTTATCCAACATAGCATGTGATGTTCGGGGTTCTTCGTTACCCCCGCCCGAAGTGATGTTAGGAGAGTCTATAATAGCGTTTCCTCTGCCAAACTGGGAACTAATATGGTAGAGTGGTCTCCCTGGTTCAAAGGGAAGACTCCACCAGCTCTTCGATGAAGGATGGGAGGCATAAGCGGCTTACTCGATCAGTTGAGTGGAGCAATTCTTCCGGGCTCAATAAGTTATTGCCTGAAGGAAACCTGCTTGAGCCAGCCTTGGTTCGAGCTGTTCTTAAAGGAAGCTGGCATAGCCCTGACTTTGTTTGGGTTTTGCTGAAGCGTGGGTTGTTCGAACTAGTCGACTGACCGATGTTGAGGGACAAAATTTGGGGCATTGGGCTTCGATCTGTACTTTGACAGCTTTTTGCCAAAAATTTGGTCAACACTTTGCCCCTCAGAATACATCTTTCTTGGTAAAGGAGGTGTGTTCTGATCCTTGCATCAAAGTCCAATATGCAGGTAGAGATGGTTGCGCCGAACCATATTAAGGCTAGAAGTATGGCGGTCCTGATGGTCATATTAAGACCAGAAAACTGACGATCAAAGTAGATCATATTAAGGTCAGAAAATCGACAACCATCGAGGACCGTATTAAGGTTGAGAAAGCAATCGTCGATCCTAGTTGTGAGATCCAGTACCTGCATACATTGTATAGGCCATTCTCGGTCTAGAGAAGGCTTTTGACCTGTTCGGTAGAGTATTAACCATACTCGACTTGAAGTTCAGGGCGAGCAGCTGTTACACTTGGCTTAGAGGGATGGCGAGTACTAACCATACACGGCATATAGAGGTGGCGAGTATTATCCATACTCGGCTTACGAAGGTGGCGAGTATTATCCATACTCGGCTTACGGAGGTGGCGAGTATTAACCATACTCGGCTTGTGGCAAGTGTCATCCATGCTCGTCTTTTTATAAGGTCATTCGATAAGAGGGGTGAGTATAGTCCATATCGGCTTAAAGAAATCTGGTCGTACTTGGCTCAAGGAGTAGGTTTAGAGATGGCGGCCGACTTTCGCACTGACCATATTCGAGGGAGGGAGCGTTAGTCGTGCTCGGCTTAAATCATTCAAACATAATCCATGTTTGCAAAAGAAAGGTCATTTTCTACTAAGGAATTAATTACAATAAATAAATTCTAAAATGATGATCGTTGATTCTAGAGCATGCCTAGGAGCTAAATCCTAACCCCGTACATGTGTACATCAACATATCCTTTTTATTGAAAGAAACAAAAATACATTGGAAATAAGAAGTCTAAATTTCATTAATTTATGATAATGCAGTGCTAGTCTCATGGTCCTTTCCGTTCCTAGGAGCTTGAGGACCGACTTGAGGAACTTGGGCAGAAGATTGTGGCGGCATGGTCTGTGGACTCTTCTTAACATACTCGGGAAGCTCTCCTCGCCTGACCCTATCTTCGATGAGATTGCGCAAGTGCCTGCATTCATTGGTGTTGTGGCCAGCGATGTTGTTAAACATGTAGTGCTTTCCAGAGTCGAGCTCTTTCTGGGTCGGCTCTCTTCGAGGAGATCTTGGGAAAGGAAGGGACCCTCGTACGTCAAGGTAGATGTCGAGCAAGGAAGAATTGAGCTCAGAGTACTGATCGTACTTACCCTATCTTTGGGGTCGTATGTTACGTTCATTCTTCTACGGGGCCTTTTCTCTTCCTTTACTCTGGCCATTAGTGTGAGACGGACCTCCATGTTTGGTGGCTAGGACCTCGAGGCTCTCCATCTCAATGATGGCGTCTTCCTTCCGGAGGAATCTTTCGGCCTTTGTATAAAAATCTTCTATGTCTTTGGGAGGATCTCTGTTCAAAGAGATTGAAAATTCTAATCAGTTCTGAACACCTGCAATGGCGACCATAAGCACCATCGAAGGCTTAAGTCGATCAACAGATGCTACAGCCACGTTGAATATTTTGAGAAATGACCAAAGTGTTTCTCCCGAACATTGCTTGATAGAGGTCAGGAACATAACACTTTTCGGTCAGAAGATATGAATTAACTGCTCAATGAAGCGGGTGACCAGTGTGTTCCAACTGTTGATCGACTATGTTGTTAGCTGTTGAAACCACGTGGAAGCTATATTTGTGAGGAAGAGTGGGAAGCACTATGACATTGGTCGATGCGCCGAGCACTTCCATATGGCGCGTATATCGCATGAGATGGATGGTTGGGTCGGTTCGACCGTTGTAAGGTTCAATGGCGGGAAACTTGAAGTCCGGAGGATTTCGGGAGTTCCTAATTTCCCTAATGAAGGAGCTGCGGTGGATATTATCTATATCCCACTGAGAAGAATTGCCCTGGGTGAATCATAGGACGATGCTTGCAAGCTGGCTTCCATCTTCGAGGAGTCGCTAACATGAATCCAGCTCTGCATTCGGGAGAGCTCCGGTATTGGGATCCAACGAAAGCATGCTCACAAGGGTGGCCGTTGGTTGGGCTCGACCTCCGAGAATTGAATGAAGGTGAGGGCGAGGGTACATCGTAGTTGTTGGTTCTGGGCAGATTGGCCCCTCTTGAACCTGATGAGAGTTGGACCGAGCCGTACCCAGGACAAGAGGTCCGGCTTATCCAGCATAGCATGTGATGTTTGGGGTTCTTCGTTACCCCCGCCCAAGGTGATGTTAGGAGAGTCTATAGTAGCATTTTCCTCCACCAATCTGGGAACCAATATGGTAGAGTGGTCTCCCTGGTTCGAAGGGAAGACTCCACCAACTCTTCGTTGAAGGATGGGAGGCATAAGACGAGTCTGTGGTAAGATACTAGGCTGTAATGGGAATGGCATTGATCCTGACTGACCCAGTGGTTGCTCGATTGGTCCGAGGGGCCGAGCTATCCACAAGAGTAGAGGCAAAGCAGTCGAACGACCTAGATCTTGATCACGAGCCTCTCGTGAATCTGCATCTGCGGCTGCGCTGGTCGCTGGAAGCGATACTCTTGGCTGTGATTGGTCGGGAGGTAGAGCCGAGCCAGGAGGAAGCAAATGTGTGATCTGATCAGTGGCCTGATTCTATGCAGACCGAAGATCGGTTATTGCCCCAGTTCTGGTTGGTAGAGGAATTGATGTTGAAGCATTTAATCCCATCTCCACTCGACCGAGAAGGTGATCCATCAACTGTTTTTGTCATTCGAGGAGTTTAACCTAAGATGTCATATGGTCTCTAAATTCGTCCATGATCTTATCCATGTCGTCCCTAGTAAGATACCAGGGCATGTCTTCATTAGAGGAGGCTTTCTGACTTGCCTCTGCAGGGAAGATGTTGCATCTTTCTTCTACTTGTTCGCCATAGGTCGGAATTAGCTGAAGGTCGTAGGGTATGTCAGCGCGTGCCCCTTCCTAGCGCGCCAAAGTGTTGATGTCAAAAGTTGGTCACTAGTGATAGTCAACCCCCAGTCGTGTGGAAAACACATGAACAATGATTATGAAATGTGATAAAGTAAAGAAAACAGGGAACACACAAGAATTTTTATAGTGTTTCGGCAAAGATGGTGCCTACGTCCACTTTATATGTATTGATCTTTTCTTTATTTGATTACAAGTACAATGTTTTTTTTTCTATTTTAAGGAAGAAGAAGTGGATATTTTCTAACTTAGACGTGGAGAAGCTTTGATTTAGGAGGAGAAGTTCAGATAAAAGTTGAAGTAGCCGGAAAAAGAAGTTCCAAAAGGAGAGCCCCTTGCCACTTTAAGCGTGGATGTATTTATAGGTGAAGAAGTGGGCTGAGCGGGCAGCCACGTGGCTTTCCTATTTTTTGGAGCTTGGACACGTGGAGCTCGATTAGTGGGAGTAGTTGCGGCGGTGGGATCCAATTTACTGCTGATTAATAGTACCCTCGTACGTGGCACTCGAGGCGAGGTGTATCAAAAGTAGAGCTTTGTCCGTAGATGGTTGACCGCTTTTATTGCCTTGAAAGTTGGGCTGAGTATTAAATGACTTAGTTGGATATTTCCAGATGGATCTGAGGTATCCGGTCGATCCAATATTAGAGGTAGCGGCTTACTCGGTCAGTTGAGAGGAACGATTCTTCCAGGCTCAATAAGTTGTTTCCTGAAGGAGACCTGCTCGAGTCAGCCTTGGTTCGAGCTGTTCTTGAAGGAAGCTGTCATAGCCCTAACTTTGTCTGAGTTTTGTTGAAGCGTAGGTTGCTCGAACTAGTCGACCGACCAATGCCGAGAGACGAAATTCAGGGCATTGGTTCGATTTGGACTTTGATAGCTTTTTGCCAAAAAGTTGGTCAACACTATTCTTTATTAATAGCAATGCTTAAAGCAGTTTCATTCATTTAGTATGTTAATTTCTTAGTTCGAATGGTGCTTCTATAAGCTTCTTCATTGTACAGTCCAACATGCAACAATATATATATATATATATATATATATATATATGGGGAAACTCTATTTTAGACACAAAATGAGAACGTAAAATCGCACACAATAAATATCAATCATTGGACCCTCCCATGAATTACACTCTCCAAATAAAAACAAACAAATCCAACGGTGGAGGCTTTGTGTCTCTCTCTTTGTGTTTAATTTTGTGTCCAAATAGCTGGCTCCATATATATGAATACTATTTTATACATACATAAACTAAAAAAAAGGCATGGTAAGCAGTAGAGCAAGTCTGTGAGTGGGTTCATCAAAAAGAAGCCCAAAAGCAGTGTTTATCACAAACAACTGATTATTAAATTCATGATTGGGCATTTAATACTCTTTGATCGAAAAATAATCCATTAGCATAAAAGGATATTGACTTATGCAACACAAAAGCTATATAAATTTATACCATTTGGATTATAAATTAAAATTTTAAAGTTATGCGCTGTCCTCCTTTATATTTATTTAGAAACATTTTCTTAAAGAAAAAAGAAAATTTATTTTGCAATTAGCAAAAGAAATTATTTCTTACATCTCAAACCTTGCTGACAGTACCCATGTTATAAATTTATCTTAAATCATAATAAGAATGTATTCGTAATACTACTGAATCCTAAGAATATAGTACGCTGAAATCAAAGGCATACTGTTAAAAAGAACATAGATTTTATTTTGAAAAAAAAATTCATTCCAAAAATGTAGTTCACTTGCCACTTTGAGTTGTGCAAACCTAAAAACCTATAAAAAAGACAATAAACCAATATAGTAGACTCTAGTCATTGATCAATTGTATTATGGCTTTTTGATTCAAAAATGCCTTCCATAATTTTATTGATATTTGAACTAACACTGATTTCATATATAAAAGCAAAGACTCATTTTCAAACGTTATTTCCCTTAAAATTTTGTCTAGCCTGGTCTGAAATTGCATAGCATGAAAATTTGTGTAACAACCCGCATTCTACGCATCATAGGATCATAGAATATTTATTTCTCTCACATACGAAGTCGTATGGTCATGTAACTTTGGGAGACGATTATTGGGGTCATTTCCCATGTTCATGATTTTTCCCGATTTTTAAATGACCATTTTACCCCTATTTGGTACTGTTTTGGCCATAACTTTTGACTGGAAAGGAATTTTGACCTGAAACCACTTTCATTGGCTCCGGATGATGGTTTACAATTTCGTAGAGTGGTCACACTAGCCAAACGGACTCACCGTTTGGGAGATATGGCTGAAACAAGTTCCAGATAGTGAAAAACAGCTTAATTGGGCTTAACCGGGTGATTAACAGCTAGACCCAATGGGGGATTTCAGGATTAGGGTTATGAGGAGGCTGAAATCAGTTAGAGAACGATCTTATCCTCATTTTCCAGCCACCACAAACATGTCTTTCACCCTAGCCATGGCCTCCACCTTCTAATTTCATCCCAAATCGTCTCTAATCACTTTCTAATCGAAGATTAAGCAAAACTACATCAAATCAAGGGAGGGTAGCACCAAATCAGAGAGAGAGCTGTTGGAACACATAGGGATTGGATCCAAATCAGAGATTATTTCAGATCTAAAGTTTGTTTGTGGCTAAGGTGAGTGATTTACATTGTTTTTCACTAATTACGGCTAATTATGGTAATTAGCGAAGATTAGCGAAATTATGGTTCAGAAAAATCTAGAAAATTTCCTAAAATTCTAAAACATCATTTTATGCCTCTGATATGAATTTGGGTTAATTTCGACTAATTTTGCAAATCCCGGAATTTGGGGGATTAAGGGGTGATTAGTGGAAATTAGCGAATTTATGCATGTTAAAAATCCGGAAAAATATTTATAAATTGCTATATATTATTTTAGGCCTCTGTTAGAAAATTTGGCTGATTTGGTTAAGTTTTATTAATCATATCATTAGTTATGCTTAAACATGATTAAGGGGAAAACATGGATTTTGGGTACATTTGATCCATATTGTTATGATTAAATTGTTGTTTTGGTGTTTATGGTTGATTGTACTTGTTGCTACTACTGTTTGGTATGACCGATGATTGCAATAAAAAGTTGGAATGGTTGAAAACGCCGTCGAGAGGCGAAAATAGCTTGCTGAAATGGTGCAGGTTTTCTTTGGGTCGAGTTAGACCGACCAGGGGAAGGTTCTGGACCGACCGACCCGAGCTCATGACCGACCCGAGCTCATGACTGACCCTGTATGAAGTGTTCGACCGACTAGGGAGATCGACCAGGCTGGGCAAGACCGACCACTATACGATGTTCGACCGACCCCATACGATGATAAAGTACGACCGACCATGGATGGTGAAGTACGACCGACCAGGAATGGTGAAGTGTTCGACCGACCAGGGGGGGTATACCGATCCGACCAGAGGAGGACAACATGCACTTGCATGTTCCGACCTGAAGCATGGCCACGATCCGAAGGGGGAGGAGCGTCACGACCGAAGGGAAGCGCCACGAGACATGGACCACAACCCGATCCGATGGGGTTTCTACGACCCGATCCACGTAGGTCATTCCGATCCGATCCAGTGAGGGGTGATGAAGGCCGATCCGAACCACTATGACATGAAGACGACGATCCGATGTTGATAGCCATGACCTGAAGTAAAGTGAATTGAATGAAGACCGATCCAAAGATGATGACCAATAACCCGAGATGCAAAGGTAGTCCAAATGGAAGTTAGAGCTCAGGATCCAGTTGGGAACCAATGAGTTCACTTCATGGTTGGGCTTTGCTGCGAGACGTGTGCAAAGGGGTTGTCGGTATTCATAACTTTGGTTCACCACTGAGAGATGGATAGTGGGCTTGTAGTGATAGTTACACGGGATTGGATTCCGTCATGGCCCAAAGTATTAGGTGACCAAAGTAGTGGATATCGTATGCTTTACGCACTGAGTGAGGGATGTGAGGATGATTGCTATGCTTGATTGTTTGACACCACTATGACATGCACACCCCCACCCCCGTATCTCTTACACAGTATGTTAGTGGCACCTTAGAGTATTGTACGGTATGTAGTGCTAACTCTTTGGTTGCAGGTCCAAGTTCAGGTATGATTGGATTATACCTGTTATTGTTCTGTTTTGTTGCTTATCGCTCATACCAGGCTTTATGTCTGACCCAGAGTTTTATGTCTCCTCTTATTACTCTGGGTGATCACACGAGCAGACTAGAGACAGGTTATGGTTAGCTGGTGATGCGCGAGTAGCTGATTCGGAGGCGAGCAGGAGGCTTCCACGTATGATATATAGATATTCTCCATGTGTCGCTGGTGGTCGCTACTTGGGCATTAGTAGTGTACCTCCTTTATCTTGCTTTTGTTTTGTTGAGACAGTTTGAAAAGTTGTAATAATGTTGGCTTTGGATCATAAGCTGTACTTGGATTTTCCGCTGCTATGTTAGTTTATTTTCAGCTTATGCACTGTCGCACCTGTTTTATGTCAAGTATGTTGTTATTATATTTTATCCTATGCGCTGTGAGACATTCTACAGGTTCTTTGTTCGTTCACTCTCTTCTTTCTTTTCTTCTGACGACCGTCCCGTGCTAACTGGATATGTGTACAGCGCACCATTGTAGTAAATGTCGGTTGGTGCGGGGCGGGCCGTCACACTTGGTATTAGAGCTCTAGGTTGCGTAGTTAATCTAGGGAAAGACACCAGGGAGAGATAGTACGTATATGAGAGCACGTATTTGTGATTATTTTGGTTTTCAAAAGCTATATCTATATATACTATTAGTAGTATAAGAATGAAGTCGTACTGCGCTAGCACCACTATGGGGTCGTTAATCGTTTCCCCATTTACAGATTGACGATGAGCCGATATACAAGAGGTGCTGGTAGAGGAGCCAATAATGGGAATGCTCTTGACATGAGGACTATGTTCACTGACCTCATGAGAGAGATGCTTAGGGATGCTCGGGGAGCCGTTCCTAATGCTGCTAATGGTGGTGGTGCAGTAGTGCAGGCGCCTAGGGCCGATTTTCCTAAGTTGTGCAAGGATTACACTAACCTTGGTGGAAAGTCGTTCCATGGAACGGAGTCGGCCACATATGTTCAGGATTGGTTGGATAGCTGTGATCGTATCTTCGAAGACTTAGGTATCGAGGATGCGATGAAGAGAAGGCTAGCGTCTCGTCAGCTGCAAGGGAGAGCGATGAATTGGTGGAATGCTATTAAGACAGCTACTCCAAAGGATCAAGTTACTTGGAATCAGTTTAAGACTCGCTTTTGTGATAAGTTTATTCCAGCTGCTCATAAATCAGAATTGTTCAGGAAGTTCTTGGAGCTTAAGCTGAATGGTAGGGCAGTCTCGTAGTACATCGCAGAATTCCATACTTTATCGAAATATGGATGGTCCCTTATCGATACAGTCGAAAAGAAGAACGAGAAGTTCATAACTGGCTCGGATGGGTACTTGGGGGAAAGACTTATAAACCATATCGATGAGACGTTCGAGTCTATTATAGGAAAGGCATTAAGGTCAGAGAGCCTTTTTCCTAAGTCGAAGACTGAGGTTGCTACAACATCTGCAGAGGAGCCAAAGCCGCAAGCAGGCGGTGAAGGCAAGAAGAATTCTCAGAGCAAGAGGAAGCAGAACCCGACCAAGGATGGTCAGAATAAGAAAAATAAGAAAGATGGTGAATGCTTTAGTTGTGGCAAGAAGGGCCACTATGCCAGAGATTGTCGAGAAAAGCCTGGGGAGAGGAAGTGCTTTAACTGCGGCCAGGCAGGACATCACAAGGATGATTGCCCACAACCTCCTAGGGAGAAGCAGATTGTGAAAGCGTATGCTATCAACGCTGTTCCTTCTTCGTCGAATGCTCCAAGTGCGGCGCAGAAGGGAAAGGGTGTCGTTATTAAAGGTATGCTTTCTATTTAAGATGTTTCTGTTCGGGTATTGTTTGACAAACCCGAGATAGTCGATAGACCTCTAATTGTGACGAACCCGATAGGTGGTTCAACTGATCTTAGTATGATTTGTTGTGGTTTGGTCTTATCGAGTCATGGATGTATGTTTCCTTGTGATTGCTTTGTTTTGGGCTTTACTAGGTTTAGCATTATTTTGGGGAGTCGATTTACTCTAAAAGAACAGGGTGGTATTAGGTACCTACCTAGTAATGGCGATAGTAACTGGAGTTAAGGAAGCTGAAAGGTTATTGTTGTAATAAGTTCTAGTTGTCTCTGGGAGGCAAATGAGTGCTCCAGTGCTAGATTGTTTTGCTAGTATCACCTCACGTGGGTTGTCCGAACTCGGAGGAGATGTTCCTTGGGTGCTTGTCTGATATTGGTTTAGGCCTTTAGGGCTTGTGCTTGGGGAATGTCGAGTTTGACTAGGATGGTTTGCGTGAGGGATAAGTAGTCGTTGCAATTTTCATTGGATGATATCTTGGTTTACTCGAGGAGTGATGGGCAGACGGAACATGATGAGACTGTTCAATGGTATAGACTGCCCAGAGTTAGACTCGATAGGGTTATGAGATTACTCGAGTGGGACTCGAGAAAGATGCAAAGTAATGGATTGTTTAGGACCCTATGTTGATGTTCTCTATTGGATAGTAGAATTTTGAAGGAATAAGATGTGTTCGTTGATCATGGAAGATACAACGAAGATTAGGGCGATTCAAGTTGGACTTGAACTCGTAAAAGGAAAATGGGTGTTCATTGATCTTGAAGATGCAACGAATAAGGAGACGACGACTCACGTTGGACTAGAGTTTGTCAGTACTGGATACTCAAGACTGGGTCTGAGTTATAGATTGACTCGAGTTGGACTCGAGAAGGCTGCAAGGAATTGGATTCGGCTTGGGTTGGACTCGAGAGGGCAGCAAGATAATGGATAGACTTGGGTGGGACTCGAGTGTTTCAGGCGGACTAAAAGCAGGGGTATCTGGGGACGCCCATTACCCTGGATCCATTGGACGTGATCTAGTTATCCTTGGAGGATAAACGTACGTTGGACGTACGGTAGTCCGTAGGGAGGCGGGGCTTCCATTGGCCTGGGATTGGTTGGACCAGTCAAGTAGGCATCGGTGTATGTATGGAGGCTGGGCTTCCATTAGTTATTAATGTTGGTTAGACCAGACATACTAGAATCAACATATTGGGATTGGTTAGACCAGTCATGTAGGTGTCGATGTGTTTATGAATTTAGCAGGTAATAGGTAGGACTTGTTTGATGGATGTTATGGTTGCTATGTTGTTCCTATTTTTCTTCCCTTGAGTAGACTATCACCTGTAGTGTTCCAGCGATGGGGAATAAAGTGATTATAGTAGGACTATGAGCCAGTGCAGTAGAGTCATCATGACTCGAGGGGCAAAGTGGACATAGTAAAGGAATAGTAAGGCTATGAGCCAGTGCAGTGGAGTTGTTATGACTTCATAGGGCAGAGTGGACATAGCAAATGACTAGTGGCTATGGATCAGTGCAGTGGAGTCGCCATGACTCCATGGGGCAGAGTGATCATAGTAAAGGATTTGGGTGCGGTAATAGTTGCATTGAGTAGGAGACATGCCAGTTTAGGGGTTTTGTTTCTAGGATGGAAGCAACTAAAGTATATCACAGGATATGATTTCGGGCCCAAGAGTGAATTGGATTCAGAAACACTAGTAAGCTTGACGATTAGATCGATTTTGATTGAGTGGATTGGTTCCAGTTAGAAGGACGATCCTAATCTATTGGAAACCATCTCTAGGGTAGAGATGGGTATCGATGGAAAGAGAATGATCAGGTAAGGATTTGATCGAGAAGGGTGGCTTCGAAAGAACAAGGGACTAGTTGTACCCAACGTAGATGGACTGAGAGGTGAAGTGCTTAGAGCATATCATCACTCGAAATTGACTATACATCCCAGTGGTAACAAGATGTATTGAGACATGGAGCAGATCTACTACTTGGAAAGGATAAAGAAAGACGTTGGGAATTTTGCGTATGAAGTAGAGCTACTTGACAAGATGGCGGGAGTTCACAACGTATTTCATGTTTCCCAGTTAAGGAAGTTTGTGCAAGACCCTAATGTGGCTATTTCACCAGATCAGTTGGACGATAGCGAGGTTGAACACGAGGCGGTTGAGAACCGCAAGCCTATGCGTATTGTTGGGAACGATACGAAGCAGCTTCGAAGGAAGGAGGTGAAACTAGTCAAAGTCCAGTGGGGTGAGAATGAAAAAGACCGTACTTAGGAAACAGAGAAGGATATAAGGAAGAAGTATCCAGAACTCTTTGCCTGGTAAGGTTTTGGTAGTGATAGTATCTTCCCTTGTTAGTAAACCGTATGCTAGGATAGACTTGTTTTGCATGTTGATTGTTGTTTTATGGTTGATAGGCATGCGGGGCCCTTTGTGTGTTTTGGTTAGGGAATTTCGGGGGCGAAATTTCTTAAGGGGGGGAGAATGTAACAACCCGCATTCTACGCATCATAGGATCATAGAATATTTATTTCTCTCACATACGAAGTCGTATGGTCATGTAACTTTGGGAGACGATTATTGGGGTCATTTCCCATGTTCATGATTTTTCCCGATTTTTAAATGACCATTTTACCCCTAGTTGGTACTGTTTTGGCCATAACTTTTGACTGGAAAGGAATTTTGACCTGAAACCACTTTCATTGACTCCAGATGATGGTTTACAATTCCGTTGATTGGTCACATTAGCCAAACGGACTCACCGTTTGGGAGATATGGCTGAAACAAGTTTCAGATAGTGAAAAACAGCTTAATTGGACTTAACCGGGTGATTAACAGCTAGGCCCAATGAGGGATTTCGGGATTAGGGTTATGAGGAGGCTGAAATCAGTTAGAGAACGATCTTATCCTCATTTTCCAGCCACCACAAACATGTATTTCACCCTAGCCATGGCCTCCACCTTCTAATTTCATCCCAAATCGTCTTTAATCACTTTCTAATCGAAGATTAAGCAAAACTACATCAAATCAAGGGAGGGTAGCACCAAATCAGAGAGAGCTGCTGGAACACATAGGGATTGGATCCAAATCAGAGATTATTTCAGATCTAAAGTTTGTTTGTAGCTAAGGTGAGTGATTTGCATTGTTTTTCACTAATTACGGCTAATTATGGTAATTAGCGAAGATTAGCGAAATTATGGCTCAGAAAAATCTAGAAAAATTCCTAAAATTCTAAAACATCATTTTATGCCTCTGATATGAATTTGGGTTAATTTCGACTAATTTTGCAAGTCCCGGAATTTGGGGGATTAAGGGGTGATTAGTGGAAATTAGCGAATTTATGCATGTTAAAAATCTGGAAAAATATTAATAAATTGCTAAATATTATTTTAGGCCTCTGTTAGAAAATTTGGCTGATTTGGTTAAGTTTTATTAATTATATCATTAGTTATGCTTAAACATGATTAAGGGGAAAACATGGGTTTTGGGTACATTTGATCAATATTGTTATGATTAAATTGTTGTTTTGGTGTTTATGGTTGATTATACATGTTGCTACTACTGTTTGGTATGACCTATGATTGTATTAAAAAGTTGGAATGGTTGAAAACACCGTCGAGAGGCGAAAATAGCTTGCTGAAATGGTGCAGGTTTTCTTTGGGTCGAGTTAGACCGACCAGGGGAAGGTTCTTGACCGACCAACCCGAGCTCATAACCGACCCGAGCTCACGACCGACCCTGTATGAAGTGTTCGACCGACTAGGGAGATCGACCAGGCTGGGCAAGACCGACCACTATGCGATGTTCGACCGACCCCATACGATGATGAAGTACGACCGACCAGGGATGGTGAAGTACGACCGACTAGGAATGGTGAAGTGTTCGACCGACCAGGGGGGCATAACGATCCGACCAGAGGAGGACAACATGCACTTGCACGTTCCGACCTGAAGCATGGCCACGATCCGAAGGGGGAGGAGCGTCACGACCGAAGGGAAGCGCCACGAGACATGGACCACAACCCGATCCGATGGGGTTTCTACGACCCGATCCGCGTAGGTCATTCCGATCCGATCCAGTAAGGGATGATGAAGGCCGATCCGAACCGCTATGACATGAAGACGACGATCCGATGTTGATAGCCACGACCTGAAGTAAAGTGAATTGAATGAAGACCGATCCAGAGATGATGACCAACTGAGATGCAAAGGTAGTCCAAATGGAAGTTAGAGCTCAGGATCCAGTTGGGAACCAATGAGTTCACTTCATGGTTGGGCTTTGCTGCGGGATGTGTGCAAAGGGGTTGTCGGTATTCATAACTTTGGTTCACCACTGAGAGATAGATAGTGGGCTTGTAGTGATAGTTACACGGGATTGGATTCCGTCATGGCCCAAAGTATTAGGTGACCAAAGTAGTGAATATCGTATGCTTTACGCACTGAGTGAGGGATGTGAGGATGATTGCTATGCTTGATTGTTTGACACCACTATGACATGCACACCCCCACCCCCGTATCTCTTACACAGTATGTTAGTGGCACCTTAAAGTATTGTACGGTATGTAGTGCTAACTCTTTGGTTGCAGGTCCAGGTTCAGGTATGATTGGATTATACCTGTTATTGTTCTGTTTTGTTGCTTATCGCTCATACCAGGCTTTATGTCTGACCCAGAGTTTTATGTCTCCTCTTATTACTCTGGGTGATCACACGAGCAGACTAGAGACAGGTTATGGTTAGCTGGTGATGCGCGAGTAGCTGATTCGGAGGCGAGCAGGAGGCTTCCACGTATGATATATAGATATTCTCCATGTGTCGCTGGTGGTCGCTACTTGGGCATTAGTAGTGTACCTTCTTTATCTTGCTTTTGTTTTGTTGAGACAGTTTGAAAAGTTGTAATAATGTTGGCTTTGGATCATAAGCTGTACTTGGATTTTCCGCTGCTATGTTAGTTTATTTTCAGCTTATGCACTGTCTCACCTGTTTTATGTCAAGTATGTTGTTATTATATTTTATCTTATGCGCTGTGAGACATTTTACAAGTTCTTTGTTCGTTCACTCTTTTCTTTATTTTCTTCTGACGACCGTCCCGTGCTAACTGCATATGTGTACAGCGCACCATTGGAGTAAATGTCGGTTGGTGCGGGGCGGACCTTCACAATTTGCATGATAGTTATGAAAAATTACAGCACAACTTCATTGCCTAGTTTCAAATTTAGTGCTTCAAAGTTCCGAACATGGCCCGCTAACAATTTTGTCCATAACTCTTGTAGAAAGAAAAATGCTCGATAATAACATAGTTACTTAAATAAAAAATGGAGCAAAATTTTGTCTAATCCAGTGGCTGCTATTAATTTTAGTTTTGTAGGAAATAATACATCCAATATAGACCGCGATTATTCATCTAGCACACATATATCTTGCAAATGTTATCAACATCTTTTCTTCAAAATGAATAGGGTTAACCACGAAAAGCATCCATTACAATGTATAAAACATATTTTTGTATATAACTATAAATATACATGGTTTACCTACTAATTAACAGTAGTTGAGTGGATGCCATAAAGCCATAAGTTGAAAACTTCATATCATAAAGTAGTATATTAAATAATAGTTTTCCTGTTAGAGACAACATGGAAAATGATTTCAAAAGTTCCTCGGTTTATAAAAATAAAATAAAAAATAAAATAAAATAATAAATAAAAAACACTTCCAACTCCATTTTTATTTATCAAGTCAGTTTAGCAATAGTTTTTTATCGTCAAAGGCATTAGACCATGGCAGAGGATCGTCTTCAGAAACTTACAGAGAATTAAGTCAACATGTAGAACATAGCAGAGCTCGGTCCGGAGTTCATCTCCTTGCGCATATCAAGTCAACATTTCATCGAGCAGAGACAACAAATTCTCAGTACATGCTCATATAGAACAAACTCCAGACACTACAAAAAAACTTTGAAATAAAGACCGGAAACTTCAAACTGAAAAAATCGGTTTTTAATATTGTACTGGTTCCATACTGAGGAAATACAATCTTTGATTTTCAGATTTTGTAACCGGAAATAGTATATAGTCGGTCTGTGAAATCTGATGCGAATCTAAAGATTGCTTACTGCAGTTTCTAGGCAGTCACTTTGAACAAACAAACAAACTTCAAATCCAACGATTGCAATTACTTATCCAGGCCTCTCTGAACAAACAAACAAACTTCAAATCCAACGATTGAAATTACTTATCTAGGCCATTATCCATGCCACAAGTCTATAGCTATTAGCCTCGCGTTCTCCATCTATCCTTGAATTACGAACCCACTTATGCACATTATTGTTTTATGTAAATAATTAATTATGTTAATTGTTTACATCTCCTCCTCCTCAATTTATATTCTCCGCCATTGGCCTGAAAGTCACACGGAAGCAATTTCACTTCTATATTGGATCTCAAAGAATTAAGATGGCATTGGAAAGATTAATCTCATGTGCCAATTTAGTCATCCCATCTACTCTTGTCTAGATTTATTCTCACTTTTACCGCTCCTAATGAGCTGATTCTGTGGTATTTCTAGTGCATGTGAGGCACTGGAAATCCGAGCTAATCGACAGTGAAGTCAGATGCTAATGTCTCCTGTTAAAACCCAATACTGCTATGGTTTCCATTAAGTTGCCTCTACAAGATAATGTAGTCAAGGGACCAGTTTTGGATAACTGCACATGCCTATATGGGGCTTACAAGGTGAACCATCCAGTTGCATGAAACATATTTGTTTCAATAATGATTAAAGCAGTTCTATTTGCCTATCTGCAGGTGCTTACAAGTGAACCAACCAGTTGCATGAAACATATTTGTTTCAATAGCGTTTAAAGTGGTTCTATGTATTTTTATTAAGAAACATGTCATTCTTATGCTGTAAAATATTGTACATATTTTAAAATTTGTTGTCATATGTTGTTGAATATTACTTTGAAAGTTCATTAAATGATAGACGATGAATTTGTTATCATAGATATTAGGTAAGACCATTGTGGCTAGTCATTATAGATATTGTTCTTTACGTTTTTGTTATCGAGTTATGAAAGGGGTGTGTATTTGTATGTTATATATACACACATACGAGGCAAATAAAAACATCCAAGTGGCATCTCTATTGTATGTAAATGACTAAAAATGAACGATAAATATTTTCATGTGTTTTTTGAAACTGACTAAAGACTGTATGTCCGTCTTTACAGCATCAGTCTTTAGTGATGACTGAGATTGTATTTCGGTCATTAAGCTTAAAGACTGAAATGTCAGTCTTAAGTTGTTTTTAGGACTTGAGATTTAAAGACTGAAACTTTCAGTCATTATCCTGTCGTTAAGATCAGTCACTATCCTGTCTTTAAGATGTATTCAGAGACTGAATTGTTCTATTAAAGACTGAAATTTTCGATCTTTATTTTGATGTTTTTTGTAGTGAGATCCCGTAACTTCGTTCGGCACATCGTCCTTATGCGCATTTTAACATCAAATTTTGTTCATGCACCAATTAAGAGCAAAAGTGTCACCTTTCTTCAGTGCAACACAGGCAACCAACTTCACCTTACCTAACAGCTTCCGTGATTGCTCAACCTAATTTCCATTTTTGTGATTTAATACGGCAGTTGCTTCAAGTTGCAACTATCTCTCCTTTGTTGCAACATTGTTTATCAAGCATATTCAGTGCACACTCTTACGGATTATAATAAGATAACATAAAAAAATTAAATAGCTAAGTAATTAGCATTATGCGACACTATCCCTAGCTAATTAAACTTAGCTTTTGATATATGTTGATCCATCAATAACTACATTCCGATGTAACGATGCAAATAAATAAAAACGAATTTATTATTATGGACTTTTTACATTGTTCTTATGATAATTTATTTTGAAGCCCGAGGTTAGTACAACAAAACTAGTCTTTAACAAAGCAAAAAGGTGTGCCTTTTACGACGCTTATGCGACACTATTTTTAATAGCGTCGCATAAGCATCGTAAAAGACACACCTTTTGGCGCCGTTTAACAACAGTTTGTTGTATAGGGAATACCAACATTTTTTTTTGCGTCATCATCTAATATCAGTATTAAATAAGTATATTAGGCATAAAAATGTTTATACCAAATTCACCAATATCATATTACGTCAATTTTTTTTAAGTTTCCACTAACTAATTGAACAAATGAAATCTGATGAATCAGCTACACCGGTAACCGAAGTTTTTCATAGTTTTCTATATGGTTAAAGTCATACTTAGTTTTCTCATAGTTGACTACACACACACACACACACACACACACACACACATATATATATATATATATATATATATATATATATATATATATATATATATATAACAAATTTGTGCACAATTAAATAACCTCATAAAAATATAAAACAAATCACGGAATTGGAGGAGCACTACAAGGAACAGTCTAAATAGTGATGGATGCTAGCGACGACTGGTGACGGTTAAAAAAAGCGGTCGTCGCCAGCCGTCAATTAATTGAATAAACCCGCGAGCCTATAAGAAAATTTCTCATTTCCCTTTCCCCACTTTTTTACCGCGAACAATTAAAAAAAATCTAACCCTTACCTCATCATCGCCGCTATCATTCCCACCGACGCCGGCGTTGACGGACGCCTAGCTGTTGCCGCCTCCTCCCTCCAGCCGTCCTGCTCCCCCTCCAGTAGTCACTGCCTCCTCTCTTCCCGGTATAATTTCTAGCCTAATTTCTTAAATTAATTAGTTAATAATTATTTAAATGTATATGTTATGTGATCATATAATGATTGTTGAGTTAATGTAGTTGTTTTAGTAATGATTGAAAACCCTTAAATGTGGATTTAGTTGTTTATCGGTCAAAATTGCATATTAGTTGATTTTATGCGTATGTATGTGTTAATGAACAATTATTTTATAGATAATAATCAATTATTGATATTGAATTTATAATATAGGTAACTAGATTTTAAATTTAAAAGCTATTTAGGTGATTATTGATTAGAAATCGATTAATAAATTTTGTGAATTTAGTTGATTTCTGTAGGATAATAACAACTACCAATATATTATTCGAATTGTCGTTGACTTTGATTGTTACTGTAATGATATTTTATAATGAGTAATGATTCATTTTCTTTTGGGATTAGTAGTGTTGGAAATTTTAAATAGTTGGGGTACAACTATTTAAAATACGTTGTTGTATATGGTCCTGAAATTGTTGTATATGGTTTTGGTAATCCTATTAAAGGAGTTGTTGGTATATACGTTGTTGGATAAAATTGTTATTAATGGTGTAAGCCAGGTCAGGAGAGGGATGGGTAATGCATAGACGTTACACCGGTGCTACAAAATGGCGCCGTTGTAATGATAAATTTTTTGAAAACAATTTGGTGCTAATGTTAAATTCCAAGTAAAATCAGAAGAATATATGCACCGTTATTACTACGTTATTAATTAAATAAATTATAAATTGAATATAACTAAAATGAACTCGTCGCGCAGCGGTAGTTTGTAATTTTGCAGTTTAAACTTCGAATGAGTATATCTAGTAAAATATCGATCGAAATTCTCTGAAATAAAAATCTTCTAAATCTGCTGAATTGTGGTTTTGTATATATATATATATTTTTGATTTCATCAAGTAGAATTTGAGTTATGACAAAATCAAATTTCTTTAAAAATAGCGGTGCGGTAGTTTTTCACTATAACGAATTATTTTAAGAAAGCAGTAGTTTTTAACTATAACGAATTATTTTAAGAAAATGAAATAAGAATTATTAGAAAAATATATTTTAAAGTTAACAATTTATACCGTGATAAATTTATGTTGTGTTGTGCTAATTTATACCGTATTGACAATTAGATCACTATAGATGTCTACGTTATAAATTAAATAAATTTTAAATTGAATATAATTAAAATGAACAAAACGTGTAGCGGCAGTTCGTAATTTTACAGTTTGAACTTTGAATAAGTGTATATGATAAAATATAGGTCGAAAATCTACGAAACAAGAATCTTATGAATCTGCTGGGTTGTAGTTCTATAATGGAAAAGAAAATTTTAGATTTCATAAAGTAGATTTTGAAGTATATCAAAATCATTTTTTTTTAAAATCACGGTGCGGTAGTTTTGAACTTAACGATTTATCAAATAAAACAGAAGGATAAATTTTAAGAAAATAAAATAGGAATTTTTAGAAAGATAGGTTTTAAAGTTTAGTTGAGAAATCCAAAATGAAATACTATCGAGAAGAGAAGTGTTGTACCGCTTATACAGAAGAGGTGTGCAGAAGAGAAGTGATGTACTATCGTCGACAGTGTGGTGCGTAGAAGCTTTAGTCCCAAAAGTTTTTATAATAATATGTGTATGTGTTATCGAAATCACTGACATATATTTTTGAATCAGGAAAAATGTTCGATTATTACATTGATCGTAGTTGGATGTATGAAGTTAGAATTGGAATGAAAGACTCAGTGAAAGAACATTTCTACAATGGTGTAAATGAATTTGTTAGATTTGCATTATCTAATAATTGAAATTACGAGGAGCATTGTTGTCCGTGTAGTAAAAGCAAACTGATGAGATTTTGGAAACCAGACATCGTTAAAGTACATTTGTATAAATCAGGTTTTGTGCCAAATTATAATTTATAGGATCGTCATGGAGAACTTGTTGCGCATACAGTAAATCCTGTAGCATCAGATGTTGAATTAGTTATGATGAATCCAACAAAAGATATGGTGGAAGATGCAGCATGGTCAATGTTCCCTACCGGTTAAGTTGAGGATGACGTTAATATTGAAGAACCGAACACAGAAGCCAAAAAAATATGATTTATTAGCTTCATCTAAGCGGCCAATATGGAATGGTTGTGAAAGTGGAACTGAATTATTGGTAATCGCCGAGTACATCACCGTGAAATCAAAATTTAACCTTACAGAAACTGCATTTACAGTGGTTCTACAAGCTGCAAAAAGACATATGCCACCCGATAATCTGATGTGCGATAGTCATTACAAAGTGAAAACACTAATGTTGGGTTTCGGTTTGCCACACCAGAAAATAGATACTTGTATTAAAGGTTGCATGTTATATTAGAAAGATGATATTAATCTTAGAAACTGTAAAATATGTGGTGGGGAAAGGTATAAACCTAGAAAAAAGAAAGGTAAGGAAGTTTCGTATACGAGAATGCATTATTTACCAATCATCCCTAGACTAGAACGGTTATATGCATCCTCGGCCACTGCATGTCATATGCAATGGCATAGTGTGAGAACACTAGAAGATGGAACCTTGGCACATCCATCAGATGGAGAAGCATGAAAACATTTTGGTAGGACGCATCCTACATTTGCCATATAGAGCCGTAACGTCAGACTTGACATATGTACAGATGGATTTTCACCATTTTCTCAGTTTGGTAGTAAATATTCATCTTCGCCTATTATCGTTACTCCTTATAATTTACCTGCATGGATGTGTATGAAAACTCCATATATGTTTCTCACTATTGTCGTTCCTGGTCCTAATGGTCCAAAACAAGGCATCGATGTTTATCTACAACTATTAATATAAGATTTGAAAACACTATGGGATGAAAGAGTTGAAACATACGACATTTAAAAAAAAATCATCTGTTCGCTTCTTTGTTATGGACGATTAGTGTTTTTCCTGCATATGGGATGCTTTCAGGTTGGAGTACGGCCGGTCGTCTATCTTGTCCTTTATGCATGGAAGAAACACAAACATTTTTCTTACGGTATGGAAGGAAGCATTTGTGGTTTGATTGTCACCGTTATTTTCTACATGTCAATCATACTTTTAGAAGAAATAACAAACTTTAAAGCTAACAGTGAAATGACTACGCAAGCATTCAAAATTTGGTCAAATGAAGAAATATACGATATTGTAAAGGACTATCCCAAGTTACATGCGACTGGAGTACATACATAAATTCCAAGTAAATCTGACATTCATAATTGGTGTAAACATAGTATATTCTGGGAGCTACCTTATTGGAAAAATCTCCTACTTCGACATAATATCGACGTTATGCATAATAAAAAAATGTATTTGATAACGTGCTTAATACTGTTTTGAATGTCAAAGGAAAAACAAAGGACGATATATATATTCGAGGCGTGACATAGAAGAATTTTGTGAACGTCCAAAACTTCATATGAAGCCCAATGACAATAAAAATCCAAAGCGTGCTATCAACTAGACAACAAACATATAAAACTGGTACTGAAATGGGTTGAAGGACTGAAATTTCCGGATGGGATTTCTTCTAATCTCCATAGATGTGTTGACTATGAAAACAATAAATTGTGTGGGATGAAAATCGTGATTGTCATATCATGATGGAATATTTATTACCAGTGGTATTCAAAGAATTGTTGCCTGTAAATGTGTAGGGTTTTATAACAGAGTTAAGCTTATTCTATAAACAGCTTTGTTCGGCAACGTTAAAAATTGATTGTCTCCGTAAACTTGAAGTAGAAATTCCGACATTAATTTGCAAATTGGAGAAAATCTTCCCTCCAGAATTTTATAATGTAATAGTGCATTTACCAATTTATCTTCCATCCAAAGCAATTCTTCGAGGTCAAGTACAATATGGATGGATATATCCTTTTGAGAGGTAATATTAGTAAAAATTTATGCTTACAATTCAAAGTGACATTAGTGCATATAAATTGAATTAATTTTATATTAGGTATTTGAATCATCTGAAGAAAAAAGTATGACAAAAAACACGAGTTCAAGGTTCGACTTGCAAATCTTATCTTGAAGAAGAAGCTTTGTTCTTTTTTTCTCATTACTTCAGTGATCATGTGAACATATCATTTGTAAGTGGTCCTCGTAATGATGAAACCATGGAACATAATTTTTGTCGGACAATGATATCTGTTTTTAGACAACATGGACGATCTTCTGGAAAATGTGTAGAAATATGGTTAGATGATAGAGATCACCATGTAGCACACACATATGCTCTTCTAAATTATGCTGAAGTTGCACCATTTGTTAGGTATTAAATTTTTGATTTTATTGCAATTGTGTGTACATCAATTGTTAGCTAGCAATAAAATCATTTATATTTGCAGTATTTACGAATCAGGAAATCCAAATGGCTATCTCATTAAAGATTTTGCTAAATGGTTATCGAAGTACGTTTAAGATCCAATAAACTGCGTCAATGATGAGGGTTTGCAACATCTTGCACTTGGACCAAAAATAAATGTTAAAACTTATCCAATATTCTTTGTCAATGGATTTAAATTCAACACCAACGACCATGGTACTGATAGATTAACATATAATTGTGGTGTATTTGTCAAAGGTAGTGATGATTCAAAAGAGCACATAAAAGACTTTTATGTCGCCTTGACACAGATTTTAGTGTTGACATACTATGTACAACTTATTGAAAAAGTTGTTCTATTCAAGTGCAACTGGTTCAGCAATGTTCCTGGTACTGGAATCAACGTGCATAAAGATTATAAGCTTATAGAAATAAAGCACACATCACATTACTATAAGTATGATCCTTTTGTATTGGCAAAGCAAGCATTACAAGTCTACTTTTCTCCGTATCCGTCCTTAAAAAGAGATAAAGCAGATTGGTCTACTGTAATTAAAACAAAGGCAAGATTTATGTTTGAAGGGATTGTTATTTAAGACGATGTAGCGTATCAAACGGATGCAAATCAAAATGATGAAATAATAATTGCTAATGATGTTGATTTAGGATCTTTGAATGATGAATCAAATGTTTTAATAGAAGCATTTGAGAGTACAGAGGACAACATTATAGAGTATGAGACCGAGACCGAGACTGAATCAGAAAATGAACAAGACTAATATTATTTGTATCATTAGTTGTTTACATATATTTTGAAGTTTAAAGATGTTGTGAGCTATGACAATGATATGTTTTATATGATGTGCTATGTTGTGAACTTATATGATGTGCTACGGTTATCTATACATTTACTTTACCATGAAGGTGATATTGTGGACTATTATCAGGTTCTTCTTCTTTTATGTAAATGGGTCTTGTAGTTGCATTTGATAATTTATGCTATATGAGTTTATTTGATAATGGATGTGCTTAATGACATATGTGTTATTACTATACGAAATAATATGTGTGTGACAGATATGCCTTCTAGACGCCGACCTACCCATAGTTCAGAGGCAGGTGCAAGCGGTACAGCACCGGATTTACGTTTGGTCATAGAGCTCGTACCCAAGACCGCAAGATAAGTTTTTAATTTCGTAAATGTTTAATATTCAAAACTTATTAAATGCTAATATCGTACTTTTTGCGGGGGGGTTGAGATTATTGCTGGAAATGTTGTTTTATTTGTGTCTAGAAATGCATATATCGCCAGGGTGTCATAGGCGTGGGCTTATTGGGACGATATTTCTATGCAGATTAAGAATGCCATCCTCGCAGAGGTTCTTGTAAATATAAATATATCTCTCATTTACAAAATTATATAAAATATGCAATACAATTTGTTTATTAATTTGTAGGTTGTTGTACAGGTCATGACGAAGATATGGATCTTTTCCTCACCGCATGGAACCAAAAGATGAGGAAAGATTATTCAGGCAACATACACAAGGCAAAAGCAGCGAGAAAGAGGCCTCCATGGATGAGCGAGGAGGTCGACGGTGGTTTCAAGTAACAGTGGGCCACAAAAACATCGAAGGTAAATTAATTAAGCTTATTTTTAATTTCTATTTTGTATATCAATCAATCAATCATATAATTGAATATACAGGAGCTTTCAGAGCGAAACCGGGCAAACAGACTCAAAAATTCTGCTTTGCATTGGGCTGGGTCTAAGTCCTTCTCACAACATCGTCGCGAATTGGCACGAACGATAAATCATATTTATAGATAGTTCTAAACTTTTTTTTAATCTATTGATAAATTCCAAATATATATCGTATCATTTCAGATGTCGAATCTCCATCGGGAGCCTACACTTGCTGAGGACACAGACTCACGCTGTCGAGCGGACCAACGAGGAAGGTAACACCTCATATACCTGGACGGACGCTAAGTTCCATGGTGGTTAGCATTCGTACGCTATTTGTATTTCACATTGTTAATTTGAAATTGAATATTTAATGTATTCAATAATTGTCCGCTATCGCAGGAGAGATACACGGCGGCGTTAAATGCTTGAGTTGCGCAGTTAGGTCAAGAGCTAGACGTAGAGGAGAGCAATCATATTTGGTACACCATCATCGACCCGCCTGCCAGGAGTAGACACTACGGTTTTGGAAACATAGAGGTAAAGCATTTTATTAAAGAATTTAAACATATCCAAGTGCTTTTAAAGGTTTAAAGTGTTGACATATTTAAACATATTCAAATATTATTATATATACTCAAATCCATACTGGCATGTTTAATTTTGATCACTACTAATTAATGTCCTTAGGTACTCAATCCACGTAAACAAATATCACTCTCTATGAAATATTAATTTATCTCATATTGACATGAATAATTACTCTAAATTTATGACATACCATTGAACTACACAATTATTAAGCCATCACGTATTTTACACCTACGTTAATCCATATAATTTGAAAATTAATGAATATAGAAAGAAATCTTGTATTGGATGTTGAATATTAATTGTACATAATGAATTTACAATACATTTATCAAGTCACGCTTATAATGTAATAATTACAAATAGCGGGGACTCAAGACTCCTATACGAGGCGTCAGGAGGAGGAGATCGCCATGTTTCGACAGCAGGTGGCAGCTGTAGAGGATTTTCAAAAGAACAAGCTCGAGAACGTGCTGGATGAGTGAATTGCAGTATATCTTCAGGAGCATGGGCATATGCCGCCGAGTGGGCTTACTACCGGGGAGGACGAGGACGATGACGAGGACGACGACGAGGATGAGTAGGTACTTGTCCTCTTTTTTGATTTTGGACTTGGTTTGTAAATATAAACTAGTTATTGATCATGGACTTGAGTTGTTTGTGATAGTTTGTGGAGACGATGATGGTTTGTTTATTTGATGTGGACGTGGTGTTAAACTGTTTATTGTTTTTATTTATTGTTTATTAACTATTTAGTCATGTATGAGTTGGTTTACAGCATTTATGTTGTGAATTTGAGTATATATGAGATGATGGTTTGTGAAATTGATCGTATATGAGTTGTGGATTGCTTGGGTTTGAGTTGGCGCGGATTGAGTGACTTATGGCTGCTGGAAAGTAGAAAAACATTTACACTTTTACGACAGCTAGTGATGGATTTCAGGTCACTCTTTGTTATAGCTGGTGACGGCTAGTGACGGCTCTTTTACCCAGTTCTGCTACACATAGCGGCGGCTAGTGACGGCTGGTTTACCCAGTTATGCTACGCATAGCGACGACTTTTTACCTATAGTTAGCGATGGCTGGTAACGAAGGTAGAAAGGTCAACCGTTTGTCCATGTGACATGTTTACCGTCATCGGCCGTCGCTATATAGGAGACCAGAGTCGTTACTAACCTCGACGATATTTGCTTAGCGTCCAAATATATAGAGACGACTTATAGCGAAGGCTAGTAACGGTCGTCGACGGTTTTTTATCGTCGTTATGTGGGTCGTTTCTTGTAGGGGAGATCGAGAGATAGAATGCTAATCATAACGAAAAATTATATCATAAAAGAATGAATAAAAACTCTGGTTCTCACATAAATTATATCATGAAATAAGAAGCCTAACTGCAATATGAATGACACACAAGTCGAAAAGTAACCAAGGTTGAAGTACTGAACCATACTACCTTTTTAACTTTTGCGATCAGTGTTTATTCTAGTGAAAAGTATACTTTTTCCATCAAATTGCAGTCATGAAGAAATTTAATAATGGTTTTACATATATGCAGAGGATAGTGGTTAATTTTGTGAAGCAAATAAAGATGAATTTTATAGTAACATAGCTTGATAATGTCAAATTACCAGTGAAAAGCTAATGCTTTTTTTATTTCCTCCACTTTTTTTATTATTAGGGAAGAACTCCTGGGAAATCGATATAAAAACATATAATACCATTAGAAATAAAAACTTCACCAAATCAAGCCAAGCTTCAAATGATTGTATCATCCACTTAAACCATTCTCGTATAGATAGTTTGCCTAATCAGGACACGACCCTAATTGCTTTTTTGATCACCTATTAGAGAGCAACTGAGTATGAAAGAGTCAAATACCATACAGTAGTCAAAGAAAGGGAAACATATAGAAATAGATTAAACAGGAAAAAATTACTTACCGAAGCTTATGTTAAATTCAGTTATCACAATGATGCTTGGGTTGATCCAGTTTTTGATAAATTATGAAAAACCAACAAAAAAAGAAATGAGTTTAGGGCTGATCCAACAGTTGATAAATATAATAAGATAAAATATAAAGCTTGGTTACTCACATATGTGAGACTTTTGTGCCAATTAACGAAAATGGAAAGGAAAAAATGCATAACTGAGAAATTTGAATATGCATGTAAAATGCATAAAGCAATTTACTTTTTTAGCATGCACCCATAAAACATAGATGTGAAGGTAAATTAGGTACGTTCATGAGATTAATTATTGTTGCTACGTACCCATAGCAGATCTCAAACACAAAATAAGTGCACTTAAAACTTGCTATACATCAAGATGGGGCATGAATCAAGTTCCCAAAAAAAAAAAAAAAAATTGAAATCGTGATTCTAATCGTTTAAAAAAGGAACTAATTAGGTACGAAAACCTGTAGGATGGAAATTTAAAAGAGTTACATCTTTTTTAAATAAGCAAAAACAAAATTGTAAAGAGCATTATCTATAAACCATATTGATCAAATACTAAAAGCAAACTTGTATATCACACTACAAGAAAACTGCAGTTTTATCTACGTCGAAATGGCGTAGGCACGGCGTAGGTAAATGCAGTACCTACGTCGCCAATATTGGCATGGCTAAAACCCGCGTACGTGAAAATATTCCCACGTCTTACCTACGCCACCCGTGAGGGTATTTCTTACGCCATAGCTACGCCATTATTTCCCTACGTTTTTCCTATGCCATGATTTTTCTACGATGTTCCTACAACATATTTACATCTAACATTTCCTACGCCTTTTTTACGCTAATTATTTAGCTATGGTTTACCTACGCCATTTTTTTTTACGTTTTCCCTACACGATTTTTTATTGCATTAAAGTAAAATTATCTACGCCTTTCTTACGCCCTCTTTACGCCTTTTCTAAAGTAATTTTAATATATTATTATCATGTTCTATTTCATTATATTAAACAAAAACTAAAATACACTTATTTCTTATCTATATAAATTTCAATAAAAATATCAAAATCATATCATTCATCATCAATTAATTTCAAATATCTAATAAATATTATAAAGTCAACGTAACATTATTAATCAAGTTCTCATACGTCTTAATGGTACAATAATATGTTCATGATACATGAAAATGTCACTACAAATATGAAAATTAACCCTCATGACGACCATTTGGCTCTTCATCAACCCGTTGTCGAAACATCTCATAAAGTTGTTCATACTATTCTTTTAGCATTTGAATTTCTCCATCTTCACGCTCCACCTTTTCCTAAATTTTTCTCTAATAAGTGTTTCTCCTTTATTGATGCTATAAGTAGCATCTTTGTATCTTCGCATTCCACTTTCTCCTTTATTGATGCTACATGTGCACAGTTTGCTGGTATATAGAAGCACCTGTCCAGTTAATTAAAATGACGAAAATTTGAATGCACCTTACCATGTATATATTAAAGTTATTATTATGTGTTAAGCCTACACTTCATTTGTTTAACTGCATGAATAATTTGATGCTTTCCAGCTAGCATATGTGTGGCTGTGCGTGACACGCATAAGGCAGAACAACACCTTAATATCTTTGAGTACTGCTAATAGTATTAAACCAGAGGTAAATGTTGGACAAGGGTCACCTGGTTCTATATTTGCAAAAGTAAGATCCAAAGTATTTGTTTGCAAAAATAGCACCTAATTTGGCTCATGGTTGCAAGCATTAAAAGCATAAATCAATGGCAGCAAGAGATAATGGTCATTGATTCGGTCCTTACGTTTGTGCTAAGTGGTTAAATTCGGACCAAGATAAAGAAAAGCAATGTTTTCATCATGATCCGATTTGGATGTGGTATCTAACAGATTAAACCTACCGCCATCTATATAAGATGAGTCGACTTTTTAATTGAACTGCTGCTGGTAACAGCAGCAGCTGCCCCACTATAGCAGTAGTTAGTTGTTGTGTTCTTTTAGCATAATAAAGTGTATAATTTGTATTAAAATTCGACATGTTTGGGAATATACAAAACTGCAAGTTTCTTGAAATTTAAATTTATAAAAGCAGCGCTTTTAGTATTCAAGAACTCTCATAATAAATCACCTAAAGCTTTGGATTCCTACAACATGTTGTCTTGTAGCTTTGGGAGTCTTTACATATAGATGGGAGAATTTAAAATGGATTAATCGTGCATATATATGTGAGACGCACATTTGAAGCATATACTAATACACACATAAACAGATGTAGTACAAGCAAGATACTGATAGAAATGCAAGGAATTATTAAAGCTAAATTAGAGATAGAAATAAATAGGTCAGCACAATGAAGTTAATCCTGACCTGATAAGGGCACCAGCAATCAAGAGAGTTTGAATAGCCAACCTATCACGAGCAACCTCAACATGCTTAGGTCCATAGCAAGGCCGATCAGCATCCTACATTGAATATATTTTTATACAGATGAAATAAAAATAATTTGGAATCCGCGACTCTACATGCTAACAAAAATTAGCTATTTAGTTTTCCACACTGTCTTACATTAAATGAATGACTTAGTATCTTTGTTCAATATAGCTTGAATGGAGCAATGGAGCTTTTTTACCCTCATGTATTAACACTGCAAAGAGCATTGATTATTCACGTCGTCTATGAACACATATGTCATGCATTGTCCAAACCAAAAAAACAAAAAATTATGATGGCATATTGAGTTGAATCAAGCACGGTGACATAAGTACCCAAGTTTTAATAGTATAAACAGATAACAATTGCAAGTTTCAGTGGCATCACGGTTAAAAGCATACAGCTGTAAGCATATCAAAGAATTGCTTTAGAACCCGAACCTGAAAACAAACAAAACAATAAGAATGATTCTGTAATATGGGAAAGTGGATATGAAAATATTTCACTAACACCAATCCAAAATTACTTCATGTGCTGCTTTGGTGTCTTTGATCAAAGCCATTACATTGGGAGTGTCTAATACCTCTTTTAAACTATGTTTGTGGTACACAAATTGAGAAACAAACTGCTTTATAAAAGGCACTATATTAAAAATATATGTATTAGACACGATAATTTATTTCAATTTACATTGGAATTTTGACACAGGTATTTCCATTCATAAGAGCAGCGTAGCTCCTGCAGAAAATCTTGGATCGACCAAGACTTATCTAGGAAGACCATGGAAGGAGTATTCAAGAACAATCATCATGAGATCTTTTTGGGGCGGTTTGATAGTTGACCCGACTGGTTGGATGCCCTGGTGCGGAACCTTTGCGTTGAGCACTCTTTACAACGCCGAGTACAACAACATGGGTGCGGGTTTAGGGACCGTTGGACGAGTGACTTGGAACGGTTACCGTAAGTCCACTAGTAGCAATGATGCTTTGAATTTCACGGTGAGCAACTTCATTTCTGGAGATAATTGGTTGCGTCGGACCGGTGTGCCTTACTCCAGCGGACTTTAATTGTTTGCACTGACTCAATATATAGTTTATTGTGCTTGTTTGGCTGCAAGCATTATACAAAGATTTATAGCATGTGCAAACTTCAGTGTTCTTTTTTTTCAACATCATGGTAAAAATAATGTAGTGCTTACACCCGTAGAGTAAACAACAATTTTGGAAACAACGGATATCGTATCAGTTATGTTCAGCTTAAGCAATGCATGATCATAAGTGAAATCATGATTGTGTAGTAAGAACAATTATTTTGTCAGTAACCATGCGACTACCTTTCACTTCTACAAGTTAACAAATGCACAACTCCTTAACTAACCCATACGTTTTTAAGTCCACAAATGGTGGTTTTGCTTTTGGAGCGCTGTGCAAATGTAACAAAACTTGATGAATTGTTCAATCGTTTTTTTGGATACAATAATGCTCAGGACTACAAGGTACAAGTTTATATCATTCGTTTTTATTCTTTCTCCAAATGAGCATTTCAAACCATTTCCACTTTGGAGTTTAAAGGGGACTACTCCAAAAAAAAAAAACCATTCTGTCCGTTTTCATCTATCTGTAATTGACTATAACTAACATAATGATACAATGAAATTACTTGCTACACAAAAAATGTAGGCATTCAAATTTTTAGTAAAATGATTCATCAAAGCTAACCTTCTAGCAACAACAGCAAGCATTTTTCCATTAGAATTGATCATTTCCTTCTCACTTGGTCCCTTATCATCATCAGGAAACCCCATGACAACCGATCAGAGTTTGCAGTTGTCGAGAATAATGGTATATTAAGAAGATCTGTCGCCTTAGCTGGGCAACGGATCATTCGACTGCAAGCAATACTGATTGAACGAGTCCGGTTTGCGGATGGACCTGATTCGATACGATTTAGAGTGGGATCGCCAGGCTGGTTTGAAAACAACTGCAGCGTTGCCAAATATGAAATCTACGGTGCCATAAATGTCAGTCTCTGTAGAACTGTCTTAATGAACGCATGTAAAGAGTGTCTTGATATCCTTCAAAACTGCAACTGTGAAAGGTTGATAGATTTAGGATTTAAACTGAAATAGGGTTTTGAATTTGGGGTAAAAGAGTGTTGAGGAAAAGATAATCACAGAGGAGAAAGTTAAGTGAACTTTTGAAGGTACGGATTGCTAATGTCAGCCGTTGATTTATGAAAAATCAATGGCGGCTATTAGAATCTGAGCTGTTATTTCGACCTAGTAGAATGTTAGTATTTCTACTTTGAGAAATAACTAATTTTATTTTTATTTCCTTAGAGTTGGCACAAGAAAGTTCCTACATCATTACTATACCAATCTAAATTTATAGAAAAATATCATAGACGTTGGAACGACGTAGGAGACTATCCACATCTTCACTACGACAATAGCGATTTTTCTACGACTTTTATACGCCTTAATTAATTTTTTGCGTATTACGGTTGACGTAGGAAAAGCGTGAGAAATTTACTATGACTTTCCTACGCCATTTCAAGTTTCTACTTATTTCCCATGTCTTCATTACGTCCTGCATTTTGGCATAGGAACGACAAAGGAAATTCTGCATAGAAAATTGAAGTGTTTTCTTGTAGTGTCACTTATCAGTTGTGGCGAATAGAGAAGGAGTTCGGAGGATCTGAAGATTTGGGGTCATTCATCTGATATTGCATGTCAACCTTGTAAATTAAAGGGAATCCATTTTTAAAAATCAGAACATGCAATAAATATCAATAAAAAGCATAAATGATAGGCAAATTCTATTTGAGCCCAGCTAATTGCTGAGTAGTCCCTTAAAATTCTGCAAAAACAAGTAAACCCATCATTTGGTGGAGTAGCCCCCGTTTAATTTAAAAAAAAAAAACCAATAATACTCTTCCTCATACCGGCTCTACGTGGTATTGTAGGAGACCACGCAGGGTCACTACGTGGTTTCAAATCATACCTCGTAGGGACTCTACGGGGTATGGTTAGGAATGTAGTAGTGACCCTGCGCGGTTTCTTACGATACCACGTACAGCCACTACGAGGTAGATCGAAAATTTAAAAAAAAAAAAAAAAATATAACTGAAAAATGTTAGTTTTGTCACTGATATTTTTATAAAAATAGGGGGCTACTCAGCATTTCTTTGTGTTTAAATAGAATTTGCCTAAATGATAACTGCGCCAAAACACTTAGAAAATTAAGATGGGAGAGAAAAATAAGTGGCTGACTTTAATATTTGGCAGTAAGGATATGAATTTGATTAATTTATAAAGTTTTTTTAAAGACAGGCAGCAAAATATTACATGATCCATATTTCAGTTGTCACAATATGTACCAATTTCAATCAGTTGGAATTATTAATACCATAATAGGTTTACACTATCTACATTTTAAGGTTCATTTAAATCGCAAAATCAGGCTTGCAGTCAATAATATACCTACTACACCCATTTTTGATCAACCAAACCAGGATGTATCTTTACAGCTGAGACTAAAAATGTTATGATCCCCGTTAAACAAAATAAGTTACCTCAACGAGAAACTGCAAGGAGTTAAACCAAAACATATTTTGCCGAAGATGCACTCTAGAAAGGATTTGAAGCCCACCTGATTAAATTGAGAACGACACTGATTTGAGCAGGAACATCGACAGAAAGGGAGTCGCTAAGACCTCAAAAAAAAAAAAAAAAAAAAAAAAAAGCTAAAACTAAAAAATATCGAAGAATAAACAATTTGCTTTTGACAGACCATAGAAAAATATTAGATTTGTATGATAAATAGAGTTTGCATGCTACCTCAGTGGTCATCTTAACCAATGTATGATACAGTTGATTATTATGGAAAAACAAAACTGAACACTGCTGATCAATAATATCTTTTGTCCTAGAATTAGTAAAGGTGTATTGTTGTGGCAAGCTAGTCTTTGCAGTGGTCTAGTTCATGGCTAATAACCTTAGAGCATGTAATGTCAGCCTTTATTCTAAATTATGAACTTAATAATAGTTAAATGAAATAGTGTAAGAAATTGGATAAGGGATCCTTGAAAAGTACTTTGTAGAAATTTATTCATTCATCAATGCAAAATAATTCTTTTATTTCAAATAATTGACAGGACTGCCAATGAAAATCACCTCAGTAGTTGAAACCTAATTTTGGAATCAAAATATCTATGATCAAACATACCGACAGATCCAAACTCTTCGAGTAACCAAAAGAGAAGAATAACTCTTTTCTCAAAAAAATAATAATAATAATAATAATAATAATAATAATAATAATAATAATAAAGGCGCATGATATCCATATGGGATTACTGTTGGTGTAAACCAAAATCCATTAATTACTTAAGTGTGTATTAAAATAAAAGGTCATTAAGTGGCATGTCTATTAATGAAGTGTCATATCCATTAGACGAAGTGTTATGTCTTTAAGTCTAGGAGTCATGTTCATTTAATGGTTATGTCTATTGAAATGGTTTGTAAACCACTATATATAATGGTGGTCATTTTAGTTGTGAATGAAAAGTGAATGAAGAAAAAAAGAAGTAAAGAAAAAGTATAAGAAATAAAATATTATCTTTTTCCTTCTACAAAATATAGTCACCTCCCTCCAACAAATTTATATCGGTGCTTCTCTATTCCATCAAAGTAGTATCAAAGCTTTTTCAAAAAAACCAACAAACTGGTATTATTGCCAAAAGCCAAAATAAGATCCAACAAACTGGTATCAGAGCCTGGTTGAAAAATGGCATTTCAATTTCTTTTTCCGTTTGTTCTCAAAAAAGAAAACTTTGAAGCATGAAGCAACAAAAGGAAAGAAGAATTGATCTCTAAAGGATTATGGGAGATCGTTGAAAATGGCTTTGAAGATCCAGAAGATACTAAAAATTTGACAGAGAAAGAAAGAAAATCTATCACAATATTGAGTTGGAATGATCTGCAAGCTCGTATTGTGATGACTGCAAATATCAATGATGAAGCATATGATCATATTATTGGAGAAAATTACGCAAAAAAATGCGTGGAATTTATTAAAGGATATTTATGGTAAGGATGTGGAGGAGGACACATAAGAAGATAAATTGAAAGATGTTATTTCTGAAGCCAAAGTTGAAAAAACTGAAAGTAGCGTAACTGAGCCCGCAAACGTGCCAAATGACAACGAAGCCAAAGTTCACATTGAAGAAAAAAATGTCAACCGATGATGTGAAAGATAATGCAAACAATATGAAATATGGGGATGTTGCAAACAAGCCTGAAGAAAAAAAAATGATGAATCACTACCCAAAGTCGACGATGCTGCAAAAGAAAATCAAACTATCGAAAATTATGTCAAAGACACGGTTAGCAACATTGCTGATATGGGAAAAGAATCTGAAATAGTGGTTTCAAAAGAATCAAACTATCTTCAGAGCAATACACCCGGCCCGTAGTTGAGCATAATAAGAACAAAAGGATAGTTTGATTCTTTTGAAACCAAAAAAGAAGAAGGTCGTGGTGACTGAAGGTGAATCAGTCGACATCAAAGAAGCAAATGATGCTGCAATCCATGAAGTCATGGAATCATATGATGCTGAAATTATTGGGAATGTATTTCAAGTAAAAAGTGTGAGAAACTTGAATGGACATAGCATTGGGCCTTATCAAATTTACGCTCGAAAATCAGTGTCCATTGTTAAAGGTGGTGAGCAGACGAAGTTTTTTCTATTGAGATTTTTACCTCAATTGGAAAAGGATTTATAAGAGAAGACTTTGAATGTAGCAGTTACATGAAAAACTTCGATGTTAGGCACGTACCATTGAGATTTCCTAAAGCAAAGCAATTGCTGGGAACAATCAACAAATGTCTAGTCATATTATTCTTATTTTTGCCAAAACATGTGAGATATAAAGGAATCAAACTCATGAGATGTTCTTAAAAGCTTGAAAGATCCGGAATGGAAAACAAACGGGATCGTATTCAACAAATGTCGTTGCATTAGGCATTCGAAGGAATTTTGGTTTGAGGGAGGCATTGTTGGAGTAAATCAAAATCCATTAATTACTTAAGTGCCTACTTAAATAAAAGGTCATTAAGTGGCATGTCTATTAATGAAGTGTCATATCCATTAGACGAAGCGTCATGTCTATTGGTGAAGTGTTATTTCTTTAAGTCTAAGAGTCATATTAAAATTTGTGTGTCTCTTAGTAAAATGTGATGTCCATTAATGAAGTGTCATGTAAGGCTATATATATAAAGCCTACCATTTTAGTTGTGGTGGATGAAAAAAAAGTGAAGTGAAAAAGGAAAAATAAAAAAGAAAAAAGTGCAAGAAATAAAATATTATCTTCTTCCTCCTACATAATATAGTCTCCTTCCTCCAACAAATTTATATCAGTGCTTCTCTACTCCATTAAACTAGTATCAAAGCTTCTTCAAAAAAAACCAACAAATTGGTATCAAAGCCAAAAGCCAAAATAAGATCCAACAATTACAAATGGTTTGACAAATATAGAAGATCTGGAATTCCACAGAAGTTTTAGACTTCTTTACTTCCCTTGAGATGGAAGAAAATTCATCAATCATAGATGAACTTTTTTCGATTAGAGGATAACATTTATGGGGAGAGAAATAGTCTCTACAGAGAAACTAAGAAAACTTATAAACATAAATTCTTGACAGGAAGTCATGAGAATACATAATATATAATAAACAAATAGCTTGATTGAAACATTACAACAAATTGACCATATTACAACTGTATTTTTACAACTGTCACAAAATAACAGTTGTAATAAATGTAATTTACAACTTTTTCTTTGGAAAAGTTGTAGTAACTTTTTTTTTTTTGCAACTCTTTGTTTTTTTGTTAGTTGTCGTACATTCTATTAGAATCTTTCTTTTTGCCGCTTGCTACAGGGCTTCAAAATTTTAATTCTTGCCATCTTTGCCTAAATAAATTTCGATAACCCCGTCATATTTCAAAACCCTTGCATCCTTGTCTACTGTTACGGTGTTACCTGTCCCTTCAATTTTACTTTTTGGAATGCAATCTCATTACCCACAAAAAACGTTCTTTCCTCTTCAGTATTTTCCCTCCTCAAATTTTCTTTTTCAATCTTTCGTTAACAAAAAAAATTAGTCGTTTATCAAAATTTTCTTAACCAAATTGCGACTCGAGTTAAAAACGTTCTTCTCACATAAGCTTAAGTGGCATCGAGAATGATTGGCGATCGAGGTCACGATGGATTGTATATGAATTCAGAGAATTAGGGAATTGAATTTGGGGAATTTGTTGTACGGTTGGTTCGAATTTGGGTTAGGATTTTGATCGAGGCTTACTGTTTTGGGGTGAAGAAACATAAGGTGTGTTTGTGATTAGTGATGGGATGAACTATTCTGAATCGAAGTGCTTGACTGTTTTGGACCGGGTTTTGGGTTTCATGGGATTCTGGTTAGGAATGGGTTTGCTGTATGCTGGAGTTCAAAAGGAGGATCATTGCAGATGGTGATTTTATAGGTGTAGAGGAAGTGTGATTATGGAGTCAACTGATGATGGAGAGGTGCAGTTCAAGGTAATGCATATCGCACCACCACAACCGTCTTACGACATAATTTTTGGATGCATTTTCTGTATTTCATCAAATAAGTTATTTTTTTTGTATTTAGTCATCTAATTAACTACAAGATACATATCTATATTTACTATGATGGATTTGTTATTACTTTGATAAATTGATAGTTTAATACTGGAAACATAATTAATGGTTATGTACCACCATGATAAATCACCATTATTCGGGAAATCCATACTTTATATCAATAGGCATCAAACTGAGGAGTGGAAGGGGTAGATGCAGGTCAGTTAGCAGCTCTGTACTTTTGGTATCTGTGCACAGCTATTTGATGATTAATTACTTAATGCTACATTACAAAATATCCAGAGAGCTACAATAAGTAAATTATGTCTAATCAGTTCATTTCTACTTGTGCATCATATCTCTTTTTATTAGACATTATACCAGAGATAATTCTCTCTTATACAAAATGAACGTCGGCCCACTACCGTTATGTAATATACTAGCTTATGGGCTTTTGTTTAGCCCAACGTCTTATTTCAGCTATATAAGCCATAGCATTATTGTGCTTTGTATTAACATAGTTTAATTCATTTTTTACTGTTTCATTCAATACAATCTTCCTACTGAAGAAATTACATAAATTTACTCTAATTTATTACATGGTATCAGAGCCATAGATTGCCCAACGGCATATACTAAAACATTTTTCTGTTGATCAAAGGAAGAAGTGGTTTTTGGGTCTCCTCAGTTTTTATATTCATCAACGGAGAGCCACCCCTCTCTGATCATAGTACAGCGTCTGTTCTTATCGAGATTGTGCGTGCCAAGCCGGAATCGTTGTTCTGAGCGGCTACAGCAATCTCTTTCTGGTCATCAGAGATTCTTGATCTCGTCATCTGACTTCTTGATGCGAGAGTACTAATTCTTGCATTCAAAGGAATGCAAGAACCACCTCTGCACCCCTGTTTACCCACGTTTTCTGTATTGTCTGCCACTCTTTCAAGCAAGTAGGCTCGTCATATACTTTGTGCGCCATCCTATCACCATGACTAGATCCAGCAACGATCAATCAACGACAAATTCTGGAATAGGCAGTGCTGAACCTCCTGCTCCTCCTCAGACTCTCGTCAAACCGAAGAGCCAAGTTATCACAATCCCTCTCGACGAAGAGAATTTTCTTTTATGGAAGTTCCAAACTGAAACAGCCTTGAAAGGATATGACCTTCAAGATTATGTCAATGGAACCAAATCTGTGCCACCTGCAACGATCATCGACAAAGATGGACAGATGATTAGTAACCCAGCTTATACTCATCACCAAAAGCAAGACAGTCTACTGTCATCTTGGTTGTTATCATCTATTAACGCAAACTTACTGTCTCAACTTATAGGATGCACTACTTCACATGAGATATGGACCACAATACAACAAATTTTCAATTCTCAATCAGCGGCAAGAATCATGCATTATAAAAGAGAATTTCAGAATTCAAGAAAAGGTGACATGTCAATGAGAGAATACATCTCTAAAGTTAAAACCCTATGTGATAAACTCAAGGCTGTGGGCACCAAATTTCAGACAGTGAACAGATTCTTACATTAACGAATGGGTTAGATGAGGAATACGAGTCTCTTGTTACTTTTATTGCTACCCAATCAGTTTTACCAAATTTGCAATCAGTTTATTCTGCCTTATTGGCACATGAAGGCAGGGTAGAGCAAAGAAAAGCTACCCAAAATGACTTTAGCATAAATCTTGCCTCAACTTCAAGAAACCCCAACCAATCAAGAAGCATACCTGGATTTGGCAGAGGTAACAACTAGGGACAAAGAGGAAATGCAAACCAGAGTGGTAGAGGGAGAGGCAGATCCAGAAATGCTCCAAGAATCAAATGCCAAATATGTGATAAACCTGGACATGCAGCAAATAGATGTTACTTCAGATTCAATACTGATGTAAACAATGCTCAGCAAACTCAATTTAATCAAAGAAATGCCAATGTAAACTTGGCACAGGCAAATCAGATCAAGTCCAGTGGAGAAACTTCAACTAATGCAAGCAATACTGATGATTCAAGCAAAATTGAGGATATCAACAGTGAAGACTGGTTCCCAGACTCTGGGGCAACCAACCATATTACTAAAAATTTGCAGAACTTAAATCTTGGCAACAAAAACTATTCAGGTACACAAATTATTCATACATGCAACGGTGAAACTATGAATATATCACACACTGGAACAGGTTTTGTTAAGGGGAAGAGAAAACTCTTTCCCATTAATTTATTTAGAGTTCCTAATGTTAAGAAGAACCTAATCAGTGTGTCTCAATTTACAAATGATAACAAGGTATATTTTGAGTTTCACCCTAATTATTGCCTTGTTAGAGACTCTCTAAACAAAAATATATTACTACAGGGTAAACTGGAGAATGGATTATACAGGTTCTGCAATATGCAATCTAAATTGGATCATGACAATAGTAGTTGGTGTTGCAATGCTAGTATTCAGTTTTCTGATATTAATAATGTGACTGATTCTAGTGTACTCAATTGTAATATTGCTAGTAATGACAATGTCAATGATTTGATCAATTCTGATAATTCTAGAAACAATAGTGTTAATAGTGATCTCGACATTTGGCATTGCAAGATTGGCCATCCTAGTTATGACATTGTGACAAGAATACTAAATGATAATAAAATTGCTTATAATCATGTACCTGATTCTAGCACTTGCACACATTGCCAAATAGGCAAAAGCCATAAATTACCTTTCAGCAGATCAGAGACTGTTTATAGAAAACCCCTAGAATTGATAACAGCAGACCTATGGGGTCCAGCACCAATATCCTCAAGACAAGGCCACAGGTATTATTTATCTATTGTAGATGCATATACTAGATACACATGGATTTTCTTTCTAAAGGCCAAGTCAGACACACATGATGCTATGTTATAGTTCATTAATTTTATAGAGAGACAGATGAACTGTAACATAAAAATCATACAAACAGATGGGGGGAGTGAGTTTTTCCCTTTAAAAAGGTATTTCAACAGCAAAGGGATCATTCACAGAACCACTTGCCCCCACACATCTGAACAAAATGGCGTAGTAGAAAGGAAACACAGGCATATAACTGAAACTGGCCTAACTTTACTATCAAAAGCATCCATGCCATTGAAATACTGGAGTGAGGCATTTGAAACTGCAGTATACTTAATAAACAAAATGCCTACAAGGGTTTTGCAATTCAAATGTCCTCATGAGTTGTTACATGATAAGAAACCTGATTATAATCTCATGAGAACATTTGGATGCTTATGATTTCCATGCCTCAGACCGTATAATAATCATAAATTATCTTTGAGGTCAAGTAAATGTACCTTCATTGGTTATGGCAACAACCAAAAAGGTTACAAGTGCATGGATGATAAGGGAAAGGTTATAATTTCTCGACATGTTGTGTTTAATGAGTGTGTCTTTCCTTTTTCAGAAAAGGGAGACACGAATAAACAAGTTAAGGATCAATCAAAGGTGGTGATCGGGAATGTGCCAACACTGCATGAATGGACAACACACACAAATAAAGATGAAGCATCAAAACTTACATTAGCCACTCCAACTGCATCCAGCACTAGGTCTGAATACAGTTCGAGTGACCACATGACAGATGATGATCTACCACAAAATGATGGCATGGACAGTCAAGAAAGTCATGGGGATGATAATACTACAACTGATGTCAGCAGCAGCGACCGTGAGGAACCACATCCACAAGCAAGACACCACATGATTACTAGAGCTAAAAGTGGAATTTTTAAACCTAAGATCTACAATGCTACTAGTAAGGACAGAAAAGACATCAAACAAATGATTGAGCCAGTCACTTATGAACAAGCAGCAAAGCATAAAGTGTGGTGTGATGCAATGGACGAAGAATACCAGGCCTTAGTCAAAAATAAAACATGGAGTTTAGTTGAGCCACCTAAAAATAAAAGTATTGTGGGATGTAAATGGACTTACAAGCTAAAGAAGGATGCTGATGGAAATATATGCAAACACAAGGCCAGGCTTGTGGCAAGGGGATTTTCTCAACAATATGGGTTTGATTTTAATGAAACATTTTCACCAGTGGTCAAACCTACCACCATCAGAATAATCCTAACTATTGCACTCAATAATGGTTGGAATATAAGACAATTGGAAGTATGCAATGCATTCTTGAATGGTGATCTAAATGAGGATGTATACATGAAGCAGCCAATGGGCTACATATGCAAAGATAAAGAAAATATTGTATGCAAACTTCACAAGGCAATTTATGGTTTGAAACAAGCCTCTAGAGCTTGGTACATGAGATTGAAAAACACACTCACAAGGCTGGGTTACAAGGCAACTGTTTCAGATAGCTCACTATACACCAGAATCACCAACCAGAGTACTACATATATTCTAGTGTACGTAGATGATATTTTGATGACAGGAAATGACAAATCAGAAATTGACAAGGTTGTGACACAACTAGATCAAGCTTTTGCCATCAAAGACATGGGAGAAGTAACTTACTTTCTAGGCATACATGTACAGAGAAAATCAGATTCAGAGGTATTTCTTTCACAAAAGAAATATTCAACAGATATTCTAATGAGAGCAAACATGGACAGAGCTAAGGCTATCACAACCCCTATGACAAGCAACCTAAGACTGTCAAAACATGATGGTGAAGCCATGGATAATTACAAGCAATACCGTAGCATTGTGGGTGCTCTACAATACTTAACTATAACGAGACCAGAGATTTGTTACAGCGTTAATAAAGTGTATCAGTTCATGGCTAATCCACTTAGCAAACATTGGATGGCAGTCAAGCGAATTCTACGATATTTACAAGGAACCCTAGACTATGAAGTCACTATACAGAAAGGTAAAGATATTAATTTGAATGCTTACAGTGATGTTGACTGGGCTAATGACCCAGATGACCGACGATCGACTTCAGGCTACTGTGTGTTTATGGGACCCAATCCAATTCCCTAGTGCACGAAGAAGCAACCAACAATATCTCGATCCAGTACTGAAGCGGAGTACAGGGCAATAGCTTTGGCGACAACTGAAATCGTTTGGGTACAAGCCCCTAATCAAGGAATTAGGGATTCGATTCTCGAAGACGCCGATGCTCTGGTGTGACAATAAGAGCACCGTTTCACTCTCTGTCAGTCCCATCCAACACTCGAGAACAAAGCACATTGAAATTGATCTTCACTTCAGAGAGAAAATTGAAGCTGGTAAACTGGAAATTAAGCATATTCTAGCGTTCTACCAGAAGGCAGATATCCTAACAAAGGCCTTATCGAGACCTAATTTTGAAAGACTGAGGAAAGAACTCAAAGTTTCTAGCGGCGACGTAGATTCCTCTGGATGAAGCCCTAGTTCATTTTGAGGCGAGGTATTAGAGATTATACCAGAGATAATTCTCTCTTATACAAAATGAACGTCGACCCACTACCGTTATGTAATTTACTAGCTTATGGGCTTTTGTTTAGCCCAATGTCTTATTTCAGCTATATAAGACATAGCACTGTTGCACTTTGTATTAACATAGTTTAATTCATTTTTTACAGTTCCATTCAATACAATCTTCCTACAGAAGAAATTACATAAATTTACTCTGATTACTTACACTTTTATGCCATTTTATTCAATTTCATTGTTTCTTCTACGTTAAATTTAAGTGTTTGTAAGGGAAAAAGCGAACTATTGCGGCTCAATCATTCAAAGCTGCAAGAGACAAGTGTCCTAATTGCTGGAAAGCGAAGAAGCCTTATATTGTATCAGCATACATGTTAAAAATTGTAGCTTAATTGAGATATGTATGTAAATATATATGTATTATATTTGAATTGCAATTTTGAACTCATGTATGATATTGAAGTATAAGAAATTAATTAATGCTCTAGTGCATTGAAATTTGAAACTAGATATACCAATGAAGCTTATGGTGGTAGCAAATATTCTTTTTCCTAAATTCTTAACATATGCTTATGTGCTTATACAGGACTTAATTAAAGTAAATTGATTATTCTCTACTCGCAGGTGTTGTTTTTAATGTACCACTATTTCAATGCTAAAGAGATCTACAATGCAATCCGTGTATTTATTGCTGGATATGTGTGGATGACTGGTTTTGGAAATTTCTCATATTATTATGTTCGCAAAGACTTCAGTCTTGCATGGTTTGCACAGGCAAACTTTCTGACTTTCATGTTAATAATAATTTCTACTGCAATTTTTTTCCCTACTTACATTTTGTTTCTTTGTACAGATGATGTGGCGCCTCAACTTCTTTGTGGTGTTTTGCTGCATTGTCCCTAACAATGATTATATGTTATATTACATACGCCCAATGCACACCCTTTTCACCCTTATGGTTTATGGTGCACTTGGAATTTTCCATACCTTCAATAAACATAATTTTTTTATACTTGCAAAGTTTGCAGTCTGCTTTTCGGTGATTTTCTCGTATGAGAGGTCCCAAAAGTTTTCGAGATACTCTGAAGCCCATTCACATTTCTTCTAGGTCATTGGTAATTTAAAGTTGTTGCCTGTGTTTATCTCCTTGTTATTATGTCCCTTATGTATATGACATAATACTTACCAAATTAATATTTTCAGGTTATAGCGACCCTGATCCATCTATGCCGAAATTTCCTAGGTTACATGAATGTCACTTTCGCTTTGGAATTGATCGATATATATGGATTATGCAGATGATATATGCCTATTATCACCCAACTGTAGGATCAAATATTATTTCGATGATTTCTTGGTTGCTTCTTTCTTTTGTGCACATGTTTACAATTTGACAATTCAGGTAGAAAACTGGATGAATAAAATTGAAGAAGCTGAAGTAAAGAAAAGAATTTCAATCAAAACATCTGCAGTGACAGTTTCTCTAGTAGGATATGCATTTTTTTGTGGATAACCTGTGCTTATACTAAGTTGCTTTGTAAGGGTCAAGTATGTAATAATGCGCGAAATGTTTTCCAAAACTTACTGTTCGTAATACTGAAAATTTGAGTATTTTAATAAATTACTTTGCAAACAACTGTAATATTTGATTTGCTTATGGAGTATTGCTATATTTAGTGTATTGTTTATTTCAATTGCAAAAGATGTCTATTTTTTCTAAAATGCAACTGTCAATCACAACGGTGCATAACAGTTGTAGTAGATATTATTACAACTATGCATAACTGTTGTAATAAAGTTTATTACAACGGTGAAAAACAGTTGTAAAATATACGTATCACAACGGTGCAAAATAGTTGTAAAAGATCTTAGCCTATTATAACTTCTTAATATACGACGATTAACCCACCATTGTAAAATGTATTTACAACTTGTTGAAAATAAATGAGAAGATTGGGAAAGAAGAGGTAGTGTAGTATTGGAGAAATATAAGAAAACAAAGTCCCACATTGTGTGTGATTTGTGAATATATCTCCATATACACCAAAGCCCAATAAGTCATTTCAAAACAAAAGAAATGAGCACATGAAGCATTGAGTGAATGGGGCTATGTAGGCATTAGGCCTTCATAATAAATATTAAACTGTCATAGATAGGGCCTTGGGGTCTCCTGATTTCCGTGGGCCACTAACCCATTCGGCCTTGTTGCAATGGGACGGATCTGTTTTGAACGGAGCGGATGCGCCCGTTTCCTTTCGGCTCTTGGGCTTGCGCAGCGAACAGGTGCGCCCGTTTCCTTTCGGGCTCGGCCGACGCGCCCGCGTCCGTACGGACAGTCGCATCTACCCAGAAAACATCCCCTGACCACTATATAAGGACTTCATGACAGAAAAAAAATTACTAGAAAATTCCCTTCTTTCTTCTCTGCAAAATTGTTCTTAAACACTACTCTCTTGAGTTCGAAATTGCTCTGCATTTGAAAGCGCTTCAAACTGCAGAAACCGGTCCGTTTTATCTTGGGAGACAATTGCTCAATAACCTGCAGCGCCGTAGAGGGAGCAATATTATTTCAAGGAAACAGATTTACTCTGGACTCGAACGTTACTGACACGTACTTCTCTCTTTTGTTTGTTTTGCAACGCATCTGTGTTGTTGCAAATCTGGTCACGCCTTTTGCTGTTACTAATTTTGATTATACTTCAAACTGGTAACACTTCTTGACGTGACTATTGGATAGTGACAATTCATTAATCGCTATCGGGTTCATGCTATATTTGCATTGTTACGAACAACAATCTTGAAACAATATTTTCGTTTTGACAGAAAACGATAATGGCTAAAAGCAATAGTGGTCCTGCTGCGCCAACACCACCTGTAACCAATCCTTTTGCACCCGTGGTTACACCAATGGCACTGTCTCATGGAGAAAGGCCGGAAAATTTCACTAGAGCAGACTTCAAACGTTGGCAGCAAAAAATGCTATTTTACTTGATAACATTGGGCCTTGCAAAATATCTTACAGAAGATGCTCCAGTCGTTGCAGAATTGGAACCAGATCCAGTTAAAGTTGAAGCCCTTACTGCTTGGAAAAATTCTTATTTCATGTGTAAAAATTACATCTTGAATGGCCTCGACAACAATCTATACAATGTGTATTGCACTGTTGCAACATCCAAACAACTCTGGTTGGCTTTGGAAAAGAAGTATAAAACTGAAGATGCAGGTATGAAGAAATTTATCACTGGGAAATTTCTTAACTTCAAAATGGTCGATACAAAAGTTGTGATCAACCAAATTCAAGAACTGCAACTTATCATTCGTCAACTAGAAGATGAAAAGATGACCCTTAGCGAATCTTTTCAAGTTGTCGCTGCTATTGAGAAGCTTCCTCCATCATGGAAGGACTTCAAGAACTACCTAAAGCACAAGCGCAAAGAAATGACAATGGAGGAACTTGTAGTTCGATTGAGAATTGAGGAAGATAATAGAAATTCTGAAAAGAAGATTTCTCAAAATGTGGTTGCCAAAGCAAACATTGTCGAGACGGACAAGTCCAATAAGAGAAAACGTGACAACCAACCTAAGAAGTCAAAGAAATTCAAGGGGTCATGCCATAATTGTGGAAAGAAGGGTCATAAAGCTACAGAATGTTGCGGCCCACCCAAAAAGAAGAAATCAGAAGAAAATATGGCGGAAGTTTCAGACGGTGTTTCTGAAATGCACTTGTGTGCGGTTGTTTCAGAATGCAACCTTGTTGGCAACAACAAGGAGTGGTTTGTAGATACTGGAGCCACTAGGCATATATGCTCGAATAAGTGGATGTTCACAAACTACAAAAGTGCTACTAACGAAGAACAACTATTTATGGGTAACTCGTCCATATCAAAGGTCGAAGGCAAGGGAAAGATTGTGCTGAAATTGACTTCTGGAAAAGAACTCACTCTAAATGATGTTCTACATGTTCAGAAATTCACAAGAATCTAATTTCAGGATCGCTGCTCAGCAAGCATGGCTTCAAACTAACATTTGTGGCTGATAAATTTATGTTGTCTAAGAATGGAGTGTACATAGGAAAGGGTTATGTATGTGATGGCCTATTTAAGGCTAACGTAACCACTGTTGTACCAAACAATGATATGACTAAAATTGAATCTTCTGCTTATATGATTGACTCTCCTAATCTATGGCATTCTAGACTAGGTCATGTGAATTTTGATACTTTACAAAAACTGATCAATCTAGAATTCATACCTAAGTGTAGAATTGATTCAAATTACAAATGTCAAATTTGTGCTGAAGCCAAATTGACAAGAACCTCATTTCATCATGTTGAAAGAGAAACCGAACATCTAGACTTAATACATACTGATGTATGCGACTTGAATATGTGTCAAACTAGAGGAGGAAAAAGGTACTTCATCACCTTTATAGATGATTGTACAAGATACTGTTATGTATATCTCCTTAGAAGTAAGGATGAGGCATTCGATATGTTTAAACTGTATAAAGAAGAAGTTGAGAATCAACTCAACAAAAAATTAAAGCTTTAAGAAGTGATAGAGGAGGATAATATGAGTTTCCATTTGAGGAATTCTGTGTTGAGCATGGCATAATACACCAAACTACAGCTCCTTATTCACCTCAATCCAACGGTATAGCCGAACGGAAAAATAGAACTCTTAAAGAAATGATGAATGCCTTACTAATAAGCTCTGGCTTGCCAGATAATTTTTGGGGAGAAGCAATTCTTTCGGCAAATTATATTTTAAATAAAATACCACGAAAGAAAATGTCTAAGACTCCCCACGAACTTTGGAAAAACAGACCACCATCCTACAAATACTTAAAAGTGTGGGGGTGTCTTGCCAATGTAGAAATTCCAAAACCGAAAAAGGTCAAAATAGGACCGAAGACTATAGATTGCATATTCATTGGATATGCTCATAATAGCAGTGCATATCGATTTTTGGTGTACAAATCTGAAATTGATGACATTCATGAAAACACCATTATCGAGTCTCGAAATGCAAGATTCTTTGTACACATGTATCCTCTAAAAACCTCTATTGAAACTAGTGTTCAAAAGAGGCCAAAAGATCCAGATACTCCTAAGTATAATGTTGATCAAAGAAAAATGAATGATGAAACTGAAATAGAGGAACCGAGAAGGAGCAAGCGACAAAGGACCTCTAAATCCTTTGGACCTGATTTCTATGCATATATGATAGAAAATGAACTCTAACTTACCAACAAGTAATGTCATCTCCCGATGCTCCTTATTGAAAAGAAGCCGTCAATAGTGAAATAGAATTCATTCTACAAAACCGTACGTGGGAACTAGTGGATCTCCCTAAAGGTTCAAAACCACTGGGATATAAATGGATATTTAAGAAGAAACTAAAGGCTGACGGCTCAATAGACAAGTATAAAACAAGACTTGTAATAAAAGGATTCAAACAGAAGGAAGATCTGGATTACTTTGATACATATTCTCCAGTTACTAGAATAACATCAATTAGGATGCTTATCACAATCACATTTATATTGAATTTGGAAATACACCAAATGGATGTGAAAACTGCATTTTTGAACGGTGAACTGGAAGAAGAAATATATATGCAGCAACCAGAAGGGTTTCTAAGTCCAGGAAATGAAAATAAGGTGTGCAAATTAGTAAAATCTCTTTATGGCCTTAAACAAGCACCAAAACAATGGCATGAGAAATTTGATGAAACAATGTTATCAAATGGATTCAAAATAAATGAATCAGATAAATGCGTCTATATAAAATGTATAAATGGATATGTCATTGTTTGTCTCTATGTTGATGGTTTACTGATCGTAGGAAATAATAAGGTCATAATAAAATCTACGAAGGACATGTTATCCTCTAGATTTGATATGAAGGACCTAGGAGTGGCCGATGTAATTTTGGGCGTAAAAATTATAAAGACACTACAGGGATATGCGTTATCTCAGTCACATTACATTGCTAAAATTCTTAAAAAATTCAAGAAGTATAATATAACTACTGCAAAATCACCAGTAGATATGAACCAAAATTAGGTAAAGAACACTGGTGATGGTATATATCAGCTTGAATACTCTCGTATACCGGGAAGTATTATGTATGTCATGAATTGCACTAGGCCTGATATTGCGTACGCTGTAAGAAAGCTAAGTAGATATACCAGCAATCCTGGTAAAAATCATTGGAAAGCAATAATCAAAGTCATAAGATATCTAAAGTATACACAAAACTATGTGTTGCAACATGATAAGTATCCTTCGATAATAGAAGGATATAGTGATGCCAATTGGATAACGGGCTCAAATGACACAAAATCCACAAGTGGATATGTGTTTACATTAGGAAATGGAGCAATTTCGTGGAAATCATCCAAACAGACTTGCATAGCAAGGTTAACAATGGAATATGAGTTCATTGCTCTAGATAAAGCCGCGGAAGAAGTAGATTGGCTTAGGGGGGGTTTTTAGAGGACATTCCAAATTGGGAAAAACCAGTACCTCCAATATGTATACATTGTGATAGTCAATCTGCTATAGGAAGGGCGAATTGTATATTGTATAATGGTAAATCTAGACATATTCGTCGTAGGCATAAAACCATAAGACAACTTCTCTCTAATGGAGTTATCACTATAGACTATGTAAGGTCAAAGGATAACATTGCAGATCCACTAAAAGGCTTTCCTAGAGACAAAGTTCAAACCTTATCGATGGGAATGGGTTTAAGACCTATGATCTAAAAGTTTTTCTAAACGGAAACCCCACCAAGTTGACGGGAGATCCCAAGATCTAGGTTCAAAGGGACAACTAAGGTTAAAGATAAACTTAATGACACTGTTAAGATACAAACCATTCCTATGATAAGTCAGTGCACAACCCGTCGGAGAATAGGATAAGCTTAGCTTTTAATGATGTCTATATTGTGGTGTTATAAAAGACCCAAGTGGAGTATTACGGGATACTCTGTATAGAATCACCTACGTGAGTGTGAAGGCGCCGCTTCAAAAAGAATTGTAAGGCCAAATTCTTTAAACACTCATGAGACCAAGCAGGTGTTAATGGAAAAAACGAACACAAACAGAGAACCAAGGGGTTTAGAAATACTTAATGTGTGTTATCTTTATATACTTACACAAAAGGCTTACAGTTCAAAGACAATCTAGTCCACTGATTCGCCAGTAGGTTTTAACGATAAAACACTAGGAAAAGTTCAAGGCCACTATGCTACTTTTACCGATACGCTAAATGTTTCGAAAAAATTAAGAACAAAAAGTAATCTCTCATTCATTTGGGGGATTGTTGGAAATAAATGAGAAGATTGGGAAAGAAGAGGTTGTGTAGTATTGGAGAAATATAAGAAAACAAAGTCCCACATTGTGTGTGATTTGTGAATATATCTCCATATATACCAAAGCCCAATAAGCCATTTCAAAACAAAAGAAATGAGCACATGAAGCATTGAGTGAATGGGGCTATGTAGGCATTAGGCCTTCATAATTAATATTAAACTGTCATAGATAGGGCCTTGGGCCTTGGGGCTCTTAGGGTCTCCTGATTTCCATGGGCCGCTAACCCGCTCGGCCTTGTTGCAATGGGACGGATCTGTTTTAAACGGAGCGGATGCGCCCGTTTCCTTTTGTCTCTTGGGCTTGCGCAGCGAACAGGTGCGCCCGTTTCCTTTCGGGCTCAGCCGATGCGCCCGCGTCCGTATGGACAGTCGCATCTGCCCCGAAAACATACCCTGGCCACTATATAAGGACTTCATGACAGAACAGAAAAAAATCACTAGAAAATTCCCTTCTTTCTTCTCTGCAAAACTGTTCTTAAACACTACTATCTTGAGTTCGAAATTGCTCTGCATTTGAAAGCGCTTCAAATTGCAGAAACCAGTCTGTTTTATCTTGGGAGACAATTGCTTAATAACCTTCAGCGCCGTAGAGGGAGCAATATTGTTTCAAGGAAACAGATTTACTCTGGACTCGGACGTTACTGACAGGTACTTCTCCCTTCTGTTTGTTTTGCAACGCTTCTGTGCTGTTGCAAATCTAGTCACGCCTTTTGCTGTTACTAATTTTGATTATACTTCAAACTGGCAATACTTCTTGACGTGACAATTGGATAGTGACAATTCATTGATCGCTATCGGGTTCGTGCTATATTTGCATTGTTATGAACAACACAACTATTTTCCACCGTTGTAACATGGTCAATATGTTGTAGTGAAAGTAATCTAATAAGATATAAATCTTATGATTAATTACAAAATGCTTCCTCCACTGAATAAGGAATCAATATAGAAAATCATAAATTGAGAACAAATGAAATAACATTAGACAAACCAAAAATAAAACTTAACAAAAATATTAGTTTATAAAATAAGTAACATATTTGTTAAGCAAGGAAAAAACCCTATAGGGGCATGATATCTACGTGGGATGGTGAATGGTTTAACAAATATAATACAGAAATGCTACTCGGTAGCGTTTGGTTTATTTTGTGTTTTGCATTTTTAGTTTTCGGCGTTAATTATGAAAGTTGTGAAGATTTGAAGTGTAGCGGTGGTGATGCATCAAAGGGAAAGGGAGTGACGGAGGGGACCGCGGGAATGGTGGATAGACGGATTTGTTATTGTCATTCCCTTGTTTCTTAAAATATGAAAAATAATAAAAAGTTGTTTTCGGTTTTGTGTGTTAACTCCGTTTTGTAAAACGGTCATTTTTCACGATATATGTGCATTGTCGGTATTTTTGTATGTGTAAAAACTCAAAATTGAAAAATCTAAATCAAACGCTACCTAAGATTTTCTTCCTTTTCAAAACATATGTCGGTATATGTTCACATATCGAATCCCCAAAAAATGGTGACTTCCTTCTCCCCTTTTTCCCCAGTAAGACCCAATTTATCTGCTAGATTATCCTCATCTCAGATTAGCAACCACTTAGCTCCGTCCCAATTCAGACCATCTCCTCCTCCGCCTTCGCCTCCGCCTCCTGAACCACCTCCGAACCCTATTCCATCGTCATACCCCCCTTCGTCTAACCCTAATTCTTCCAGCCGCCCTCCTGGCATGAAATAGTCCTCCCTTTTCGAATCGGCTCCCAGAAACGCTGGATCGTACTCAGCTCTGCCATTGAAACTTATTTTTAAGGGTAAAGCTCTGAAGCCTACTCAAGAAATTTTTGACGCAGCTGAGGAGCAATCGTCAGGTTACATCGTAGGTCACTTTCTAGACAAACCCTTATCTTACAATACACTTATTGCTCGACTGAAGTATCTACGGAACCCCTCCGGTGGGATTAAGGTACGTTCGACAAGCAAAGTTTTCTTTTTCTTCTTACAAAGGGTTGAAGATAGGGAAAATATTCTGCAACTTGATCCTATTTTGATTCAAAACAAGTTATTTATTGTGTGACCATGGGTTTCTAGTCTAGGTGATTTAACTAAAACTATAGCTTCTGTTCCTGTGTGGATTAAGCTCACGAATTTGCCACTTTATGCTTGGTCCAAACGTGGAATTAGTTGGTTGGCATCGAATGTGGGGAAGTTCCTGTGCATGGGCATCTCCACTGGAAGGTTGGATGCCTTGAATATGCAAAATGTATGGTAGAGGTTAGCCCGAATGTCGAGCTTCCCGATCATTTCCCTGCTTTATTGCTTGATGACAGTGAGCAGACAGTGTATGTGACATACTTGTGGAGACATGAAATTTGTGTGGAGTGTGTATATTTTGGCCACTCGACTGTTAACCGTGATAAGCACTCGAGGGAAATAACGGCGATGGAATGTACGACAGTTAAGAGCAAGGGTACTTATGAAAACTGGTGATAAGGAGCAGATTAGTGATAAAGTCATATATGGAACTGGACTTACTAAAACTTCAACAGAATGGAGAAAGGTAACTCGCAAATCAAAACTTAGTTCTGGAGTCAGTTCGGTCATGGGGAAAGAAGCGCGAGAAGATGGTTTTGCTCAAAACTCCAAGTTTTCTGTCCTCTCCGACTTGTAGGAAGATGTCAATGATGTAAATGAAGTGGAACATGGTAAGAAAAGGGAGATACAGCAAGTTAGTGATCTGCTATTGCGTGCTTTTCCTACTAGCAGTAGCGTTCCAGTGGGTACTTTGTTGAATGCTTGTTTGGCTGGTAAATTGGTTAGTGTTGCTCAAATGAAAGAGAATGATAAGCTTTATTGCCCAGACCATGGAGTGTTTCGCTGGATAACTTGAATTCAAACAGTGAGAAGTTGGCTACTAACAGCAAAGCTGTTAATAACTGTAATAAGGTCAGTATGAATGTTGAAAGTGAGGAATTCGAAGCTAGTGTATCAAAAGAATCAGAGCAGGTCGATGCTCAACTTGACTTTTTCCTTCAATACAACTTTGACTGCATTGAAGTAAATGATGAAGTGAGGAATAAGCAGCGAATGTCAGTGGAAGGATTGAACTTTGCGCATCATGAAAAAAGCTTTCGTCAAACTATCGAGTCCTTAGACTATAAATTAATAGCGGTAAGCTAGATGACAAAGTGTATAGTGAGAAGAAAAAGCTAATGGAAATCATGACTAAAAATTACAATACCGTCAACATGAAAGCAATAGAGAGTAATAACTAATAAGCAGGTTACAGCAAACGTGGAGACTGTTTCCAAGGCAACACCATCAGCCTTCAAGCTAGGCTTCCTTAACCTCAGCATAAATCTATCTTCTAAGCTTGCAGGTATTTCTAAACAGGTCTCTGCTGCTTCTTTATCTTCTTGCTCGTCAGTTTCCTCAATCAAGTTCAAGGATAAAGTGATCAATAAGGCAAGCCCATATGCCCACCTTAAGCCTCCATCTGCGTTCAAACCTCCCCCTCCGGATAGCTTCAACATTGCACCATCTCATAACACTTCTTCTAGTAGGCCGTTGGGAAATGCGCCGCTTACAAGAAGTAAGAAAATCGAGTTGCTCAAAGGGTTGGATGACGACAAGAGCTGATGTTGTGATGTTGTCCTCTACATTCAACAAATAAGATTATCATGCAACGTGTTAAGTAATGTAACGTCCATGTAATTTCATTATGTTATGTGTTAAGTTTATGCAAGCTTTGTACTACTTCCTTCTGTGGAAGTGTTATGAGTTGATATGTTCAATGCATATCACCTGAACCACTAAATGTACATTTTCTTTTGAGATAAATAAGAGTGATATGGATCACTATAAAAACCGGTCGGTCTTGAAAAAAAAAAATCTTCCTTTACTAAAGATGAAATAAATTTTCAAAAATTTTGGCTGGTGCAGCGGGAGAAATAGCCTTAAATATGGACGAGGAATGTGTATATGAATTGAGCAAAATAAGGAACAAAAATATGAAAAATCATGCATTCCCTTTTTCTTATAATAGAACAAAATAATAAATAACCATGAATCGTGCTATGCATGCATGTTTACATCGCGTAACTTATTTAATAGAGCATGCTAAGGATTTAATTTTATGGTTATACGAATGTGAGAGCTTTGTTCGAAGATTTCTTAATAGATATAATATTTGTTGAACGTATTATTAACATACTTTCTTTTTAGAAAATTAGTAATATATATATATATATATATATATATATATATATATATATATATATATTGTGTGTGTGTGAGTGAGAGAGATGAGCGTTCAATGACACCCATTTGCGCTCTAATTTCCACCATTCAATTCTACTTCTCTCTCCTTCCACTGACCCTCTGACCTTGCACTCACTTAAATTAATATAAAAGAAAAGTGAGAATCAGAGAGTATATGCTATGCTCCATTTTTGGGATGTCATTGAACACACACACATCCCTGAAAAGTTTTTTTTTCGTAGTCTTATGGGAATATTTGCAGATTATATATATATATATATATATATATATATATATATATATATAGTAGCATACATTTTTTTTTTAGAAAACACGTAACCTCAATTTTAAGGATCCGCTTTACATAGAAAAGATGGGAGCGATGCTGTTTTAATTTTGAAAGTTTTTGACGATGTGAGCCATACTTTTACTTTTATAAATTCACTGTAATGGAGATAACCATCAATGCATGCTTTTCGATTTCTTGCTCAAGTCGTGTAAGGTTATTTTCACATATATGCCTTGCTTTCTTACATTACGTCTTCTTCAACAGCCAAAATAAGGCATGCTCAAAACAAGATATAAAGTTAAAGGAACCATAAGTAGGCGTGTACTTCATAGACTAAAAAGAACAAAAATAAACGCGGTACAACATAAGTCGACGTGTAAATAATGTAATTCATAAACTGGAAAGTACGAAAATAAACGCGGTACAACCATAAGTCGGAAACAGTACTGCACTTTCCAGGAATCCATTGTTCCCAACTCCAGTCTTTGTTTATAGAATCGAAATCACAGCACAGATTGCACGGCCATGGCAGATCATACAATTACCATATGCAAGAAAATCGCTCTTTTCTTCTTCATTTGCTTCTTTCTCACTCTTTTTTGTGAATGTCGATCTGTTGTTGATCACAAGGTCTCAGGTAAATGAAATTTTCAGTCACTCACATTTTACCTTTCAAACCGTATCATGATCTGCTTAATAGTAAAGAACTCCATTTGCAGAGAATCTAACTACCACTGTAAAAAGATCGGCTGGAGGCGGACACGGAAGCCATGGAGGTAGGGCGTACGGAGGCAGAAGTAAAGGTTTCAGACCAACTATAATATTTGGAGGTGGAGGTGCTCACAGACTTGGAAACCATAAAGCAGCAAGTTCAACCTCCAATATTTCACCTACTTCTCTGATCGGCGTCACAACTCTTATGCTTATCGCAGCACTTGCTTAAGAGCTTATTTAGTTCCTTATATGAGAATGTACATGTATTTGACAACTGGAGTAGAGGCTAGAATGACTGACGCCATGTAGGTTATATTATACAGTGCAACGTGTAAGATTGCTATTTGGTTTTAAGAACAGTGAGCAACAATGAAGGAGATTATAGCAGGAACGAGGACGTTCTAATTCTAATCAGTTAAGAGAGATAATAATCTTAAAAGAAGCTTGTTACTAACTCAGGCTTGTGTGCTTTTAACTATCAATAATGTCATTTATGCTGGGGAGCTTTATTATGAACTCTTCGTTGACATGGTAATTTTAACCAACTAACTTGTACTTATGACGGTTAACCATTGTTGTAGCAGTAATGTAATTATTCAGTGCTGGGCAGTAACGCAACTATTCAATGTTGTTGCAATACATGGTAAGAAAATGAGCATGCATGCGAGTACGTTCAAATCCTGAAGTGCGAAGACCATTCCCAGCTCAACTTTGAATTGAAAAGCAACCGACCCCAATAGTGCGTTTAATAACGTTGTTTTCTTTTTTTGCGATTCCAAAGGTTACCAAAACAATCATAAAACTTGACAAATCAACCATTTTGATCGGCTTTTTTTTTAAGCCAAATAAGAATAGCTGTAAAAAAAAATTAACTTAAAATTTTAATTTATAAAAAATTTCTCAATAGACTTTTTTCTTTAAAAAAATATATCTTTTTAGTTGTCTTTAAAAAATTCAGCTAGTTTTTTTTTTCTGTTAGAGGCAGGTTGAAGGTCAATCAGGTTGGAACTGGCTGGGTTAATTCCAACCCGCTTTGTTGGGAATGCCCTAACAAACATAGCTATTCAATGTTCTACTTCAATTGCACAAAATCAAACAAAATTTAATCATGAATGAATCCACACATTATATTATCAAAAATTTATATTTACATACAACATCAGTGATATAGAATTTGAATTACTGTTAATCCGGGAAAGTACAAGTGATTAGCAGCAAAATTTGGAAAAGACTGTTTTCAAATAAGAATGAGCAAAATACAAAATATCCATACACCAGTGGACCTGGAAAAAAGTAACACACATGTCAGAAATCAAACAAAATTACATGTCCCTGAATTAATTAAATTGACGACGAATTACTTGGACGTGGGCCTCTTTGAATGACATTGTGTCCATTAGGCAAGGCCATGAGCGAACTCAAGAGGTAGGTTACCGAGGCGGCTGTCTAAAGCAACAGACGTGGTGCAAGCAACTGTGACAGTGGATAAATAGTATTACCGTATAACGGTGGAAAAACCGACCGTTAAAGTGTTCAATATAAAATACAAAATTATTTGTTAAAACATATTTCAAGCTAGATATTATTTAAAAAATGCAAGTTAAACTGAATTCTATATGTGAAGCAACTTGAGACAAAATAGATATTGATTCAAGGCAGTCACAAACACAAACATAAATTTTATTATATATGAAGTACGATCATATTGGGCGAACTGCACAATGGTGGAAATATCGACCGTGAAGGTATTTAATATAAAATATAAAATCATTTATTAAAATTTAATTCAAGTTAGATTTTAATAAAAAAATCATAGCGTGGTTTAAGAAAAAATGGATGTAATCGCCCAAAAAGTACAAATCCAAATACACTATGAACTCCAAACGTAAACCGATTGTATATAAAATTCAGTCAACGACAAACCGTCGACCTTCCATCATTGCAATCAGCAGCAAGTTGCTGATCGTGAAGAAGGACGGTACGCAACTTACCACTCACTGAATTGAAAACCTTTTTGGGTAAAAGTAAGTGAATAATTTGGTACGCACAGTAACACTTGAATAAAATTTGCCAATCAAAATGTAAAACATGAACACATTCCTTAATAAATAGATCTTTACATAGGTGGCAAAAATGCACTTAGTTAGAATGTTCTAAAAATAACAACCACAAAAAGGAAATACTATCAAATGCTAAGTAAAGTATTGCAGCACCACTAGACTGTTCAACTACTTGGTAAAAAAATAGAGCTTAGAACAGAGATTTTGAGAACAAAAAGTAGTATGCAGCATCATTCAACTAAAGAACCTGCATAAAGAAATGTTTTTATATAGTTACATATAACGCAAAGACAAAATGTCAGTCAAATAACACTATAACCTCATTCACAATCAATAGAGGTATAAACTATTGATGCACAAAAATACTAAACATTAATATTCTATAGTTTCAGCATCTAGGTAACTACAGTTTATTGTCAAGTATATGAAATATCAATTACTCTAGTGGAAGATTTCCAATTCAGTCGCCTTCGCTGCTATTCTCTCATTGTTCACTAAACCAAAATTTGCCACCTGCAATATGACTATTCCAACTTTTCATGTTTGATATGCATGCTCACTGAGATGTGCATTCAGTTCAACGTATTAAAGATAGGTTTGTAGATAAGCGGCCTTAGATATGTTCCCTAGCATTCCATGAAAGAGGCTGATGACGTGTAGCAGTCATAATATACCTAAGGCATTTCAATTTACCAAAGCCATAAGCAATTAGCAGATATAACACTTCTATGGCTTTTGCTTATTTGCACCTTTTAGTGATGGATTATAGAGACGACGGATGAGAGAACTATAATGAATATATTCATAGACTAAGTACAAAGTTATCTATAATTTCAACAGCTTGGCGACAAGTTAGACCTTTTTCCTTAAATTAGCAACTGGAACTTTCAATTTTTATACACAAGCATGCACATATACATGACTGTACATAAGCTTGTGCACATATGCACATGGATATGCGCACACATATATGCACAAACACACATATGCACAAACACACATAAGCACACATGGATGCACATATGTACAAATAGGGACAGAGATCGAGCAATAATTTAAAAAAAAATGCAAACAAAGATTTTGACATACAATAGCAGCAGCTGAATTGTTCCCGTTCTTCATTATTGAATGAGCATTTTCCTTTGAAATTTGGAGATTTTTATGAGAGGCACAGGAGGAAACTTATCAGTTAACCCACATTCACAAGCAAAACATGCAGCCCCGATACCTTTTCCGTGTTTTACCAACTCACCAATAATACCTGCTGAAGAAAATGTATTACTGATTACTATCAACTTATGTAGGCATGAATTAAAAAAAAAAACAAGGTGTGAAATGCAAATCTGGACCCAGTTTTGATGGAGGACAATTAGTTTATGTTAAAGGACAATTTGGGTATTGAAGTCATATATTTTGCTCTAAGAATTTAATTCTGATGTTTGGCTTTTTGTTTGATTTAAGAGCTTGTTCTCAATTCCTTATTTACGCGCAGATGTGTGTATGATAATTATTAGATCATGTAGAAGAATTTTTTCTTCCATTTTCAATCTACAGATCCTGAAATTCATCAGAAAACCATATGTAAGCCCATTCCATCTCTCACATCTCTATCTCAATTATTAATTAAGGCCTCATTTGGATCGACTTATATAAATCACCTTTTGACTTTTTGAAAGTCAAAATGAACTAGTTTTTTGTTTAAAAAAGTCGCAAACGATTTATCTTAGTTATCCAAATTTCAATGAATTGGATTTCCACAATGGCCTTTTGAAACTCTAAAAATACGCCTATTCATCAACGAAATCTCAGTGCAAGTTTGCAGTGTCCACCATCATCCATTTTCAGACTACATATCAACGGAATTTTACTACTGATTTGTCATTGATACCATCAACAAAACTAGTTGAAACAAAAATATCATGACTACCAAAACTTAATGCACTTACAACACATATCCATCCAGTTATTTTTGGAAAAAATATTTTTAACTATTAGATGCACTTACATGTGTTTTATACTCGTATATCTAACAGTGTTTCTTCCTCGATTTCCATTTTCATGGAACTGACCTACATGCTATACTCGCAGAGCTTCTAAAACGACATAAGCAAAAATGGTAGGAACTTGTTCTAATTTTTTTTTAAGCTGTTCTCTATTTATTCAAATAATTAAGGACAATGACAAGTCAGAACAATAAGTTGAACTGGAAATAAAATTTGTTTAGCCGATAAATCCTGAGTTTCAACACAGAAAAAGAATAAATTACCAATGTTACATTATTCATCAGAGACGTATATGACTATCATCTGACTTTATTACTTCATTTGCACTTCCCATGGCAGTTGAGATATGGGCTGTAAGGCTGTAATGATAATGCTGGGTAGAGAAGTACACAACATAAACAAGCGATGATCGAACGTATCATGCGAACTTACCAAATTATTATATTATAAATAGTTTGGACTTGCTTGACATTCCAAACATGATTCCATTTCAAAGACCGTGGGCCTTTATAGCTAGAAACAAAGCACATACGCTGGTCCAAAGACTTGGAAACATTTGACTGCCAAACAACTTAATGGTGCCAAACAACTTAATGGTGTCCAACTTTTCCATAGAAGGAAATTGCACCTATAAGTAATATTAAAATTACGAAAGTATTCAACATTTGTTATGACCGCCACATTTTCTGTCAATCATGAGAAAAACAATTTGGCATCAGAGTTTACATAACAAATGCATCCACTAAAACTAATGTCTCTAGTTTGTTCACGATCTGAAGCTCAGTAAAACACATTTCAAGTTTAAGGAATCAAGCTATTTAATCATAATGTTCCAAAGGGCAACGGATATTCCTAGATTATTTGTTGTCCAAACAAGTGTTTGTCAATACTTAAAGTAGTGTTAAACGTGTATTATTAGCTCAATGGTTATATTATAATTACACTTCAAATTCCCATACAATATAAAATATATATAATGAATCAAGACAAGCCGATTGAGTTATGAATTAGTCACTAATTGAAGATATACCTTCAATTTTCTCCCCAAGCATTAAACCTGCAGCTACCTATTCCATGCCCTCTTTTGAAGCATTCGCCAAAACCATCTTCCTCAAGTCATCCTCATCAAAACTTTCATTCAATCCGAAACAGACCATGCTTCGCAAAAATACCTCTGCCTCTTCTCCTGCAATATCACCAACCTTCCACTCTGACAGGACTTCCTCTGCCCGATTCTTATCAATTTACAAATCCTACCAACTAATTCATCAAATCGACATGATACTAATTATGGTCATTATTATAAATACCGACTGAACAAAAAGTTAACTTATCATTAAAATTAACTTTCATACCTGGCTTACTGAAGCAAACCTCCATTTAGTAGAACTCCAACTCTAAGTACTGGATAAAGGCTAAAAAGTTTGCACCAATCGAATGTCTAAGCTCTAAAAATTCCAGCAACATAGATAGAAATGTTTGGATAATCAGATTGAGAAACTCAAAATAATTTTCACGAACGATTTGAGAGACTGGGTACCAACGATGTTCGCAGGTCAATTTGAGGGGAAGAGGAGTGACTATCGATTTGAGAGGTGGAACATCGATTATCGATTTGAGGGACGGAGCAGCGACGAGCAAATTTGAGGGGCGAAGCTATGACTTTTAGGGCAGCAGATTTCCAGAGCAGCGGCGAAATAGAGTTGTATTTAGAAGGAAAGATTGGATTTTAAATACGGAGAAGAAATAATCATACGGAGAGAAAAGAGGGTGGAGAAGAAAGAGGACGGAGAAGAGAAAACATCGTCGATGAAGCCGCAGTATGATTTGGCTTCAGATAAATTGATTTTGGCCACTCACAGTAACCAAACCTCCTTAACGGTCGGTTTGATTAAAATTTTATGATTTTAACGCACAACATAGATAATAATTGTATTATGTTTTAATTGGTTTGTTCTTTGCTTAATATACTAATCGAGCAGAGTTCTGTTTCCTTTTGTGATTAGGCAATAACAACAATTTTGATTGAGTCGATGTCCTAAGCAAGGCATTAATGTCCATTTTGGTAGGGAAGTTTAACCCACTGTTATTATCAACTTGGGCTTGTGATCTTCAAAATTCAAATTTATCCTACCAAAATGATTGTGGAAAATAGGGGGAAATGAATTCGAAAATTAACCATCAGGGGAGGTCCTGCTTCCAAATTTTCTTTTAACGACGGAAAATGAGTTTCGTTTGCATTTTCTATGTTTGCATTAGCTTCTACGGATGGAAAATGAAATTCATTTGCTTTTTCTAAGTTCGCATTAGCCTTTAACAATGGAAAGTGAAATACATTTGCCTTTTTAAAGGTAGTATTTGGCAGTTTGTCAGTTCATGTCATTAGTAATTTAAATTTGCATGTTTTATTTGTAACATTGTTTTATCAGTAGTTCAAAATTGTTGCACTGTAATTTGAGATTGTTGCAATAGTACACTTGTACGCTATTTAACTCGAATTATCGAACTTTTGGATTAGGTTGTATTTTAGTTTTAATTTTCATTCTCTAAATAAATCTATTTTAGAATTGTAAAATTACATTAACTATATATCAAATGTAATAAATTAATAATCGAGCATTTGAAAAAAGGAGACTGCGATTTCAAATTTGAAATCCTACACCTGTGATTTAATTTTTCTCTCCTTTCTATTTCTGCTCCTCCAGTTCTGACTCCCTTCCCCAATTCCCCCCTTGTTGGCCTATTTTATGAAGCTCGTTCGAATATCAACTATGTTTTGCATTTCCGCCTCAGCTTTGTTAATCTCTGAGTTACCCAAATCTCATGTTTCTACCTTAGTAATTCTAGCAGCTTTTGTTGTTGTCGTGTTCCTAGAAATTGATTATACTTCATGCATTGGCCTTCATTGCCGTTGCCCCTACTTGGTACTCATTATTTATTGGGAATAAAGCCAAGGCATGCAAGCTCCTTTACCGTAAGCAATACACTGTTAATTTTACTGATAAACCCATCTGACCCTATGAAAATTTTAGACGTTGATATTTTTTTTGGAAAGATTCCCTTATTGGTCTCTTTTTGGACAAAGCTCTAACCTACTACATTATGAACAAGCATTTGAAAGGAGCGTGCATGTTGTGTGCTTCAATTAAATGTGACAACATAATGTATTTGAAAAAAAAATGATTATATTATCACTGAAAGTCGATACTAATACCTCCACAGTATTAACATGTCGAGCATTCGAATGTCAAAAAGATTAGGGTAAAGGAAAGAAAGATTGAAAAATCATACTATCCTGATGAGAAATATATGATATATAATAAAACATACAAAAAGAAAATTGATTTTAAATGTACATACATAACATAAAGTAACTATCTTATCATCAGTTTAAATAGTTATAATGATCTGCCCTTCTAAGTCGATAAACACACATAAAAAACAAAACAAACGACGAATGATAAAATAAAATATGGAATGTCACCTTGAAGGATCCAGCTTATCTCTTAAAGCTCCAAATTCCTACTACATCTGGAAAAATGTTTGGATCGATCCAAACATTGTAAGAAAAATAATTTCCATACTAGTTTGGTAAAATCAGCATGAGGAACATAATCAAATAAAGTATTTAATGTTACAAAACCTGTCAACGATAAAAATCAACTATCAAATGTCGGGTTACGGTTGTGGACTTTGGTGTAATCTAGTTCTTCCAAGCTCGACTTAATTCGACATTTTATTAGATATCAACGTACTAAGTTTGAAGATTAGTTACTCTTCCTTCAAGAAGTGAGTATCACGCTCATAATACTTAAGGAAACAAAGTTATCTTAGGATAAGGACTTCATAAGTTCGTTGCTAGATGGACCTAGAATGTTCGTTGAGGTCGATTTGGTAATTAATTCCAATTTAGTGTTTTGAATCCAAATTAGTAGTTGAAAGACAAGTGCAATTGATTGTAGATGTTAAGTATTTCCTTTATTGATCAATTGAAGAAATACATGGAAGACTACAAGAGAAATCCCCAATTTGATCTCCAAATTATTGTTTAGTATCTTAGAACTAAGTACATGATTTTGGAATGACAGAAAATTCCCCAAAAACGTGACTCCTAATGTCTTATTTATAGAAGATTCATACTTCCTTCTGTATTAATTGTGTGGTAAACCCCCTTGTGCATCAACCTCTTAATATCGGCCTATATCAGCGCTTTTTGGATCTAGTACCCACTTTAACCCCTTGCCACTTGCACTTCTTGGCATCGCCTCTGTGTTTTTACCCTATTGATGGGCATCGCTCCCTTATCTTTGCCGCTTCCATTTTTGAACACCAATTCCATGGTTCCGCCTTCGAGGATTCGGTTTCATGTCTCTGTCTTCATGACTTCGTATAGACTTGTACATTTGCTTCTCTCCTTGTCTTGGTATCGAATTTATGCATTTGTCTTCATTTTTCTATGTTGACACCAGGCTAACGCTCATTGTATGTTGGTGTCAACAATGTGCCTTTACTGCCATCTTTTATTGGTATCAGCACCAGGTTGTTTGTCCTCTTATGTTGGTGCCGATAGCATATTTACCATGTCATTATTCCATTTTCGTCTTCGATGATACCTTCTATATCCTTGATATCAACTCCATGTTCCAAATCTTGCTATTTTGGTATCAGTTTTGTTGTTGTTATTCCAAGATTTCAGTGTTTGATCCACTTGTTATGACTCCACTTCTTAGTGCTGACTCTAGTACTCCTATCCTTTTCTTTTCGGTGTCGTCTTTCTTGTTTCTCAACCCCACGTGTTACTGGCCCAGAAATTTGGTGTCGGTTTAGCTACACCTAGTGCCTTTTCTTCTTGGTTTTGGTTTCGTTACCTTAATCCATTTATTTTCAGTATAGCCTTCTGATTTCAAAGCTTCTACTTTTTTCCATTAGATCAATGAAAACTTTAGTGGTAACATTTAGACCCACTTAGTATAAAGAGGCTTTTGTTCTTTAGGACAAAAATCCAATGATTCCTCCACTGGCTTCTTGTAACTCAAGAATCATTAGAGAAATTTTACGTTATTAGTTTTGTATAATCCACAATAATAGCATAAGAAAGAACATTAAATTTTCTCAGATGGAAGAATTGGATTAGAGATTTATGAATTACGATAAACCACTCAATGACATAGAGTTTGTAATTTGGGGTTTAAATTCTAATTTAAATATATAACGCTGAACCCAGTAGTGTACCCATTTGGGACCTTATAATAAAAATTTAGAGTTTTAGGACCTTTTTCCGCTAATTGGACCAGGAAATCCAAGATTTTAATTCTTTTATTTATTCTCAGGAGTCCATTCTTGAAAATGTGGGATAGTAAACCCAAAATCTAGACTCAGATATTTGTAATAGAAATATATAAATATGTCTCTTGAATTGTGAATATAAGATTTGAAAGTCACATTTAGGCATTCATAACTGTAGTTCATAAATCCACTTTTGCTAATGAAAATGGATGATCTAAAGCTCCAAAATTCAAACACTTCGTAACAGTGGCCCAGAAATCCACTTTTAGCGTTATAAACAAAAAAATTGAAATCCATATTCTGGTACTTTTGATAGAAGACCAAAAATCCACTTCCAGTAATGTAGAATAGAAGACCCAAAACCCATATTCGGGTCATTATAATAGATGATCAGAAATTCACTTCTGGTAATGTGGAATAGAAGACCCGAAACCTATATTCGGGTAATTATAATCGAAGCCCAGAAATCCACTTCTAGTAATGCAGAATAGAAGACCTGATACCCATATTCGAGCATTTTATATTAAAAAACCAGAAATCCACTTCTATTAATGTAGTATAGAAGACCCAAAACCCCATATTCAGGTAATTATAATAGAAGACCATAAACCCACTCCTAGTAATATGGAATAGAAAACCCAAAACCCATATTCGGTTATTTATAATAAAAGACTAGTAATCCACTTCTGAAAATAATAGAAATCCTAAAACCACTTCCGGCTTTTGAAGTTTTGATGCCCATTTCAGACTTGTTCATGAAGCAGAGGTAGGGCATTCTCTTCTTTAGATCCAAGGCAGGGCGTGCTTTTAAGTGATCCCTTTGAGATTTTGTTCCCTTATACGGGACAATACATAAGCAAAGGAAGGTTGTGCGCATCCTTAGAACAGAGGCATGACGTGCTTAGTCGAACCAAAGGCATGAGGTGCTCATCTTTAGAGCACAAGTAGAGTGTGCTTTAAGTGCTCCCTTCGAGCTTTCGTTCTCTTCTACGGGACGAGGCATAAACATAAGCAGAGCATGCTTATCCTTAGAGCAGAGGCAGGACATGCTTAGTAGAAGAAGGGACAATATGTGCTCATCTTGAAGGAGAGGTAGGGTGAGCTTTAAATGCTCCCTTTGAGCTTTCGTTCCCTCCTACGTGACGAGATATAAACAGAGGCAAGGGGTGCTCATCCTTAGAGCATAAGCAGGATGTGCTCATCTTTAGATCAGAGGTAGGGTGTGCTTTAAGTGCTCCATTTGAGCTTTCGTTCGCTTCCACGGGACGAGACATAAGCAGAGGTAATGCTTATTATTTAAAAGAATAGATGTGGAGTGTGCTTCATAGGGAATCTTTGCCAGAACACTTTGTGTGATGGGACTAAGGAATTACCAATTTTCCTTCTAGAGGGCTTGTTGAACAAGTTAGACTATTGATGGAAACAAGGGCTTGTAGTGCACCGGCCATGCCTTATAGGAAGGACTGATGGCTTACCATTCCTCCCTTTCGGAGAGCACCATAACTTTCAATTTCTTTGACTTCAGCGGCGGTACCTCACTTTCGTCCATGATGATTCCACTTCTACGGTTGAGTTTATCTCTTCAGCCCTTTTCCTTTTGTTTCCCAAAGGATTGTACCTATTATTCACATGCTTGTTAGTCTTGTTAATTCTCACTTTAGCTTTGAATGTAGGATGTAGAAATCCATCATCCAAAGGCTGAATAATTGTAGAAAAATCAAAGTAAGCAAAATTCTCCTTTTATATCGATCGAGAGTAGCAAAGTACGACTCACAGGAGCTGAATAGGTCTTCCCTAATGGTGCCCCAACCTTTTTTAGTCAGAAGCTTCATCATGAGGTATTTTGTTGAGACAAAGACATCCATCTCGTTAAGAGTTGAGCAGTTGTAGAATGCGTCATAGTAACACTACAAGAAAAACGATTTTTTGTTGAAAAAATCAGTGGTGTTTATTATCAAAGCAAGCAAAAGTGTTTTCATGACCAGCGCGGTAAAAAAATTTCACATTCCCGCCTCTTCGTAAACACAAGTCTGCATGTCCTAGGAGAAACGTAACCGACCTAATCTCTTTTCTTATTCCTTCATACTTAACATCTTTTAAGTTTTAATCCTCGTTCACATTTCTTTCTTTTTCTAGAAAAACCCCTAGCTTTTTACCCCTTTCGATCTCCCGCTTATTATTTCTCAACTAAATTCGAATTTGTAAAGACTATCTCATTCAACGTTGGTGTGGATACCAGTAGAGGCAGTTCATCTCAGCGATGCTACAAAGCGATTTGATTCAATTCCTAATCATATTCAAGATCATGAAATCGGTAAAGTTGAAAGGTATAAAACCGAACTTGATTTATCTAATTTTGTTTAGATTCTATCGTTTAGGGTTTTGAATAGTTAAAATTTGATGAGTGTTGAGTTCTGCAACCACAAACCAAACAGTTGATTTCTGCAAACAGTGTTTGTAAATGGGTTTTATATCTGGGTTTTTAAGTTACTTTTGAGCTTTGGGTTTTGATAGTATACCAGATTAAATTACATCTGAATCAAATGGGTTTTTAACTCTGGATTTTGACAGTATACCAGATTAAATTACATCTGAATCGAATTGGTTTTTAACTCTGGGTTTTGATAGTATACCCAAAAAAATTACCAAACAGTGTTGATTTCTAGTGTTTGCATCTGTATTGAATGGGTTTTGAACTTGTTTTATACATATATGTTGATTTCCTGAACTATAGTCTATACTGATTGGAATTTAATAGGGACATTGATTTTAAAATGTTAACATGTTCATTTAAATTGCTTGATTGAGTACTTGCAGCAAACATATTATTACATTAATATACATATACATATATATATATATATATATAGGAACCTTGCAATGCACGAATTATATATGTGAGTTACTCAGTATACAAAATTGTGCAGCTTATGACTTAGGAGTTTATGAATTTTGCAATATGTGATATTATGCAAGTATCAGAATGTGTTTATGTATGCTAATTTACTCTGTTTTCTTTCATCTGATTTGCATGTATATGAGTATACATGAATACTGGAATTGTGCAGTATAAAAGAGTGACACTTAACTGATACATTTCATACAAAATTTCTCTGTAGGCTCAGGAGAACCCAAAGGGAAAAAGACAATTTTTTTAAAGCTCTTGTCCCATTAATATCAATAATCGAGATTGCAGAATTTGTGTTAGGCCATCAACGATCAAGTTGAACCTGAATTGTATTTGTAGTCTCGATATTGATATTTATGAGCGAGAAACGCGAATTGATGTGGGACTGAACAGAGAAACAGGTTCAAAACAGATATACCTATATTGCAATCAGAATGTGTTTATGTATGTTAATTTAATTTATTTTATTCCATCTGATTTGCATGTATAGGAGCATATATACGTGAACAATGAAATATGCCATATATTTGTTGTGATTGAACATGTGAATCCAGCCTACTCCCCTATATATATATATATATATATATATATATATATATATATATGCAAGATTTTCAAAATGTGATTTAAATCGTAAAGTTTATATTTCAAATCGAAACAGATTTTAAATTGTAAGTCATTGTTTTCGAATATCATTACATATGGGTTTCATATGCACTCTGAATTTGATTTAGATGTTTGAATTTCTACAATTAAATTTAAAACTCAATTTTTTTTCCCTCTAGTTTCATTCTTATTTTGTTTTGAAAGCATTGTCAAGTGATTGTAAATCTAAACAAGTATATTACATATGATAGTTTGAGTTGAATGTGTTTTTTTATAACTAACTTTGAATCGTAATGTAAAAATCGAGTCATAAATGGAGAGATTCAGGTTGGATCGGGATTCAAATCGCAAGATTTTAGGATTTTTGACAACAATGTATGTGTATGTATGTATGTATGTATATATATATATATACACACACACACATACATACACACACAATGATATACATCAGCATATGTATATATATAACATATAATGATTATGAGCATACAGGCATAGATAGTGCAGGTAAAACTATGTTTTCTATCTGTGAAGCATGAGCACATATGTTTATGAGTTGTGTATATATCGAGTGTGTGTGAACATTTCGAGAAATCTCAGAATTATGAGCAGTGTAGTCAAGGCGAAAAGCCCCCAAAAAGCCCTAGGCTGGCGCCTATTTTTGATGCCTAGAGTTTTTTTGGGCGCCTTGAGCATGACTTTTGCTGTTTTACAGCAAAAAAAAACTACACTTAAAAAATGGCATAAAACTCCATTTTTGGCTTTTAAAAAGTCTATATAAATGCAATATTGAGATTAAACAAACTGCATTTGTCCAAAACTTCAAAAAAAAAAACTGCATTTGTTCCAAAAAAAAATCTGCATTTGTTAAAAAAAAACATCTTATGTTTTTAAAAAAAAAACTACATTGCACTTGTTTTTTAAAAAAACTACTCTGATTTTTTTTATAAAAAAAAAACTGCATTTGTTAAAACTTAAAAAAAAACATTTGTTCAAAACAAAAATCTGCATTTATTCCAAAAAAAAAAACTGAATGTCTTTAAAACTTCAAAAAAAAAATCTGCATTTGTTTCAAAAAAAAAAAAAACGCATTTCTTCAACAAAAAATTAACACGATACTTACGCTTGTTCAAAGAAAACGGCAGCTGTTCAAAGAAACGAAAAAAAATATTACAGAAAAACCTAACCGAAGCGTGCTTTTTTAGCTTGGTGTTTTTTTAGGGCTTCGGCGCCTCGAGCGCTTTTCTGGCGCTTCGAGCACCGCTGGCGCCTAGGCGAGCGCCTTGACTACACTGATTATGAGCAAGTTAATTTTGTGGCCCAAGAGTTACTAAATTAACTAATTTGGGAGTTACTAAATTAAGTTAATTTGACTTGGGAGTTACTAAATTAAGTTAAGTGACTACGTAAATTCAGTTTATCTTGGAGGTAAGAGAGGTATTGATCTCCTATCAATGAATCGACAATTAATTCGAAACTAAACACTAACATGGTAGGATCTCCTATCAATGTTCATTGTTAGTGTATAGTAGTGTTGTCAGGAGGTATATTTCAGATCCATGTCGGCTGGTGTTTAGTATTTTTAGGATAATATGACTTATTAAGAAACAAATCACGAGTTCTAAGCGTATACTTGTAGGTAAGAGAGTTATTGTTCTAGCTTTCTATGGTCTGGTTGAGGAAACACTCCGGAATGATGAAAATTTTAAAATAAAATTTTCAGTCATTAAAGAGCTTCAAAATTCGGTAAATCAATTCCAGAAAATCCATAAGTTTCAATGGATCAATTTAGTGATAAGTCGAGTTTAGTTGGTTTGTTAACCAGACCAAATTATTAAACAGTAAGTGGTAAAAATATTTGTCCATGTGACCAACTTTATCATTTCGGAGCGTTTCCTCGACCAGCTCACAGAATGTTGGTTCAATTCCTCTTTTATCTTCAGATGTATGCATATAACTCGTGATTTAGGACTTAATAGTCGCAGTATCTTAAGATTACTGAACATCTGGTCGCCATGGTTCTGAAATTTACTTTCTGGCAGTACTACTTAACAGTGTCAGGATCTTCAAAAGTTTGTGTTAGCTAATGAATGTTACATTGGTGAACATACATATTTTCTATGCATAGATAGATCACTCAAGGATTATGTAATAGTACAAGGATTATGTAACATTCTAATACATTTCATACAAAATTTCCGTGTATGCTCTGGAGAAGCATTATGTTACGTAGGGGACGAAGACAATTAGTTTTAAGCTCTTCCCCCATCAATATTAATAGTTCAGATTGCAAATTTCCATGTTAGGCCATCAACGATCAAGTTGAACCTGAACCGTATTTGCAATCTCGATTTTTAATATTATTGAGGCTAGAGGAACCTGAATTGATGTGGGAAACTGAACAGAGATCCAGTCAACCTGAATCGACGTTATAGAAGAAATGATTATACCGTACAAGGAGAGTTTGAGATCCGGTCTTACATTTGTTCAAACAATTAAGTTTCTTCTTATCTGAATATGCCTGCAGTTCAAAAGGCTCTTCAAGTTTGTCGCATTGCTCAGAACTCTACAGGCATGCCTATTATTTACAAAAACTTCATCTTTTTTGTTAATTTAACATTGTTATATGTCTTAACAAATTTTGATTGCTTATAGTACATATTACTTACGAACTCTACAGATGTGCTCTTGGATTTTCTACGAGACTAACTAATACGGTATGATTTCTTATTACTGCATGTTAGGAAATTTTATACTAAAACTAATCCCAAGTCACTGCTATTTAAACTGGTTTGCATTTTGTTATATTATGCAGATTAGCAAAGCCAAGAATATCTACGAGATCATGAATGCATGTGCATGTTAGGCCATCAATGTAAATAATAAGAGGTAGGAAAACAGGTAAACCTTAGGTACATCTAGGGTAATTCAAATCCCATATACATATAAATACATGCGTGTGTGTGTGTAATATATGTGTGTATGTATGCTTATGTTTCAGCTAAGATCGTAGATCATAGAGAGAAATAACATGGCTATTTACGTCTACAGATGACGTGCTGAAATTGATCAAGATTAGAAAAATGGATCTTGAGGCAAGAAGTTTGCAACCAGGTGTTAAAGCTGTATTGCTGATAAAGCAAAGAGAGTACAAGTCCGGTTTGCATAATCTGAAAGCTGAAGTTAAGAAAATTTCTTCAAGCAATTTGGATAAAGATACTCGAGAGGAACTTCTAGAGGCAGGATTGGTAGATACTTTAGCGGTATTGATTTGGAACTTTTTAGTTATGTTATGCATTTTACATTAAAGTGTTTATTTGCAATCTTGTTCTGCTTAATGTTAAACTTCAAAACAGTATTCATCGTGTTGTTGTAGCCGTTGAAAGTCAGTGCTATTTTTCCATCCATTGTTCTACACATATATTAATGATTGTTTCCTAGAACCTAAGTAAAATGTTCATCCTTTTGTAAGTAGACCAGTATTTATTTCTTGTTCCTAAATTGCAGTTAAACACACATATAAAGGAAACATGGCTGAGTTCAACTTTTAAATGGAAGTACGTTAACACATAAACATTTGGTAGTCTAATTTTTCTATATACAGTTTGACGAATAGGTCTTTTCACTGTTGTATACAATTATCACATAAACATTTCAATGGCTGAGTTCACCATTTCAATGGAACTGCCTGTGGAAGTACTTTCGGGTCTATTGCCTGTGGAAGTACTTTCAATGGCTGAGTTCACATTAATTTGCTGTATACTACTTTACTAGTTACACGAATGGAACTCATAAATGCTGGCTTCAGCTGAGACTAGTATTTTGTATTGTCACTTGTGTTCAGCTACTGCTAAAACTACACATTAGTATTCTGTATTTACACGAACATAACAAACATATGAACTTGTATTGCCTGGTATGTCCAGTCATGTTTTGCAATGACTCATATTCTGCTGGCTTGTTAACATACCTTGTTAACATTTGTGTATCCTGTTGTGAAATCAAGGAGGAGCTGTCTGACTATATGTTGCATCACTTCAAAGAGCAAAGTGGTTATTGTACTAGATGTGTACATTACGGGTATAACATTTTCTTTGTATAAATTGTGCAAATTTGTATATCAGAGTGGTTATTGTATGTGATTTTTTGGTCAGTTATACAGAAAACTATTATATTGAATCATGTATTCATATTTTACTTGATTATACGGTTAATTGTTTTTCTGATTGTTTGAACATCATGAGTATGTGAACGATTATGGATTGATATTGTAGAAACAAAATAGACTGCTAGTAGGAAATAATTGCAAGGAAAAAAGAGCAAATTAATTAATAATTTTTAGTTGCGTTCTAAAAAAGCTACAGAAATATATTTAGTGGCGTTGAATTAACGCAACCGTAAACCAGGGGTAAAACTGGAAATTTTATTAGTAACATTATAAGCTTTTTTTAATGGCGTTTATTTAGTGCGATGAAAAATATTTTAGTGGCACTTAATAAACGTTACAACAAAAGAAATTACCACTACAACATAAAAGACTTTTCTTAGCAAGGAACTACAACATTTTTAACTTTCATGCCATAAATGAGCCACGATTAACGTAAAATTAAGTAGGTGTTTCCCATCCCACCGCTGTCAATAATTAGAGCGCGAAACATTTTTCATTTCCCTCCATTTCCTTAATCCACTAAGAAAAACAACGTCCTTAATTTCTTCGTCCAAATAAAAATTTAACCCCAAATTATCTTCATCCACCTTCGCCATATAAGTCGCGTCCGTCCTGTTGTCCTTATCCGTGCTCCATTGTCCTCGTCCGTGCTGCGTTGTCCTCGTCCGTGCTAGATCCTCTTCGCTCACCAAATCGTCGTCAGCCCTAGCCTCTGTTGAAAGCTCCATAAGGTATACAACAAATTTTTTAGTTTACGTTTTATTCATGAAAACGATTTAGGGGATTTCTAATTGGAACTCAAAATTGAAGTTTCAGCTTTCAATTTCGAGTAATTTGTAGGTCGATTCTTGTATCTACTTAGCAACTGTATATAAACTAACTTTTATGTTAGGTTAGCTAATCCCCTTTTTTATGTACACATAGTAGTTTTATTTGACAAGAGAGAGGGTATGGTGTTATGTTGGTTGAGATGTTCACGTGCTTGTTTAGGAAAATTTAGTTCAGAATTTTGAACCCATGAAGTGCTTTAATATTTACTTTTCATCTTGTAAACCTGAAGCCTAAATTTAAGTGCACAAGGCCTGGAAGTAGTTCATTTGACTCAAAAACCTGGAAGAGTATGTTAAGATAAAGTTCACACCTTGTTTAGCCAATCTGAAACATACCTGTCATTTTTATTTAATCATTATGCGGATTAGTTGCAACATATGCTCCAAACCGAGATCACTGGCAATATTGAGTACCCTTAAATTGAAGTTGATGCTAATATTTAAGTATATACATGTGTTCCCATTATATATACCGCTAGCCGACTTTGTTAAACCTAATGCATGCTCCTTATTTGGCACATTTACTGTCCTATTCTGCACTGGACCGACTAATTTCTATGAATGAACCTGCTGTTTGTTTTACCTTAGACCCAAATAATTGCATGCTCTCTTTAAGTTGATACTGCACTTCTATTACCTGCTCACTTGTTGTAGCATGTTGTTTCCAGAATTACATGTTTTGATATTGACAAAATAACCCTGCACAGTCCAAGATGGTTGTCCATAAAGATTGTTTGTCCTCTCTTTTGCATGACTCACTCATGCATATATGATGTTTCATAAATAAATGTTGGACTGGGTTTTAGAACAACCATGTATATATATCTTACTGCCAACATTTGTACTGATAAACGTTACATTTATATACATACTAATTTTATTTCATATTTTTATGTTAGGTTTACATTTTATACATGAAAACAGATGAATGAAAACAGAATAATGACTAAGTCTTGTAATATTGGTGAGTCTAAAATGGTGATTCGCCTAAACTTAATCGTACCACCAATTCTTCTAAATCTGCATCTCATAACCGCTACTATGAAATTCATTTGTATACAAATAGATATCATGATGGGTTATACAACATAACTCAATTATTAGATCATCTAAGTTCAAATCTTATATGTTAATGTAACGCAATCTAGTAATATAGATATATTATGCTATTTGCACTCCACCTTCACTACCTGTATTTATTGAATAAAAACCATGAGTATTCAAGCTTTGTTGTCTCTCATTAAATAATAATAATAATAATAATAAGCAATATTGGTTTATATATAGGGTACAGATAGAAGATATCCAAGAACGTAGATGCAAAGGTAGAATCTCAACAAGTTTGACAATTTTTTAATTCATTAATTAAAGTTATAATATCATCTTGAACATAGGTAATGTGTAATCAGTCTTTAAGTGTATATTATGATTATTTTGTATCATGATTTGGGGTGATTATTTTTCTTGGTAGCCCATACAATCTCAATTATCTGTTTTCTAGGCTTGTGTGAATTTAGTGGCAACTTTGCATTCACTGTAAAGCATGTACACCTATTAATGGAAAAGGAAATCTATATAAACCAATTTACATCTGCAGTAATTGTTGGATGTAAGTGGGATGTCATAATTAAGATGATCAAGGGACTACGATTATCTGGAATGATGCAGCTAACATTAATGATTATGGATTGTAGTAGACTCAAATCCATTGTCTCAGCTATTCCTACAACTAGTTTTCAATTTCACATGTACCAATTTATGATTTTGAGAAGTAGGGTCTAGAAATATGTTTACAAATGGATGAAGTGAAGAAAAACATGTTATCGGTTTCTCTAACTGGTGACGCATCAAATAGTTACTGCACATGAATGAAGCATCAAAGAATATAGGTGTAACCTTGCAAAAGATATTGGGCAACGTCACTTTTGTTATTCGAACTGCAAGGATGGAACGCACTTCCAGGATTAGGGAAAAGGCGAACTTATTTTGGGTCTGGTTTCTCTTATTTTAGAAATATGTTCTTTAGGTTTTTTTGCATGTTCATTGAAGGTTTATTCAGGTTAGATATTAGAATACCAACCTAGCTATTTTCAGGTTCTAGACCCTACTATTAATTGCAAAATTGAATTTACATGAAATATAATAAATCTAGTAATTTTAAACTGCATCTATTTCACCATAACACAACTTGAACAGCCACCATCTACCGTCAACAATATTACCATTGCAGCACCATACATACACTTACAATAAAAACAAATAAGCATCTAACCAAAATGATATAACATCCATCCGCTATATCTTTCTACTTTTTTTAAACTTCATTTTTTAACAATGCTTCATCTAGGGATATCCTTCCAATTCATTGCTTGTAAATCAAGAAAATACAGGTTAATTCTTCCTAAACCGAATAGTGTGCTTGGGGATGTCGATCAAATTAACCCTTTTATAGAATGTCAAGCAGTTAAACAATTCGTTAACACATAAATTTGACCAGTTTAAAGGGGATAGAGGAAAGGGGGTGATCTTCAAGTAAGAATATGAGCGACTGTATAAGGTACTATTACCTGTGCTTATCAAAACTCTCACCTGTTACATTTAAAAAAAAAATTAAGCATTAATTACTATTGGTATATGACATCAAGGCACTATGTAGACTTATGAATAGATTGAATTCAAAGTAGAATAGATTGAAAGATTTTTCCCATTTCAAAAAAAAAAAAAAACTTCTGAATTTTTTTTTTTGGGCAACAAATTGTAGTTGTGGCTTGGGCAACGGATCTCTTGGGCCAGCACTGTGTAACATATACTGAATATTTGAAGTGTCATGGTGTGTATGTTCAAGTGCTTGTAATGTTAAAACTGATTAGCTATGAATTTTGTAATGATTTGGAAATTTAAAGGAGAATTGAATGAGGCAAAGTGTGTCTAAAAAGTTAATATGTTATTAATATGTCATTCTCATGTTAGTATGATATAAGTAGTGTAGTGCTAAGGGCACCCCAATATGTGCTTCTTAATACTGTCACTAAAACATACGCAACAATTATTATTACATTCTTGTTAATACCACGCAATTAAAAAATAGGGGCTACCACACTGTTTTACCCTATTTGTATTTCGGTCGATATTCCTTCTTCCTCATTTTCTAAAATTGATCAACGCTTCTGAAACCTAGATCTACATTTAATCAACGAATTTGATGCCGCAATGCCGAGGAAGAAATCACGAAAATATTACCAAACATTGTCATGTGAAAAACCAATATTATAATACCATGCTCAATTGGACAATTATTAACAGAATGCGAATGGGAAGATTTGGGCTATCAACTCAGATTCTTGGTGGAAAATGTATCATTATGTTATGTCCGGTGCTTATATACACCAGGCCAAATAAATGTACGGTCAATTGTCACCGTTCAAAAAAAAAAAATCAAGAGCAGTTCAGATCCTCAGAGGTCTGTATTAAACAACCAACCATAAAGCATGTACACAGTTTTTAACCACCATGCCATAAATTATTGGGTTGTTTTCTTTTAGGTTAAACAATCGGTTGTAATAAGCCGCTCAAACAATTATACTACGGTGGTTCACCATCGTATCACTATTACAGTATTTATTGGGTTGTGTTTACAGTTCGTTCAGTGGTAGAATAACGGTTGGTAAAAGAGATTAAGGTTGAGTACATGATTAGTTCGGTAAACAACGATTGAGTGAGAAATTAGAATAGAGAGGTAATCTGGTGTTAGGAAGCACACAAAATTTAATGAGTTTTATTTTTTTTTAATTTCGGTATTAGGAAGCATATATTAGGGTGCCCTTAGCATCACACTATAAGTAACTTGTATAAATGAATGTTTGCTGTTTTGAAGGAACCCTATTTGTTTGTTGTTTTGAAGGAAAAAAAAAATTGAATTGAGATTTCAGGGCAGTTTAAAAGTAGTAGAAAGAACATTTAAAATTTGTTTAAATACCCAGAATTTTAAATGACAAAATGATACATAATTAGAAAGTTTATGAATGAAAGGTAAAAAAGATCTGACGGTTTTACAGGTAAATAAAGGAGCAAGCATGTTTATTTTATTGCTGTTAGTAATGTTTTATTTTGAGTAAACTGTTTGCATTTAATTGACTGTTTAGTCATAATCGAACATATGATATGAACTCCGTTAAAAAAATAGGCATATAAGAACAAGTCCTTTAAAAATATAGCCATTTGTGTAGAACATGGTAAGGGGAGAGACTATAGAAAGAAGTTAAGTCGTTGAGTTTATGATGATGTTATTTTATAGTCAATGCATGTGGTTGATGATGTTATTTTATAGTTATATAACTAGAGTTAATAGTACATAAAAAAGGTTGGTGGATAGTTACAATTTTATTTTAGGCGCTGAATTTTTAGGCATGTTTAGCTGTTGTTGTTACCTATTTGACTCAATGGCACTAAAAATCACTTTGTGTAGTTAATAATTAATTGTTGTTTTTTTTGTTTAGATATTTGCTTGTTGTTATATTATATTCTTGATGGAAAAAGACTGGGTGCATCTACACAGGTAATGGATAATATTCAACTCAATATGTAGTTTGAGAATTTTAAAAATATAATATTAAAGTAAATATTTATGTTTTTTATTTTTTGTCATAGAATTAGTGTAGAGTACCGACAAGGAGCGTGGAATTTTGTGCAATCCGCAAAGAAAAATTTATCAACTTCAGAAAAAAAATTATGTCCATGCGTCGATTGTCGAAATCTTAGTCATCACGTTGACAAGATTGTCTTTGAACATTTGGTTATAAAAGGAATGGATCCTAAATACAAGTGCAACAGGTGGCTTAATCATGGTGAAAAAATAAATATAGTTGAAGAAACAGAGCAAAACGACACATATGACTTATTCCAAGCCGTTCACTATGAAGATGAAGATTATGTAAATCATGCCCTTTTGCTGACGACAAAGATAATGATGATGCATAAAGACGAGAAGATGATTTGCCAAAAAAATTTGGAAGAAGCAGAAAGCCCATTGTATCCCGATTGTGTAGGTTAAACAAAATTATCTGATATCATTGTTTTATATAATCTTAAATGTGAGACCGGATTATCCGATACTGGTTTTAATAAGCTATTACATGTGCTACATGTGTTATTGCCAAATGATAATATACTTCCAAAGACTATATATGAAGTAAAAAAAATTCTTAAAACTTTTGATATGGGTTTTGAGAAGATTCATGCTTGCAGGAACGATTGTTGTCTTTTTAGAAAAGAATATAAAGATTTGAATAATTGTCCAAAGTGTGGTACTTCAAGATGGAAGATAAACGAGAGTACAAAGGAGATTATACAAGGCATTACTGTTAAAGTGTTGAGATATTTTCCTATCATTCCAAGATTTAGGAGAATGTTTAGATCTAAAAAGATGGCAGAAGATCTAAGATGACATTATAATAACAAAAGCAATGATGGAAAAATGCGACATCTTGTGGATTCCATAACTTGGAACGTAATAGATGGGAAATGGAAATCATTTTCAGCCGATCCACCTAATCTTAGATTTGGTTTAGCTACGGATGGTTTTAGTCCATTTGTCGGTAAAAGATCCAAATATAGTTGTTGGCCGGTGATGCTTGTGACATATAATCTTCCGCCTATGTTATGCATGAAAAAGGAAAATATTATGTTAACATCGGTGATTCCTGGTCCAAAGCAGCCGAGAAATGATATATATATATATATATATATATATATATATATATATATATATATATATATATATGGCACCATTGATAGAAGACTTGCATCATTTGTGGAGTAATGGTGTTAATATTTATGATGCATTTAGTAAAACACTTTTTAGTTTAAAAGCAATTTTACTATGGACGATAAATGATTTTCCGGCTTATGGAAATCATGATGGCTGTTGTGTAAAGGGTAAAAAAGCTTGTCCATTATGCGGTGTCGACACTCATAGTCGACGGTTGAATCATAGTCGAAAGCACGCCTATATGGGGCATCGAAGATTTTTACCTCCTTCAGACTCGCTGAGAAAACAAAAGTCTTGGTTTGATAATACGGTAGAGAATGGCACCAAGCCTAGAATTTTGACAGGTAGAAACATTTCTACGATATTGAAAGATTTTCCTAATGATTTTGGAAAAGATAAGAAAGAAGTAAGAAAAGGAAACAAGACAAAGAAGAAGAGAGTAGATTAGAAAAAGAAAAAAGAGAATGAACAAAAAAAGAAGCGTGTCTACAACAAAGAAGATGAATATGATGAGGATGATAACCCCTTAAAAATGGAATTATTAAGGTGGAAAGAAAGGTCAATTTTCTTTGATTTACCATATTGGGAGGTTAGTATTTTTTTACAATTGGTTTAATAGTAAGAGAAATTTAATATTAAATTGTTGTACTATTCATATTTATAGGAACTTCCGTTGCGACATAATTGAGATGTAATGCATATCGAGAAAAATGTTGGAGAAAGCTTGCTAAGCACATTACTGCATGATGACAAATCAAAAGATGGAACTAACTCTAGAAAAGATTTGGAGGATTGGGGAATTTGACATAGTCTTTCTACGCAACCTCGTGGGAAGAAAACATATCTTCCACCGGCTTCATATACATTGTCATGTTCTGGAAAAAATAATTGCAAAAGATTATATGATTTCAAGGGACCCGATGGTTTTTGCTCAAATTTCAAAAGATGCATATCATTGGAAAATTGCAAAGTTACTGGCTTTAAGTCTTATGATTATCATGTTTTGATGCAACAAATATTGTCGGTTGCAATAAGAGGATTGTTGCCAAAGAAGCCAAGGAAAATAATAATACGTTTGTGTTCATTTTTCAATAAAATATGTCAACGTGTTCTTGATAAAGAAAAATTACAACAACTGGATGATGAAATCATTACAATTTTATGTGTTCTTGAAAGATATTTTCCACCTTCGTCCTTTTTTGATATAATGATACATTTAACAATTCACCTTGGAAGAGAAGCTCGATTGTGTGGACCAGTACATTTTTGTTGGATGCACCCTTTTGAAAGATATATGAAGACAGTTAAAGATTATGTAAGGAACTATGCACGAGTTGAAGAATGTATTGCAGAGTCCTTTCTTGCAGAGGAATCTATGAGATTTTTGGGTGAGTTTATAAAGAAATCATCACAAATAGAGGAGAAACAAGGTCGAAATGAAGATTGTGAAAATCACGCAATACTTGAAGGGCGTCCAATTTCAAAGCTTGAGACAATTACATTGTCATCTAACGAGAAAGAAATTGCTCATGTGGCTGTCCTGATGAATATGACCATTGTAGAACCTTTTTTAATGTAAGTAAATATTGATTTCTAGTTTATTCTTTCTTGATGTGTATACCTGTATATATAATATCATCATTTATTTTATGCTAGTTTGCATATGGATGAGTTGGAAAGTTCGAACCAACGTACGGAAAAAAATGCGTCATTGCTTTGGAACAGTCATACAAAAAACTTCGCTGATTGGATTAAGAAAAATGTTATTTTAAAAACTCTTTAATTGGCTTCGTAATATTATTTTTGAAATTTTTGGTAAATACATTGATATTTTCACAGATACCTATTGAGTCAAAGGATCATGATACGATGTTAAAATGGATTGCCTTTGGTCCGAGTAGTAATGCCTTATCATGCAAAGGATATATTATAAACGAACAACGTTTTCATACATCAGATGTTGAGAGAGAAACTCAAAATTGTGGTGTGACTTATGATGCGACTACTATGTGTAGAACAAGCGCAAAAGATACCTCTCAAGTGGTTGATGTGGTCACATACTACGGGATTTTAACCGACATAATTTTATTAGACTATCATGTCTTTTATATTCCCGTTTTTAAATGCAATTGGGCAAACATAGGAAACAGAGTGAAAGTTGAAGATGGGTTTACTCTTGTTAATTTACATCAAAGTCAAGCTTCATTTTCAAGAGATCCATATATTCTTGCATCTCAAGCGACACAAATTAATTATTTAAGAAAAAATGATTCGTCCAATTGGTATGTTGTATTGAAGGTACCACCTCGGGGTTTTCATGATTTAGAGACAAATGAGCCTGTTGAGGACAATGATGAGGATGTTGATTCCGTGGACGATGCTAGCTATGTTAGAGAGGATTGTGAAGGCATACTTGATTAGTTTCATATTTTGTTATTTAAAGAAACCGACATAAATAACGAATACAAGGTTTGTGTTTCTTTTATGTAGAACATTTTCTGAATCACATCTAAATCACTATGTTTGTACACAAACTCGGTTTATGTTTGCATCACTTTAGATTATTTAAAAGTAGCACATGAATTGTTGATGGGATATGAAAACTTAAGTACTTGGTTTTTACTCATCTTATCATTTAGATTATCTAACTAACTTAAATTGAACATATTGTTTGGCCATTAGTTCTGTAGGTGTGTCCGCATACATGTACTCTAACAGCCACAAAACATATACAACAATGACCATTCATACATGTCCTCTAACAAAATTGGAGGTATATAAAAAGCAGTTGTTAGATAATATAACAACACTTAAATCATCGAAGTCTAGTGTGCATTGTTAATATACATCTCACTTTCGTAGTTAATATTTCAGAGATACATCATCCTAAATATAAGTGTTATATATTTTTTGTTATTTTTAGCTCTGAAACTCATCATAGATTAACAAATTCATATATCATCTTAGTTGATAAAAATCAAATTTTATTTCTCACCACGAAACTCTTCATAGCCTAATAAATCATATGTTATCTTGCCAATTGCTTTAGTGTTGGAACTGTACGCATAATCATATATTTGGTCTTTTGTATGAAAATTGGTACGGTTTGTGTACAAATAATTTCTGAATGTTATATTTTGCGAGATGTGTATGCAAAGCTGATCTGGAACGTGAATCTGCTACCAGATCTACGCACCTTTTTACATAGTAGCTAGCTATAATTAGCTTGTAGCTCTTATATTAATTATAACAATATTAGCGTTATGATCTAATATTTTGTTTTAATTGTAGAAAATGGGTAGAAGCATGAAAAGAAAGAAGACAACGATCAATAACAATGACCAAAATAAAGGTATTCAGAAAATATTGATGCTCAAGTCCAAGAAAACCAACAAGTAGTCAACAACAATACAATGCGACACGAAGAAAATATTGAATTTATTCAAGAAAGTGAGAGAAATGATATTACCGATGCAAATCCAGTTGTGAAAAAAAACTAGAGGACAAACTAAAGTCATAAGGCTTCCTATAGATATTTTTAGTCAAGTTGAAGTTGAGTTCAATGGGCAAGGTGAACTAATAGGAGACGGATCAGTCAAGTTATCTTCATAGTTAGGTCCGCTTGTACGCGAGCATGTCCCTGTTACGCTAGATAATTGGAAGCATCTAAGCAAAGAATTAAAAGTCGTTCTTTGGGAATCCATTCAGGTAATATTATTGTATATAGCTGCTGTATTACATCATTTTTTTGACTGTTAATCAGCTACAATAGAAATTATATGTAGAGCCTGGAATTGATGAAACTTTTTTTAACTGTTAATCATTTTTTTTAACTGTTAATCCATTCAGCTATAGCAGAAATTTTACTGCAGGGCCATATTATTTTGGGCCTCCTAGCATCTCTCATTGTTTTATAAAGTGTTTGCCACTATATGAAACAAATTTGAAACTAAAAACAGTTAGCAATGATTACTTTATTATGTAGACCAAATATTTTTGCTGGTTGAAATATGCACAATAAACCAAATACAAATTTTCCTTAACAATTTTATTATTTGAACTTTGATTGGAAAAGTTTATGTTTCAAAATTGTTAAAAAAATCACTACAAATCTAATAGTATAAAATTCATGTCCAAATTCGAACATTTTTAAAATTCAGTTTTTCATCATTTGCTATCCATTAATTATTTTCTATTTTAAACAATAATCATATAAGCGTAGGGTGTAACAAATGTGGTGTTAGCGAGTGAGTAATCATATAGGGTGGTGTAAGTGTTCAACCAAATGGCTAGTGCGGTGGTAGCGACTGACCATATGGCCAGTGCGGTGTTAGCTACCGATTACATGGCTATTATGGTGCTAAAAAAATGACTAATCTCTATTATGGTTTTCGCGATCGGTCAAATTGTTAGCGAGGTGTTAGCAGCCTGACCAAATTTCTACTGATTAACTAATTATCTATACTATATTATAATTACTGAGTTTGCAACGTAGCTCTCTCGGGCCTTCTTACAGTCTAAGCTCAATCGTCGCGCCCACTAAATCTAATAAATCGAAGGCAAAAAAAAGGCGTTGCCCTTTCCAGTTGAACGATCTATTTCTCTACCCAACTTGCGCTAAACTATCCCAAATCGTTCCTCTTTCCCTTCAGCTTTTGTTTTTGCTTTCTTTCATCTACCCCCGTCTGCAACCTAGCCCTAAATCGAAGGCGATCAGGTTTGCTCCTTCTGAACCCTCACTCCACTGCTACCGTCTGCTCCTTCGGCTTTCTTCCCTGCAGATCGAAATCAATGGGTGCAAATCGATTATCAGGTTTGTTATTCCTAGAACTAACCCTAATTAATAATTTATCAAATTGCGATCTTGATTTTAACAGTGTTTCCATGTTTTAATTCCTTCCTCCGATCACCTTTTACCTAACCCTAATTTCAAGGTGGAGCGTCGTCAAATTAGACCTGGGCCAGGTGTTCCTAATTGAGGTGAAAAACCTAACATACATGCCTTTTGTCTATTTTTCTTTCTTATGTTATTATTCTATGATTCATTTATTTATACAGGCTATAATTAATCTTCTTGAAACTGTTGTATGACAACACCAAATGTTGTACTGCCCAAATTTAGGTTCACATCTTTTGTATTTTATCTTATTTTATGGTATTTGTGTTGCATTTGAATTGATTATTATGTTAGCCAAACAAATAATCGTTATAGAATGTTTACATCAAACTCTATGTTCACCCTTCAGTTTTACAGACCAAGAAGATTTTTCTATTCATGTTTCTTCTGATAAGGTCAGTATGTATGATTGTGCTTTATCCTCCGCCTAATGATAAACACCCCTTGGGACCCATATTCATTCAGATTGTGGTAGAAAATTTATTTTATGTTTTTGTCTTTATATTTTCTTATTATTTTAAAGTCTTTCAATTAGGTTATCTTCAGTGAATTTTAACGTTGTTTTTATTTAAAATATTAGTTTTATGTTGTTTTGGTTCAACATCTGCTTTAGAGTATGTATTTCTTTGTTTGGGTTTCATATTTCTTCAACACAATAATATACATTTATTAGGTTCTTTATCGTTCATGTCACCTCAGTATATCTCCTTATAAAAGTAATTTAATTTGTTCTAATATAATGATTAAATGGTATATGCTGTAATTATATAACATAAAATGATAAACATTTGAAAATTGTTAGCCATATTGGATGTTAGACTATGTAATTGAATAATATTTGCGAATCTGCTGATATGATGTTGAAATTGATGTTTCTGTTGCATAATTTTTCCAAATGAAAATTCAAGAGCAAAAAAGCTAATTATTTATTATGTTTTATTAGCTTTGATTTTTAGATATTATTATCTATGAAGATCAAATGACAAATTTTTTTTTACTGCAAAATAGGTTATCCTTTCATCATAAACAAAAGTGGTTGATTTTTATTTAAAATATACAACGCTTGGGACGGATTTCACTGTAAACTTTAAGTTTTTTTCTTTTTTTTATAAATAAAGTAAAATGTTGTACCTTATTTCGTTTTCAAAATGCTACAGCAGAAGCAACAATGAATGCTGACAAAAGTTACAACGTCATAGCTTATATAAAGCCAGAGGAAAATAAACCTCAAGTTCCATCATAGGGGAAAGAGGAACTATTTACATGTTCACCACCAGTACTCATCCTTTGGCTCCGTAGAAAGCACACAGAATGGTTTAAATTGACATTATGAACCTTTTTGAGAGGGTATAATGTCTTCTTTCTACCAATCAATTACTTATCAATATATCCAGTTATCGAACATGTGCTTCTTTGAACTTAAATTAGAAATTGGTATTGCAGTCAAATATGGTGTTACCATTTGCAACGCAGCATCTTGCAAACAAAATTTTCTGAGCAACAAGCTTCCTTTATATCAGCTGCAGCTAATGGAGGCATTGATCCCTCAACCCAATTTTCCTATGCAACAAATAATAAAACTGTCAATGGCGGTGATGTTACTGTTAGGAAACCTCAAACGCAATGTTGGCTACATCCTGGAATAACACTATCACCTCCGCAGGCACAATTTATTTTCTTGAAGCATGCTTGGAATTATTGGGCTCTCCGAGTTTTGCAGAAGGCACAACTATACATTTGTTGACACACTAATAAGGTTGGTAGTCAATTTAATGACTGTAGCTTTTTATGTTTATTATCCAAATCTGGTAGGTTTATTAGCTACTCTGTTTGTTTGGTTTGAGATACACCACACAGATGTTAGAGCATGTTCAGAGTGTTTGTTTATAAATTATACAACATGACAATTGCTTTATTTCTCAATTGTTTTCCATGGATCTACTACTGTGCTTCAGATTCTATTTTTCTTATCGCCTGGATTTCAGATTCTACTACTGTGCTTCATTTCTTAATTGGTTTCCATGGATCTCCATTACTACTCCGTCTTCAAATACTTTATTTTTTGAATTTATGGATTAAAGAATAAATTTGCCATGTTGCTGCTCATTAATAATATATTTGTTATTTCAATTGAGCAAGCTTTTTTTCTCAGATGAACTCATTTGGTCTCCTCAACTTATTTACTTTGAGATCAATTTGGTATTTCTTTCTTAATAGCAATATGCATCTTTTACATTTAAATTTTGATAAACCAAGCGAACTATTTGTTACTAACAATTTTTACTTTTACTATGACTGACGTCAAGTTAATGATAAGTGATGAATAACTTAGTCTGTAATTTGAAAAAAATAACAATGTTTTCAATTAATATATTTTGCAAAACTGTTAATTTTTAATTTTGTACATTCACAGGTTACATTAGTTAATGGATAAAGACATACAATATCTAGATTATAAAAAAATTAATTAATACTGAGTAGAACATCCTCATCTAAGAAGCCTATCATGTGTATTTGAAAGATTATATGCCTCATATTTCTGTGGGGAATATTAGTGGACAGCTTCTTTTTTAGCACATTAGAGTTATTCAAATATCATTGTTGATATTGATTTTGTTTGCATCACTTTCTTACCTTTAGCGTTAAGTATGAACTAATTTTCGCTAGACTCTTTTGCTTTATAACTGTGGCAGTTTCTCTAGATTAAAAAAAAAAATTAAGATCTTCATAAGGTGGGTGCACATAATTCACTGCACATATTCCTTCCTATAATCACAGTTTTGTTTGTTTATATTATTTTTTCTTTATTGATCCTACTAATAATGACCGCTTTATGTACATATTATTGTAGATTAATTTACACATTTTTGTATTTGTTCTCTTTCATTGAAAGAATGACTTTCTGATAGACAACATTTTGTGACAGTAAAATACAGTACAAAGTGCAATTTTATTTATTTTAAAAACTTATTAATGGTCTTTCTTTTAATAAACTCTATTGTATTATATATAAAACAGAACACCTTACAATTTGTGCTCTATGCTGTCGAATAATTTGAAACCACATACTGATTTCTCATTATTTTTTTTTTTTTTTTTTTTGCATTTATCTTCTCCTTTTTTTATCAGAGTTATTTTCTATCAGTTATTACACAAATCAACTTATCATGTACTGAATTTTTTACAAAATGTAGACTATTTTGTTTTCTCCACTACCGATGATAAGCATTCAACTCAACATGTGTTGCTTTAAAAAGGAATCATAAATGTCATACTAATGTCAAAATGCAACTGAGTCTACCAAATTTTTGTGCACTCCTATTGTATGGAGAAATTTATTTAGCAGTGTTCACAATTAGCGCATAATGAATAAAGAAAAGACTCACCTTGATTGAATAAGGGAAAAAGTGCTATCCAAAATTGTTAATTGCATCTTTTAGGAAATTAGATTTAAATGGCAAAGGCAGATCATAAAGAGTGTTTTGAATAAACTTTTTATTCATGACGGAATATGCAATATAATTTTCTGATTGATGGAAGCTTATCTTTCATTAAACAAAATATGTATGCAGTAAATACTGTACTATATTTTTCTTTTGGAATTAATTTTTAACTATACTTGATAGTAGTCAAGTACGATTTGGTGATAATTAGTTGTGATGAATACAAAATACATACACTGTAACTTAGAAAACTTGAAGTGAACTTCATTTTCCGAAGGTGTAAACCACATTAAATTCATTAATATAGTAGTTTGAAAATTTTAAATCGTAAATCTCCTTCTAATGGAAGCATTCCCTTTTTTGAATATATATTTACTAAAGTTTAGTTTCCTCATTTTATGTGCTTGACAATTAGTAATTTCTATTTGTATAATTAAAATAAACTCATCTGTTAATGAATACTACATTAATCAGTCAGCATTTGACTATGGAGTAATCTACAATCAATTTTTTAATACTTGACCGATACTTCCCCTTCCATACTTATGTTTGATTGATAGAATTAATAGACTGATTTCTTTAAAAATTCTGTAGTGTACATAAGAGTAGTTTCCAGTTTTATTTTCTTAAAATACATAGATGCCTAGGTTGTTTTCGGATAGGTTTTGTTTCAGATTTTGTTTTATCTTCACAGATTGTAATTTTTGTGTTGTTATTTTTGGGATTAATTTGACTGCTTGCCATTGTCAAAAAGAGGCAGTATAGGTCATATGTTGAAACATACGTATTTAACTTAAGATTATAAAAATATAATGAAAATTAGCTATTACTTTAATTGATCTTTGTTAAAAAGGAAAATAAAATAAAAATGTTTGATTAAATACCATAACTTATCCTGCAGATTTTGGTAGTACCTGTGGCATGTTTTTTCGTTCATTGGCAACCAATAGTTTGTCATCCTTTATTCGGTATAATTGATAGTTGTTTGGTCTTGAGTTATGGCCAAGTTTAAGGCAGCTACAGTCTTTTGTTCTCTATACTCTTGAATGCATTTGTATGAATGACTTGAATATTACTTTTCACTTAATGTTTTGTGTTGTTTCTCTATATGATTGTTTTAAGGCTTCAGCAATTATAACTTATATTTTCCTCCTACTTAAAGTGTGAATAAAAATTAGCTGACTATTAAAAAAGAAAAATATTAACTGTATGTATTAAATACCCATTAAGGTGTATAACTTATATTGCACATTTTTGTAGTTAACTATGCCATGTTTTCCTTTGGCAATCAATATTTTGTCATCCTTAAGTATAATTGGTAATTGTTGGGTTTTGAGCTATTGAGAAGTTTGACGCATCTATGCTTACCGTGCTCTTAAATGCATTTATCTATTCCTTACAAGTGACTAATTTTTGAATGACTGCGTGAATATGATTTTTTTTTTTTTTTTTTTTTTTTTTTGTTAACGTTTTGAGTTATTTCTCTGTATTAATTGTTTTTCAAGCTTCAGCAAGAATGCCTTATATTTCTCCTCCTGTTTAATGTGTTGATTTCTTCATCCTAAATCATTTTTAACTTTTATTTATTGTTCTTAAAGTCTACCTTTGTATTTCTTGTGATTTTATTACCAATTATCTTTTTATTTCCAGTCATCCACGCAAGTTCGATCTATTTATCATTTGAGATATAACTTATCTGTCAAAATGTATTACTTTGTCCGACATGTTATGCCACTTTTAACAATTAATGCATTATTTATGCATTTACTATCCATTAAGATATACTAATACTTTTTATTTTTCGTTTCCAGAAATTGAATATATTGTTGTTATAGCATGTTAACTTTGCCTCAGTGCTAATTTTCTTCAATTTTTTCTTACACTTGTAGTTGTTTGCTAGAGCATTCTCTTTTATTTTATCTCAATAGTTCAACAACTGTAAATAATAGACAGTTTATGCCACATTTAAACATTGAGATCATTTTTCATATGTTTTTGTGACACATCAAAATACAAAATTAAAATTTATGTATGGAAAAGTCTATTAATTAACAAATTAAAACATAAATTTTAACATAATATGTTTTGATCATTGGACCGCCTTAATTTCAACCTTATACGTGAACATAATGTCATATCAAATTTTAAGTTTTATTCCATGTCTAAGTATTTGAAATTCATAAATCTTTAATGGCTGACCTAATTTACATGGCCTTAGTTCATATAGTTACCTCAATATATTTAATTTGCATTGCTAGCTTAAAACTATCATGTATAATTTCCTTCACTGGTGCCACTTGATAAGGATCTACATTTTATTATTGTATTTGTTGTATCCGATGTTTTGTCAATTGTCCTTTCAATAGCGTTATAGAATCCCAAATATACCTTCGGTTTTGAAATGAATGCTATATAATAAATTATAATTTCATATAGGCACATGAACATTATCTGGTAACTTTGGGCTTGCTTGCTCAAGTTCATCTCCAGTTTCTGTAAAACTTAACTATGAAGATACTCCAAAATCTTTAATTACCTATTATGAAATTCTTCCACCATTCTTATCTGACCATTGTCCTCTTCTTCTTCATTGGGGAAGTGTAAACGCCATTAACAAGGGATTTTCCTGTTTTAAAATTTTTAACTTTTGGACTAAGCATGCAGATTATTCTCAGATTTTATTGCAGGTCTGGAAGCAGCACTCTAGTCGAAACCCTTTGGATCGGCTTCTACATAAACTTAAAGCTCTGAAACTAAACCTTAAAGCTTGGTCAAGCCACACCTTTGGTTCAGGAGCTAAACTGTCATCCACTATCAGACATGAGCTGCACAGAGTTCAAGAGGAAATCAACAAATTTCCTAATAACCAAAATCTTCTAAAGTCTGAGCGTGAGCTGCAATGTAAGTTGAAGACTGCTCTCAATATGGAGATCCAAGGTCTGAAACAGAATGCTATGCTTAGAAGAGAACGGGAAGCTGATAGAAACACTCGTTACTTCCATAACTCAATTAAGATACAGAGATTAAGAGAGTCAATACATTCCATTAATGACATGCATGGTGTCTCGCACTCGGACGAGGATGGAATTAATAAAGCTTTTGTTGACTATTTTTCCTCAATCCTAGCAGCACCGCCTACACCCATTAATATACAACCTCTCTTCAATGTCATAATTCCTTCCCTTACTGATGAACAATCTCATGTCATGGTCAGATTAATAGATGGTGAAGAAATTAAAGCTGCTGCCTTCAGCTTGGATGCAAATAGCTGTGGAGGTCCTGATGGGTTCAATGCCTACTTTATTCAGCACTCCTGGTCTATAATTGGTGATGACTTTACTTCTGCAATTCAGTACTTTTTCTTGAACAATGTGTTACCTAAGAGTATTAATGCTACAGCTATTGCGCTCATCCCAAAGATTAATAATCCTCGATCAGTTTCTGATTTTCGTCCAATTTCTTGTTGCAATATTCTTTATAAAATAATTTCCAAAATTCTGGCAAATAGATTACAAGCTGTACTACCCTCAATCATCTCTCTGAATCAATCTGCGTACATTAAGGGTAGATCTATATCTGATAATATCCTGTTGACCCAGGAATTATTATATGGTTATAGAAGGAAAAATATCTCTCCAAGATGCATGATCAAATTAGATATCAGGAAGGCATTCGATTCTGTGTCATGGCACTCCATTCTTGCAGTATTAGCACGTATGAATTTTCCTTTGCCGTTCATTGCCTGGATACATACATGTATATCTACACCCACCTATTCTATTATTAGAAATGGCAGGCTTCATGGTTATTTTGAAGGAACTACAGGGGTGAGGCAAGGTGATCCAATCTCTGCGTATTTATTCATCATTGTAATGGAGTTACTAAATTCTTTAATTAAGGAGCAGATTCAGAATGGTAATTTGGAGCTACATCCCAAATGTAAGAATCCCATGATCTCGCATCTACTTTTTGCAGATGATTTGATTATCTTTACAAAGCCTACTATTAAGAATATCCAATGCATTTTTGATATCCTTGCTTACTTCCATGACATTACTGGTCTTAAAATTAATTTATCAAAATCTCATATCTTGATCGCTGGTGTGCCTACAGAAAAGAAAACTGAGATAATCAATTTTTCTGGTCTTGCTGAATTACCAACTAATGCCTTTTATCTTGGTATGCCTTTGATTTGCTCGAGACTGACTAAGGAGCATTGCATGCCACTGTATGAAAAAATCATAAATAAATTATTGCAGTGGCCTTCTTGTAAGCTATCTCAAGCTGGTAGGCTCACAATTGTACAATCCATAGCCAATGCAATGACTACATATTGGTCTAGACACTACATGTTGCCTACCAAGCTTATTGATATGATCACCTCTGCTCTAAACAAGTTTTTTTGGCACGGAGACCCATTCTCAAAAAAGCTTATTCCTTTTGCATTTCATAAATTATATGATGACAAGAAATTGGGAGGTCTTGGCATAACAAATCTGTGCATGTGGAATAAAGCAGCTATGTCAACATACTTTGAGAGATTGTTCTCTAATGAGAAGGGCTTATGGGCGCAGTGGATTCATAGTAATATGATTGGCAGTAAGGATTTTTGGACCATGTCAATTCCTCAAAGTTGTAGCTGGAGTTGGAGAAACATTCTAAAGCATCGTCTCACTTTCAAGAAGTTTATTCAGTGTAATTGGAGAACTTGCACCAATCTTTCTTTTTGGCACAGCCCTTGGGCTAAACCAGGTTTAATTCTAAGTGAAGTTGTCGATTATAATGTGATGTTGAATTCTGGTATTCCTCAATCTGCTCTTGTTGCAGACTATTTTCATGATGATGCCCTTGAACTTCCCTATTCTAGCTCACCCACTCTCAGGGAACTTTGGCATGAAATCACTAACTGTTACAGATTCACTGGAGATAAGGCATTGCAATGGATGGGAAAAGAACATTCGATCAAAGTTGTGTACAACCTCCTGATGTCTCCAAGGCAGCCCTTCCCTTGGCATTCAAGAATATGGAATTGTGGCAGCTCGGCCAAAGAGAACCTTTTACTTTGGAAGATCATGGCTAATGCAGTCAATACTAAAAGTAAACTCCTATCTTATGGTATCATTTCAGAGGATATGTGTGTTTTGTGTAACTCCCACGCAGAAACTAATGTTCATTTATTCTTTGAGTGTACTTTTGTGAGCAATATCTGGTCCAAGCTGCTTGCGATTGGAGGTTTTCATAAGCCTTCTTCAGTTAGCCAAACTGAATGGTATAACATATATAAAGCAACAAGATGGAAAAATACAAAGACATGCATTATGCTTAGGCTTCTTAAAAGGTTCATTTATGAGATTTGGCTTGAAAGGAATAATCGTATCTTTGGCAATGAGAGAAGGAGCAGTGACCAAATATATATGCAAATAATTCGCAAGATGACAAGATCATCTCATTCTACAGCTTGATTCTGTTTTGGGCTGCCTTTTCTTGTTATTCTTGGATTTGTCTCTTTTGCATTGTATAGAATTATTAGCTATTTTGTAACCACGTTGTTAATAATATAGTTTCCTTTAGCCTTTCAAAAAAAAAAAAAAAAAAAATATGTATGCAGTAAATACTGTACTATATTTTTTCTTTTGGAATTAATTTTTAACTATACTTGATAGTAGTCAAGTACGATTTGGTGATAATTAGTTGTGATGAATACAAAATACATACACTGTAACTTAGAAAACTTGAAGTGAACTTCATTTTCCGAAGGTGTAAACCACATTAAATTCATTAATATAGTAGTTTGAAAATTTTAAATCGTAAATCTCCTTCTAATGGAAGCATTCCCTTTTTTGAATATATATTTACTAAAGTTTAGTTTCCTCATTTTATGTGCTTGACAATTAGTAATTTCTATTTGTATAATTAAAATAAACTCATCTGTTAATGAATACTACATTAATCAGTCAGCATTTGACTATGGAGTAATCTACAATCAATTTTTTAATACTTGACCGATACTTCCCCTTCCATACTTATGTTTGATTGATAGAACTAATAGACTGATTTCTTTAAAAATTCTGTAGTGTACATAAGAGTAGTTTCCAGTTTTATTTTCTTAAAATACATAGATGCCTAGGTTGTTTTCGGATAGGTTTTGTTTCAGATTTTGTTTTATCTTCACAGATTGTAATTTTTGTGTTGTTATTTTTGGGATTAATTTAACTGCTTGCCATTGTCAAAAAGAGGCAGTATAGGTCATATGTTGAAACATACGTATTTAACTTAAGATTATAAAAATATAATGAAAATTAGCTATTACTTTAATTGATCTTTGTTAAAAAGGAAAATAAAATAAAAATGTTTGATTAAATACCATAACTTATCCTGCAGATTTTGGTAGTACCTGTGGCATGTTTTTTCGTTCATTGGCAACCAATAGTTTGTCATCCTTTATTCAGTATAATTGATAGTTGTTTGGTCTTGAGTTATGGCCAAGTTTAAGGCAGCTACAGTCTTTTGTTCTCTATACTCTTGAATGCATTTGTGTGAATGACTTGAATATTACTTTTCACTCAATGTTTTGTGTTGTTTCTCTATATGATTGTTTTAAGGCTTCAACAATTATAACTTATATTTTCCTCCTACTTGAAGTGTGAATAAAAATTAGCTGACTATTAAAAAAGAAAAATATTAACTGTATGTATTAAATACCCATTAAGGTGTATAACTTACATTGCACATTTTTGTAGTTAACTATGCCATGTGTTCCTTTGGCAATCAATATTTTGTCATCCTTAAGTATAATTGGTAATTGTTGGGTTTTGAGCTATTGAGAAGTTTGACGCATCTATGCTTACCGTGCTCTTAAATGCATTTATCTATTCCTTACAAGTGACTAATTTTTGTATGACTGTGTGAATATGATTTTTTTTTTTTTTTGTTAACGTTTTGAGTTATTTCTCTGTATTAATTGTTTTTCAAGCTTCAGCAAGAATGCCTTATATTTCTCCTCCTGTTTAATGTGTTGATTTCTTCATCCTAAATCATTTTTAACTTTTATTTGTTGTTCTTAAAGTCTACCTTTGTATTTCTTGTGATTTTATTACCGATTATCTTTTTATTTCCAGTCATCCACGCAAGTTCGATCTGTTTATCATTTGAGATATAACTTATCTGTCAAAATGTATTACTTTGTCCGACATGTTATGCCACTTTTAACAATTAATGCATTATTTATGCATTTACTATCCATTCAGATATACTAATACTTTTTTTTTCGTTTCCAGAAATTGAATATATTGTTGTTATAGCATGTTAACTTTGCCTCAGTGCTAATTTTCTTCAATTTTTTCTTACACTTGTAGTTGTTTGCTAGAGCATTCTCTTTTATTTTATCTCAATAGTTCAACAACTGTAAATAATAGACAGTTTATGCCACATTTAAACATTGAGATCATTTTTCATATGTTTTTGTGACACATCAAAATACAAAATTAAAATTTATGTATGGAAAAGTCTATTAATTAACAAATTAAAACATAAATTTTAACATAATATGTTTTGATCATTGGACCGCCTTAATTTCAACCTTATACGTGAACATAATGTCATATCAAATTTTAAGTTTTATTCCATGTCTAAGTATTTGAAATTCATAAATCTTTAATGGCTGACCTAATTTACATGGCCTTAGTTCATATAGTTACCTCAATATATTTAATTTGCATTGCTAGCTTAAAACTATCATGTATAATTTCCTTCACTAGTGCCACTTGATAAGGATCTACATTTTATTATTGTATTTGTTGTATCCGATGTTTTGTCAATTGTCCTTTCAATAGCGTTATAGAATCCCAAATATACCTTCGGTTTTGAAATGAATGCTATATAATAAATTATAATTTCATATAGGCACATGAACATTATCTGGTAACTTTGGGCTTGCTTGCTCAAGTTCATCTCCAGTTTCTGTAAAACTTAACTATGAAGATACTCCAAAATCTTTAATTACCTTCAATTGAGCATGTGCACTTACGGCAGTATATGACATTCTGAAATTTTCAGTGTCTCTGGAAAATTGAGGTAAATGACTTTAATATCTTAATTTTTTTTAAACAGGCATTCAAAGCATTATTCAACACTACTTTCACTGTTAACCGTTTGTTTTAGTTCATCGTTAAGCTTACAGATTAAAAATATTCATCCCATCCACATTCGGCACTAACCTCCTTTTTACCCAACTAAGAATTGGGGCAAGCCAAAACTATTATTTGATTTTAACTCATTCATCATGATTCTAATTTTAGGTTTTATTACATTTTATTGAAAAATACAAGATAATATGGTAAAGGAATCGTTGTTCATTGTTCTTAAAATCTACCTTTGTATTTATTGTGATTTTATTACCAATTTTCCTTTTTATTTCAGTCATCCACTCAAGTTCAATCTATTTATCATTTGAGATATAACTTATATGTCAAAATTTATTACTTTATCTGACATAATATGCCACTTTTAACAATTAATGCATTATTTATACATTTACTATCCATTAAGATATACCAATATTTTTTATTTTTCATTCCCAGAAATTGAATATATTGTTGTTATAGCATGTTAACTTTGCATCAGTGCTAATTTTCTTCAATTTTTCTTACATTTGTAGTTGTTTGTTAGATCATTCTCTTTTATTTTATATCAATAGTTCAACAACTTTAAATAATAGACAGTTTACGCCACATTTTAAACATTGAAATCATTTTTCATATGTTTTTGTGACACATCCAAATACAAAATTAATTAAAATTTATGTATGGAAAAGTCTATTAATAAACAAATTAGAACACAAAATCTAACATATTATGTTACGATCATTGGACCGCCTTAATTTCAACCTTACATGTAAACATAACGTCATATCAAATTTTAAGTTTTATTCTATGACACAGTAATTGAAATTCATAAATTTTTAATAGTTGATCTAATTTACGTGGCTTTAGTTCATATAGTTACCTCAATAGATTTAATTTGCATTGCTAGCTTAAAAACTATCATCTATAATTTCCTTTTTTTTTATTTTTGGGGTACATACGCAATTAATGTGCAGTTTAAATAACTCTTAGCTTTGAGCTTTCCAAAATGGTTTGCTATTAGGCATATATTTCTGTCCTTTTTCATACAGTTTTTATAGTTTTTTTCGTGCTCATGGAACTTAGTTTCGTGCCTAAGTGGTGTAGTTTTATGGAAGTTATTGGTTGAGAAATGATTAGAATACAGTAAGTCGTTGATCAAATTTATTAATTCCAAATGATTACCTTTATATTTTAGATTACTTTTAGGAGAAATTCTATTTTAAACTCATATATATGTTGATTGTGAAATACTATCATCTATCTCATATCCTCACATAAACATTCATTTCTTACTATGGTTGCTTAACATAACTTTTTGTTCTTCAAATTTTTAGAAGAAAAACCAAATGTTCAGCCTATTGATCGATCATAACTGTTGCACGTATTATGAAAACAGAAATTCTGCTATGATAGTGTTTCAAGCAATTATACTTAAATTGTATTATAGTAGCTAAGTATGCACAAAAAAGCATGATTTTGAATAAACTTGGATAATTTCTGTGCTATAGAACAAATATACAAATATGGACATGTAATTTATTAACATTTTCCAAAGCATCAAGATGATCAAAGAATCAGAACTTTCAATTACATATTTGAATTGAGAATTTTCAGTTGGTTTCCATAGTTATTTGAATTTTTATATTGGTTTCATATGTATAGCAGGTTGTGTTTTTAATGGTCAATTCAATAACAGTTCGGCCATATTCATCCAATCATATATCCTGTTTGAGGTAAAATCCAAAGTTACATTATTTTTATTTAAACATTGGTATGAGTAACACTTGAGTTTTAGTCTAATTGATAGTCAACTCATATTATAATATACACATTGGGTGTATGCTCATAGATTCATTCTGTAAGTTGGTATATCAATAAGAGTTGCCACCCACTTTGAAATTTGCTGTTTTTGCATTAGTTTGCACAGGCTAATTGGTGCCACAATGGCAGTACATGCCATTATCAATGAACTAACAAAGATCTATTAACAACTTGAATTTCAACTCTACAGATTTGGGTCAATATGAGAGCAACACTAAGCACTTGAAGCCATGGAAGACGCTTTATTATTTGAATTTGTGAAGCCTGAAGGGATGAGGGCAATTTTTTTACTTAAAATCATGTGTATCCTTATTTATGTGTATGCCGTGCAGTATGTAGTGTATTTTTGTGACAATATATTTTCTAGCGAGAATAAAGCATGCAGAAACCTAATATAAATATGGATTTGTTGCCTGACTTTGTTAAAGATCAAGGGACGTAGACAATTTACATGTATTATTCAACTAATATTTATTTACAAACTAAAGAAAATTACCTTAATGTATAATAGTTACATTTCCTTAATTGTTTTTCATTACAGATTTTATGCTCATGTCATCTAAATCATTAGTTTCCTGAAAGAGAATAGTAGTAGATTTCCAATTATTGGTATATCCTTCGTGGGAATAATAGCTTAGAGGTAATAGCATGAGTCTTTGCATTTTTATCTCTGTCGTTCTGGACTAAATAAGAGAGCATAGTTGGATCCAAAATTAGTTATTAATCCATCAAATGTAATTATAGTGCATGTTAAATTATTTACTAATCTAAATCAATATCATCCCCTTAATTTTCCTAAACCCATTTATGATTATGCAACTACCTTTAGGCTAGAAGTGAGCAACTAAAATTTATTATGTTCTTCATCTGTTTAATGATGGTGTTAACTAAATATAATTTAAAGTATTTTCAAAACAACTAAAAATGGATCTTAACTGCTTTTTTAATGCTTGAGCAGAGCTACAAGTGAGACCTTACATTATTTCCATTATAACGCTTGAGCAACGCTACAAATGGTCTTTAAATATCTCTTACGTGTTTTTACTTTCTAACATACTTGAAAACTATACGATTGTCTGTTAGGAGTACACTGAATTTAGTAATGTGATGTTTTCATGTGTTATTAATTCGTAATGGATCATATTGTTTCTAAAATCAAGATTACACATGATATCTATATTATGTACAAGTAATGTAATATCGACATCACTATGAACAGAAGGGGAACAAGTGCTCTAATTTATTAGTTGCTTTATTTAATTTAACGTAATAATACATTTAGCTATTTTAAATTCAAAATGATTATGGGCTCAAGCTTAATGCACATAAGCATCGCTAGAAATTTTTGCACTTTTGCTCCTGTAATTTATATCAAAGTTATTTTCTATCAGTTATTACACAAATCAACTTATCATGTACTGAATTTTTTACAAAATGTAGACTATTTTGTTTTCTCCACTACCGATGATAAGCATTCAACTCAACATGTGTTGCTTTAAAAAGTAATCATAAATGTCATACTAATGTCAAAATGCAACTGAGTCTACCAAATTTTTGTGCACTCCTATTTTATGGAGAAATTTATTTAGCAGTGTTCACAATTAGCGCATAATGAATAAAGAAAAGACTCACCTTGATTGAATAAGGGAAAAAGTGCTATCCAAAATTGTTAATTGCAACTTTTAGGAAATTAGATTTAAATGGCAAAGGCAGATCATAAAGAGTGTTTTGAATAAACTTTTTATTCATGACGGAATATGTAATATAATTTTCTGATTTATGGAAGCTTATCTTTCATTAAACAAAATATGTATGCAGTAAATACTGTACTATATTTTTCTTTTGGAATTAATTTTTAACTATACTTGATAGTAGTCAAGTACGATTTGGTGATAATTAGTTGTGATGAATACAAAATACATACACTGTAACTTAGAAAACTTGAAGTGAACTTCATTTTCCGAAGGTGTAAACCACATTAAATTCATTAATATAGTAGTTTGAAAATTTTAAATCGTAAATCTCCTTCTAATGGAAGCATTCCCTTTTTTGAATATATATTTACTAAAGTTTAGTTTCCTCATTTTATGTGCTTGACAATTAGTAATTTCTATTTGTATAATTAAAATAAACTCATCTGTTAATGAATACTACATTAATCAGTCAGCATTTGACTATGGAGTAATCTACAATCAATTTTTTAATACTTGACCGATACTTCCCCTTCCATACTTATGTTTGATTGATAGAATTAATAGACTGATTTCTTTAAAAATTCTGTAGTGTACATAAGAGTAGTTTCCAGTTTTATTTTCTTAAAATACATAGATGCCTAGGTTGTTTTCGGATAGGTTTTGTTTCAGATTTTGTTTTATCTTCACAGATTGTAATTTTTGTGTTGTTATTTTTGGGATTAATTTGACTGCTTGCCATTGTCAAAAAGAGGCAGTATAGGTCATATGTTGAAACATACGTATTTAACTTAAGATTATAAAAATATAATGAAAATTAGCTATTACTTTAATTGATCTTTGTTAAAAAGGAAAATAAAATAAAAATGTTTGATTAAATACCATAACTTATCCTGCAGATTTTGGTAGTACCTGTGGCATGTTTTTTCGTTCATTGGCAACCAATAGTTTGTCATCCTTTATTCGGTATAATTGATAGTTGTTTGGTCTTGAGTTATGGCCAAGTTTAAGGCAGCTACAGTCTTTTGTTCTCTATACTCTTGAATGCATTTGTATGAATGACTTGAATATTACTTTTCACTTAATGTTTTGTGTTGTTTCTCTATATGATTGTTTTAAGGCTTCAGCAATTATAACTTATATTTTCCTCCTACTTAAAGTGTGAATAAAAATTAGCTGACTATTAAAAAAGAAAAATATTAACTGTATGTATTAAATACCCATTAAGGTGTATAACTTATATTGCACATTTTTGTAGTTAACTATGCCATGTTTTCCTTTGGCAATCAATATTTTGTCATCCTTAAGTATAATTGGTAATTGTTGGGTTTTGAGCTATTGAGAAGTTTGACGCATCTATGCTTACCGTGCTCTTAAATGCATTTATCTATTCCTTACAAGTGACTAATTTTTGAATGACTGCGTGAATATGATTTTTTTTTTTTTTTTTTTTTGTTAACGTTTTGAGTTATTTCTCTGTATTAATTGTTTTTCAAGCTTCAGCAAGAATGCCTTATATTTCTCCTCCTGTTTAATGTGTTGATTTCTTCATCCTAAATCATTTTTAACTTTTATTTATTGTTCTTAAAGTCTACCTTTGTATTTCTTGTGATTTTATTACCAATTATCTTTTTATTTCCAGTCATCCACGCAAGTTCGATCTATTTATCATTTGAGATATAACTTATCTGTCAAAATGTATTACTTTGTCCGACATGTTATGCCACTTTTAACAATTAATGCATTATTTATGCATTTACTATCCATTAAGATATACTAATACTTTTTATTTTTCGTTTCCAGAAATTGAATATATTGTTGTTATAGCATGTTAACTTTGCCTCAGTGCTAATTTTCTTCAATTTTTTCTTACACTTGTAGTTGTTTGCTAGAGCATTCTCTTTTATTTTATCTCAATAGTTCAACAACTGTAAATAATAGACAGTTTATGCCACATTTAAACATTGAGATCATTTTTCATATGTTTTTGTGACACATCAAAATACAAAATTAAAATTTATGTATGGAAAAGTCTATTAATTAACAAATTAAAACATAAATTTTAACATAATATGTTTTGATCATTGGACCGCCTTAATTTCAACCTTATACGTGAACATAATGTCATATCAAATTTTAAGTTTTATTCCATGTCTAAGTATTTGAAATTCATAAATCTTTAATGGCTGACCTAATTTACATGGCCTTAGTTCATATAGTTACCTCAATATATTTAATTTGCATTGCTAGCTTAAAACTATCATGTATAATTTCCTTCACTGGTGCCACTTGATAAGGATCTACATTTTATTATTGTATTTGTTGTATCCGATGTTTTGTCAATTGTCCTTTCAATAGCGTTATAGAATCCCAAATATACCTTCGGTTTTGAAATGAATGCTATATAATAAATTATAATTTCATATAGGCACATGAACATTATCTGGTAACTTTGGGCTTGCTTGCTCAAGTTCATCTCCAGTTTCTGTAAAACTTAACTATGAAGATACTCCAAAATCTTTAATTACCTTCAATTGAGCATGTGCACTTACGGCAGTATATGACATTCTGAAATTTTCAGTGTCTCTGGAAAATTGAGGTAAATGACTTTAATATCTTAATTTTTTTTAAACAGGCATTCAAAGCATTATTCAACACTACTTTCACTGTTAACCGTTTGTTTTAGTTCATCGTTAAGCTTACAGATTAAAAATATTCATCCCATCCATATTCGGCACTAACCTCCTTTTTACCCAACTAAGAATTGGGGCAAGCCAAAACTATTATTTGATTTTAACTCATTCATCATGATTCTAATTTTAGGTTTTATTACATTTTATTGAAAAATACAAGATAATATGGTAAAGGAATCGTTGTTCATTGTTCTTAAAATTTACCTTTGTATTTATTGTGATTTTATTACCAATTTTCCTTTTTATTTCAGTCATCCACTCAAGTTCAATCTATTTATCATTTGAGATATAACTTATATGTCAAAATTTATTACTTTATCTGACATAATATGCCACTTTTAACAATTAATGCATTATTTGTACATTTACTATCCATTAAGATATACCAATATTTTTTATTTTTCATTCCCAGAAATTGAATATATTGTTGTTATAGCATGTTAACTTTGCATCAGTGCTAATTTTCTTCAATTTTTCTTACATTTGTAGTTGTTTGTTAGATCATTCTCTTTTATTTTATATCAATAGTTCAACAACTTTAAATAATAGACAGTTTACGCCACATTTTAAACATTGAATTCATTTTTCATATGTTTTTGTGACACATCCAAATACAAAATTAATTAAAATTTATGTATGGAAAAGTCTATTAATAAACAAATTAGAACACAAAATCTAACATATTATGTTACGATCATTGGACCGCCTTAATTTCAACCTTACATGTAAACATAACGTCATATCAAATTTTAAGTTTTATTCCATGACACAGTAATTGAAATTCATAAATTTTTAATAGTTGATCTAATTTACATGGCTTTAGTTCATATAGTTACCTCAATAGATTTAATTTGCATTGCTAGCTTAAAAACTATCATCTATAATTTCCTTTTTTTTTTGGGTACATACGCAATTAATGTGCAGTTTAAATAACTCTTAGCTTTGAGCTTTCCAAAATGGTTTGCTATTAGGCATATATTTCTGTCCTTTTTCATACAGTTTTTATAGTTTTTTCGTGCTCATGGAACTTAGTTTCGTGCCTAAGTGGTGTAGTTTTATGGAAGTTATTGGTTGAGAAATGATTAGAATACAGTAAGTCGTTGATCAAATTTATTAATTCCAAATGATTACCTTTATATTTTAGATTACTTTTAGGAGAAATTCTATTTTAAACTCATATATATGTTGATTGTGAAATACTATCATCTATCTCATATCCTCACATAAACATTCATTTCTTACTATGGTTGCTTAACATAACTTTTTGTTCTTCAAATTTTTAGAAGAAAAACCAAATGATCAGTCTATTGATCGATCATAAATGTTGCACGTATTATGAAAACAGAAATTCTGCTATGATAGTGTTTCAAGCAATTATACTTAAATTGTATTATAGTAGCTAAGTATGCACAAAAAAGCATGATTTTGAATAAACTTGGATAATTTCTGTGCTATAAAACAAATATACAAATATGGACATGTAATTTATTAACATTTTCCAAAGCATCAAGATGATCAAAGAATCAGAACTTTCAATTACATATTTGAATTGAGAATTTTCAGTTGGTTTCCATAGTTATTTGAATTTTTATATTGGTTTCCATATATATAGCAGGTTGTGTTTTTAATGGTCAATTCAATAACAGTTCGGCCATATTCATCCAATCATATATCCTGTTTGAGGTAAAATCCAAAGTTACATTATTTTTATTTAAACATTGGTATGAGTAACACTCGAGTTTTAGTCTAATTGATAGTCAACTCATATTATAATATACACATTGGGTGTATGCTCATAAATTCATTCTGTAAGTTGGTATATCAATAAGAGTTGCCACCCACTCTGAAATTTGCTGTTTTTGCATTAGTTTGCACAGGCTAATTGGTGCCACAATGGCAGCACATGCCATTATCAATGAACTAACAAAGATCTATTAGCAACTTGAATTTCAACTCTACGGATTTGGGTCAATATGAGAGCAACACTAAGCACTTGAAGCCATGGAAGACGCTTTATTATTTGAATTTGTGAAGCCTGAAGGGATGAGGGCAATTTTTTTACTTAAAATCATGTGTATCCTTATTTATGTGTATGCCGTGCAGTATGTAGTGTATTTTTGTGGCAATATATTTTCTAGCGAGAATAAAGCATGCAGAAACCTAATATTAATATGGATTCGTTGCCTGACTTTGTTAAAGATCAAGGGACGTAGACAATTTACATGTATTATTCAACTAATATTTATTTACAAACTAAAGAAAATTACCTTAATGTATAATAGTTACATTTCCTTAATTGTTTTTCATTACAGATTTTATGCTCATGTCATCTAAATCATTAGTTTCCTGAAAGAGAATAGTAGTAGATTTCCAATTATTGGTATATCCTTCGTGGGAATAATAGCTTAGAGGTAATAGCATGAGTCTTTGCATTTTTATCTCTGTCGTTCTGGACTAAATAAGAGAGCATAGATGGATCCAAAATTAGTTATTAATCCATCAAATGTAATTATAGTACATGTTAAATTATTTACTAATCTAAATCAATATCATCCCCTTAATTTTCCTAAACCCATTTATGATTATGCAACTACCTTTAGGCTAGAAGTGAGCAACTAAAATTTATTATGTTCTTCATCTGTTTAATGATGGTGTTAACTAATTATAATTTAAAGTATTTTCAAAACAACTAAAAATGGATCTTAACTGCTTTTTTAATGCTTGAGCAGAGCTACAAGTGAGACCTTACATTATTTCCATTATAACGCTTGAGCAACGCTACAAATGGTCTTTAAATATCTCTTACGTGTTTTTACTTTCTAACATACTTGAAAACTACACGATTGTCTGTTAGGAGTACACTGAATTTAGTAATGTGATGTTTTCATGTGTTATTAGTTCGTAATGGATCATATTGTTTCTAAAATCAAGATTACACATGATATCTATATTATGTACAAGTAATGTAATATCGACATGACTATGAACAGAAGGGGAACAAGTGCTCTAATTTATTAGTTGCTTTATTTAATTTAGCGTAATAATACATTTAGCTATTTTAAATTCAAAATGATTATGGGCTCAAGCTTAATGCACATAAGCATCACTAGAAATTTTTGCACTTTTGCTCTTGTAATTTTTCTCATTAACTGCAATTGATTTACTTGCCTCATTAGGTAGTTCAGCTTATTGCAACGGATAATCTGTCGCTGACCTTTCTTCTTGAAACATCCGATACATTATACAATGACCAAAAAATGACTATATGTGTAGGTTCACAGTAGCACAACTATTTCTCACGATACTTGGCGTAACGAATATAATATATCTGTATATAAGCCAACACAAAGGTTTTTTTTTTCATTTTAGTTAGCCTACTTTGTGAACTAGGCTACACAAAGAGAAAATAGTGGGAAAGCCATCAACCGGTTTGGATCGGAGGGAACCAGCGCAGGAAAGAAGCAGGAGTCAAAGACGCAGACATCACATCGGTTCGGTTCGGAGAAGCACTTCAGTGACGCCAGAAGAAAAAGAGCAGCCTCATCGGATCGGATCGGAGGCATCCGATCTGAACCCCTTTTTTCTGAACTTGTGACCGTTGCTACACACGTTTCCTGAAGACTCGGACCAAGCACGACCATTTCCTCCCACGATCTCCCATAAATCGATGCGCTGTCACCATCTGGAGGCCTCCGAACCCGACTTTTATGGGATGGGTACCACGCAGTTCCGAACCGGAGCCACTTCGAGGAGATTTTTCGCCTATAAATACAGCACCAAGAGGCATTTGAAAGGATCTTTTGGCAAATTCTTAGTTTTAAATTCCTCCATAGTCGAATTTCATATTCATATTCAGATCAAAATCATCTCTTAAAGTCTATTTTTGAGAGATTTGAGTGAGCTTATGCATTGCAATTGTGAAGTTGATTGAGAATCATTGTCATATTTGCATTCAAATCATCAATTAAAAGAATAGAAAGTGGACGTAGGCTCGTTAACGCCGAACCACAATAAATCGTGTGTTTTTCGTTGCTTTTTAGTTCTATTTCATTAAAATCATAGCTAATTTGGGTGTTAGAACCAATTTTTGGTCTAAGAGTCTTCTTGGGATTATCATTCTACTATTTGGACTTTCAAGTTCAAAGAAGTTAATCCCTTGTCTCTGACATCTTTAAGTACTTGTTGACTAACCGTTGAAGAATCGAGTATCATGGCTAAGACCAAAGGAAAAGAAATGCAAGGCGCTAGGGGAAACGATGCTAGAGAAGATCAGCAAGACATCGTGTTAACGAGGTCACGCGCTCAAAGCTCTGGAGCAGATCGCTCCGATCAGGAGGATCCGAATCGGTTGGAAGGCGCTGATCCGAACCAGATGGAAGGCGCTGATCCGAACCGGATGGAAGGCACTGATCCGATCCGGTCTAACGAGGTCGAGGGAACTCACTCTCTCTATCTGAACCGCCCCGACCAGGCCACGGTGAACCGATCCGAACCGAACCAGAATAAAGCTGGAACTTCTACTCGAGCGCCCTCCAACGCTCCGATTCCAGCCATGATGACTAATGTTCAGCCTGATCCATCTGTACCCATTACCCAGGGAGACTTTTCACGTTTTCTTGACATGCTCCAAAGTACTAAAGAAGCATTGGAAGCCCAAAGGCATGACAATTTTCGCATGCAGGAAAACATAATCACTATGGGTAGAGAACTACAGGAGCTCCGGAGGCAGAAGACTCCTTCCCCTACACGCCATCTTGCTACAGATGATTCGTCTTCTTCGGACGAGGAACGCCCTCGTGAGAGAAGGCCGCTTGAACGACCTCAGAACCTCGATCAATTGACTTTAGGATCCCGAGAAGACGCTGCTCGTGTATTGGGCCCTGATGACCCGAGCCTGCAACAGCCTATGTTGCTACCCATGTGTGGATCCCACGTCCTACCCAGGGATCCTAATATTACCAGCCCCACGTAGCAATAGATTCTCCAACCTCTACCTCCTGAGATTGACCGGGAGCACAGAGAGAGACGTAGAGTAGCTGCCGCCAGAAACAGGAGGTTATCCCCTGATCAAGAACCCAGGGGTAATCCGAATATCAGACCTAGAGAGTCTATGCAGACATTAACAAATGCCGATGTATGGGCAATGGTGTGCCATATTATGTACGAAAGACGGCAGTTGACTAATGAAGATTGGGGCATTGCGCGAAGTCATACCCCCTTCACAGATGACATACTGGATTTCCAGTTCCCTCGGCAATTCAACTTGCCTCAAATGGATCGATATTCAGGAAGAACAAACCCAGGGCAGCATCTGATGAGGTATGCATGGTTCATGAACGCGGCAGCAGCCCTAGATGCCATAAAGTGCAAAGCTTTCCCAATCTATCTTGAAGACGTAGCGTTAATGTGGTTCACCCGACTCCTCCCTCGGTCGATATCAAATTTCACAGAATTGAGTGAGTGCTTCATGAATCAGTTTCGAGTCCATTCCCGAATGTCCAAGAGCGTCATAGAATTGTCACGGATTAAGCAGGCCCCAGGGGAATCTTTGAAGTCCTATTTGGATCGTTTCAACTTGGCCATCACTAAAGTTAGTGATCCCCATGAGCCCACTATCCTGATGGCCTTGATAGAAGGGGTGGATCTTGACACAGAGTTCGGGGATTACTTGGTTGGAAAACCACCTCCTACAAGAGAATTGTTCTATGAAAAGGCTAATATCCGCTTAAACGAGAAGAGGCTAAGGCAAATCGGAAGAGAAAGTCCGAAGGGGCCTCGAAGGAAGGTGTCCAGAGTAACGTTGCTGTGAAACAATTTGATGACAGTTCAGGGAAGGTGGAAGTAAATGTTGGCAACCAGAGTGGGGGTAATAGCAACAAAAATGGGAACGGCAATAGAAGGAACAGAAACCGAGGGAATAGCTCTAATAAAAGACCCATATTCCAGACTTTTGAAAATTATACGCCATTGAATGATACGTTGGAGAATATTTATTTAGATACATATAGCTTATTGCAGTACAAAAAACCACCACCAGTACGTCAACGCCGCCAAGCATTTTGAAGTTGAAGAATGTAGTAGCCTCGAAGACGCTACTCCAATAAAATAACAAAAGACGATGTCAGACGATGTCGTATTCTGCAATAGAGATGATTCCGGAGTTCAATCCCCAACTGACGATCCACTAGTGATTTCCACAACAATTGGCCCTACTTTAGTCCATAAAGTATTAGTAGACAACAGGAGCTCGGTCAATATCCTCATCAAGAAAGCTTTCGAACAAATGAGACTCGAAGCAAAAGATTTAAAGCCATGTGAAGGATGGATACATGGCTTTAACGGAGCATCTACAGCTCTGATGGGTTTTGTGGAACTACCAGTCACACTAGGGCATGGAGATCGCCAGAGAGTAAGGATCCTGCCATTTGTAGTTTTGGATGTGGAGTCGCCTTACAATGCCTTCCTAGGCCGACCGGCCCTTGCCGAATTTAGGGCATGTATTGCACCTTGGTGCTTGCTGCTTAAATTCCCGACTGACTCAGGAGTTGGGGTGATGAGGGGCGACCAAGCTACGGGACGAGCTTGTTACATGACGGAGTTAAAGATGTTAATGAAGGGGTTGAATATAGAAGCTAAGGACGATTCCTCCCCCCCAAAGGAGGCCTCAGCATAGCAATTAAGGGGCCCTGCCCCAAGAAAGTCGCCCTCAGATGTGCTCGAGGATATAGATCCCAGAGAGGATAGAGAACCCAGGGACAGGAAGGCAACTCCCAACGAAATAACAATAGATATACCTATTGATAAAACAAATCCAACAAAAGTACTAAAGATCGGCTCGCAACTAGATCCAAGTAGAGCGAGGGAATTGGCTGATTTCTTAATGGCAAATCTGGATGTGTTTCCTGGACTCACGCTGACATGCGTGGGATTTCACCTACCATCATGAGCCACTCTTTGTGTATCAATCCAAAGCACCCACCAGTCAAGCAGAAGAGACAGATGTTAGGCCCAGAGCGGTCAGCAGATTTAAAAGAAGAAGTAGAGAAATTAAAAGATAATGGATTCATTAAGGATTCGAAATATCCCGACTGGATATCGAATCATGTCCTGGTCAAAAAGTCAAACGGGAAGTGGAGAACGTGTATTGAATTTTCTGATTTGAACAAGGCTTGCCCGAAGGATAGCTTTCCTCTCCCCAGAATTGATCAACTAGTAGATTCGACGGCCGGGCATGTGCTTTTATCCTTTATGGACGCCTATTCTATGTACAATCAAATTCCCATGCACATACCAGATCAAGAGCATACAAGCTTTATCACAGACTTGGGGTTGTATTGTTATGTGGTAATGCCATTTGGGTTAAAAAATGCGGGAGCCACGTATCAGCTCCTAGCCAACCGCATGTTTTACAATCAAATCGGGAAAACCATGGAAGTTTACGTAGACGATATGCTCGTGAAATCCAAGCAATCTCACGATCATACAAAGGAATCATCAGAAATGTATGGCATACTACGAAGGTATGGGATGAAGTTGAATCCCTTGAAGTGTTCTTTTGGAGTGGCATCAAGCAAGTTCCTTGGCTTTATCGTGAGTTCCAGAGGAATTGAAATCAATCTGGACCAAATAGCAACAATCTGGAATATAGAGGAGCCACGAAAGATTAGGGATGTTCAAAGCTTAGCTGGGAAGGTTGCAGCACTGGGCAGATTCATCTCCAAAGCAACGGAAAAGTGTGTACCTTTCTTCGATCTCATAAAACGGGGAAAGCGAAAATTTGAGTGGACTCCCGACTGTGTGGAGGCGTTCCAGAATCTATTAGACTTCTTAGAAAAGCCTCCAATATTATCAAAGCCTGTAGAACATGAGGATTTGTTCGTCTACTTGGCAGTATCATCTTAACAGCACAACATTAGTACGTGAAGAAGATAAAGTCCAGAAACCTGTGTATTATGTAAGCAAAAAACTAGCTGCTGCAGAGCGTAATTATTTGAAGATAGAGAAGCTTGCTTATGGCCTCCTGATTGCTTCACGCAAACTTCGCCATTATTTTCGGGCACACCCGATAGTTGTATATACCGATCAACCTTTGAGACAAATGTTGCAGAAACCCGAAGCATCGGGGCGGTTACTTAAATGGAATATTGAGCTGAGTCGATTTGATTTGAACTTTCAGCCACGAAGATCAATAAGGGGGCATTGGCTGACTTTATAGTTGAATTTACATTTCATGAAGAGGAAATGGTGGGTGACAAGGTTGTTACTTTGGATCAAGAGTTAGAACTTAGTCCATGGAAACTATATACGGATGGGGCCAAGAATGATCGAAAGTCCGGTGCCGGAGTTGTTTTGGTAACTTCTGAAAGACGATCTATCTACTATGCATTACCGTTAGAGTTTACTGCTACTAACAACGATTCCGAGTATGAAGCCCTGATTGCCGGGCTGAAACTCGTCAAAGATTTGGGAGTGAAGACACTAGATATATATCGCAATTCCTAGATAGTTGTATGTCATGTTCGGGACGAATTTGCTGCTAAAGGACCTCGACTCATCACTTATCTCAAAAAGGTAAAGGAGTTATTGGGATGTTTGGAGCATTATAGCATAACACACATTCCAAGAGCGGAAAATCAGAAAGCAGATCGACTGGCGAAGCTAGCAAGTTCTGATAATCCTAAAGAAACCGAAATGGTTCTGATAGAGGTGTTGGAATCACTGAGTTTCGAACTAATGGAAGCAGAGCTAGCCTTGGAAGTTGAACCAGAAAGAGAATCCTGGATGACATCGATTAAGAATTTTCTCAAGAATGGAACCCTCCCATTAAAAAAGAGCGAAAGACGAGCTGTAAGACGCAAGGCTGCAAGATACGTTTTACAGGACGACGTCCTTTATCGCCAAGGGTTTTCAATGCCCCTATTACGGTGCATCGCACACGACGACATTAAACGTGTACTACAAGAAGTACATGAAGGTGAGTGTGGAGATCGCACTGGGGGCCAAACCTTAGCAAAGAAAGTATTACGGTACGGATATTTCTAGCCTACCGTGAATAAAGACGCGGCTGATTATTCACAACGCTGCGATAGATGTCAAAGATTTGCCAAAGTTCCCAGGGCGCCTCCGACCCAGCTCAAGTCGATGGTAAGTCCGTGGCCATTTTCCATGTGGGGAATTGACAATATTGGAGTGTCACCTATTGCCAGAGGAGGAGCTAAGTACGCGATCATTGCCGTGGACTACTTCACAAAATCGGTGGAAGATGAACCTTTAACAACCATCACGGCGAGGAAGGTAATCATTTTTGTGTTCAGAAACATTATTTGTCGATTTGGGAAACCGAAGACCATCATAATCGATAATGGGATGCAGTTTGACAACATCGAGTTCAGAAACTTCTGCCAGAAATATAAGATTGATAAACGATACACTACAGTAGCTCATCCGCAGTCAAATGGCCAGGTCGAAGCCGTAAACAAGGTCATTAAATCAATTCTAAAGAAGCGGTTGGAGCGGGCCAAGGCTAGATGGGTAGACGAGTTGCCATTAGCTTTATGGGCCTACATGACAACCTTTAAGACGGCTACCGGCCATACTCCCTATTCACTTTCCTTTGGGTCAGAAGCAGTGATCCCGGTTGAATTGGAAGTCCCTTCTCATCGAGTTGCGTATTATGACCCGATGACAAATAAAGCCCTCCTCCTAGAATCTCTTGATATGATTGAAGAAAAAAGAGATGAAGCTGACTTGCGTGCCTCGAGACATCGACATTTAGTAGCACGTTATTATGACCGGAAAGTTCGCTTCAAAACTTTTGAACCAGGAGACCTAGTACTGAAACGAGTCTTCCCGCCTTCGACCCAATTGGGTCCAAAATGGGAAGGGCCATACACCATCCAATGGAAGCTTGATACAGAAGCATTCAAGCTAACGACCGTGGACGGTGAGGAAATTCCCAGAGCTTGGAACGCTCAACACCTACGACGATATCTGAGCTAAATATGAAATGTTATCCCTTTTGTTTTTATAAGCTATGTAAAAAGGCACGACTTGCCTTGAAAAGTCTATTTATATGAGCAAAGGATTATGAAGTAGATGTAGGCTACGACTTAGCTGAACCACTATAAAAATATCGTGTGTCATTTACTTTTTCTGTATTATTTTATCTTCAACAATTATTCTATCGTGACTATGAAACAGGAAATATTAAGTTAGATTTGGAAAGTTGAAGTTGTCCTGTGTGCAGAAACGAATAAAACGATCGTTTGCAAAATAAAAGAATGGGAAGACAACATTCTTAACTCTAACTCTCGAGAATCGAGAGAGAGTATAAAGGACGGGAAGACGACGTCCCTTGAGGCGTGAAGGTGCACCCAGATGAGAGACCGCCTCAACAATACTCTAACCTGGTTATGAGACAGGAGAGTATAAAGATGCTAGAAAGAATAAGCATCAATGATGAAAGGAATATGGCCCCGTCGGAGAATTGGGGGCAATTGAATTCTGAATTTAATCAATCTTGAATAATTCTTGCTCAGTCATCCAAGATTGACTAGGGGCATATACCTGTGCGCATATTCCCCTCAATAATGACTTCATTATATAATTGTAATACGACATGCTCTTGCATTTTTACTTAAGTACTAAACTAACGACTATCAGACATTGTAGGAAATAAATTATTATTATTTACAAACATGTGAGTTTGTACAGGGAAATTAAGTAAAGGATGCGAGGGCCGCACTCCCTACAACAATTGCGGACCAATTAAATGCAAAAATAAAACAAAGCACTCTGTCACTTGGGCTTTGGAATGGACTTGGATTTTTTGGCAGCTTTCTGAGTAGCCTTAGCTTCCTTTTCAGCATCAGTCATAATGCATTTCGGCCTTTTCTTCTCCGCAGTCGAAGTGCTAGAATCGGTTGATTTTTTACCAGGAGTCGGAACACTGGAGTCAAAAGAAGATTTTTTAGCAAGTTCCTCTGTAATAGACCTAGTTGAAAGCTTAACGACTAACCTTGATCCAGGATCCACCATTGCAAGGAGTTCAAGGCTTTTGGGGTTCAAGTCTTCCACTTTTAGCTGCATACGCTTGTCTTGTTCGGCTTTCATTTCATCCAAAGTGACATCATCAGCACTTTTGGAGTCCCCAATTATAGCCACATCAGGATCCTCTTCGTGCCCCTCGCCACCACCATCGTCTTTCAAGGCATCTATCATCTCGTCATGGTGAGAAGTGTTGGCCTTAGACAGTTCAGCTCCCCCTCCTGACTCTACAATGGTAGCCTTATCCTGTTCTCCTTGAGTCTTTTCCACGGATTCTACCCCAGTGGTGGCTCCCTGATGCATGTCAGTCTTCTCGGCTGGTTCAACACCTACAGAATGAGAAGCAACAATTATCAATTCAGGAGAAAATAAAGGATCCTCCATGGATTGCCCAATCACATGGTGAAAAGTGGAGACGGCCTTGACGAATTGAGGTGAAAACGTAGAAATACCTTCCGATGGTTTCTCAATTAGAGTGACTACCGTCTTTGACGCTGATTCGGGTACAGGAGATAAAAGGGACGCCTGAGGGATCCCCGGGTTCTCAGGATCATATCCCTCGACTTCAGAAGTTTCAGCAGTAGTGGAAGAAGAACCAGCCTTAGGGATATTCTTTTGTTTGGCCATCCGCTTCTCCTCCTCCATAGCAGTAGCAATGAGGCGACGCCCCTCGGCACGGCATGCCGACTCGTCATCTCTCAGATACTTTTCCATCAGTTTATCTTCGTCGACGAAGTCTACCTTAAGTTCCTCTTTCTCCCATTCGATGGTTTGACTCCATACGTGAACTAAGGTAGTTGGATAGTCTTCAATCTAAGAGATGTTTCGACAACGAATTATGTGCGCAAAGAATTCAATCAGTAATTCGCCAAAACTGTGCACTTCTTCCTGAGCCTATGATAGTTGTTGACGGGTCTCTTCAGCAGACTTAATAACATTTTCCACATTCCCCTCAGCTAGGGCAGCCCTATTCTCGGCCTCCAATAACTTGGATTCCAAGTCAGCGTTTCGTTTCTCCAATTCAGCATTTTTTCTCGCTAACTCGGCTTTTTCTTGCTCAAGAGTATTGTAAGCCAGTTGCATTTTGACATTGTCTGACTTAGCATCTTCCGCTTGTTTCTTCAACTCCAAACGCTCTTGACTATGAGATTCCAGCAAGTCATGATAATGCTTCTGTAACTCCTCGAATTGCTATTTGAAGTTGTTAGCATCTCGTTGAGCTTGTGTGTCCTCGAGGTCCTTCTCCAAATTTTTCAAGGCTTTTCATCGGCATCTGCAGTCTTTTTCATCGAATTAACATCTGTAATTAAAGTCCGAATGATTCTGGAAAGATTACGTGAATACTTGAACATCTCCGAGTATTGCTTCTCGACTGCGTCAATCTTCGCTTTAGCCTCATCTGCCCATTTTGAGGAAATAGGCTCGAGAGCAGGTAAGAAAGTCAGATTTTCAAAATAATGGCCTGGGAATTGCTTCTCCAGATATGCCCTCTTATCTTTGGACTCAGCATCCATTGGTGGAGGTTTGAAGTATGTTAGCTCAGTGTCTCTACGCTTACTAGGCATGATGGCTGTATCACCCTTTCCAGGTCGCTTCTCAGAAACCTTATGTTTGTCTCGTGAATCGGTATGTTTTGGTGGACTTTTTTCCCGACTATGTTTGTCTTGAGGAGAATTTCGGTCTTTGGGCTGCGTTGTGTCTTCGCGTCGACGACTCTGATAGCTTTTATATCGGTCTGGATCCGACCGGACGGGGGAGCGAGAGCGCGAGGTGTGTGGCCGATAAGAATCATGAGGCCTTCTGTCCTCTCTACCCCGGTTTTCACGGCGATCATGCTCGACATCGGAAGGGGATCTAGTCATGCTGCGACGTATTTTCTTGACATCATAGTAGGGGCGAGACATTGTACCTGCGCAACAATGTAGGTGGAATTCAGAATCAGTGTTCACATGAGAAGTGAGTGCTGTGAAGTGTGGTGCTATTGTGTTGGGTGCATCCTAAGTGGTGTTCCCCCCGACTAACCCGTGTCCGAAGCCAGACCAGCGCGAGTGGGCTCTTTGGCCTTCATGGGAGTAGTCTCCTCTGAAGAAGTGAAAATTAAAGGATTTGTGCCAAATTCCTCTGAAGTATAGATGGTTTCAGGTAGGGGGATATCTTCTAAACCCTAAAATGTGGAATTGTCGTTAGTAGGGACATCTCCTTGAGAAGCATCTATTGGCAGCTCTTTAGGGGACATTGACTTCTCAGGAGAAATAGCATCACTAGGGACGGTATACCCTTCTCTGTGCTTTTCAGCTATGTTGGCTAATTCATCGTCCTGAGTTGAAGATGGAGAAGGTGAAGTCTGAAGAGGTATTGTTGGACTTTTTGAGCCCTCGCCCGTTTCAGGAATAATGTCCACTGGGGGGATGTATACATATGGACCCGACCCATGACCTATGCTACGGGTAATGGATAGTAACCCGTGATGATGGAAGTACTCATCCTTAAGAACTTCGTCGATGGTTAGAAATTTCTGATCGCTATTGAGAAGCCGATGCATCCGATCAAAATACAATTGATCCGATATTTGTTTTGGGTTATCAACTGCAAACAAAAGAGAAACCAGGTTAATGTGTTGGCATGAACATTCAAAATTGAGATCTAGAAAATCGATGCTTTACTTGATTTGGTCCATCTCCTGGCGCACCCCGGCTTGTCCTGATATAAAACCATTCGAGCTTAGAATCGCCGGCCTTGCTGCTAAATGGAGCTGAAATAATTTTCCTTTTTGGGACCGATTCAAAATAGGAGAAGGAAAGAGTCTCTTGAGTCCGATGGTTGAAATTATAAAAAAAGTGGACGTCATCGAAAGTAGGCTCTGTACCTAAAATCTCTCTGTATGCTATATATAAGGTATATAAGTAAGCATAAGAGTTGGGATGTAACTGCATGGGGGTAATCCGCATCTGTCTCAGAAAGTCGACAACAAAAGGCGGAAACGGTGGAATAGCCCCAACCATACACATCAATTGGGTAACTGCCATAAATCCTTCTGGAAGATTGTGAGGACGATCAGCTTTCAATGGCACCAGGGTATCCCTTTTCAGTATCCCGTGCTTTAAATATATGTGAACAAGTCTGTCGTCATCAATCGTCGATTCAACAGAATCTTTGGCTAACTCCAATATAATGGCAGACTCAAACTCATTGGGAGCTTGATTATCTCCTATCGCTCCTTCCTCTTCATCGCCCAGAGAAATTTCACTATCGGAAGGTGTTTCGCTGTTATGTGCTCCTACTTCATAATCTGGGCCCTCATCGTCCCATTTAGGGTCTGAGGAAGAAGATATGTCATCAAGAGTAAATTTCTCAGAAGTTTCCGCAACTTCTATCTTCTTTGCTAACCTAGATGAACGTCTCTCGGCCATGATCACTAGACTATTGAAGAAACAACAACAAGGATTATAGTAAAGTTGCCCGTGTCCCCCGTGTGTGTATGTGAACTAAAGTGTATACTATGTGTACCAGAGACGCAAGGTAAATACATGAGAGCGTGATATAAAGATTCAAAGGAGTAATAATGTTTCAGAATAGTTCTTGATGTTTGTTATGTTCGTAAGGCACTATCCTAACTGTTCATCAAGTTGAAGGCTATACCAAGCATTGATTAAGCTAGTTGGAAAAATTCTTGCACATTGAGTTGGATTGTTTCTTTTCGGTTCGGATGTGTGTATTGGGATCAGATCGGGGGGCAAAGTCATGTTTCGGTCTGAAGCAGACATTCACACCCAGTGAGTAAAACCGGATCGGTTCGGATGTAGGCTTTCGGAGCGGATTAGATCGGCTTGAATAATCCTGCCTCTTCTCCTTCTTGTCTCTTATTCCGATCTGACCCGGTCAAGTAGGCTTTGTTTCCCTTTTATTCTTTTTTTTGCTGAGACCCGATCCGGTCTTGTAAACATCGTTCCCTTCCCTTCACTCCAACGTTTCTCCACCCGAACCGATCCCAGTTCCTTTCCTCTCCTCCCTCTCCATCCTCTACTCCATTTAACCAACACTAAACCCATTCCTCTTAGGAAAACCGTTTGTTTTAAGGAATTAGTCGCAGTGAAACCCTCATGGACCTATATATTTCCTACCATGCCAAATCCCTTCCCCAACGCCTCGAGGAGGTGGCAGAACCACCAACGATGACGATGACGAGAAAGGGAGCCACGGCGGTGAAGCCGAGCAGAAGCCATGGCCAAATCGCTCAAAATTAATCCCAAATCAAAATTAAAATCGATTATTTTAAGATAATTGAGGTTATAAGCCTACCAACGAGTTTGATTTGGAGACTAACGAGAAGAATTTTGGGTTTTTTTTGAAAGATAGGGCTTCAGTGTAAAATATGATGAACGGGAGTGATAAAATAAAAGAAAGATAAAGGAGATAGGCAGTGAGTTTATATATGTATTCACGGTGACCCATCGTATTCCTAGCCTTCTTACCCCCTTTCGGACCGGAGTTGCAAGCCCACGAATGCATTCTGGCTTGTCAGTCCACTGTTAAAAATACAGGAGGGAAATCTATTTGGGTCGGGTTCGTACCGAAAGGGATTATACACTTTGACTTGGTATGCAGGTTGAATTCAAGGAAAAATAAAGAAAAAGCCTACCTGGAGGAATCACTGGACATTAAAAAGTGCTCTCAAAGTTGTTTGAAAATGAAGAAAGTAATTCATATGGTTTATGGATCTATATGAGCAACAAAAGACATGACTTTACGAAGTGGCACGTCTCAACAAGTAGATGGAAGCGATCATTCAGTAGCTTTAATTCAAAGACTGTTTTGTAAACTACTTCGAAGCACACTTTATCTTAAATAAGAGTGTACTTCGAGGGGGCAAAATGTTAGCCTACTTTGTAAACTAGGCTACACAAAGAGCAAATAGTGGAAAAGCAATCAACCGGTTCGGATCGGAGGGAACCAGGGTAGGAAAGAAGCAGGAGTCAAAGATGTAGACATCACATCGGTTCAGTTCAGAGAAGCACTTCAGCGATGCCAGAAGAAAGCGAGCAGCCTCATCGGATCAGATCGGAGGCGGCCGATCTGAACCCCTTTTTTCTGAACCTGTGACCGCTGCTACACACGTTTCCTGAAGACTCGGACCAAGCACAACCATTTCCTCCCACGATCTCCTACTAAATCAATGCACTATCACCATCTGGAGGGCTCCGAACCCGACTCTTATGGGATGGGTGTCACGCAGTTCCGAACCGGAACCACTTCGAGGAGATTTTTCGCCTATAAATACACCACCAATAGGCATTTGAAAGGACCTTTTGGCAAATTCGGAGTTTTAACTTCCTCCATAGTCGAATTTCGTATTCATATTCAGATCAAAATCATCTCTTAAAGTCTATTTTTGAGAGATTTGAGTGAGCTTATGCATTGTAATTGTGAAGTTGATTGAGAATCATTGTCATATTTGCATTCAAATCATTAATAAAAAGAATAGAAAGTGGACGCAGGCTCGTTAACGCCGAACCACTATAAATCGTGTGTTCTTCGTTGATTTTTAGTTCTATTTCATTAAAATCATAGCTAATTTGGGTGTTAGAACCAATTTTTGGTCTAACAATTTTATTTAATAAATAGTAAGTGTAAATTTCTGTTGTAAATTCAAAAAGAAAAAAAATCATAGTCATAGTACTTTTATTTAAAGTTGTTTAGTTTGTATCATTGGTGAAATTGTTATTAAAATTTTGTCAAAGGGAATCAAAAAGAGATGGTAGCAAAGGGTACAAATTGGGTATGAGATTTAGGTTAATGGATGAGGGTAACAACGATCAAATCCAATGAATTATGTTTATTAAAGCAAAGAGATAGAGGTGCATATTTATACAAGATGGTTAGCAGATGTGGTAACGACGAGTATCGAACTATTAAACCAGCTCTTATTTAACGTATAATATTTTGTTTGGAATGTACATGAATATTTGTATTACTATAATCAACGGTTGGTAACAAATATTGTGATAGGTTATGGGTGCAAAGCACAATGAATCACAAAATTTGACATAACTAATATTTATAATTGGATCATTTTGTTTTTATATAGGATGAAATTATTCGAATGAACTATGCATGCTTATATCTTTTTTGAATATTTTTGCATTGCACCTAATACAAACCTTATTTTTAACAACTAGCTGAGTTGAAACAAAGAATTTTGTTTTTACACCACCCCTTTGTTCATAACGGTTATAACATTTCATAGCCGTGGCATTCCATTGCCATAATTTATAAGCACATGTTCACTCTGAACTATTCTCTTACCTAGCATGTTGATTTTCAACATATTAGCAATATAAATAATATAAGCCGTTGTTATGTGTGCCAACAAAGTACGAATAATAAAATACCCTTATTTTATAAGTTTAATGCGAGTTTTCCTGCAAGATCACATTACAACTCAACCTTTAATCTATTAAGAACCGTTTTTATAGCATATCATTCGACTATTGTTAGCTTCATATTAATATACTACTTCTTTCATCGAGCCGTGTGCGAAGCACGGGTTCATGCTTGTTTATTTGTATAACCGGGTATCCATGCTTGCATTTTCATCGTTGTACAATTGTTCGGTCATGATTTTTTTTTTTTTTCATTTTAGAAAATTTGGTTAATTAATACCAAATTTGAGAAGATAATTCATAAGAGACTTGATGTGATTTTGTGTATGTTGTTGATTCGCTCATGTTTTATGATTTATAAAGGGGAGGACTATACCTCCATATTTGCAGAATCCTTTCTATGCTATGTATTTGGTGGCATGGTAATTTTAGCTATCAATTTAGTTTTCTCTTATGCATAACCGTGTTTTGAGAAACTGATTTATATCATTTGTTATGATTTATCATCATTAGCATGCCTAGACCCACCTTTAAACGATGCCTTGTTATGTTGAAGAAATGCAGTTCATGGCTCATTGGCTCTTTATCCTGTATGTTATACATGATTATTTCTATTATTATTATTATATGTTATCACTTTTTTGATAGATACCGAGACTCAATGACTTTAGGTTTAGTCTGGCTATAGTGGATACATGAAGTATTATTTATGTTACAGAGTATTATTTGGAGATGTTAGACTTATATGCATATTCGTTGTAAACTTGGTTGTTGCAAAGACTTGGGATGTCATCAATATTACTCTGACTTGCCATAGTGTATAGTGTATATCTGTATAGTTATGTATGTAAATATAGTTTTTTTTTTCTTCTGTAGACCTAGACCTTTAAGAAATATGTGATGCACTATTGTTAAGATGTCACATTTGATAAAAACATGAACTGACGAAAACTTTTAATAAGCATCCATGTTGAGTTATACTGTCATTCAAATAGCAAATTAGTATTGCATCATGTAAGGATTATAACTCGTAAGTACTAAACTCTTTAAGAAAATATTGCAATCATTTTAACAATGATTGCAATAAATATGCGAGAACTTAGGTATTAAATCTAGATTAGAAGCATTCGACTTCTCCTTTCTCATGCATCCATCTTATTTTCCTGTATTTTTCCAAGACCAACTGAAACATGACTATTCATTAGTTAGAGAAAATAATGAATTTTAATGTTGTAAGTTTGAACTTTCTATTTCCATTAATCATAAAAATGGTATATTGATATGTATATAATGGGATGTTAACTTCTCATTGATTATAGGGTACAACGTATTTTAAAGCACGACAAATTCTCATTCGTACTACTCATAGGAATAACATATTCAACCATTGGATTATCTCTAATAATTTTAAATGCAGAAATTACAATTCTACACTTTAAAACTGTTAACTGCATAAACTCTCCAAAAACAAGGAATTGGATGCATGTCCAAAAATGTGGAACGTGATTGCTTTATTCTGCTTATTTAGAAGTGATTGCTTTATTATGCATATTTCAACCAGCAAAAATATTTGTTTTTGGAGTTCTGGACCTAAATGGATTTGATGTTCTCAAAATACCCTACTACTTTTAAGTGCAGAAATAACACTTTTTCAACTCAACTTTCTTTCTTGCATTCTAAAACGATTTTAGTTTAATTGGGGCACGTGTTTCGATTTAGTCACTTGAGTCATGCTAGCTTCTAAAGAGGCAAATGACATGGAATGATCATGGTAGAAAAAAAATAGGGACAACTTACAATATTCAAGGCAACAGCCTTTAGAAATATCAACGTTAAAACGATCCTTCTAGCATTCTGTCTTGACCATGCTGCACTATATGCAAGGCCGTGCATTCCATTTTTTTTTTTCACAGCCATCACAGTCCATGTTGACTTCTTCGGACTTTGGGTTCACAGTCATCATAGTCCATGCTAACTTAACTGTTATTTAGAATATAAGCAAATTTATAACTTCACTCTTTTTACTTAACTTTTTTAATTTGCAGGCGAGATTTAAATTAGACGAAGAATGACAAAAACTGCCTGTATTTCAGCAAATGGGATATATTTTTCGATCTTCAAAAAGCATATTAGTTCGCAGAATAGTTAATACAAAAAACGAAGATGAGAGACTTCAGCTGAAACCAGATAACATCAAAACCATGACGGAGTGGAAGAAGTTTATTAAGCTGAAAATAAATCCAGAATTTAAGGTGATCCACTTTCAATTAAGTTTTAGCTATTAATGAAACGCAAACGTTCACAGTTACAAAATATCGGCTTACAATTGTCTATGAATAGTGATGTTAATTCTTTGTATAATCTTTTATGTGATTTTGAATATTTCAGATGAGAAGTGATAAATTCAAAGCCCTCCGACAAAATCAGATGCCACATACAAGCAGCCGTAGAGGGATGCCCCGATTGACTGAAGATTTGGTAACAACAATTAATTAATTTGCCATAATATTTATTAAGCAAGTAGCTAGTATGATTTGTTTTTTTAATGACCATTTGAATGTAGAAAGAGGAGAGTAACGGTTCTCCCGTAGATAGGGTTGATGTGTGGGTCAAATCTCACATTAGAGAAGATGGCAAACCAGTGAACGCCATTGTTGCTGATAAAATTGTAAGCACTTTTTTTTATATAATAATGTGATATTTTGACGTTAGTGTATAATATCAATCTTAATCTCTATAGGAAAAAATTAAAAGCGTTGTCGATGGATCACATTCGGGCTCAACAGTCGGTTACAAAGGCGATGTGCTATCTCAAGTGCTCGGACCGGATAAACCCGGACGATTAAGTGGAATGGGAAGAGGCATGACCGCCACCAAGGAAACTTGGTTACATGCTAGGGATGAACAGACAATCCAAATGCAAAACGAAATTTTAGAATTAAAGGCCATGTTTCAAGCATTAACGAAAAATCAGGTAAATGCACCAATTCATCTTTCATTTCTTGATTGGGTTATTATTTGGAGTTCATATTCTGCATTGCTACCAAGAACACTAGCATACCATTGTTTTTATGTTCTGCATTGCTGCATTGCTACCAAGAACACTAGCATACCATGTTTTTTTATATTATTGATTCAGATATATGAGAGGCATTTTTGATTATTTGACCTTTTACTCACTCTATTTGAATGTTTAGTTGCAAGTGTAGGCATATGAACTTCGATAGGCTAGGCTGTTACGAGTTATAATACAGGCCTTACTGTTAAGTGACATGGTTGCTTGACTGAAATGTACTTAATGGTGGTCAAACGTTAATGTCAAATATTTGGTAGTTGTGATTTTAGGTAAAAACCCAATGTTTCGACTGATATGAGATATCAGGCCTTAGTTTATGCAAAAATCATCTCCTCAAATGTCTAGATGGGTTAATATGTTTGAAAACTAAAGTGATGCGTATTCCATGGAAGAACAGTTAAGTTGGTGGTCTCAAAATTCAAAGTGGCACATGGCTATCTCCTTCAACTCTCAATATGTCGCTAGTTGCAATATTATTGGTCTGACAAAGTAAAGAAAGTTGCGGAGAAGCAAGCACACATCAAAAGGTAAAAATAAATTATAGGGAAACTTTATTTGAGACTAAGGTATCATCACCATCATTTGAGTCTAAGGTATCATCTATGTCATCTTTATTAATTATTATCACCACTACCTCGACTGCTACCATACACTTATGCATATAAATTTGAAGCTGATTTAGTGGTTTTTCAAAATTGAATAATGGACGTGGCACTAACCCTAGCCATCGAAATTGCAATTTATACTACGTATATATAGGGTGACCAATGCGTGTGCGTGTGTGTGTGTGTGTGTGTGTGTGTTTATATATGTTATATATGCATATATGCCCCAGTGTTATCACATACATATACTCTTGTGTTGAAAAAAAAAAACTGTCCCTTCTATATTCCACATGGCTTGTAACCAAAACCCCATGCAAATCGAAAACATACACTGTTGCTTTTTATCCTATGTCAAACTTATACTGACTATGACCACATTTTGACCATGATTGGTATTTGGCATTTGGAATATTAGTCACTCTGGGCAAATCGAAAACATACACTGTTGCTTTTTATTCTATGTCAAACTCATACTGACTATGACCACGTTCGCACTAATCTTACCTGCTTCTTTTGAAACCTCTAGTACTTATGAAACCTCTCACTATCATCTTGCATATTACCCTCTTCTTATGATTGTGTAAAAATAGAGCATGCATCATATTATATGGCCTAAAATGACAGCAGTACGAATTCCATAACCACTACATTTTGATTTTGGTAATTCGCAGGGCAATCAGAACAAGACTGTAACGTCCCGTATTTTTGGCAATTGAATATTTAATTTAATTTATCATTTTAAATATTATATTTGGAATATTTAAGGGTTTTAATATCTAATTCGTTATTTAAAACGACGTTTGAACGTTATATATTTATATAAATATAAATCGAGCTCGAAATGGCATTGCAGTTCGTAAATTGGTGTTTTGAACTTCAATTGAATATACAGGATCTGATATAAGTCGGATTTCTGTGAAACGAGAAACGTTGGAACCGTGTTGATTATAATTTTCATATGAAAGAGAAAAATCCAGATTTCGTGTTATAATTTGTTATTTATGACCAAATCAAATTTCAAAATAGTCGTTGTGAAAATCGTTATTTAAAATATAGGCCTTTAAAATGACCATCTTGCAAACAGTCTCTGTTTTCGATGCAATTAGTTTCATTGGGACCGTATCGTTAAATTATTGTAAGAAACTCAAACTGCGTGGCAAACCTATGTCGTATGTGACCATGGTAGCCGTAAACGCCCGTTCATTTTCTATAGCGCGTATTTAAATTAATAAACAGATATTTGGGTGTAACTTGAACAGACGATTGAATTAGGCTGTGAAACTAGTTCTATTGAGTTCGTATCGTCGATTAGAGTCAGGATAGGTATATAGTTTGCTATTTTTGAAGACCGGGTAATTTGGCGTTAAAAATGGTATTGCGGTGCGCGGTAAAAATAGCCTACCGGGGTAACAGTCTTAGAATGCGACGAAACTGGTGCCGTTGGGTTCGTATCGAATAATTTTTATTGGATTTCAAAGTGTCAAGTTGATTCGATTTATCTGGTGATCATGAAAAAATTAAACGCATGTTTATTTTCGGTTTTATAAAGGAATTGTTTTTCAAACGATGTCGGAATTAGATGAAACTTGTCCCATTGGGTCCGGAATATTTTTTTACACTAAGATTAGATTTTTTATCAGTAAACGAAAGTCGTTTGTGGTGGTTTATATCAACTACTTTGTGGTGAAGTTTCGTAAACCAATATTTTATTAATTTGTCCATCCTATATATATACCCATCATTTTGTCTAACCCTAAATCGTTTGTTCTGGTCAACACTGTCCCGCCGCCATAACTGTAATGAACGAACACCATCATTCAATACTTCTCACACCATATCTCTCAATCCAATTGTTAAATCGAAAAACCCAAACTACAAAAAGTTTCAGCTCGTTAAGACGTATAGATTGATCGGTTGAGATGGAATCTCGTGGTCTGGTTTGGTCAGAATTCGATTACAAAGGGCCAGCGGTTGCGGAGCAATTGAGGGAGATTGGAAGCAGCTGGTGGCTCGGGTTCTTGAACGCAGGAAGAGGGGGACCGACGCAGGTTCTGATCAACTCCGATCAGGCCCGATGAACGGAGGGGTTGGCAGCGTTGGGCTTTCGAAGTTGAGCTTGGGTTTTTCTGTGAGATGAAGGAAGGAACGACGAGCAAATTAGAAAGTAGTCAGCCGTTTTTCCTTGAACCAACATAATCATTAAACTCAATTATTAATGCTAGTTAGCGTGATTAAAATCATTATACTTATTTATTAAATAAACGTATGTCTTAGGATTTGAAAAGAACGAAGTGAAAAGGGGGTATTTGGCAAACCAATGAAGAAGCTTGGAACCGAATTCTAAGGGAAACAAATTGGTCTGATAACCTTTGCTTAAGGATTTAATTAACTGAGTTTATTAACCAAGTTAGGAAAGATAAGTTAATTTTAATTATATACTTATAATACATAGTAATGGATACTGATTTTAATGCTGAGGAATCCAAACAAGCAACGTGCCAGTTCCAATATGGCAAATGGAGTCTGGAAAACCAATGTATCAGTCCTAATTGGATTTTGAGGCATTGTAATGTAAATTAATGAATTTTAAAAATGAATACATTAGCTTATCTAAATTAATCCATGGTTTGAACCATGTAGGTAGCAGCATGGTTTCGGGTATTTTTCAGACTGGAGGAGAAGAGTTTGCCCAATTATATCTTGAATATAAGTAATTTGTGGGTTAATTATTAATTAAGGAATTAAATAAATACCATACTAAAACATATATTATTGCTCATGCCGTATACAGGAACCGTGATTGTGAACGAGCAGTAAGGGATTGAAGAGAACGATCATCATCATGTATTAGGAGTAAAAAAGTAATTAACCAAAACTAAACCATCATTAAAGAATTAATTATATTTAATTAATCGTATACTTACAAATTTGTATTTCTCAAGTATGTTATCAGAATTTAGCCAAACAAGCGACATTCATATTGTATCAGAGAGTAGAGAGTAGTACATTCTGGAATTATTTTGGACAAAGCTGGAGATAGAGGGGATTTTTCGTTAAATTAAACACCGTTTAATTTAACTGAAAAACCGTACCGCTTATCGATGGGATCAAATCAAAGGTGAGTTAAACTCACTCAATTTTTCCCATTTATATTTTATACAAATTAGGTTTTTATTTTGTGTGCTCTACTACCGATGATTGACCGTTTTCTAGTTATAAATTATTTGTTGATTTAACTGATGAAATTAAACCGTTGTTTAATTTCAGTGAAATACCAAATTGTTCTTCTAACGAATGGTTCCAGTAAAGGAAACTTACCTTGTTGGCCACGTTTATAAAATAAACGTGTTTAAAATGGTTGAATTGTTTGAATTGCTTGTGAATTGGTTGAAGTTAATGGTCGATATTTATTAAATGAAACTGAACGATTCGATTTGAGATAACCATTTGTATACAGGGAAGAACAGGTTGGAGGGATCCAACCGGATTCCTCAAAATATATTATTTATTTTCATATTATTATATGAACTGTCATGCTTGGGTGCTTGATTTGATATTGATCATTGATTGGAAATACAACCTGTTATTGGTTTTAACCAATGGGCTATATTGGTTAAGTAATCGGCAGTAAATGGCCTAAAAGTAAATCATTTCATGTATATCGATTTACCGTCAGGTAAATCGATAGGACTGAAGTTATAAAATTCATTTTATAACTAAAAATAGATTTTGAAAAATATATATTGAATAAAACTTATTTAAAAGGAAATAAATGTTTATGTTTATAATTGATTGTAAGTTGATTTTATAAAGACAAATCTGATGTTAATCAGATTTGTAAATGTGAGAATAAGGAAATTAACCTAACGGTTAAATTTAGATAATTGTGTTGTTGAGAAACAATTCAATGGGATTATTTAAATTAATTATATTATTAGTTAATTTAAAGCGAAAACAAATTGAAATTAGTTAACGAAATAACGGTGTTTAGAGTTGACTAAATTGACCATTTTAACTGAAATAAATTATTATTATAGTTTGTTTGGATTAATCTAATAAAATTGCTTAAAGAATATTTGTTAAATTTTAATAGGGTTTTATGAAGTCATATTTTGAATAAAATAGTTAAATGAAATTTGGGTTGATATTAGAATGGAATATGGGTTTTCGGATTATAACTCGTATCTACCTTAAGATATGAACGTTGTTGATCAAGGTCTGAGAGGTAGTTAAAATACCCCAACTTGAACGACTTCAGTATTATCTGAGGGTGATATTAGTTGTAATGGAGGAAGTGGCTAGTAATTTTTTTATTTCATTAGAGAAATAATAACGCAACATTTTGATGAAGATTTGGGATATATATATATATATAAAGGAGGATTCCAAAGTGGAAATAAAAAGGGGTTGCGTGAATTATAACGATCTCGTCGAGGTTTAAAAAGGAAATGTAAAGGACGAATTTTGTTCTATAAGAATAAACATGGATGATGGTTTTTAGGTATTAAATAAAAGGTATTTCATAACTTTGTTTTACGAGTAATAGACTAAATGAATTTCCCAATATTATAATAACGTGGCTAATGTCTGAAAGTGAAAATCGACCAGCTGGATATGATATAGGATTTTCTTGAGTATTAAAATGAATTTGGTCAAAGAATAATATTATGTGAAATAAGAAGCGGGAAAGCTATATCTCTATAATATCGAAGTATTTTAGAGTTTTAAATTTACACTTGATTTAATTAAAAGGCCAAGTGAAGCTGAATACCGAACCAGTGAACTCATTGGGTTGTCGTGATTGAAACACAGTTTATTTTGATAGTTAAATCACCGACTATCAAATCTGGCCCATACGATTGTTGGTAAGGAAAGACCGGGATCGAACTTAGGTTCGAAAACCATTGCGACCAACAAATACGGGAAGATATCAGAAGACGGTCGAGATGGACCATTGAAGACCGTATATCTTCATTACATGAAAGAACTACTAATAATCTCTGGTTTAGCGGCCAGAGATAAACTGTGGTTCTATCGTGATTGTAATCTATGGGTTGCAAGGACTTCTCGCTATTGATCCATGGGGTGATTCCTATATTGGATGCAGTAGGAGAGTACCTTCGGTTCATCCTGTTCCTGGATGACTTCTATGGACGGGTGTCTGACAGAGTATTCCAAAGGAATCACGTACGTTGATTTCTTCAAACGTACCATAGTTGGTGGCGGAGAAAAGGCCCTTCTCTTAGCTTATCAAGTAAGAGTATTTTATGGACATCAAATAGTGATATTTGGCGGATCTGATGATGTGGAATTCAAAGTGAATGATGACCAGATGTTCAAAAGTTAATCTAAACCTCAGGCCTCACCACCCGGGAAGTGACAGAAATCGGGCAGGCAACATGGCTATGTGGGTCGCTCCCATTAGGGTGTATAATCACTTATCTAGAGAAATTCCTATTGCTTCTTTAATCTATTTCGATGCTATCCCTTTTCGAGAAATGGTGGTTTGAGCCCAACCGTTGGTGATATACATTCGATACACTCAAGCGAAATGAGTGGTCGGTCATGTGAGGGCCGGGTTGCAAGACGTTCTTGTTGAACCCAGTGTATTCGCCTCTAGAGATACACTATCGGCAGGGGGTCCCATACCTTGTCAAGGTCGGAATCCAATCTCCAATAAGCGCCCGCGGTTTTGATTGTATACTATATGCGGAGCGTGAGATGAAAGTGTTCCACTAGATTCTATTTACTTGTATTTAGACACTATTACAATAACAGAAAAGATATTGATTCCAAAAGTGTTTTAGGTTATCGTAAGGTAAAAACCGTCTGTGTTTTTGTGTGGATTTGGTCTTACGATTATCCTTTTCTTTTGAAAATATTTTAAACTTTAAAATCAAGTTGTGTGTTGCCTTAATACTGTGTGAATTTTACTCACTCTGGTTCACCATACTGACCTGGTGTTTTGTAATTGCTCGGGTTAGCCCGAGGTGTACAGGTTCAGGTTATTGAATGCTGTGAAGAGACGAGCTGGAGTTGCTCAGACGTATGATATTATATAGCTACTATTCCGCTGTGTGTGTTGTATGTGGGAACGGGTTATTATAACTGTCCTATTGTGTGATGTACTATGATATTGTAAGTATTTTGAAAGCTCTCAATAAAGTCTTATTTCTGTATTATATTTTGTTCTACTGCGATGTGAGACTCTGTGTTGTGTTGTTCTTCTCCTTCTCCTATTCTAATATTTCTTTCTTTCTTATCTCACCCTCTAAATTCTTTCTAATAATGTTCCAGTGTTTTCGGTGTTTGGAAGGTCAGCATAAGTTACGGTAAAGATATTTATGTCGATTTTCGAGTCCGAAAATCCTCAGGTCGTTACAGTGGTATCGAAGCTATAGGTTTAGTAATAAACTTGGCTCTGTGGTGTAACTCGATAGAGATTGGGTTAGTAATACCCTAGATCGAGATTGAGTGTGTATACATGAGAGCGTATTTGTAAATTTTATATACAAATGTTTTGTATTGTGCTTGTTGATCGGTTCAATTGTTGAGAAGGGTTGAACTGGCAATCAATACAGTATTGTTTTGCAAAGAGGGTAAATGAAATAATTTTACCCAAATTATATTTTGGTATAGAAAGGAAATAATTTTATCAAATTATTGAGATATTAGTGTGATTGATCGATTTGAATGGAATTCAAATCGAATTGAAATTTAACTTGGTTAAGTGAAATTAATACTGATATTGAAATTGAATTAAATAAATTAGGAATTTTGAATAAATAATAATCAAATCTGTGAAACCAAAATAAAATATTAATATTGAATATGAATTCAATTGATTTGGTTGTATATTGGTTGTTGATTGTGATTTGTTTGTTATTGGTGATGGTTTGTTTGAATGAGAATAATCAACAATTTAATGGGACTAAATGAATTTTAAACTAAAGAACAAATTTCTGGTATAATTAAACTGGAATGAAGTGCATATGAATTGGAATAATTATACTTGTTGATTACTGAAATATTAATTTAGAATTCCATGTATGTATTACTCATATGTGAATTGAGTTAAGTACAGGTGCCAGATGGCTGAGCAAATTGATATTGGTTGAGGAAATCGCGTATACGTTAAGCAAATATGCTCAATAGCACTCGTAAAAGGTATGCCTACGCGAAAATATAAAATTTTGGGTTTTGATTTTTCTTTTCAGACCGTTGGTCGATGTATATATATTATTTGTTCCTGCGATATTGCAGATGTCCCTCCGTGCAGGGAAGACTCTACCAAAAATTTTCCAAATTTTAAAGTGTTCGATTTTTTTTTTTGATATTTTTGAAAATTTATATTGATTATAATAAAATGGTTTCGACTTAAAATAAAATGGATTTAGAAATTGATGGGTTGTAACGTTCTTTCTTACCTTAGCAATTTCAGGAACGAAATTATTTTAAGGGGGGAAGAATGTAATGCCCCGTATTTTTGGCAGTTGAATATTTAATTTAATTTATTATTTTAAATATTATATCTAGAATATTGAAGGATTTTAATATCTAATTTGTTATTTAAAACGACGTTTGAACGTTATATATTTATATAAATATAAATCGAGCTCGAAATGGCGTTGCAGTTCGTAAATTGGTGTTTTGAACTTTAATCGAATATACATGATCCGATATAAGTCGGATTTCTGTGAAACGAGAAACATTGGAACCGTGTTGATTATAATTTTCATATGAAAGAGAAAAATCCAGATTTCGTGTTATAATTTGTTATTTATGGCCAAATCAAATTTTAAAATAGTTGCTATGAAAATCGTTATTTAAAATATAGGCCTTTAAAATAGCCATTTTGCAAACGGTCCCTGTTTTCGATGAAATCAGTTTCGTTGGGACCGTATTGTTAAATTATTGTAAGAAAATCAAATCGCGTGGCAAACCGATGTCGTATGTGACCATGGTAGCCGTAAACGCCAGTTCATTTTCTATAGCGCGTATTTAAATTAATAAACAGATATTTGGGTGTAACTTGAACAGACGATCGAATTAGGCTGCGAAACTAGTTCTGTTGAGTTCGTATCGTCGATTAGAGTCAGGATAGGTATATAGTTTGCTATTTTTGAAGACCGGATAATTTGGCGTTAAAAATGGTATTGCGGTGCACGGTAAAAATAGCCTACCGGGGAAACAGTCTCAGAATGTGACGAAACTGGTGCCATTGGGTTCGTATCGAAGAATTATTATAGGATTTCAAAGTTTTAAGTTGATTCGATTTATCTGGTGATCGTGAAAAAAATAAACGCATGTTTATTTCTGGTATTATAAAGGAATTTTTTTCAAACAATGTCGGAATTCGATGAAACTTGTCCCATTGGATCCGGAATATTTTTTTACACTAGGATTAGCTTTTTTATCAGTAAACGAAAGTCGTTTGTGGTGGTTTTTATCAACTACTTTGTGGTGAAGTTTCATAAACCAATATTTTATTAATTTGTCCATCCTATATATATACCCATCATTTTGTCTAACCCTAAATCGTTCGTTCTGGTCAACACAGTCCCGTCGCCATAACTGTAATGAACGAACACCATCATTCAATATTTCTCACACCAGATCTCTCAGTCCAATTGTTAAATCGAAAAACCCAAACTACAAATAGTTTCAGCTCGTTAAGACATATAGATTGATCGGTTGAGATGGAATCTCGTGGTCTGGTTTGGTCAGAATTCGATTACAAAGGGCCAGCGGTTGCAGAGCAATTGAGGGAGATTGGAAGCAGCTGGTGGCTCGGGTTCTTGAATGCAGGCAGAGGGGGATCGACGCAGGTTTTGATTAACTCCGATCAGGCTCCGATGAACAGAGGGGTTGGTAGCGTTGGGTTTTCGAAGTTGAGCTTGTACAGAAATTTAAATATTCACAGTATTTTATTTGAATAGAATATTTTATTTAAATATCAAACAGTACAAATTTTATACTCCACTATTTGTACATCTCTGTATTGCATTTCATGTCATATCAGATTTCATACAGAATCACTCTGTCACTCATTTCATATATACTTTCTTTCACTGTTTCATACGTTCTGTTATACAAACACATTGACACTTTTACATTTCACTAACACACACTCATTTACTGATATTGTCTAATCTTCTGTATTCAATCTTCTGTCTTTACAGCATCGTCACAGTCAGTCCAGTCTTCATACCCGTCACATGAAAACAGAAACACACAGTACACTGCAACATGAATTTAAACTGAATACTTGCAAATATAAATTTTATTTTTAAAATTTTTATTTGCCTCAGATTTCTGGTGTGTTTCGCATCATTTTTCATGACTTGATCTGATTCATCTGTGTCTAGCCAGTTTGTATATATTACAGGGACAGGAAATCTTGTCTGTTGGCTGCATATACACACGTATTCAAAATCAAGTGATTTATCTTGGCAAATCATTTTTTTCAAGCAGCACAAACATGAAGGCAAACAACATATCAAGTCGGCAAAAGCAAATGGCCGAGAATATATCAAATAGGTCCAAGAACATTTCAGCATCAAGCATAAAAACCACAACAACTCAGTACATGTTTCAACATAGACAGAATATGGTGTAGAATGATCCAAGTGTACAAGTGTGGATGTGCAAGTGTCGTGGTGGTGCAAAGTGGTCGAGTTCAAACTCATGTACTCAGAGCATGTCAGAGAAGTTTTTTTTAAAGAATGGGTACATGCACAATGTACAGTATGTACTCAGATTAAAGGTGGACATAACAAAATGTTCAGCAAGCAAATGTACACAAACAAACTGCAGTTGAGATGAATTTCAGATATACACAAATACATGAGGTCAAGAACTCAGCATTGAACAACATGTTCAAAATGGTGCTGCTACTACATGCATAAAAGTGAATGTGCCAACACAATCTAAAGCAACTCATCAGTATGCATGTGGACTAGTCGAGCAAGCATGAATGGATCAATTCATAAGAGCAGCAGCAGTTCAAGTATGCAAGCATGCACAGAAACAGCAAAGACAAGTACAAGGCAAGCTCTAAGCAGTAGAGCTCATGCAATGGAGCATGTAAATCAGGTACATGTACACAAAACGGTTCAGGGATGTGTTCAGATATTAACATGCATGTGAGCAAAGCATTTGTAGTCAAGTGGAAAATGAACAATGTGGGAATACAATGAACTGTGTAAATACAGTGCAGCTACAAGTCTTTCAGTAATGTACAAAATGCATGATTGGATCAAGCCAGACTAGTATACCCAGCACAAGCTACAGCAAGTATTAAATGGACATGAAGACACACACAGAGTGAAGGATGTATGCACAGTCAACTGCAAGTGATAGCAGCAAATTAAATGTGGCACAATACAAAGTCAAGGTGTTATAGCATGAACAAAGTCAAGTGGTGCTCACAGTAATACATGATTCAAGCAACAAGTAAATGAGTCGATTATGGGCAAGACTCAATCAATAATGAATCTGTTTTATGGCAACAAGTCCAACTCATTAAATCAAGCATATCAGGCAAGAAATTATCTCCAAACTTTTGGCAAGTTTGTAAATTACACAAGGTGCAGCAAAGGAAATCTTTCATTTTGTTTCCAGTATTTCACAGTGAAGATTCAGCAAATCACAACATATCAGGAAAGTTTTTCAAAGCCAACAAATCCATTTTAAATCGTGAAAATCAACAATGGGAAAGTAATGTTTCAAGAATCACACAAGAATTCAATTCGACAAGTCATTCAATCAAGAAAATCACGCAGATTCACTATAGGCAAAAATACATGGCTTGGTTCATCCAAATCTCTAAATATCATGGTCACAAAATTCTCGCATTCAAAAGAGGAATTTTTTTCAAAACCACAATCAACTAGATCGAAGTCATATAGTAAATCAGAGCGTTAATTAGGATATCTATAATCCTATTTTAACACCAATCATCACAGGAAGACATCATCGAAAAACCAAGGATTAACAATTCAAAAGCACATCAGAAAATTCATTTAGAAAAACACACCTTTTCGATCGCAAGTTCCAAATCGAAGTGACCGAGAGAAGGGCTATATTCGAGCCATTAGAGGAACAATTCCCAATCAACAACGAAGAGGAAGACATCAGACTCAAGCTTCAGAGATTAACCAATTCCATCAAACAACGAATCGATTTGGGGATTCCAGAGAAACCCTGGTTTCTCAGTTTTGAAGCCGCCATTTTTTTCAGAGAAAAGAATAAAGAGAACGGGCAAGAAGAATTTTAAAAGGGCCGGCCTACTTATTTGGCTAAGCCAAATATAAAGCCTTTAAGAGGGGAATTTAAATTAGCATTAAAACTAGGTTTTTAATTGTGATTTGTTTTATTTTGGTTTGTTTTTCTTTTTTCTTTTCCATCTGTAATATCAAACAATCAGTTCTAGAGTCTGTAAAATTCTAAGGTCTCAGTCAGGGTGTTGACTGACAGTTCACAGAGTCTGTAAAATCTGGGTTACGGATTACGGTGTTGTAATTCGGGAAAATCTGATCGAGGGGTTATCGACCAGTCTAGGGTTTTGAGCGTAGGGTTAGAATAGGAGCAGGGTTTGCGAGTGTACATGGTCTTGTATGCGGGATCCGTTCTATCACCTAGTAGAAACCTTAGGAATGCAGCAGTAGGCAAGATTTTGCCGAATCTGGGTATCTCTGTGTGTCATTTACTTTCTGTATTTTTATATCTGCTGCATTCTGTGATCTGATTGTTATTTCAATATCCCGTTAGATTATAACTCTGCAAAAATTTGTAATAAACCCTATTCACCCCCTCTAGGGTTAATCTAGATCCAACAAGTGGTATCGGAGCCAGGTTATTTCTTTAACTCTAGAGTAATGGGTCATTCTAGTTGTCAGTCCATAGAGAGTCAGTCCTGTCCTATTCCATCTATTTTTAATGGTACAGATTTTTTAAATTGGAAATCAGAAATGAAATTTTATTTAAAATCTGTTGATATTAAATGTTGGAATATTATTATTAATGGGTACGATATTGTAAGTAGGGCAGATATTGAATTTAATTTACGAGCTACTCATATTTTATACTCCTATATTGATGATGTTCAATATAGCCTTATTTCCCATTGTTTAACTGCGCAGGAAATCTGGCAGACTCTCAACACGCTGCATGGAAAAAATGACAAATGCCCAAACCCCAGAATGATAACTCAGCTTCAGATTTGTGTTTAATAGGTTATACAGATAGAATTTCAGATGGAGTCTCAACAGGAAATATTTCTTTGATTCATCGTTTAACTGAATCTGTTAAGAAGCTAAAATCTAGAAATAAACTTCTGAAATCTGAGAAGCTTGAGTTGATCTGCAAAAATAATGTTTTGGAATCAAAACTCAAAAACGTTAAGAAGTCTTCAAATTCTAATTGCAAAAATTGTTTAAATTTGAAAAATGATCTTGTTCATCAAAATAAAAATATTCAAAAACTTGAAAATCAAATCCTGATTTTAAATGAGAACAAGATAGAGCTTGAAAGCGCAAAAAATTGTTTGCAAAAGAATTTGAAAATTTTAGGATGACTGAAAATTCCAAATATATTTTTGCTAATTTTTTTTTGCAGAAAAGTGATTCGATTTTGAAAGAACTTGAAAACAAGTTTGAAAATTTCAAGAATTCTGAATCTGAAAATCAAAAACATTTTGAGTCTAAGATTTCGGAATCCCAATCCAGATTAAATTGCTTGAATCTGAAAATTTGTCTTTGAAACAATCTGATGCTTAAAAGAAAATCACTATTAATCGTTGTTCAGATCTGATAAAAGAAAATAGTGATCTTAAATCCAAGATTTAACGACTTGAGTCAATTTTGAAAAAAAAAATCGAATGGAGAAAAATTGTTGAATATGCTGTTACAAAACCAATTTTCTGTTGGAAATAAACGTGGTCTTGGTTTTGGAAGAATGAATGGTTTTGAAAAACGAAACTCAAGTGATTTTAAAAATCCTTTGAAAAGAATAGCCTTAGAAATTTTAACACTGATAATTCCAAAGGGTTTTTAAATCACGAACGAAATGAGAATTTGTTTTATAACAAACCATTTAAAAAATCTTGGATCCCAAAAGAAAATAATACGGGCTTTGTTAAATTCAAACAGATTTGGGTTTCCAAGGGTACAAAGATAAATTCAGATGGTTTGTTATATAGACAGGTTTGGGTACCGAAAGTTCGCTACATAGCTATGAGTGGTAAAACAATCTTTGTTAGACCACTTAACCCTCTCAACTACTAGGTACCAGTGATGGCTGAGGAACTGCTTTGGAAAAGAAATTTTGAATTCAAGCTATTCCATATTTTTGATTTATTTAGAGTTCCTTAGCCAAGCCTGTTGAGTTAGAGATTCCGGTTTAAATTGCTTTCAGGTATGATCTCTAAACTCACCTTTGTATATTCTTTCTGCTTTTATTTTCTATGTTTATTCCTTCCTCTAACCCTTCTATTTTTCTTCAGTTCTTTTTTTTTTGATTTGATTTATCACTGCCATATTTTTTTCTTTATGAGCTTTATTAACTTCCAATTGCAGAAGTCATGTTTTTTCTTGGAAATTTGCTTCTCTTGAATAAAACTCTAATGTTTTTAATCTCTTCCAGATCTTAAACTCAATCCTGTAAATCCCTGCAATTGTTTTGAAGTTTGCTTTCTGATTCTCTGAATTCATAACAGTGTTGGTGCATTAATATCATATCTTGAACATTGTCATTTCGAATTCTAAATTTTTGAAGATCTGAATAATTATTGAAATTTCACACACTTATGCTGTTTTGAGTTTCTTCCAATTCATTTTGGAAACACTTAAAATATTATACTCATTACAGTACACTGCTTCTTATCATTTGTGATAATTTCAGAAATTTTCAGATTGGCTTGGATATTTTGAATTGTCTTGAAATACAGTGATATATCTATAAATTCACCTTATATTCATGATCATTATTGTTGAAATTTATTTGTTTGAGATCATCTGAAATTCTTGATATTCTGAACATCACATGCCTCTAAATTTGAAATTATCAATCTCGTATGACTGACTCATTATATCTAAAAACTTGACATTGATTCAATTGATTTCAAAAAAATTTATTTTTTTTAATTTTTTGGATCATGAACATCTCTTAAATTTGTTGTAAATGATCTGAAATTCTTGTTCAAAAATAGCAAACTATATACCTATCCTGACTCTAATCGACGATACGAACTCAACAGAACTAGTTTCGCAGCCTATCTCTTTAATTTGATGTAAAAGATCATTCACAATTTCTGTTGGATTACTCAACTGCCATTGCAGACGGTCCAAGAGGAAGATCATTCACAATTTCTGTTGGATTACTCAAGTGCAGTCGTCCTTCGGCAACTATTTCTTCGGTCCCACGCTAATCATACAACTTGCATTTATGATTTATGTTGCTAGTTTTACTCTAAGAAAAAATATTTTATTAACGAGGCAAATTTTTTATGTATTCAGGATAAATATTTGTTGCTAAATAATTTAAATTTTACCTCTTTGTCTTCTTTCTCAGTATGGTTTATGTTGTGCCAAACAACTCTGCTAGCTGGCCATGTTGTTGTCTCGCCTTCAACTTGTCCAATGCATGTCAAAGGAAATGAGGGCCTCCATAAAAAAGCATTTTGTCTCCTCGAAATGTCAACAAAAATTTTCATGGCATGTGACCCTAAAGGGCTTAACTGAACAAGCTCCTTTGGATCAGTCGATATAACTCTTCCTTCTGCAACAATTTCATCTGTTCCGCACCAGTCCAATAAATCACACGTGTCATGCGTCTTTGTAACAACCTAAGGATTTTCGGCCTCGAAAATCGACATAAATATCTTTACTATAACTTATGCCGACCTTCCAAACACCAAAAACACTGGAACGTTATTAGAAAGAATTTAGAGGGTGAGATAAGAAAGAAAGAAATATTAGAATAGAAGAAGGAGAAGGAGAAGAACAACACAACACAGAGTCTCACATCGCAGCATAACAAAATATAATACAGAAATAAGACTTTATTGAGAGCTTTCAAAATATTTACAATATCAGAGTACATCACACAATGGGATAGTTATAATAACCTGTTCCCATATACAACACACACAGCGGAATAGTAGCTATATAATATCATACGTCTGAACATCTCCAGCTCGTCTCTTCACAACATTCAATAACATGAACATGTACACCACGGGCTAACCCGAGCAATCACAAAACACCGGGTCAGTCTAGCGAACCAGAGTGAGTAAAACTCGCATGACATTAAGGCAACACACAACTTGATTTTAAAGTTTAAAATATTTTCAAAAGAAAAGGGTAATCGTAAGATCAAATCCACACATAAACATAGAAGGTTTTTACCTTACGATAAACCAAAACACTTTTGGAATCAATATCTTTTCTGATATTATAATAGTGTCTAAATACAAGTAAATAGAATCTAGTGGAACGCTTGCATCTCACGCTCCACATATAGTATACAATCAAAACCGCAGGCGCTTATTGGAGATTGGATTCCGACCTTGACAAGTTATGGGACCACCTGCCGATAGTGTATCTCTAGAGGCGAATACACTGGGTTCAACAAGAACGTCTTGCAACCCGGCCCTCACATGACCGACCACTCATTTCGCTTGAGTGTATCGAATGTATATCACCAACGGTTGGGCTCAAATCACCGTTTCTGAGACGACCCGATTTCCCGTTCTCACGGAAACAAGGTTATCTTTGGAATATAACACAGAAACATAAAATAGCAGAACAGAATTAAATAAATTCACCAGAATGAACAACAAAATATACTGGATAAAAGTAATCATCAGAGTTACACAGTATACAGGATCTTACTTAGTACAAATACAGTTCAGCTATACATAAATGTCTACAGCGGAAATAAACAAAATATGTACAATAGGAGCTGAACAGCATAAAAAGAAATAAATGATAGAATCCTTCTTCAGCTCCAGCTATCCAGAAAGAACCAGCTAAACCTGAATACAAGGCTGCCCGTGTAGAAAAAGGGGCACCCGAGTTTGAGAGTGAAACAAACTACGAGTCAGTCATGGGACTGGTATGAGAAATCTACTCAACACATATATAATATGGCTAATCACAGGACCACGCCACTTTCGTGGAACGGGTTTACTCCATTGGATTGCCAGTGCTTTAAAACAAATCTTTCTTTTAAAACATCGCTATGCTTTTTATAAAAATGAAGCCGTTATAAGACTCAGTTCCCATCACACAATGCAACGCAAACCGGAGGATAGAGTTTTTACCTTATAACGGCCAAAATATGCTTGATACGAATAAAACAAAGGCATTTGATATTATTGCTAGTGTTTATATGTTTTGAAAACAATTTCAAATCATAACTATCAATCATAGACGACATGAGCGTCCCATGCCACTATGTCGCCAAATGTATATATACAATCGAAACCGCATCGTCACGTATTTGGAAATTGGATTTCCGTCATGAACCAAGGCAAAAGATAGTCCTTACCGAATTCGTGACTCTCTAGCCCGAGCCACAGGACCCAGACTCAGGTGGGCCCTTGGAGCGACAGGGCCGGTCCACCGATGTGGATTAAAATGCCTGAACAATACGTTTCCCCGCCCTTTGGGGCGTAAACGAGCCAACGAATGACTCCATCGGACCCGGATCGTCCGATCAAACCGAGGCGCCTCGCAACAGCAACAACCACATAGGTGAAAAGTATATAAATGTCAGGGCTGGTAGGTCACTGACACCACCCTAGCTAGAAAGAAACGCATGCCCTCCCTGAGGTCCTTCCTCCCGTTTTAGGTTCCTACCGGGGTGTGAGGCTCGCGAATTCACGTTATACACAAAGCTACGCCACACAGGCGGTGCTTTGATCATCACCACAAGACTTTGCTTTTCAACAGAAGCCCTGATCACTGCATCTTAGCATGCCACACAGGCAATTCATACCGTGCAACTGATGGCTATCAATCACACAGAACAAATTCCAATGTCGGACACACAGTCCATTTACAAGTCCGTTCTGGGTCTGAACGAAACCGGAGGCACTAAATACCTCGCAAACCCTTCGATCAACACGTACGTCTGAACGATCACCACTCATTATCCATATTTCGGGATGCCTCCCAATCAGGACCTCGGTTACCATCCAAACGAGGTGAAGATCTCCGGTCTTCGACCATCGTCTTCATCTTCGAATTTCAATCGTCGGTCGATTATTCGAAATGAGAATTAACTCGGTCTTTTCAAATAATTCACGTATATTTAGAATTTCAAATCGATTTATTTCAATGGTTAAATTATTCGACAACACCAATTGTGTTCTTTATATAGTTTTCACACCAAACACATTCAACCATCAAACATCACATAAATCAAGCAAATTCAGTTTATTTCCATTCCATATCGCTTACGATATTTTATAACTATTTATCGCTATTTTTATTTATTTTAAAATAGCCATTTTATTTAAAACGACGCTTCGGGCCATAAGGCGGCCGTGGCGCTGTTTTTCTTCAGATTTGATTTACACATATCTGAAAATCTAACCGTTGGATCTTCACAAAATTTACATCATTAGAAAGGTCTTTTCAAAACGAATCCAACGGTTCCAGTTTCGGGAAAATCCGACGGTCGGATCTCCCGGTACAATCGTTTGAATTTTCGATTTCAAAATACGAACTGCAGCGTCGTTATTCGACTAAATATAATTATATTTATATATATAAATAAATATAATCGTTTCTGGCGCTGTTTTTCTTCAGATTTGAATTGAACATTCCAGACAATCCAACCGTTGGATTTTTACAAGGTTGGTGCCGTTGGAAAGATTATTCCAAGGCGAACCCGACGGTTGAGGTTTCGGGAAAATCCAATGGTCGGATTTCCCGTACTAGTCGTTTGAAATCACGGTTTCGAAATACGAACTGCACGGCCTCGTTTCGTTTTAATTTTATTTATATTTATATAGTTATATAAATATAGTTCATTCAAGGATTTCTATATCGTTTTCACTTCAAAAAATTTTCTAACACCTTAAATTTTGGAAAAATTTCGCCATAACCTCCCCTGTACCGGGAGCGTCGGGAAATCGCAAATAGCGTTCCCGGTCCTTCTAATCTCAAAAAAGAAAAAGAAGAAGCCAAGCGGCTAGCCAATAGGCTCAAAATCATCACCCAAACAAATCAGTAAATGTGTACCTATTTGTCGGGCACAAAATTTTATTCCTCTTCTCTAGCCCCTTCGCTATAACCTGTTCAATGAATATGCATGTACATATATATATACAGTCCATATCATTTTTCATTTTCTATTCAACTTCATATTAGATTTCTATTTGGTTTAAAAACACCATTCATTCTAATGTTACATAAATAGGTGCAAATCATTTCATTAGCTAATTAATGAATATTTCAACTCATCTATGTTTATTTTGAACAAGTGGCTATTTTTAACACTTCATATTTTAACGATTTATGCATACAACAAAAATGTGATTTTTATTGTAAAACAACTCATTTCGAAACACTATTTTTTTTCTATATAGTTCATGTAGGTGATAAAATAGAATTTTTTTTATCATAAAACAATTTATTTCAAAATATGAATACCATTCAACACATGAATTTCTAAACAACGAATGAATATCAATTCAACACATGAATGTTTTCAATAGTTTTTAGATATAGATAAAAATGTGATTTTTATTATCGAACAGTTTATTTCAAAATATGAATACCATTCAACACATGAATTTCTAAACAACGAATGAATATCAATTCAACACATGAATGTTTTCAATAGTTTTTATATATAGATAAAAATGTGATTTTTGTTATCGAACAATTTATTTCAAAATATGAATACCATTCAACACATGAATTTCTAAACAACGAATGAATATCAATTCAACACATGAATGTTTTCAATAGAATGAATAAATATAGTTTAAGCATATGAAAATAATTCAAACACACAAATATTATTCAAAATTTCGGCAGCATAACGGCAGGGTAGTTACACCGGCACCGTCCCTAGTACGGCTCCTCGCTCTACCTTAAAACCTCGCGGTTTTTGACAATGGGGTTCATGCATCTAGTTCGCACGCAGGCGGCATGTATATATTTATTTCATTTCCACAAACTAATCCTAAGTGGTTTCAACCAAATATTTCACAACCACCAATGGGTATTTTTCAACCACAATCAACCAATATCAATCACAAACAATCCCAAACAACCATTCAATTTTCACAACAATTTCAACCAATAAATATCGTCCATGGTTTGTGGACGAGGGGCGTATATATATATATATATTTATATATAGCAATTTATATATCTATTCACTTTCATTTCACACATATATAATATATTTTAAATCAGAAATCTCACCAATAGCTATCCAACTGCAAGACTCTTCTTAATAGAAATCTTCGCCTATTTGTCGCTTTCACCCGTATTCTCTGCATATGTAAAAATAGAATTTTTACAATGCTATTCAATATATAAAAATCGAATTTTGACTTCGCTATTCAATATATAAAAATATGATTTTTTCTTCGACTTTCAACATATAAAAATATGATTTTTATTTCGACTTTCAACATATAAAAATATGATTTTTATTTCGGCTTTCAACATATAAAAATATGATTTTTATTTCGGCTTTCAACATATAAAAATATGATTTTTATTTCGGCTTTCAACATATAAAAATATGATTTTTATTTCGGCTTTCAACATATAAAAATATGATTTTTATTTCGGCTTTCAACATATAAAAATATGATTTTTATTTCGGCTTTCAACATATAAAAATATGATTTTTACTTTGTAAATTTCTAACCTTTTTATTTTTAGTTTAAAACTCTTTCCTTTTAAATTTCAAACCTTTTTAAAACCAGTTTTTAAATCATCTTATAGAAAATCAGTTTTTATATTCCTTTACAAAAAATCCAGTTTTAAAAATTCTTTTATAAAAATCTATTTTATACTTTTAAAACTTTCAGTTTTATACTTTTAAAACTATTTCAGTTTTTTTTTATCTTTTTATAAAATTCCATTTTTTACTTTTAAAAATATTCAGTTTTAAACTACTTTTAAAAATATTCAGTTTTTATTCTTTTTTTTTTTTTAAAACAAACAGTTTTAATCTTTTTAAAATCAATTTGTTTTATGCTTTTTAAAACCAATTTAGTTTTATGCTTTTTAAAATCAATTTGTTTTATGCTTTTTAAAATCAATTTGTTTTATGCTTTTTAAAATCAATTCAGTTTGAACAAAAAAAAAAATTCAGTTTTAACTTTTTTAAAAAAACTCAGTTTTAATCTTTTAAAAATCTCAGTTTTAAGCTTTTCAAGAAAACCAGTTTTTACAGAAATAAAAAAAACGAAATTTACCGTATAAAAATAAAAAAAATAAAATAAGATGGAATCCTTACTGTAATCTGTGAAGGGGGGGGAAAACGACTCGTCTTCGTCGGCGGCAGGAGGAGTTGGCGAAGCGGAGGTGCGGCGGCTTCGATTCGAACGGTGGTGGCGCTTCAAGGCTCGAACGGAGGAGGCGCTTCAAGGGGGAGGTGGCGCGCTTCGATCGATGGAGGGGGGGTGGAACAGGTCTTCGTCGGCGTCGAGACGGGGGGGGGGGGGGGGAGAAGGCGTCGCGATTGATTTTGGTTTTTTTCCTTTTTTTTTTTTTCTGTCTAAATGAATTCGGGGGGGGGGGGGGGCCAGAAGGAGATAAAGGAGGGAATATTTTTTTTTTATTATTATTTAATTATTAAATTTTGCAAAAGGGTTGACTTTTACATACGACCACGAAACGAGGCCCACCGCCTGTCGTCCATAGCGTTTTACCCCCATTCCGAACACAATGGGATATGCATCGCAAACTGATTTGATCGTTACAGCCAGTTTCCTTTTGAATTTTCTTTTAAATCTTTATATTGAATTTTAAACGCACATTTCAAATTACCGGGGTCACATACTAACTAGAAAAATTCTAGAAAAATATTTTCTAGCTTCGTATCAACGATACGATCCTAACAAAACTAGTTTCGTCGAATTCTGAGACCGTTTGAAAAATGGTCAATTTCCAGTCGATTAAAATCAACTGAAATCGGTCAAACGCGTTTTCCTTTGCCACGCTCACATATTGATTCGAAAAATTATGAAATTTGAAACCTAGCAATAACCTGACACTGCGGATCTAACAAAAGTGGTTTCGTCGAAATCCGAGGTCATTTGCAAAATATCCATTTTTAAGGGCCTTATATATATATAAATATATATAAATTCCACAGCGACTATTTCTAATTTTAAACTGGACATATCTTATCATTTCTAAGATGAAATCTCAGTTTGTTAACTTCGTTATAAAGATATAGTTATACAGATTCAAATATTTCTTGTTTCGTTCAATTCTGACTTATATTGAATTCTGTATATTCATTTGAAATTAGAAATCGAATTTTCGAACTACCGCGCTATTTTCAATTCTATATATAATTATATTTAATTATATTGGTTTTCAAATGTCGATTCAACTCAGTTTTCATCGCCATTACTTAAAATATTTATTTTAAATATTTAAAATCCATTATTTTAGCCAATTTAAAATTTTTAAATTGGTTCAGATTTTCTGGGTCGTTACAATCTCCCCCACTTAAAACTTTTCGTCCCCGAAAAGGAATAAAGTCGAAAGTGGTTTGATAAATCTACAATCCCACAATACAACAACCAATTTGTTTTTAATATTCAGAGTATAGAATAAACAATGCACATCCATGGGAAGAAAATAGCAACAGAATAGAGAATTAAATGGTAATGCGAAGTAGGGTAAATGTACCTTGCACCAGAGTCAATCAGAGATATCTACTCGGCATCTAGGATAAGCTTTCTGAATGCTCTCCTCCGTTTCCCAAGTACAATCTCGCGGATCTCCACTCCATTGCACTTTGACTAAGTGAACCTTCTTGTTCCTCAGCTCTTTGGTTTCTTTGCCGATAATCTTTAGCGGCTCTCGCCTCACAGCTAATTCTGGAGTAATTTCAATGTCCTGCTGAGCTGCTTCTTCCACGATCAAGTCTGGATCATGAACGTGCTTTCGAAGTTGAGATATGTGAAATACATCATGAACTCCAGGCAACCAGTCAGGCAGTTTGACCCTATAAGCGAGAGTTCCAATCCGTTCCAGAATAGGAAACGGACCAATGAATTTAGGCGCTAACTTCCCAGTTTTACCGAACCGGATAACTCCTCTCATCGGCGATACTTTCAAATATACATAGTCGCCAACTTCAAAGGATATATCCCTTCTTCTTCTATCGGCATAGCTCTTTTGTCGGCTTTGAGCAGCGAGTAATCTCTTCTTTATAAAATCGACTTTGTCGGCAGCTTCTCGAATCATATCGGGACCCAACACAAGTCTATTTCCAGGCTCGACCCAACAAGCAGGAGATCGGCACGGTCTACCATACAATGCTTCGAATGGCGACATTGTCAGACTCGCCTGGTAGCTGTTGTTATAAGAGAATTCAGCCAAATGCAGATGGTCTTCCCATGATCCACCGAAATCTATAACACAAGCCCGCAATAGATCTTCTAAAATGCGATTCACCCTCTCAGTCTGACCGTCTGTCTGAGGATGATAAGCGGTGCTCAAGTTTAACTTCGTTCCCAGCTCGACTTGAAATGCTTCCCAGAATTTACTAGTGAAAATTGTATCTCTATCACTTACTATACTGAGCGGCACTCCATGCAGTCTAACTATTTCCCTGAAGTAAATCTGCGCCAGACTCTGAGCAGTTCTGTTTGATTTGACAGGTATGAAATGGGCGGTCTTCGTGAAACGATCTACGATCACCCAAATACTGTCATTTCCTTTTCTGGTTCTGGGCAAACCATCAATGAAATCCATCGAAATATGCTCCCACTTCCAACCAGGCACTTCTAGCGGTTGTAATAATCCAGCCAATTTCTGTTGGTCGCTTTTGACTAGCTGGCAAGTAGGGCATCGACTAACATATATTGAGATGTCTCTTTTTAACGACTTCCACCAGAATGTGCGTTTGATATCGTTATACATTTTATTCACACCCGGATGGATACTGAGCTTAGATTTGTGACATTCATCAAGCACCTCTCTTCTGAGTTCAGGAATTTCTGGAACGCAAATTCGTCCTTCTAACCTCAGAATCCCTTCGCTGTCTAACTGGAAATCCGAAGCATTGCCTTCACGAATTCGCTGACTTATTCCTTTGATAAATTGGTCGTCCTTTTGGAGAGCCGATATCTTATCAATCAATGAAGTCGCAATGATGAAACTGGCGATCATTACATTCTTTCGGCTTAACGCATCGGCCACGACATTGGCTTTTCCTGGAGTATATATAATTTCAAAGTCATATGCTGCAAGAAACTCCAGCCAACGCTGCTGCCTCAAATTCAAGTCCTTCTGAGTGAACAGATATTTTAACGACTGGTGATCTGTAAACAGTTCAAATCTCTCGCCCAGAAGATAGTGTCTCCAGATTTTTAAAGAGAATATGATAGCCAATAACTCAAGATCATGAGTTACATAGTTTTTCTCGTGCGGCTTCAGTTGACGGCTAGCATAAGCAATTACCTGGCCTCTTTGCATTAACACTGCGCCAAGGCCTTCTCTAGAAGCATCAGTCCATACTTTTAGATCCTGGTTGCCATCAATGATGGTTAACACTGGAGCTGTTGTTAATCTTAACTTTAGCTCTTCAAAAGCCTCCTCACTCTCTTCAGTCCATTTGAACTTAGAATGCTTCTTTGTAAGCTTCGTTAAGTGGCCAGATATCTTCGAAAAGTCTTTAACGAACTTCCGATAATAGCTAGCCAATCCAAGAAAACTGCGAACTTCAGTGGGAGTACTGGGCTGTTTCCAATTTTGAATGGCTGTGATTTTGCTTGGATCCACAGCGATTCCATCTTTCGATACGACATGACCCAGAAATTTCACTTCATCTTGCCAGAAGATACATTTGGAAAACTTGGCTTTCAATACATTCCTTCTGAGAATTTCTAACACTTGTTCCAGATGCTTTTCATGTTCGGCCTTTGATTTAGAGAAGATTAGAATATCATCAATAAAAACCAGAACAAATTTATTCAATACTCCTCTGAATACTCTGTTCATCAGATCGACGAAGTAAGCTGGAGCGTTACATAAGCCGAACGGCATTACTAACCACTCGTAGAATAAGTCGGGGCCTCTGAACGCTGTCATTGGAACACACTCTTCGGCAATTCGAAGTTGATGGAAGCCTGTAGCTAGGTCCATTCGTGAAAATACTTGTGCGCCATTCAATCGATCCAACAAATCATCAATCCGCGGCAATGGATATTTGTTCTTTATAGTCTGCTTGTTTAAATCACGATAATCCACACATAGCCGTAGAGTACCGTCAGATTTTGGGACAAATACCACTGCTGCACCCCAGTCAGAGAAACTAGGCCTGATCAGACCTTTCCATACTAGCTGTCGTGTTTGATTGTCTAATTCCTCCTTCTCTTTCAAGGACATTCTTCGAATAGCGTGAACTACCGGCCTTGCATTGGGAACTAAAGCAATCTTGAAATCTATTTCTCTCTGCGGAGGTAAGCGAACAACTTCCTCGAACACATCCGCATAATCCTTGACGACAGGAATATCTTTAATGAGGTCAGGAATATTCTCAGTGATTTCAGGGATATTTTCTATTTGAGCTGGAGAAACATCGAGAGCTGACCAGAAATCTTTTCTATTTGAAGTCGGGCCTTCACATGGTATGGTTATATAATTCCCCGATTGGGCCTTTGCTTTAACCACTCTCTCGGCGCATTTAACTTCAGCTTCATATTTGGTTAGCCAATCCAATCCCAGAATAAGATCGAATTCATTAAAATTCATGATGATAGAGACAATGGGGAATTTATAGCAAGAAAAAGAGACGGGCACTGCACAAATCCAACTGAGATTGATGGAACCTCCAACTGGATTCTGAACAGTCATGGGCTCTTTGAGCTTTTTCAAATTCAAATCCAACTTCTTGACTGCACTCTTTGCAATAAAGCTTCGCGACGCGCCTGTGTCAAACAGTACTTTAACTGGAATGTTTTTGACATTAAGCGTGCCTTCTAAAACATCGGACCTTTCCTGAGTAGACGAGGATGCAAGTACTTCCACCACTTCCTTTATATTTACTTCTTTAGGTTTCGGAGGTAGCGGGCAGTTTTTCGCAATATGCCCGGCTTGGTGGCACTTATGGCATCCTCTTTTCTCTTGTAACCTCTTACCGGATTTAGACCCATCCTTTACTTGTTTCCTTAGAGATCTGCAACTTATCGAAAGATGTCCTTTCTTATTGCAGTTATTGCATACGGTGGTCGTTACGGGTTCTTTCCCAGATTCAGCCCTTTTCCTCTTAGTACTGGGCTTTTTACGGATCTCAGACGTTGTACTTGCCTCAGGAATATCAATTTCTGACTCTGTTTTGTCACTACAACAAACTTCTTCTTCGTCGCGCAACATTCCTTTCTTGTCTAGATCTTCGTATTGATAAGCCATATAAATCATTTCTGAGAAAGGGAGCTTCACATGCCCCAATACTTTATTCCGGTATTTCCTTTGAAGCCCATGAATAAATCTCATATTTTTCCTCTTCGGATTTTGAATTAGATGGGGAGCAAAGTGAGCAAGTTCATTGAATTTCTTGTGATATTCTGGGATGGTCATATCGCCTTGAATTAGATAGGAAAATTCATCACATAATCTCTCGGTCGCTTCAGGAGGGGTAAATCTTTCCAAGAAAATTACTTTGAATCTATCCCAGGTGATATCACCTTCTGGATTATTCTCTATAACTGAATCCCACCAGAACAAAGCTTCATCTTTGAGAGCCCAGGAGGCCAGTAATCTTTTCTGGTCATCCCTCAGCTTTAATGCTTCGAAGATTTTCTCAGCCGAACGAATCCAAGCTTGTGCCTTCATAATAGATTCTTCGCCCGAGAACGGCTTTCCACCCAGATTTCTATATTTCATGAATAGAGCTTCTATATCCGGGTCAGTATTACTTCTTCTGTTCCTGTCACTCATTTTCTAGTACTTCTGCAAATAGCAGATCAAGTGTCAGGTCACAGAAAAGGTATTTCAAAATATAGAGACAAATACTTGTATGTAAATGTGTCTATCGAGGTGTTATTTCATTCTGCTTTACTCATACTAGGATATTGCTGATCCTATCTGTATTGAGTTACCCGTCTTAGAACACTACTGGTTCTATTTCTGACGAGTTCGTTCAAATGTTATATTCCAGAACTAAGCTTAACCAAAGCTCTGATACCACGTTGAGACGACCCGATTTCCCGTTCTCACGGAAACAAGGTTATCTTTGGAATATAACACAGAAACATAAAATAGCAGAACAGAATTAAATAAATTCACCAGAATGAACAACAAAATATACTGGATAAAAGTAATCATCAGAGTTACACAGTATACAGGATCTTACTTAGTACAAATACAGTTCAGCTATACATAAATGTCTACAGCGGAAATAAACAAAATATGTACAATAGGAGCTGAACAGCATAAAAAGAAATAAATGATAGAATCCTTCTTCAGCTCCAGCTATCCAGAAAGAACCAGCTAAACCTGAATACAAGGCTGCCCGTGTAGAAAAAGGGGCACCCGAGTTTGAGAGTGAAACAAACTACGAGTCAGTCATGGGACTGGTATGAGAAATCTACTCAACACATATATAATATGGCTAATCACAGGACCACGCCACTTTCGTGGAACGGGTTTACTCCATTGGATTGCCAGTGCTTTAAAACAAATCTTTCTTTTAAAACATCGCTATGCTTTTTATAAAAATGAAGCCGTTATAAGACTCAGTTCCCATCACACAATGCAACGCAAACCGGAGGATAGAGTTTTTACCTTATAACGGCCAAAATATGCTTGATACGAATAAAACAAAGGCATTTGATATTATTGCTAGTGTTTATATGTTTTGAAAACAATTTCAAATCATAACTATCAATCATAGACGACATGAGCGTCCCATGCCACTATGTCGCCAAATGTATATATACAATCGAAACCGCATCGTCACGTATTTGGAAATTGGATTTCCGTCATGAACCAAGGCAAAAGATAGTCCTTACCGAATTCGTGACTCTCTAGCCCGAGCCACAGGACCCAGACTCAGGTGGGCCCTTGGAGCGACAGGGCCGGTCCACCGATGTGGATTAAAATGCCTGAACAATACGTTTCCCCGCCCTTTGGGGCGTAAACGAGCCAACGAATGACTCCATCGGACCCGGATCGTCCGATCAAACCGAGGCGCCTCGCAACAGCAACAACCACATAGGTGAAAAGTATATAAATGTCAGGGCTGGTAGGTCACTGACACCACCCTAGCTAGAAAGAAACGCATGCCCTCCCTGAGGTCCTTCCTCCCGTTTTAGGTTCCTACCGGGGTGTGAGGCTCGCGAATTCACGTTATACACAAAGCTACGCCACACAGGCGGTGCTTTGATCATCACCACAAGACTTTGCTTTTCAACAGAAGCCCTGATCACTGCATCTTAGCATGCCACACAGGCAATTCATACCGTGCAACTGATGGCTATCAATCACACAGAACAAATTCCAATGTCGGACACACAGTCCATTTACAAGTCCGTTCTGGGTCTGAACGAAACCGGAGGCACTAAATACCTCGCAAACCCTTCGATCAACACGTACGTCTGAACGATCACCACTCATTATCCATATTTCGGGATGCCTCCCAATCAGGACCTCGGTTACCATCCAAACGAGGTGAAGATATCCGGTCTTCGACCATCGTCTTCATCTTCGAATTTCAATCGTCGGTCGATTATTCGAAATGAGAATTAACTCGGTCTTTTCAAATAATTCACATATATTTAGAATTTCAAATCGATTTATTTCAATGGTTAAATTATTCGACAACACCAATTGTGTTCTTTATATAGTTTTCACACCAAACACATTCAACCATCAAACATCACATAAATCAAGCAAATTCAGTTTATTTCCATTCCATATCGCTTACGATATTTTATAACTATTTATCGCTATTTTTATTTATTTTAAAATAGCCATTTTATTTAAAACGACGCTTCGGGCCATAAGGCGGCCGTGGCGCTGTTTTTCTTCAGATTTGATTTACACATATCTGAAAATCTAACCGTTGGATCTTCACAAAATTTACATCATTAGAAAGGTCTTTTCAAAACGAATCCAACGGTTCCAGTTTCGGGAAAATCCGACGGTCGGATCTCCCGGTACAATCGTTTGAATTTTCGATTTCAAAATACGAACTGCAGCGTCGTTATTCGACTAAATATAATTATATTTATATATATAAATAAATATAATCGTTTCTGGCGCTGTTTTTCTTCAGATTTGAATTGAACATTCCAGACAATCCAACCGTTGGATTTTTACAAGGTTGGTGCCGTTGGAAAGATTATTCCAAGGCGAACCCGACGGTTGAGGTTTCGGGAAAATCCAATGGTCGGATTTCCCGTACTAGTCGTTTGAAATCACGGTTTCGAAATACGAACTGCACGGCCTCGTTTCGTTTTAATTTTATTTATATTTATATAGTTATATAAATATAGTTCATTCAAGGATTTCTATATCGTTTTCACTTCAAAAAATTTTCTAACACCTTAAATTTTGGAAAAATTTCGCCATAACCTCCCCTGTACCGGGAGCGTCGGGAAATCGCAAATAGCGTTCCCGGTCCTTCTAATCTCAAAAAAGAAAAAGAAGAAGCCAAGCGGCTAGCCAATAGGCTCAAAATCATCACCCAAACAAATCAGTAAATGTGTACCTATTTGTCGGGCACAAAATTTTATTCCTCTTCTCTAGCCCCTTCGCTATAACCTGTTCAATGAATATGCATGTACATATATATATACAGTCCATATCATTTTTCATTTTCTATTCAACTTCATATTAGATTTCTATTTGGTTTAAAAACACCATTCATTCTAATGTTACATAAATAGGTGCAAATCATTTCATTAGCTAATTAATGAATATTTCAACTCATCTATGTTTATTTTGAACAAGTGGCTATTTTTAACACTTCATATTTTAACGATTTATGCATACAACAAAAATGTGATTTTTATTGTAAAACAACTCATTTCGAAACACTATTTTTTTTCTATATAGTTCATGTAGGTGATAAAATAGAATTTTTTTTATCATAAAACAATTTATTTCAAAATATGAATACCATTCAACACATGAATTTCTAAACAACGAATGAATATCAATTCAACACATGAATGTTTTCAATAGTTTTTAGATATAGATAAAAATGTGATTTTTATTATCGAACAGTTTATTTCAAAATATGAATACCATTCAACACATGAATTTCTAAACAACGAATGAATATCAATTCAACACATGAATGTTTTCAATAGTTTTTATATATAGATAAAAATGTGATTTTTGTTATCGAACAATTTATTTCAAAATATGAATACCATTCAACACATGAATTTCTAAACAACGAATGAATATCAATTCAACACATGAATGTTTTCAATAGAATGAATAAATATAGTTTAAGCATATGAAAATAATTCAAACACACAAATATTATTCAAAATTTCGGCAGCATAACGGCAGGGTAGTTACACCGGCACCGTCCCTAGTACGGCTCCTCGCTCTACCTTAAAACCTCGCGGTTTTTGACAATGGGGTTCATGCATCTAGTTCGCACGCAGGCGGCATGTATATATTTATTTCATTTCCACAAACTAATCCTAAGTGGTTTCAACCAAATATTTCACAACCACCAATGGGTATTTTTCAACCACAATCAACCAATATCAATCACAAACAATCCCAAACAACCATTCAATTTTCACAACAATTTCAACCAATAAATATCGTCCATGGTTTGTGGACGAGGGGCGTATATATATATATATTTATATATAGCAATTTATATATCTATTCACTTTCATTTCACACATATATAATATATTTTAAATCAGAAATCTCACCAATAGCTATCCAACTGCAAGACTCTTCTTAATAGAAATCTTCGCCTATTTGTCGCTTTCACCCGTATTCTCTGCATATGTAAAAATAGAATTTTTACAATGCTATTCAATATATAAAAATCGAATTTTGACTTCGCTATTCAATATATAAAAATATGATTTTTTCTTCGACTTTCAACATATAAAAATATGATTTTTATTTCGACTTTCAACATATAAAAATATGATTTTTATTTCGGCTTTCAACATATAAAAATATGATTTTTATTTCGGCTTTCAACATATAAAAATATGATTTTTATTTCGGCTTTCAACATATAAAAATATGATTTTTATTTCGGCTTTCAACATATAAAAATATGATTTTTATTTCGGCTTTCAACATATAAAAATATGATTTTTATTTCGGCTTTCAACATATAAAAATATGATTTTTACTTTGTAAATTTCTAACCTTTTTATTTTTAGTTTAAAACTCTTTCCTTTTAAATTTCAAACCTTTTTAAAACCAGTTTTTAAATCATCTTATAGAAAATCAGTTTTTATATTCCTTTACAAAAAATCCAGTTTTAAAAATTCTTTTATAAAAATCTATTTTATACTTTTAAAACTTTCAGTTTTATACTTTTAAAACTATTTCAGTTTTTTTTTTATCTTTTTATAAAATTCCATTTTTTACTTTTAAAAATATTCAGTTTTAAACTACTTTTAAAAATATTCAGTTTTTATTCTTTTTTTTTTTTTAAAACAAACAGTTTTAATCTTTTTAAAATCAATTTGTTTTATGCTTTTTAAAACCAATTTAGTTTTATGCTTTTTAAAATCAATTTGTTTTATGCTTTTTAAAATCAATTTGTTTTATGCTTTTTAAAATCAATTCAGTTTGAACAAAAAAAAAAAATTCAGTTTTAACTTTTTTAAAAAAACTCAGTTTTAATCTTTTAAAAATCTCAGTTTTAAGCTTTTCAAGAAAACCAGTTTTTACAGAAATAAAAAAAACGAAATTTACCGTATAAAAATAAAAAAAATAAAATAAGATGGAATCCTTACTGTAATCTGTGAAGGGGGGGGAAAACGACTCGTCTTCGTCGGCGGCAGGAGGAGTTGGCGAAGCGGAGGTGCGGCGGCTTCGATTCGAACGGTGGTGGCGCTTCAAGGCTCGAACGGAGGAGGCGCTTCAAGGGGGAGGTGGCGCGCTTCGATCGATGGAGGGGGGGTGGAACAGGTCTTCGTCGGCGTCGAGACGGGGGGGGGGGGGGAGAAGGCGTCGCGATTGATTTTGGTTTTTTTCCTTTTTTTTTTTTTCTGTCTAAATGAATTCGGGGGGGGGGGGCCAGAAGGAGATAAAGGAGGGAATATTTTTTTTTTTATTATTATTTAATTATTAAATTTTGCAAAAGGGTTGACTTTTACATACGACCACGAAACGAGGCCCACCGCCTGTCGTCCATAGCGTTTTACCCCCATTCCGAACACAATGGGATATGCATCGCAAACTGATTTGATCGTTACAGCCAGTTTCCTTTTGAATTTTCTTTTAAATCTTTATATTGAATTTTAAACGCACATTTCAAATTACCGGGGTCACATACTAACTAGAAAAATTCTAGAAAAATATTTTCTAGCTTCGTATCAACGATACGATCCTAACAAAACTAGTTTCGTCGAATTCTGAGACCGTTTGAAAAATGGTCAATTTCCAGTCGATTAAAATCAACTGAAATCGGTCAAACGCGTTTTCCTTTGCCACGCTCACATATTGATTCGAAAAATTATGAAATTTGAAACCTAGCAATAACCTGACACTGCGGATCTAACAAAAGTGGTTTCGTCGAAATCCGAGGTCATTTGCAAAATATCCATTTTTAAGGGCCTTATATATATATAAATATATATAAATTCCACAGCGACTATTTCTAATTTTAAACTGGACATATCTTATCATTTCTAAGATGAAATCTCAGTTTGTTAACTTCGTTATAAAGATATAGTTATACAGATTCAAATATTTCTTGTTTCGTTCAATTCTGACTTATATTGAATTCTGTATATTCATTTGAAATTAGAAATCGAATTTTCGAACTACCGCGCTATTTTCAATTCTATATATAATTATATTTAATTATATTGGTTTTCAAATGTCGATTCAACTCAGTTTTCATCGCCATTACTTAAAATATTTATTTTAAATATTTAAAATCCATTATTTTAGCCAATTTAAAATTTTTAAATTGGTTCAGATTTTCTGGGTCGTTACAGTTTCTTGAAAAGGGACAACATCGAAATAGATTAAAGGAGCAATAGGAATTCCTCTAGATAGGTGATTATACACCCTAATGGGAGCGACCCACATAACCATGCTGCCTGCCCGATTTCTGTCATTTCCCGGGTGGTGAGGTCTGAGGTTTAGATTAACTTTTGAACATCTGGTCATTATTCACTTTGAATGCCACATCGTCAGATCCGCCAGATATCACTAACTGATGTCCATAAAAATACTCTTAGTTGATAAGCTAAGAGAAAGGCCTTTTCTCCGCCACCAACTATGGTACGTTTGAAGAAATCAACGTACGTGATTCCTTTGGAATACTCTGTCAAACACCCGTCCGTACAAGTCATCCAGGAACAGGATGAACAGAAGGTACTCTCCTACTGCATCCAATATAGGAATCACCCCCTGGATCAGTAGCGAGAAGTCCTTGCAACCCGTAGATTACAATCACAACAGAACCACAGTTTATCTCTGGCCGCTAAACCATATATTATTAGTAGTTCTTCCGTGTAATGAAGATCTTTGGTCTTCAATGCTCCATCTCGACCGTCTTCTGATATCTTCCTGTATTTGTTGATCGGAATGGTTTTCGAACCTAAATTCGATCCCGGTCTTTCCTTACCAACAATCATATGGGTCAGAATTGATAGTCGGTGATTTAACTATCAAACTAAACAGTGTTTCAATCACGACAACCCAATGAGTTCACTGGTTCGGTATTCAACATCACTTGGCCTTTTAATTAAATCAAGTGTAAATTTAAAAACTCTAAAATACTTCGATATTATAGAGATATAGCTTTCCCGCTTCTTATTTCATATTATATTATTCTTTGACCAAATTCATTTTACTACTTAAGAAAATCCTTTATCATATCCAGCCGGCCGATTTTCACTTTCAGACATTAGCCACGTTATTATAATATTGGTAAATTCATTTAGTCTATTACTCGTAAAACAAAGTTACGAAATACCTTTTATTTAATAACTAAAAACCATCATCCATGTTTATTCTTATAGAACAAAATTCGTCCTTTACATTTCCTTTTTAAACCTCGACGAGATCGTTATAATTCACGTAACCCCTTTTTATTTCCACTTTGGAATCCTCCTTTATATATATATATATATCCCAAATCTTCATCAAAATGTTGCGTTATTATTTCTCTAATGAAATAAAAAAAATTACTAGCCACTTCCTCCATTACAACTAATATCACCCTCAGATAATCCTGAAGTCGTTCAAGTTGGGGTATTTTAATTACCTCTCAGACCTTGATCAACAACGTTCATATCTTAAGGTAGATACGAGTTGCAATCCGAAAACCCATATTCCATTCTAATATCAACCCAAATTTCATTTAACTATTTTATTCAAAATATGACTTCATAAAACCCTATTAAAATTTAACAAATATTCTTTAAACAATTTTATTAGATTAATCCAAACAAACTATAATAATAATAATTTATTTCAGTTAAAATGGTCAATTTAGCCAACTCTAAACACGGTTATTTCGTTAACCGATTTCAATTTGTTTTCGCTTTAAATTAACTAATAATATAATTAATTTAAATAATCCCATTGAATTGTTTCTCAATAACACAATTATCCAAATTTAATCATCAGGTTAATTTCCTTATTCTCACATTTACAAATCTGATTAACATCAGATTTGTCTTTATAAAATCAATTTACAATCAATTATAAACATAAACATTTATTTACTTTTAAATAAGTTTTATTCAAAATATATTTTTCAAAATCTATTTTTAGTTATAAAATGAATTTTATAACATCAGTCCTATCGATTTACCTGACGGTAAATCGATATACATGAAACGATTTACTTTTATGCCATTTACTGCCGATTACTCAACCAATATAGCCCATGGTTAAAACCAAAAACAGGTTGTATTTCCAATCAGTGATCAATATCAAATCAAGCACCTAAACATGACAGTTCATATGATAATATGAAAATAAATAATATATTTTGAGGAATCCGGTTGGATCCCTCCAACCTGTTCTTCCCTGTATACAAATGGTTATCTCAAATCAGATCGTTCAGTTTCATTCAATAAATATCGACCATTAACATCAACCAATTCACAAGCAATTCAAACAATTCAACCACTTTAAACACGTTTATTTTATAAACGTGACCAACAAGGTAAGTTACCTTTATTGGAACCGATCGTTAGAATAACGATTTGGTATTTCACTGAAATTAAACTATTGTTTAATTTCATCAGTTAAATCAACAAATAATTTATAACTAGCAAGCGGTCAATCATCGGCAAACAGAGCACACAAAATAAAAACCTAATTTATATAAAATATAAATGGGAAAAACTGAGTGAGTTTAACTCACCTTTGATTTGATCCCATCGATAAGCGGTACGGTTTTTCAGTTATATTAAACGGTGTATAATTTAACGAAAAATCCCCTCTATCTCCAACTTTGTCCAAAATAATTCCAGAATGTACTACTCTCTGATACAATCTGAATGCCGCTTGTTTGGATAAATTCTGATAACATACTTGAGAAATATAAATTTGTAAGTATATGATTAATTAAATATAATTAATTCTTTAATGATGGTTTAGTTTTGGTTAATTACTTTTTTACTCCTAATACATGATGCTGATCGTTCTCTTCAATCCCTTACTGCTCATTCAAAATCACGGTTCCTGTATACGGCATGAGCAATAATATATGTTTTAGTATGGTATTTATTTAATTCATTAATTAATAATTAACCCACAAATTACTTATATTCAAGATATGATGTCGTATTTTCGTAAGATGACACACAATAGCTAAAAATCCCCCAGGTGCTACATCATAGGCACATTGCGAGCGTAAATAATTGTAACCATATACATATGAAATGACAGCAATGGAGTCCCAATCCTCAGTTTTTATTTGTAGAGTCTCTATTCCTCGGCAATCGAAACCCAAAGATCTATGAATTAGTTCATGCTTTGGGCAAACTCTTCTCCTCCAGTCTGAAAAATACCCTAAACCATGCTGCTACCTACATGGTTCAAACCATGGATTAATTTAGATAAGCTAACATGTTCATTTTTAAAATTCATTAAGTTTAAATTACAATGCCTCAATATCCAATTAGGACTGATACATTGGTTTTCCAGACTCCATTTGCCATACTGGAACTGGCACGTTGCTTGTTTGGATTCCTCAGCATTAAAACCTGTATCCATTACTATGTATTATAAGTATATAATTAAAATTAACTAATCTTTCCTAACTTGATTAATAAACTCAGTTAATTACATCCTTAAGCAAAGGTTATCGGACCAATTTGTTTCCCTTAGAATTCGGTTCCAGGCTTCCCCCTTTTCACTTCGTTCTTTTCAAATCCCGGGACATACGTTTATTTACAAATGAGTATAATGATTTTAATCACGCTAATTAGCATTAATAATTGAGTTTAATGATTGCGTTGGTTCAAGGAAAAAACGGCTAACTCCCTTTTGTTTTTGGTCTCGTTACTTTCTAATTTGCTCTTCGTTCCTTCATTCATGTCACAGAAAAACCCAAGCTCTGTTGGATCTATATTAACCCTAGAGGGGGGTGAATAGGGTTTATTACAAATTTTTGCAGAGTTATAATCTAACGGGATATTGAAATAACAATCAGATCACATAATGCAGCAGATATAAAAATACAGAAAGTAAATGACACACAGAGATACCCAGCTTCGAAAAAATCCTGCCTACTACCGCATTCCTAAGGTTTCTACTAGGTGATAGAACAGATCCCGCATACAAGACCATGTACACTCGCAAACCCTGCTCCTATTCTAACCCTACGCTCAAAACCCTAGACTGGTCGATAACCCCTTGATCAGATTTTCCCGAATTACAACCCTATAATCCGTAACCCAGATTTAACAGACTCTGTGAACTGTCAGTCAACACCCTGACTGAGACCCTAGAATTTTACAGACTCTAGAACTGATTGTTTGATATTAGAGATGGAAAAGAAAAAAGAAAAACAAACCAAAATAAAACAAATCACAATTAAAAATCCTAGTTTTAAAGATAATTTAAATTCCCCTTTTAAAAGCATTAGATTTGGCTTAGCCAAATAAGTAGGCCGGCCCTTTTAAAATTCTTCTTGCCCGTTCTCTTTATTCTTTTCTCTGAAAAAAAATGGCGGCTTCAAAACTGAGAAACTAGGGTTTCTCTGGGATCCCCAAATCGATTCGTTGTTTGATGGAATTAGTTAATCTCTGAAGCTCGAGTCTGATGTCTTCCTCTTAGTTGTTGATTGGGAATTGTTCCTCTGATGGCCTGAATATAGTCCTGCTCTCGGTCACTTCGATTTGGAACTCGCGATCGAAAAGGTGAGTTTTTCTGAATGAATTTTCTGATGTGCTTTTGAATTGTTAATCCTTGTTTTTCGATGATGTCTGCCTGTGATGATTGGTGTTAAAATGGGATTATAGAAATCCTAATTAATGCTCCGATTTCCTATATGACTTCGATCTGGTTGATTGCGGTTTTGAAAAAAATTCCTCTTTTGAATGCGAGAATTTTGTGGCCATGATATTTAGTGATTTGGATGAACCAAGCCATGTATTTTTGCCTTTAGTGAATCTGCGTGATTTTCTTGATTGAATGACTTGTCGAATTGAATTCTTGTGTGATTCTTGAAATATTTCTTTGCCATTGTTGATTTGCATGAGTTAAAATGGATTTGTTGGCTTTGAAAATTTTTCCTGATATGTTGTGATTTGCTGAATCTCACTGTGAAATACTGGAAACAAAATTAAAGATTTCCTTTACTGCAACTTGTGTAATTTACAAACTTGCCAAAAGTTTGGAGATAATTTCTTGCCCGATATACTTGATTTAATGAGTTGGACTTGTTGCCATAAAACTGATTCATTATTGATTGATTCTTGCCCATAATCGACTCATTTACTTGTTGCTTGAATCATGTATTGCTGTGAGCACCACTTGACTTTGTTCATGCTATAACACCTTGACTTTGTATTGTGCCACATTTAATTTGCTGCTATTACTTGCAGTTGACTGTGTATACATCCTTCACTTTGTGTGTGTGTCTTCATGTCCATTTAATACTTGCTGTAGCTTGTGCTGGGTATACTAGTCTGGCTTGATCCAATCATGCATTTTGTACATTACTGAAAGACTTATAGCTGCACTGTATTTACACGGTTCATTGTATTCCCACATTGTTCATTTTCCACTTGACTACAAATGCTTTGCTCACATGCATGTTAAAATCTGCACACATCCCTGAACTGTTTTGTGTACATGTACCTGATTTATATGCTCCATTGCATGAGCTCTACTGCTTAGAGCTTGCCTTGTACTTGTCTTTGCTGTTTCTGTGCATGCTTGCATACTTGAACTGCTGCTACTCTTTTGAATTGATCCATTCATGCTTGCTCGACTAGTCCACATGCATACTGATGAGTTGCTTTAGATTGTGTTGGCACATTCACTTTTATGCATGCAGTAGCAGCACCATTTTGAACATGCTGTTCAATGCTGAGTTCTTGACCTCATGTATTTGTGTATATCTGAAATTCATCTCAACTGCAGTCTGTTTGTGTACATATGCTTGTTGAACATTTTGTTATGTCCACCTTTAATCTGAGTACATACTGTACATTGTGCATGTACCCATGCTTTAAAAAAACTTCTCTGAGATGCTCTGAGTACATGAGTTTGAACTCGACCACTTTGCACCACCACGACACTTGCACATCCACACTTGTACACTTGGATCATGCTGCACCATATTCTGTCTATGCTGAAACATGTATTGAGTTGTTATGGTTTTTATGCTTGACGCTGAAATGTTCTTGGACCTATTTGATATATGCTCGGCCATTTGCTTTTGCCGACTTGATATGTTGTTTGCCTTCATGTTTGTGCTGCTTGAAAAAAATGATTTGCCAAGATAAATCACTTGATTTTGAACTGAAGTTTGTGATCTGCCACTTGTTTTCATTGCTGAGCTGATTTTCATCTTTCTTCTTTGATTTGATTATCCCACTGATGACTGTGCACTGAGTTGAGATGGTCCACGTGGCTACTGCTCAGTTGCACTTTGATTGGCGTGGCAGTGCACGCATGTATATTTATACACATGTGTATATGCAGCCAACAGACAAGATTTCTTGTTCCTGTACTATATACAAACTGGCTAGACACAGATGAATCAGATCAAGTCATGAAAAATGATGAGAAACACACCAGAAATCTGAGGCAAATAAAAAATTTTAAAAATAAAATTTATATTTGCAAGTATTCAGTTTAAATTCCTGTTGTAGTGTACTGTGTGTTTCTGTTTTCATGTGACAGGTATGAAGACTGGACTGACTGTGAGGATGTTGTAAAGAAAGAAGATTGAATACAGAAGACTAGACAATATCAGTAAATGAGTGTGTGTTAGTGAAATGTAAAAGTGTCAATGTGTTTGTATAACAGAATGTATGAAACAGTGAAAAAAGTATATATGAAATGAGTGACAGAGTGATTCTGTATGAAATCTGATATGACATGAAATGTAATACAGAGATGTACAAATTGTGGAGTATAAAATTTGTACTGTTTGATATTTAAATAAAATATTCTATTCAAATAAAATACTGTGAATATTTAAATTTCTGTACAGTTGTATTTTTATTTGAATATAAATATTATATTCCAGTCTGTGATAAATATATGAAACAGTACAACAACAAACACATTTATAATAAAAATATATTTGGTTGTTATCATCAAACAAAAATCATATGATTGTGTATACAACACCGTTATATACACCAATCTCCCCCTTTTGATGATGACAAACAAATGTGAAGATTTTGAATATAATAAATGTGTTTAACAGTGAATATTGATAGTGAATATTGAACTCCCCCTATTTATTAGCTCCCCCCTACAGCAGACAACTCCCCCCGTAACTGTGCATGAGTGAAATGAATGAATAATAAATTTTAAAAAATAAAAAAATTTATAAATTATTCACTCATAAATCAAAATCTCAACCCATTCTCCCCCTTTTGTTATCATCAAAAGGATTCAGAAATTAAAATATAGATGAAAAATTGACTAAATAATATAATTTCAGCATAAGAGGAAGAACGATAATCATAAATCTCAATTAGTCAAACAAAAATCATAATAAACTGAGAACTAGTGGCATATTTCACATTTCAGATAATGACGGATTTACGATGAAATTTATATAGACGGGGAGAGTTATAAAAAAGATTTCCAATTATTTTCAAAGAATTTTATAAAAAAAGAGCACAAAAAACAGTGACGGATTTGGACTATAATTAATAATTCAACTTAAGTATGAAAATCGAATAATCTCAAATCCCAATACCTATCAATCAACAAATCATAATACGTCATAAGATTTTAACACATTTCACAGGTTAGAATATGGATTGATAGACTTGTTTTTACACACCAAGGAAAATTCCAAATAGATTTCTATTTATAGCACATTTTTTTATTTGTTTATTTAAGAGCACACTTACCACACATAACCAGATCTTGGATTTTTAAATGACGTCGGTCGCAGCTTAAATTATGAGTTGTCTCATAACCATGCATGACCAAAGCTTGGATTTTTAAATGAGGTTAGAGACACACTTATATATTAATTATATATTTATCGTTTTTAGCTTCAAAAGAAAAACTCCTCGGTATATAAAACCAATATATGGATGATAGAAAATGGGGTAGGTACAGAAATGGACTGTGAAATAAATTTCTAAATTAATTATATTATGAAATATGCTCGAATGTACCGAGATCATTGAAAATTTTCAATTATCACTAATTCTGAATCATAACATAGTCCAATTTCTATCACAAATATTTCCACTGTTTATTCAAAAAGATTTTCTAAAAGATATTAACTCTCCATATTTATATAAAATCATAATGGATGGTAGAAGGATGATAGATAATGAAGATGGTCGTGAAATAATTGCCAGTTCAAAGATATTATAATAAACATTCAACCATCATGAAAATCCAGATAAAATCTCCTCTTGTTGTGAAATATACTGCAGTCGCAACTCATCACAATTTCAAGATCTGATAATAATTTTGATGAATTATAAATACAGTTCAATTTTGGATATTGATTTCAATTTATGAATGAATAATCAATAAATAAGTTTAAAATTGAAAATCAATTACAAGAGGAATATGAAGAGCTATACAAAGCAAGAGGGATAAGAAAAAATATATATACATAAAAATTCAGCGCTCTGATACCAGATAAGAACTAGAAATTATTTGAAACAGTATCAGAGCAGCACAGAAAACAATATCACATCAGACTTGTCAGAGGATGGTCACATAAGATCATTCACGATCCAAGATTAGAAATACTGTTTATTTGAAATCATTTGAGGAATATGAAAAACTCTAGATTCAATGAATAGATCACACCAAATTTTTAGTTTCACATTCAAGATATGTGTGTGATTCAGTAAATCAATAATTTCAAATGATTTTAAACAAACAGATATTCAAATCAAATAACCATGAAAGACCAATAAATTTTAGGACCCAAAATTTTCAAGGAATTTTTCAAAAACAATTTCTGACAAGCACATGAGTAATTTCAGATCATTTACATCAAATTTAAGAAATAGTTGCCGAAGGACGACTGCACTTGAGTAATCCAATAGAAATTGTGAATGATCTTCCTCTTGGACCGTCTGCAATGGCAGTTCGGATAGAAAATCCAAAAAATGAGCATGCTTATTTATGGAGACCAACCAACGGTTTGTCACGAGTTGGGGAAGCTATTGGTATGAAAGTGGCATGGCCCGAATTGAGGGTAGTTGTTGAGGAGGTTGATATCATGTCATCTTCTACTCAGATGATTAATACCGCTACTGTTGGAAAGCTTAACTTACTTTTAATTAATTAATTCTTTCGACTTATCAGTATTTGACCATATGATAAAAAAATTCTTTCTTAATTGATAGATTGCAAATGTAATAGTAAGTAACAAGTGCAAGCTGATTGATTTAGATAGAAGGGGAGAAATTGTAGCTGAAGGACATGTCGCTTCATTCAATCCAAGCACATTGGTTCATTTTGTTCCTCTAGGGGTAAATGTAGTTAAAGTTTGGTTTGATGTTGTAAATGCTCCAAATGCACGTCTATGGAGACCAACATCCGATTTACAAAACATTGAAGATGCCATCGGCACTGCAATTGCTTGGCCTGCTGAGAAAGTTATACCAGATGCAAGTTCCAGTAAGTGCAACCTAACATTAATATTTTGATAAGAAAAACGTTTGTTCATATTTTCTTCATAAATGTTGAGATGCATATTTGGTTATTCTTTATTTTAGATAAAAGAAAATATTAGACAATAGGTATACTAATTCCATTTCTTTTTAATACAGACTATTATAACCTGGTTTCTGGAAGAAATATAAATTTTGCTAAACTATTTCTGATTTATCTTCATTTTTCTGCTCACTAACTTCAGCCTCACCCATCTGTACATCACCACTCTGATCTTTGGTGCCTCAATCAACTTGAAAGCGCATTACCCTTTTATTTTGTTGGGTCAAATAATGCTGATTTACGAGTATACAAATCCAAAGAGAACTAAATATCTGTGTTATGAAATTACGAGTACAAAAAAGCTTTAATGAGGCTGACCTTAATCTGTATATTTATACAATGCAAGATATATTTGCTGACAAGAAATAGACTAATCAATTGAATTTCTCATGGTTATTGTTGAATACAAACACAAGTAATTAATTTTTTAATAATGGTTTGACTAGGTATATAATTTATTCATGAAGTCTTAAAGGTAATAATAGGATTTATTTGTCAGTATGTGGTTAATAGCAAGGACGGCTTTTTTTCTCCTAGAAAAAACCAATGTCCACCTTAGTTAAAGGAATGTTAACTCTAGTCACACAGTTTGAGGAATGTATTGTGTGTTATTGGATTTACTTGTCACCAAAGAAATAATAGTGGGTGGAACAACATTCAAGAAATGCAGTCTAAGAGATGGACAAATGCTTACTAGAATTTATGGGTTTTTCTTCGGTTGGGTTCACCTGTAATTCATTAATGTAACATCTTATGTTAATGCATTTGCATGTATCATTTGGTCAAAATGTAATTTTTTTAAAGAAATTTTGAGTTATGATATTGGCGCTATCAGGAAAACCTTAAATTTTGAGTTATGATACTGGCGCTATCAGGAAAACGATGGCGCATGGTTACCAGCATTGAAATAAAAAATGATGAAAGTATGTTTTTATGTTATCGGATAAGTATGTGCTCGATTTTTGTTGGGATCCGGAGGGCTAGCTAGCAGAAGTAACTGTTATTTTGAACCTAAATATTTAGCCAGAATTGGATGGATGTTGATAGGTTCTGATTTGAAATGTTCATTTATACCTAAGAGAGTTGTCCAGACGAGACATGCAAAGTAGAATATACTAGTAGATTGCATAGTATTTGTCAGGTCCACATAATATTTTCTCTCTGTTTGGAATTAAACGTAGTTAGCCCGAAAACTTATACCAATTTTGAAATGGAAAGTATTTGCATTCACAAATCTTCTGTTTTTTCATTTTTTTCTTTTACAGTAGTTCATAATACATTATATTCTAAACTGTATTTTGAAATACAGTGAACAAAAGATTAGGCTTTCTTATTTTGTTTAGAAAATCAATTAACTCTATTCTTTATCTTTAATTTCACTGCTTCATCCATCAAATTGAGAATCCTTAAAGCACAATTATAATTCATATTTGAAAATTGAATGGAACACAATATAATGTTTCAAACTGTATGAAAGGTAGTTAATGCGAATTACCAACCAGCTGGAAAAGTCAATGACAGCCTGTGACAAAGGTCGATAACTGCATCTGTTCAAATTAGTTGACCGTTCCGAGTAGCCAGTATGGCTTATGAATACCAGAGTACAAACAACATTAGTGGTTTAGTGCAGAGGCGGATTCATTCATAGGCCAGCTAGGGCCTATGCCATAGCTGGAATTAAGTAATGTATTAATTGACCGTTCTGAGTAGCCAGTATTTGTAGCATTCTCAATATTAATACGCAACTAAAGATTATATAGCACACTAGCTTCAAATACACAATGACATTGTATGTTAGCTCAAACATCATTTATTTTATATATTTTTAATGTCATTGAAGTGCTAGTAAACATATGAATTATCTTTTTGTCAAGGACTATAATTCGATCTACAATGTAAGTTTGGCTGGAAAGAATAAAGGATTTCAAGAAATATATTACCATATGTATAAATGAAAATTTACGTTGCCAATATCAAATTTGATAAATGGCTTACCAGTGTAAATGGAAGGTATCCACCAGCATATTAGAAGTGGTCTCTATAAGTGTTTTCCTCCTCACGACAGATTATTTATGACCATCAGGTTCATGATATATTCTTTATAACCATCAGGTAATGCCACTATTCATTGATGGAGATCCCGAAGCACTTGAAATTTTCAGTAATATGAACCATATTGCATGCATGAATATAACCAATAAGGGGAGCGGCTATTGAAACACTAAATCGAACAGAAAATATCTTGATCACTAGACCTCATTGTGTTTATTGATTGTTTTGGGAGGTGGGAATCCCATGATTCATATTTGTTGTGTTATCAATTGTGTAACCAACTTGTTTCCCACTACTTTTTTTCAGTCTATCCTATATCATATAAACAAAACTTATCCAATTCATTTCCTTGTTCTCCACAACCAACATAAACAAAGGGTCAAAATTAGAGTACCGGAAGAGGTACAAATTGAAATTGCAAAAGACATTATAAAGACGAATTTATCCAAACTAATTTGATAAAATTTAACCTTACCTTTGAAAGTGCCTGACTAATGACCATCTGGCATTCTTATTTCATCTCCATCACTACTAGCAATGTTCAATAGCTTCCAAAATGGATTTTATAAGGCATAATATAAGAGGGGTATTAATAAAATAATAAATTAGAACAATCTTGTAATTTCATGTAATCCTAAAGTTATAAGAATTAACTAAAATGGAATAAGAGCCTAGGTACCAATTTTGGAAAAGAAAATATACATAAGGAGGAGTATGTTTCTTACTTTTATCAGCCGATTGTTGATCCCAATATATCACTTGATGTCCAGGATCCACTACAAAGCCCAATGTCATATTGGTAACAGCCTAAACCATATTAATTTTATTAATTTAAACATCAAAACAAGACCAATTGTTTATCTGTGCAATAGTTTAACACACAGCGAGTTAAGGGCTTGCCTATGACGTAGTTAAACACAAAACTATTTAGATATATTAGTTTTCATGTGACCTCAATAAGAATGGTTACTCATATCTTTTCCTGCGTTAGCTGAGGCCGCAAGATAGTGGTCAATTTTCATGTAGTTTGCATGCTAAGTTGTTAATATGTGAAGAATATCTTTAATAGCTTGTGTCGTTAATATGTGCATTATTGCTTTTTACAAACTTGCATGATTCTACCAGAGGAAGAAGTAGCCACTGCTAAATCTCATTGTAAAATGTTGGAAATTCTCAATGTTCACTCATGCCCGAAAGTGAGTTTCTTCCTCCTTTTTACAGACTTGCACTAAAAAGAAGAAGAACCAATTCCTTGCATGTAACTGCTGTGTTCTCATACTTTAAAATTATGAAGTGTTGTGACAATATTGAAGATTTTTTTGCTTTATAGGTACATAGACAAAGACGTCGATGGGAAGCATTATTGCAATCACGTATATTTTGGTCGAAGTTAATCACATATGTAGTACTATATTTTGGTCGCTTGTGTATGTTTAGTATAACACTACTATTTTTGAATTATTATGGACCTATTGTATATTATTGTTGTAAGAATATTGCATGTTTTAGTTATAAAATTTTACTTGTTGGTTATGAATTATGTGATCAAAATAAAATATGTTATTAATATGTCATTATTATTTTGAATTGGGGTATCCATATAATATGCAGATTTTAAATTGGTACGAGCATGTACATTGAATTTGTAACTTTTTATGGAGTTTTTTCAACGACATTGAAACTTTTCATGGCGTTTTTTCTATAGCGTTTCTAAAACCCCGTAAAAAGTTTTTAAAAAATTGACATGAAAACACTTATAACAATGTATAAATGCCGTAAAAAAAATATAACAACACAAGATAAACGCTATAGATTCTTTCAATAGCATTTAAAAACCGCTAAGAAAAAATTATAGAAAATTAGCCTAAATGCCATGAAATGAAGTAACAGCACAGATAAAACGCTATTGAATTGCATGTCGATAAACAGCGTCATTAAAAACGCTTTGGATTCTTTTTATGGCGTTTATTAAACGCCATAAAAAGTCTTTTGTGTTGTAGTGTACAGTGGAGTTAAAAATAGTGCAACCAATTTGAAATGAGTTTTAGTGGCATGTTTTCTCATAATGATTATCAAAACATCACCGAAAACGATTGGTAGTGGTTTTCGAGCGCTACAAAAAATCATTTTTCTTGTAGTGTAAGAAGACTGCTCGATGATAACAAAAAAGTCTCGAATGTTCGACAAAGAGGAGGAAATCCCACCTGAACCAACAACTTATTTTTCCCAATCGGAGTGGACCCTTTGTTGTTGAACTCGAAGATGGGTTCACTGCTAGGTTCAAGCTCTTGTTCAGAAAGACCCACTCGATCAAATGTATGCTTGAAGATCACATTAACTATACTTCTAGTATCAACAAGAGCTTTCGAAACCCCTAAAAACCCAATTTTTGTTGTGATCATTAAAATGTCATTATCCAGATGATGTATACCCTTTTGCTTCTCGTTTGGTCACACCACCAAGTTGTGAATTTTGATGTTAAATTAGGCATTCTTAAGCGACAGCTCCTCCTGAATGGAAGATATCCCGCCACGGGCTTCTTTCAAATATTTGTGCTGGGTAGCTTAACTGTTTGCAGTAGGATGTGGCCCTCCATGGATCACATTTATCCGATTTACCGGAGGACCCAAATTTAATGGACCCTCTTCAATTTGGACCTCTACTGTGTCATCTGAGATCTTCCGGTGTTCATCGGAATGTTGAGTTGTTTTCTATTGGTCTTGGATGAACTCTTTTAGGTGTCCTTCCTGGATAAGCTTCTGAAATATACCCTCGAGCAATTTGCACTCATCATTTCTATGCCCATTCATCTTATGATACTCGTAATATTTCCCTTCACTGAACGGTTCTGGACAATTTTTAGCTTTGAAAGAAACTAGGAAGTTGACTCCCTCTTTCGTTACAACATATATGAATGAGATGGGTTTGCTCAAGGATACAGAATTCATATTAGAATCTTCCCACTTTGGCTTTTTTGATTTCTATCGAATTTGAGTTTCCCTTCTTCCCTACAGAACCCAAGCTTCTTCTTTGAATAATATAATCCATCCATGTAGGCGAACTTATTTGCTTGGAAATGAAAATCTTGTAAGTCCTTGCATCCATGGATGTATAGCTATTTCCAGAATGGAGTGTTCTCAATCAATCCTCAATAAATGGTGATGAGTTTATCATGGCCGTTCATGTCCTTCGCTTTCAGAACTTCAACATTAAATCTCTTTAGGTAATTGCCTAAAGATTCTCCTTGCCTTTGCTTTATATTTGCAATGACAGTATAGTCCACAGTTGTAACCTTGCAAATGCAGAATTGTGCAGAGAACTCATAAGGAAGCTACATCCAAGAGTAAATAGTTTTCTCTCGGCACTGGCAATACCATTTAGCAATCACTCCTTGAAGCATCAGTGGAAATAGTCGATATCGAACAACCCCTGAAGCATTGTAAAGATCCACTTGGCTATCAAAATCTATGAGATGATCGTCAGGATCAGTTGTTTCATGAAATTTCATGGTGGGAATCTTCACGTGTGACAGTATCACTACATCCATGATTTCATCAGTGAAGGGGGCCACTCTTTCATTATTGTTAATCTGCGCATCCAAGATTCTCTTAGCCTTGCTTCTAAGTAAGTCTTTAAAGCCTTTTCTGCCATATCCTTGAAGTAAACTTCTGAGTTATCATAGTTTGATCAATTGGGATTGTATTCTTGATTAGTCAAGCTTCCAGATTTCTCTTTGCTTTTGTTGCATTGGTGTCTCTGGTGGTTTTTCTCTGAAAGACACGGTCTTTTTTCTTAGAAGAAGTCAAATTGATTTTCTCCTTTTCCCCGAATTGTAGGATGGGTGTGTTTCTCCTTAGGAACTCAACTTCTTCCCCTTCACTCGGTCCGATGTTCCTTAAAGATCTTTTTGCCAGAGCAGTTTTTAGGAGATCCTGCATTTCAAGAAGCTGTTGTTTTAGAGCCATGATCTTGATGTCATTCTCATCCAAGGATATTTGAGTTTGGTGGTTGTGCTGGAATAGAGGATAGCCTGCTTCAGCAGCATTTGTGTTGAATGATAGGGTTATATTTTCTTTGAAATTGGTCATTTGAGTTGCCCACGCATTAGTGTTGCTTAGTCTTTTTAATTTCATCTTATCCTTTCATTAAGCAAACATTCCCAAACTAATCTAAAATAAGATAAGAGAGTGGAGGTTCGAGCCCTCCTTCTAGCGCCAAATTGTTAGGGTTACAGTTGTGGGCTTTGGTGTAATCTAGTTCTTCCAAGCTCAACTTAATTTGCCCTTTCTTAGATAACAATGTCCCAAGTTTAAAGATTAGTTACTCTTCCTTCAAGAGGTGAGTACAGCGCTTATAATACTTAGGGAAGCAAAGTTATCATGGGATAAGGAGTTCATAAGTTTGTTGCTAGTTGGAGTTAGGATGTTCATGGAGGTTGGTTTGGTAATTACTTCCAATTTAAGGTTTTGAATCCAAATTAGTAGTTGAAAGACAAGTGCAATTAATCGTAGATGCTAAGCATTTCCTTTATTGCTCAATTGATGAAACACACAGAAGACTTCAAGAGAAAACCCCAATTTGATCTCCAAATCAAGGTTTAGGATCTTAGAATTGAGTACAGGATTTTGGAAATGTGACCCCAAGGTTTTTTTTATATAAGAATCGGACTCCTTTCTGTAGCAACCGTGAGAGAACCCCATTTTGCATCAACCTCTTAATATCGGTCCATGTCAGCGCTTTTCGTCTTTGGTACCGACTTTAATCATTTGCCACTTGCATTCTTTCCATCGCCTCTATGCTTTCAATCGATTGCTAGGTGTCACGCCATTATCTTTTCCTCTTTCATTTTTGAACACCAAAACCATGCTTCCACCTTTGGGGCTTTGGTTCCGTGTCTCTGTCTTCATGACTTTGGTATCGGCTTGTACATTTCTTTCCTTGTCTTGGTATCGGCTTTATGCATTTTCCTTCATTCTTCAGTGTCGAAACCATGCTAACTGCTCACTGCATGTTGGTGTCGACAACGTGCCTTTATTGCCTTATTTTCTTGGTATCAACAACAAGCAGTTTGTTCCCCTATGTTGGTGTTGATAGCATATTTACAAAGTCATTGTTCTTGTTCTTTCTTCGCCAATACCTTCTATATCCTTGAAATTGACTCCATATTCCCAATCTTGCTATTTTGGTATCGGTTTCGTTGTTATTATTCTAAGCTTTCAACGTTTGCTCCACTTGTTTATGACTCCACTTCTTGGTGCTAGCTCTACTCCTATCCTTTTATTTTCGGTATCGGCTTTCTTGTTTTTCAATCCTGCTTTTTGGTTTTGACTTCGTGTTACTAGGCCCCGAAATTTGGTGTCATTTTAGCTGCCCCTAAAGCCTTCTCTTCTTAGTTTCAATTTCGTTACCTCAAGCCATCTATTTTCAGAATCGTCTTAGTTTCAAAGCTTCTACTTCTTTCCATTAGACTAATGCAAACTTTAGTGATAAAAAATCTTTTAGATATAAGATATCTTGTGAGATCATGACACACATAAACACAAAGTATTTTTTATCTTATGATAACTAAAATATTTTTATAGGAAATCCACTGTTATTACAATTAATAAGTGCGAACTCATGCTATGTACACAGGTTTTGTGATATTATTTTGACATTGTAGTTTTTGAATTTTAAATTATATGAAATTGGAAATATATGTTTATGGATTTTGATTATTTTGATTTGTATTTGCTGAACACAACCAACAAAGTTTGTCTACTAAATTTTTCTTGAATAATCTGAAGTCAAGTAAATAGAAATTTTAATATGTGGTATATACATACTTGTAAAATCGTATAATCTTATCCAAAGTTATTCAAATAATAATTTAACAAACAACAAAAAAAGGTGGCATGCAAATATTTAGAAAACCATTTACCTACTGCGAGAAAAATAAATAAAACTATGCCAATCCTAAAAACTTTGAATTAAACTTTAGATTATGCATCAGAATTAGAAATTATAGCAGAAGCTAAAAACATAGCATTAAATTAACTTTAAAAAGTAATAGTAAAATAGTCTTAATTTTACATCAAGCTCGATTGAATCAATAGTATAAGCCTTCAGATTATTTTTCCATATAATTGTAATTGTGAAAGCCTGAGGTTGGAAAACAACCACTGCATAATTTTAGTGAAATTCTTAAATAATTAAAAACGAGCATGAAGTGAAAAATTGTTAATGAATTCAATCAGAATCTAATTAGGTTGAAAATTTTTAAGAGTTGATTAGAAATAGTTTGGAAAGAATTCCTAACTTTGTCCAGTTTGGAGATAGAACTATTTTCGGATCATATCATACATGTGAAACTAAAAAATGGGGAAAACAATATTTTAAGAGAATGAGATTGTAGTGAAAGAATTAGTAGATGATGAATGTTTTGATAAGCATGAATAATGAAATAACCAATGTTTATTTATATAATATAAAAGATGTATAGAACATTTAGACATTTATGATATCATTATGTATTCAAGGCATTAACGGTATATTTAATATTTAGTAAATAGGTATATATGGTATAACATAGTAAAAAAACATTTATGTTAAAAATTGTTAGTAAAAAAAATTAGAACCAAACTTTTAACCAAATTTCAAAGTTTCCTATTCCATTTTATATAAAAAATTGTTATTTTAAAACTATTTTACTTCAAGTATAATGTTCTTACTACATTTATCTTCTTATGTTGTTACTGGAACATTATAAAAATGCAGTTGACATCTATGTAACAATTTACCGGTTATTCCATACAAAATGAACACACTAACGATAATGCAAAATCTAAATTAGTGTGTGACAAAAAGAATATATCTATAGTGTTACAAATTGGAAATCTATCATTAAATAATAAGAAGAAATTAACTAAAGGTAATGCAGAATCATACCAAACACAGAAGTTAAGTGAAAAGTAATTTATACGAAACTTGAGAATAAAGGAAAGTTTTCAACTTTACTTTTAATATATTTTACCAATCAACAGAAGCTTTTATTCTATCGGCATATTTACAAAATCAGTGGCAAGCAAAAATAATATATTTGTAATCTAATCTCAAATTATATATAAGAAATTAGAACAAATGTTACAAAATAAACATCAAATTAAATTAAAAAAATCGACCTTTTACTCAAGCTCTATCGAACCAATCGACCTAGGTTTTTTTAAGGAAATTTCAGACTATTTTTCACAAAAACAATATTAAGAATACAATCGCTATAAAGTGTAAATAAGTCATAAATAATTTAAGTTGAATATGAAACAAAAAATTGTTAACTAATTCAGTAAAATTCTTATTAGAATAAAAAATTAAAGTAATTAACTAAAAATTATTTGGAAAAAAATTCAACTTGGTCTAGGTTGGGATTAGAATTTCTTTTAACCATAACATGCATATAGTACTAAAAAAGAAAAAGGGATAATATAATAAGAAAAAGAAATGAAAATTAAAGAATTAGAAAATGAAAAATGCTTGCATTAGTTATTTACTTTGAACTATCTAATAAGAAGATGATCTGTAACGACCCGGATTTTTGGTCGATTAATTTTGAGTATTTAATATTATTTTAAATATTGAGTTGATAATATAAAAGAAAAATTATATTAAGTTATCGGTTTAATAATCGATATACGATTTTATTTCGATTATATCGAATTATCGTAATACGAAAACGAAACATAATTGAATTCGAAGTTAGAACTAAATCAAGATGATTCAGATGATCAGTATAAATTCTATTTCAATATAGACGATAATAATAATAATTTATTATCAAGAAATTAATCATTACGAAATTAATTTATCAATTTAAATTAATATTTTCTCCAGATGATCAAATGAGGCATCGAAACCTGTTCTAGTGTGTTCAGTATAGTGGTGTATCCCTAGGAGTGCCTGTTGTTGCATTCAAATGGAGTTCAAAAACACATGATAATATAAATTTAATTAAATCAGATTGGTTCACATTAAATTAAAAATAAATAGGACTGTCATCTCCTTCCCAATACAGCTATAACCTACTCCTTCTGAACAAAGTAATTCTACGCCTACCCTAATTAGCTGCCCTGTTATTTCAAATCGCCTACCAGCTAAAATCGACATTATTCTTATCGTTTTAATCTTCGCCTATATAATATAGCCTCTCCTTCATTCTCTGCTCATTCTAAAACCAACGAAGTAAATTAAATTTCGCAGCATTCCCCTTTTTCTCTCTTATCCCAAACCAAAACTGAAATCAAATCAAAGCCTCTCCCGTTTACATTTTATTCCTCCAGTAAATTACAAATCGATTCATCATTCAAAAATAAATACATGTCAAAAACAACAATCGCGGTTTTAGATTAAAAAAAACTAAAGCTTGGCAGTTGGAGGCACTCGAAATCAAGAAAGGAGGTGCAATGGGGATTAGCCGTCTCGTCTGGAGAGTGACGCTAGTCATTTGGTCAACCGGAGGAGTTCGAATGGGAAAAGCGATGGACTAAGGTTAGGGTTTGGCGGTGTGTTGATTAGGGAGTATGATCTTCTATTTATTTAATGGTGCATGATGGATTGGGTATATTGGAAGGGTTTGTTTCATTGAATAAATAGGAAGGAGAGAGTTCACGCAGAGGGATGGTCCAGTGCTTTGGAACCTGTTACTGGAAGGGGTGTGTGTCTTTTTTCAAGGAAAAGAGGTTGTAGTTGTGAAGTGGGAAGTTGGAAGATATGGTATGCATTGATGTGTTTTCTGATTTAAAATTTATATGGAAACAGGTTTACATAATAATAATAATAAATTGTACAAACCGATATCGTTCGTTAGTTGTGATATAAAATTTATTTAGTTAATGTTTTTCTTATTTAAATTGAACTAGTTTAATTATGAGAATGAGTGAATTTAATAATAATTCAATAAAATAGCAAACTTATAAAATATATAACCTTCGTATACATTTTCAGAATCAAACGGAAATGATTACCTTGGATTTGAATTGGCATAGGCTTGGCTTATGTACTAGTTTGGAGCAATATGAAGCTAGGCGAAATTTTAAATTAAATTAAACACCCGTATAATTTAATCGGAAATAAATCGTTGTATCAACAATAAAAATCAAGGTGGGTAAACCCACTCTCTAGATTCGTTATAATTTATTATAATGAATATTTATTTAATATAATGTTATATGTTGTTTGTTAGTTGTTTGGATGCATTTACATATTTTTGTGGCTATTATATATATTAGTTATTTAAGCGTGGTGTTTGTGGCTATTATATATATACTGGTGGTTGGATATTTCCCGCAGTGCGATTAGTGGATGCCCGCAGTATCTTTAGCGGATGACCCTATGCGCCCCACAATATATTATAATGGATGAACATATACCGTGATATCCTGCCTTGAAGCGGGATAAGTATTATTTATCTTGGTTGACATTTGTGGATGTAGGAAAACAGGTTGGAGGGATCCAACTGGACTCCTCAAAATTTATTATTTGTTTGTTTTTATATTTATCACCATATATGATGCATTAAAAAACCTGTGGTAAATAATTATGTGTTTTGTATGTTTAGATATCACTGGGCCTAAATGTTGATTTATCTAGATGTCGATTTTTTTAAAATGTCATGAAAAGGGATTTTGAGATTTAAAAGGGGAAATCTATTTTTCTAAAAATGGAATTTGAATTTTAAATGAGCTAAGAAATATTAACTTGTTTTGAATAACAAAAACAAGTAGTAAATTTATAAACAATGTTTATAAATAAAATGGAATAGTTTTCATTGGGTAATGCAGGGAATTGAAATGAATTTACAAACGGTGTTTATAAATGAAACGGATAATTATCATTGGATAATTGGCAAGTTTAAATTCAAAATGTGAATTTAAAATGAGAATTGGGAATTGTTTTAAATAGAAAATGATGAAATCTATTCGGATGTTCGAAATGTAAATTTAATTGGATAATTAAATTAGATTATACCAAATTTATAAAATAAATTATATCCCGAAATGATGTGGAATTGTATTAATTAGAAACTAAGATTTAAAATTAAATACAAAAATAGATTTTATGTTATATAGATAACTTATTGAAATGACCCAAACTTCCCCGTAAAATTAAGTACATATTGAATTGAGAACAAGGCAAATCAGAACACAAACAGAAGAACATTTCATTGCTTGTTACAACAATTACATCAGAATACAAGAATATATCAGAGTATGAATAATTATTACACATTGGAAATACAATATCAGAGATTTAAATTACATAACAATGGAAAAATAATACATAACGCAATTGGAAGGAATACATGGATATAGAGATTTCCGAATATCGCTTCAGCTGTAAACAAGGATCCTATGAACATAAGATCTGCAAAACAAAAACTACTAGCTGCCCATGTGGAAAATATGGCCCCCCCAGAGTTTAGGTTAAAACAATAAACTCCAGGTCAGTCATGGGACTAGTATGAGAAATAAAACAATTATTAGCTTGATTATAAAGTAAGGTAAATCACGGAACCATGCCGTGTAACATGGAATGAGTTTACTCCACATGAATCTTAATTTAAAATAAAACAAAGCAATGATATTTGGGAAAATGAAGCTATTATAAGACTCAGGCCCCATCACACAATGCAACGCAAGCCGGAGGATAGAGATTTCCCTTATAATAGCCAAACATGCTTGATACATATAAAATGAATCATTTTGATATTATTATAAGTGCATAGTGTTTAAAAAAAACTTCAAATATAAATGTATCAATCATAGACCACATGGGTACCATATATCATGTCGCCATACTAGTTCTACAATCAAAACCAAATGATGTCATATTGGAAGTTGGATTTCCATCTATGAACCAAGGCAAGGGATCGTCCTTACCGATTTTGAGACAATCTAGCCCATGTCTCAGGATTCAGCCACAACTGCACCTAGGTAACATGTAGGGCCGGTCCACACTAAGTGCGATGGTGGATTCATAATTCCTACGAATGCATTTGCCCGCCCTATGGGGCATAAAATCTGGTCAGTAATATCGACCATAACAATATCCGAGGCGCCTCTCTATCCATCAAGTAGTAATAAGCAACATCCACATGAGTAAAATGTTTGGGCTTGCAAAACCCTGACACCCCTCCTAGCTTGAAAGACACGCAACGCCCTCCGTGCTGTCCTTTCCTGTTTCTGGTTCATACCGGGGTGTGAAGCTTGCAAAGTATCGCTATACACAAAGCTATGCCTAAATAAGTTGTGCTTTGATCATCATCCACAAGGCTCTGCTTTTCAATAAAAGCCTTGATCATTTGCATCTTAGCATGCCACGTTGTCAGTCCATACCATGCCATTGATTTCTGCCAATATATAACCTCTAAGCTCGTACGTCTCAGAGAAGGGTGTTAAGCAAGAGAATAAATTCTCCGCCACCAAATAGATATATAATTAGCAGAGATCAACGAATACCGCATAAAGGAATACAATGTCAGACATACCATCCATTTACAAGTCCGTTCTAGGTCTGAACAAAACCGGAGGCACCTTATTCCTCGTCCCACATGTCCAATACATGAGAGTGGTCCTCGCATATCCGTCGATCTCAAAGTACGTTTGGACGATCACCACTTATTACCTTGTCTTAGATGTACGACTCAGTCAAGACATCGGTAATCATCCAAACGATGTGAAGATCTCCAGTCTTCAACCACCGTCTTCATCTTCGACTTTTAATTGTCGTATTAATTATTCAGAATGGGTTAAACCCAGTCTTTCCGAATAACTCGCGCATTTTATAATCAAGTGCTATAAAAACGCACCAAACGCCTCATTCCAATTCAGAATATTGTTTTAATAAAATATTCACATTACTACGGAAAGGTTCCCTTTAATTTTATCAAAAATAAATTCTTTAAATTTATTCTTTGATCTTCCTATGGATCTCATTTCAAAAGATTTTATTTTATCTTTTATCAAAACTAAACCCAATTAAGTTTTATTCACTAGTCGGGACTAACGAACCTTACCGAAGTAACCATTTATTATTTATTATCCCAATCACAAACTACTCATCCCATGGAGCAAAACTGGTAGCACTCCATTTCTAACACCCACTATGTTAACGGTAAATTTAATTACCATTTTCCGTTCAAATCTAATTAAAGATTTAATTATCGCCTGGAGTAAAACTGGTGGTACTCCATTCTCGATCATTTCAAGAATTCGATTAATTTAATTATCTCTTTCGCATTTTAATCTAATTAAAGATTCATTAAAACCCCAGTTTAGTTTTAATGACAAAAATCATTACTTAATGATTATTCAAATTTAGGAAATTAATCTTATCTTTTAACTGGGTTATAGAACAAATGTTATTTAAAAACATTGTTCACGATAAACCCAAAATCATCTTCCATTAAAATGGAATCATCACAGAAATTAGATCAATATATAATGGATATAAATTCCCGTATCAGACTGATAATATAAATGGAATAACGGCAAAGCCTTTTAAATTCCATATATAATAATGGTCTTCATTCACAGAAGCTCATCTCGATTATTATTAAATCGAATTCCATTCAATTCCAATTTAATATATTAAATTGGAAAACTTTACTTTGGAAATTATCCATTTAAATCTTAAAAATAGATTTATAAATTCCAAATTATATTTTCACTGTTAATGGGGTTAAAAAACAAATGTCGTTAAAAACACAGTTCACAATAAACCCAATTCACATTTCATTTTATTCTAATTACTAAATATAATTGGAAACTCTAATAATCTTAATTAAAAGATTTATAAATTCCAAAATTATATTCTATTTAATTCTAATTAAATATTAATTAGAAAAAATCATTAAATCTTATTTAAAAGATTTACTCTTTTCTAATCGGGGTTTAAGAACAATGTTATTAAAGACACCGTTCACGACAACCCAAAATCCAATTCATTCTCCTTAATTCCAATTAAATATTAATTAATTGGATTTTTATTCTAGTTAATAACTAGTTCATTTAAATAAAAATATATTTTTATCTTTTCAAATATGGAAATTTTCATCCAAAAACTTTCCAAATCACTTATTATGACTTTACATAATTTTTCCATATTTTTAATAATTTTATCAAGGCCCGTACAGTCGGTTTCCAATAACAGCCACCGAACTGCATTTACAGCGACCTTTTCCAAAATTGTTTTGGATATATTTTAAAATCTAACTGTTAGATTTCAAATCTCTTATATTCATTGGAAAGCTCTTTTCGATACAAACCTAAGGTTCCGGTTTTAGGAGAATCCGATAGTCGGATCTCCCGTTACGCCATTTTGAAATTAATGGTCGAAATTCGCGAAAGGTCGCTATGCAGCACGTTCTATTCAGGCCATTAAATATATATAATATATACTATATATATTTCGTTGATTTCCATTTAAAAACGTATTTATAAAATATTTATAATTTCATTTCAAATCGATTCCAACTTCTTTTTCAATTTTAAATAAAAATTGAATATTCTATATTTTTATCATATTAAAATGATAATATTTTCAAAATACTAATTTTTGAAATTACTTCTTTTCTATGTTCATAATAAAATGAAATAAATCAATCGATAAACACCTTTTGGTTAAAATGGCGTTACTATAATTAATCCGACTTCGTATTTTTATATTTTTGTGACCATCTAAAAACGGACATCGAAATCATGATTTTATTCTTCAGTGAATATTATTTTAAAATATTCATTATTTTAAAATATTCTTTATTTAAAAATATTCTTTATATTAAAATGTTCTTTTACATTAAAATGTTCTTTTGCATAAAAATGGTTCTTTACATTAAAATGTTTCTTTTACATAAAAATGTATTTTTTTTTTAATGTTAAAACACTTTTGTCAACATTGAATCATTTTAATGATTCATTCTTTACATTAACAATATAATTTTTAATGTAAACACAATTTTATGAAACTTGAATCTTTTCATATGATTCATCTAACATTAAAAATGTATTATAAACACAATTTTATCAAACTTGAATCTTTTTATATGATTCATCTAACATTAAAAATGTACTTTTTAATGTAAACACAAATTTATTAAACTAGAATCTTTTTATATATATACAATAAAAATGTAAACTTTTAATTGTTAAATCTTTCTATTTCAAACCATGATCATTTTACATCTTTTCTTATAAACAATAAAAATGTGAATTTTTTTATTGTTAAACCTTTTTCTACAAACAATGAGTATTTGGTACATACAATAAAAATATAACTTTTATCGCTTCAAACAATTTTCATTACTTATATGAATATTTTTCATATTTTGTACATTCAATAAAAATGTAATTTTGATTGTTTCAAACACTTTTCATTTCATATATGAGTATTTTTCATATTTTGTACAAACAATAAAAATGTAATTTTTATTGTTTCAAACACTATTCATTTCATATATGAGTATTTTTCATATTTTGTACATTCAATAATAATGTAATTTTTATTGTTTCAACATTTTATTTTAAAATATTATTTATTTCAAAAATTCTTTATTTTAAAATATTCTTTATATTCTGAATCGGAATGCGACTCAATCAATTACCATATAATTTTCAATTTTATGGATTTCATACATCGCATGTATGCAACAATAATCGTAAATGATCATCAAACAGTCTAATCACATCCAAAGTGAAATTTACATCTGTGTGAGCATTAAAATAAATAAATAACGCTCATCACAGACTGTCAATCCATCGATTGACATACAACTAAATATTGGGACTAGTGTATGTCAAATATTATCCCAATACCCGTGTGGGGTTTTCAAACAACAGTTTATTTAAATAAATTATTGTAATAACCCGGAAATCCGAGCCAATTTAAAATTTTTATTTTGGCAATTTTAGCGAATTTTGAATATTTAAAATGAATTATTTTAAATAATAACGATGAGGAATTTATTTTGAATAGAATAGAACGTATATATTTATTCGAATCGTCGTTAGAATATAAATATTTATTTATATATAAAAGGAATTGAAAATGGCGTGGTAGTTCGATAATTCGATTTCAAAATTCAAATGACTGTACTGGATTCATAATAAACCGGATTTTAGTGAAACAAAAAATATTTGAAAAAAGGAATATTTGAATAGAAATATTTGAAAAAGAAATATTTGAAATATAATATTTGAAAATAGAAATGCGAAGCCATGTTAAGTAGTCACACGCCATTTTAACACGAACGGGAATTTTGTCGATTTTATAATGAATATTGAAAGTGATTTCAAAATCGAGTATTTAGAAATGAATTCGAATAGAAATTGAATAGAAATGAATTCGAATTGAAATTGAATAGAAATGAATTCGAATTGAATTGAATAGAAAATGAATTCGAATTAAATTGAATAGAAAACGAATTCAAATCGAATTGAAATTGAATTGAAACGAATTCAAATCGAATTGGAATTGAATTGAATAGAATTCAAATCAAGTTGAAATTGAATTGAATCGAAGTGAAATTTGAATTAAATTGAAATTGAATTGAAATTAAAATGTATTCATATTGAAAAATTCGATTTTGATTTGAATTGGAAAAGGAAGTTGAAATCATTTTGAGAACGAATTTAAAATGATTTATATAATACGTTTTGAAAGGAAGTCGACGAAATAAATATAATATATATATTATATATATAATAGCCTGAATGGAACGCGCCGCGGCAGCTCGCGAATTTTGACCATTGACTTTGAATGGATATTGCGGGGGATCCAATCGTCGGATTCTCCTTAAACCGGAGCCGTTGGGTTCGTATCGAAAAGGGCTTTCTAATGAATATTATAGATTTGAAATATAATGGTTGGATTTGGAATTATGTCCAAATCAAATTTGGAAAAGGTCGCTTCAAGTGCAGTTCGATGGCCGTTGATGGAAACCGTCTGTACGGGCATTGATAAAATTATTAAAAATAGTAATATTTTGTGTAAAATCATAAGAAATGATTTGTGAAGAATTGGGATGAAAAACTCCATATTTGAAAAGATAAAAATAGATTTTTATTGAAATGAACTAGTTTTGAACTAGAATTAAAATTCTATTTATTTTTAAATAAATAAATTGGATTTGAAATGGTTTTGATAATAACCAGAATTTCCAGTAATTGAATTGGAATGGATTTGAATCTAAATTATCTTTGGAATATTTCGATGTTGGATTTTGTGATTATATAGATATTGTTATGGAAATTTGAAAGATATATTTATATCGTTATTTCCAATACGATATTTATTAGTCGTAGAATTTGATATTGAATATAAGCCGGTATATTTTCTATTCAGATCCTTGTATTTAATATCAAATGTGATTTGGGTTTGTCGTGAATGGTGTCTTCATTAACACTGTTTTTAAGCCCAGTTGAGAAAAAGATAAAATCTTTTTATTTAGATTTAATGAAGTGTACCTATTAAATAATATTTAATTGGAATTGAATTGGTATTGATTTTTGGGTTTATCGTAAACAATGTTTTAAACAACACTTGTTCTTTAACCCGACAATTAATGGAATGTGATTTTGGGTTTATCGTGAACCGTTTTTTAAATGACATTGATTCTTTAACCCAGTTAAAGATTAAAACTAAGTGGAGTTTTAATGAATCTTTAATTAGATTGAAAAGATCGAGAATGGAATATCACCAGTTTTACTCCAGGCGATAGTTAAATCTTTAATTAGATTTGAATGTGAAATGGTAATTGAATTTACCGATAACACCGTGGTGTTAGATATGAAGTATTACCAGTTTTACTTCATGGTATGAATAGGTTGGGATTGGGAAATTAAAACAAATAATTACTTCGGTGTGGTTCGCTAATCCCGACTAGTTTGAAGTGATATTCAAAGGAAGATTAAAGAATAAATTTAAATGAATTTATCTTTGATAAAATTAATGGGAACCTTTCCCTAAGAATGTGAAATTTAGAAACTAACTTTAGGTTGGCTAAGATGAATGGTTTCCTGGGTATTGATCTGATGTTGGTTTCGGCCTTCGGGGTTAATATTTGGGGAATTGTTCTCTTACTAATTTACGGTTAGCGATTGATGAATTGGAACGAGGCGTATGTTGTGTTTATGTAACACTTGTTTATTATATACACGAGTTATTCAGAAAGACCGGGTTTATCCCATTTTGAATAACTGATTCGACGATGAGTCGAAGATGAAGACGGTGGTTGAAGACCGGAGGTCTTCACGTCGTTTGGGTGATTACTAATGATCTTGATTGGGATGTACACCCAAGAGGAGGGAATCAGTTGGTGATTGTCCAGACGTACTTGGAGATCGATGGATATGCGAGGAATAAGGTTCCTCCGGTTTCGTTCAGACCCAGAACGGACTTGTAAATGGATGTGTGTCTGACATCGGATTTCATTCTGTGTGATTGATATCGGTTGCATAGCGTGAACTGCCTGTGCCCACATGCTAAGATGCAAATGATCAAGGCTTCTGTTGAAATGCAAAGTCTTGTGATTGATGATCAAAGCACAGCCTGTATGGCATAGCTTTGTGTAGCATTGATTCGCGAGCCTCACATCCCGGTAGTGAACCAGAAATGGGAGAGGACTGCAGGGAGAACATGCGTTTCCTTCTAGCTAAGAGTTGTGTCAGTGTTTTTAGACGGCCTGACATTTTACTTATGTGGATGATGGATTGCAAGGCGCCTCGGATATATCGGTCGTTCTCGAACCGATGGAGTCATTTGTTGGCTCATTTACGCCACTTAGGGTGGGGAGACGTAGTGTTCAGGATTTCGTCTAATCCACATCGGTGGACCGGCCCTGAAGATCCAAGGGTCGATGCGTTCTGTCCCTGAGACATGGGCTAGATTGTCTCGAATTCGGTAGAGGACGATCCCTTGCCTCGGTTCACAGATGGAAATCCAACTTCTAATACGTGACGTTTCGATTTTAGTTGTAATCCTATATATGGCGACATAGTGGGATGGGGCGCTCATGCCGTCTATGATTGATACTTATGATTGAAATTGTTTTGACACTATACACTTATAGTAATAATAAAAGATGAAATTTAGCGTATCAAGCATTCTTTGGCTATTATAAGGAAAAACCCTATCCTCCGGTTTGTGCTGCATTGTGTGATGGGATCTGGGTCTTATAATAGCTTCATTATTCTTTAATTAGCATTGCGCTGTCGTTTTATGCACTGGTGTTCTTAGGAGGAAACCCGTTCCGTGTTATACGGCGTGGTCCCTTGATTTACCTAACTTTAAAATAAAGATTAATAACTGTTTTAGTTCTCACACCAGTCCCATGACTGACTTGGAGTTTATTGTTTTAACCTAAACTCTAGGTGCCCTAATTTTTGACATGAGCAGCTAGTAGTTTTGGTTTTGCAGATTTATATTCACAGGATCCTGGTTTACAGCTGGAACGATATCCGGAAAGCTCTGTATCTGTATATCTCTTTCAGTTGTGTATTGTATTATTTTTCCGCTGCGATGTATTTAAATGTAATTTAAATCTCTGATATTTTCTGTGTAATATTTATTCATACTTTGTACATTCTTGTATTCTGATGGAATTCTTGTAATATACAATGAAATGTTCTTCCGTCCGCGTTCTGATTCATCTTGTCCTCAAAGTAATTCGTTCTTTCTCTTCTCTTCGGAGACCGGGGAAGTTCGGGTCTCTTCAATTATTGGTTAAGAAATTTAACCAATTTTCACTGTTCAAATTATAAATGAATATTTAAAATCTAATTTCACTATCACATTAATATTAACATTTTTAATGTGTTAAACATTTCAACAACACAAACAACACACAATACAGTCAATTTAAATCGTCCATGGTTTGTGGACGAGGAAGGTGATCTAACAAGCACCGTATACGATTTATAATGATTATACTGATAAAAATCTAAACTGGTAATTTTATCTATTTTCCAATTATGAAAATAAATAAATAACTATGCAGAATTTTTAGTGAAGAGTTCTCACCTTTGGGTTCCACTCCATCATTCTTTAGCGGGCTATTTGGACTCCGTTCTGCTTCCATTCAGTTCCATTGCTGTCTGTTTCACGCAGTATATATAGTTAAAATCATATTTTTAATAATGCTTCGTATATTTAAAAATCGCATTTTTATTTTAAAGCTATTTCTTTATAAAAATTACCTTTTTATAGCAATGTTGTTATATTGAAAATTTACATTTTAAAACAATGCTCTTTATTTTTTTAAAACAAATCTATTTTTAAAACAAATCTATTTATATTTTCAAAACAATGTTTTTTTATATTTTTAAAACAATGTATATTTTTACTTTTCAAAACAATATTTATTTTTACAATTCAAAACAATGTTTATTTTTACTTTTCAAAACAATGTGAATTTATTTACAAAACAATGCGAATTTGTTTACAAAACAATGTTATTTTCATTTACCAAACAATCCTTTTTATTTTATTTACAAAACAATGCTTTTTATTTTATTTACAAAAAAATGCTTTTTATTTTATAAAACATTTACTTCACATTTTAAAACAACAATAATTATACATAAATTAATTCACCTTTTAAATTTAAACAATTTAATTTAAACTTTAATTATCATTAACTTAATTAATTACACTTAGCGAAACCGTTATCATATAATCATATTCCCTGTTAACTTCAGAAAACCATCGATATGTACATCTCATCGCCGGCGCCACCACCGTTGATCGGAACCCCATCAGTCTCGCTTCCATTGAAGCCCCGACTGGCCTTAACCTCCCCTTGGAATTTGGTGCGACTCGGCTTCACCGTTGACATCCAAATCAAGGTCGACGACGGCCTGTTTGGGGGTGAAATCCTCCCAACATGTTGAACGATATACCATCATATTCATATGGAATTAAAGGTTATATTTTATATTAAAATATATAAATTCTACGGCTTTTCTGAATTTTAAATTGGACATAGCTTTCAATTCTTGTTATAAAATTTAGATTTTTCACATTCGTTGGAAAGAGATTTTCAAACAGATTCAAATATTTCTTGTTTCACTGGAATTTGATTTATTTTGAATCATGTACATTCATTTGAAATTTGAAATCGAATTTTCAAACTACCGCGCCATTTCAGGCTCGGTTTATAATTAAAATAAAAATATTTGTTCTAACTTCGATTTAAAATAAATTTTTCATCGTTATTATTTAAAATAAATTATTTTAAATATTAAAATCCATTAAAATTGCTAAAATAAATTTTTTAATTCGGTTCTGATTTTCTAGGTTGTTACAGTTATAATAATAAAATATTCCAAAATAAGATTTTGGTTTTAAATAGATTTTTTAAATGGAACTTGTTTTAATATATAAAGAAAATAAATTTATAAACGATGTTTGTAATTTAGTGAATATCAAAAGGTAATTTGGAATTTTAAATTCAAGTATGAATTTAAAAATATAATTTTGAATTATTTCTTAAAGGGAATGACAATTTTTATTCCGGAATTCAAAAAAAAAAAAGAATTGAGTTTGAAACAGATTTTGAAATGAAGCTTCTTTTAATTTATAAAGCAAGGAAATTAAATTGTAAACAATGTTTATAAGTATAGTGGAGAAAATTATCATTGGATAATTTGGAAGTTAGATTTTAAACGTGAATTTAAAAATGTATTGGAAATCATTTCAAAAAGGAGAACGATTGATTTTATTTTCAGAACTAGGATTTTAAATTGAATAAAGATAATCCAAGGGATTAAAAATTATAACTCGATTATATCGAATTTTATAAACTAATTCATTTGAAAAGGAAATGGAATTTAATCTAGAAGTTGAGTTTGAAAATGAATTGATAATAAAATAATCGACAATTTAGTACAATTGGAAATACTAAGTTTGATTTGGAAAACTAATATATTTTATACTAAAATATATTAGAATTAAGTTAAATTTATTTATAAATGAAGTTTAATTTTTATATTTAAATATAATTAAAATTAACTTGCCGCAGCGTAGTAGTTCGTAATTTGACGTTTCGAACTTAAATTGAGTATATATAACTCAATTTAAGTCGGAATTCTTTGAAATAAGAACCGTGAAGTCTGATTGAATAATAGTTTTCAAATGGAAGAGAAAAATCTGGATTTCTTCCTATAGATTTTGAGTTATGTCAAAATCAAATTTCTAGAAAAATAACACCATTATCGATTTAAAACCGTAACGGTTTAAATAAATAAATAGAAGGGGTTTAAGCAAATAAAACTTGAATTTCCATTAGAAAAACCCAGATATGAGTTATAAGATAAATGTGAACTCAAGTGGAGTAAATGGATTGATTTTTGAAACAAAAATTATATTTTAATTGTTCAATAGAATTAACTAATTTGAATAATAATTAGTTAATGGAATTTTGAATCGAAATTGGACTTTAGATAAGTAAAAGTGGTTTGCAAATTTATATTCGAAATTAAATACGAAACTTGAATTAAAAATTGAATTCGATTGGTTTATAAGCGAATTAAAATTTATATTTGAACGTGTGTGTTCAAATAAAAAGTGAAATAGGCAAAGAAGCTAATTAAAGAATAAATTAGTGAATTGAGTTAAAATAACCTGATTGATTTGGAGTAAATTGGAATTGGGTGAGTATGTATAAAACATGTATGGAGTGAAGAGAATGAAGATTAAAAATTTAAGTTCTCGACAAAAAGGTACATGTTTTAACTCCATATGAGTTTTTTATTTTCTTTTTGAATGGAAAGGGCCTAGAGAGGCGAGTTGGAGTTTGAGCTTTTGACCGGTACAATGGAGGTGCTGGCGAAATACCCTTGAAATTTAATGAGTTCGAATATTTTTATGAAAAATCGATAATTAGAAATCAATATATCAATATATATAGAAATTTATAAGGAACCGAACTTAATTAGAACATTTGTAATTAAATCTGCTAAATATAGAAACAGAAACATATACAGTTTTTAAAATGAATAATTGGTTTTTATGGTGTTAATTATTTGAGGTAAGTGGTCTTGTTTGTTTCGAAGTTAAAAATGTTATTCAGTCAAGGTCTGAGAGTTAATTATACCCCAACTTGATTGATTTCATTATTAACCGATAAACAGAAAGATTCAGTCTCGAAGATCAACATTTAAAGAGTTTTAGTTGAATGTAATATTTCGAGTTGTTGTAATGATGTTTTACATAACATTCGTTTTAACCCAAGTAAGTGGAATTTTGGAAATATCAAAATAAATATTTCCTAAGTATAGAAATGAATGGTTGTGAAAGAGCTAAGTAATTGGAATGTTTTCCAATTATAAATGGAATATATTTTCTGAGTATAGATAATATAGAAAGGTAATATATGAAAATGTTTTCCAAATAGTGTAAGAGGCCAAGATGATTAATTAAAATATTGGGTTAACAAATATTGATAAGGAAATGGAGAAGTGATTTAATTAATAAAATATTAATGAAGCGGCCCAGTGATTGTTTGTTGCTTTGGATGGATGTTTGTTTTTCTTCGATAGTTAAATGATCGACAATCGAAGTTTTTGACCATCATTGTAAATATGGAGAGATCGGTTGGATTATTATCCGAGAACCACCCCGTATTAGCAGTAACGTTGCGAATCAGATTATATAAAGACAACCGAAGACAGAATAAAGTGCAAGGGCTTTTTTTGTTGATCCTAGGTAGAAATTTCCAAATATGAATTAATGGAAATTGTGTCTTCGGTTTAGTTTAGTCCCAGAACGAACGCGTATGGACGAATGTTTGACAGAGTATCTTCAGCGATCACATATGTTGGTTTGTACAAATATACATCTGGTGACGGAGAATTTATTCTTCTAGCATAATACCCATAATATCTTTGTGCAAATCAATTAGTGATTTATGGATCTGACAATGTGGCATTCAAAGTGAATGTGCTATCAATGAAAGGTAAGTAATCATAACCTCAAGCCTTGCAACCGGGAAATGATATAAAATCGGGTGGGTCGCATGACTAAGTGGATCGCACCAAGTAGGGTGTATTGTCACCTGATCTTGAGAAATTCCATTTGTTTCTTTAATCTTTTGATGTTGTCCCTTCCAGGAAACGGTTGTTGATCCCAACCGTTGGTGATAATACATTCAGTGGTCTCAAGCGAAATGAGGAGTCAGTCATGTTTAGCATGAGTTGCAAGATGTTCTTGTTGAACCCGGTGTATTCCTCTCTAGAGATACACTGTCGGAATGTGGTCCCATACCTTGCCAGTTGGAATCCATTATCCAATAAGAGCCCGCGGTTTTGATTGTATACTATATATGTAGAGCGTGAGATGCAAGCGTTCTGCTAGATTGTTGTTTACTTGTTTTAGGCACTATTACAATATCAGAAAAATATTGATTTATAGAATGTTTTGGGTTATCATAAGGTAAAAACCATCCGTGTTTATGTGTGGATCGATCTTATGATTATCTTTTCTTTCGAAGGTATTTTTAAAAGTTAAACCAAGTGGTTGGAGTTTACTCACACCAGTCTCATGACTGACCCAGAGTTTTTTTTTACCCTAAACTCTTGGGTGCCCAAAATTGTATGGGCAATTAAGTGGTTCAAGTATTTTCAGGTATCCTTGGAGGAGCTTAGAGCAGGAGGCTTCAATATTAGATATTTACTGTTTATTTCCCACTGTGTTGTGTTGTACTCTGATGATGGTATGTATATGCATATAGAAGATTTTGTATTCCAAAACTTGTTATGTATATTATATTTTATTCCGTTGCGGTGTGAGATTATGTGTTTTTTTTATGTTCTTCCGTCTTTTCTTCTTCTATTCTAATATTTCTTTCTTTCTATTTCTCATCATTTAACACTACACCATACAGGCCGATTTGCAACCCCTGGTGAGGGCGATTTGCAATGGCTTATGACCGTTGCTAAATAGCAACGGCTTTAGTCCGTTGCAAACTAGACTACTACGGTCTAAGCCCGTTCTACATTATACAACGACTCTAGGTTGTTCTCCAATTACCAACTCCCTACCATACACCCCTCTTCACAATACCCTTTTTCATTTCTCCTCCCGTATGCTCTTCAATCATCTACGGCTTCAGAGGTTTAGAAAACGCTCGTAAATGGATCTAAATCTCCTTTTGATTTCATAGAAATTATAACTCAATTTCAATCAATCGAATAAATTTCACCATTCAAAAACTTCATTCCAAATCTATATTCGTGGATCTCACAATCAAAAAACATTTTCTAGGGTTATCCTCCTTATATCTCGATCGACATCTTGCTTTTTTCCTTGATCGAAAACATCAGCGGATCCAGATATAAAACCTCATAAGAGTCTAGGTATGGAAAAATTGATTTTCGTTATTTTACCATTGATTTACTATCATACGAACAGAAATTGATGATTAGATTGTGATAGTGGATGGTTGTTAGGTGGGCTTGTCTTTTGATATATCGTTGATTTAGTGTAAATTCGTGATTTAAATTTACTGTGATTATATTATTTTCATGTAAACATGTTTATCAGTTAAACACAGTTCTTCTCTTTGTTAAAATGTAGAGATCGTATTTTATGAGTTTTTAGTTTGATTCATGATGCATTCTCATATCAATGCACTTTTAGTATAAAGCTTCATATCCATAGATGAATGAAAACTGATTTATTAAAATGTGTTGAACTCATTAAATCCCGAAATTGATTCGATTATGGGTTGATGCCCTCACTAGTTATTTGAAATATCCATAGTTTTTAATATTCTGCTGAATTGGACCACTACACCATAACGGCCATTTGGTAACCCTTTTTTTTCAATAGCCAACACTTATTTGTGTTGTAGTGTAGTCACCGTAATATGCGTTGCTATATTGAAAAAGTGTTACCAAAAATACATAATTATAATTTTTTTATTATCAACGCTTATATGTGTTGGTAAGGTTCGTTTATGAGGGCAAACGGTAAACCAACGCCCGTAACCCTAGTTCCTCTTTCCCATTCGTATGCCCAACGCTTTTACCCAAACGGCCGCCTAAATCATACACTACGCATCCCACGATTTCAAAAAAACAATAAACTTACGAATCCCAGAACCGAATATTAAAAAATTGGAATCCTTTCCTCTCTAATCGAACATCAAACAATCGGATTTGGGGGCACATTCAATTTGGGCATCAGAGAATCGATTAGGCTTCAGGTTATAACTCGCATTCAATCTCATTTAATCCTGGGGATCTTTGTTTATTTGTGGGCTTGAAGAATTTATAAATTTTTGACTTCAGGTTACAACTCGCATTCAGGTTATAATTTTTTGAAGAATTTATAATCTTGAGAATTGATCTGGCAGCCGCTTATCTTCAGGTTCATCAACCTATATCTTCAGTTAGGTCAGTGCCTAATGAGTAGCAGTTGCTTATTTTTTGCAGGTACTCACAGTCCGCTGCCATCTTCCCTTCAGATCTGTGGTAGTCTTTGCATATGGATGCATACTATAAGTATTTATTTATTTTACAGTGATGTTAGATTTAGTTATATGTAAACTAATGTTTGGTCAAAGTAAATATTATCTGATAACACCTCAGTCTATGAGCACACTTGCGCCTGTCTAATGTTTAATTACTCTAATTAATTAGCTCATAGCTGTATTTTGTTTAATTATTTAAGCATGCGCTGAGAACCAATCCTTTTACACTTGCCTTATATTACTGTTGAGTAGATTTGTGCTATTTGAACAAAATTTTCAACTGTATGCACTAAGTAGAAGTTGGATAGAGCTACAAGCTGAATGCTTATTGTTCCTACATAACTTTCTTTATTGCTAGACTCTTCATCTGTTTTCTGTGTGTTAGTTATTTCTTCTGTATTCACAATAATCTATAACTCAGTTTGTAGAAAGTTTATTTGTTTTGCAGCTTAGTGTTGCATCTAGATATAACTACAAAGAGTGTCATTTTTTGTACCATTTGGTAAATTATAATGACTTCTTGTGCACGTTCATATCTTTTTCACTTTTTCTTACATGCTCCCATTTTAAGACGAATAAATCGTTGTTGTTTTTTACAGTTGAGTTATATTTGACAAAGGGTGTCATTTTTTACAATTTAATTAGTTAAATTATCATGATTATGACACTCAGTTGTTTTCCTTCTGTCTTAGTATATTCTCATTTTGAAAAACAGCTTGACTGGTTTTTTTTTTCCATTCAAGTCAAGTATGATTAAGAAGAGTTTTTGGGTACTTGTATTGGTATATCTAAGTCATCAAAACAAGTTTGTTTATGTTTTATATTTTGAAAATTTAAGTCATCAAAACATTTTATCATTGTAGCTTTCATATTTCATTGGTTTTGATTATTGCTTCTTGCTCTTTGAATGTATATGTGGAATAGTTATATTCAGTTTCATGTATGTATATGTGGAATATATATATATATATATATGTTCAAAACTCAGTTTTGTAAGCCTCAGTTTTTCATAAAAGAAAAACTCAGTTTTGTAAATGATTTTCTTCTTAGTCTAATATATAACAATATATGAACATAAGTTACTAACATAAGTTACTTTATATTTTGTTTGCTATGATAAATTGATAAACTGTTAACACCTGACTTTTGTTTAAACACAAAAGTTCTTTTATATAAATGGACTCATGTCAATATATATAAATGAAGCCGTGAATCTTAAAACTCATAGTATATGATGTTGTACATTTAGAAATTTTATATACATACCTGTAAACTATATTCATGCATGCATACATATATTCAAAATCTGATTCATACAAAAAGGGAATGTATTGAAAACCTGATGCATATGACTCCTAAAACCACATAATTACCCAAAACCATACTTGTTTCATGTATGAAAGTCACATATTAAAAGCTCAGAACCAATATGTTTCATATTGACGTGTTTGGCATATATTTATAAAATCCAATAAACTTGTTGAAGCTCTACACATACCCTTGAAAGTTTATACATGCTGAAAACTAAGTATTTTGTGAAATCCAATAAATTTGACTCTTGGGAAATTATATATTCGAAACTGAATTAAACATATAATGAATTTATCATTTATTTGCTCAAGACTTATATGCCATAAATTCTGATGCATACAAAATTGGCATATATTTGACATCATGCACATTTGATCTGTCTGAGACTGGCATAAGTGCTCAAAGGCTAATCATTCAAACCTGAATCTTAGGAAATTGTATTTGATTAGAACTATTTTTGGCTGCAGCAATTTTTTGGTTGCAGCAATCTTAGGAAATTGTATTTCATTCTTTTTTGGCTGCAGCAATTTTTTCACCCATCCACTCCTCCTTTAAACTATTATTTGTTTTGATTCCATGCATCATGAGTTCATTTTTTCCATTGATTCCCTCCATTACTGCATCATGTTTGTCTAACCGTTTGTTGATGTCTTTTGCAAAATGTAAATATTGCTGAATATATGAAAATTTTGCAATAATGAAAAAAGAATTTCCCAAAATGGGAGAAAAAAGCTTTTAAAACAGTGACATGAATCAAAATGTATTTTGCTTCGTAAAGCTAACGACAAGCCTTAGGGTAGAAGATTTTGTTTTCCTATAGGCATATTAAACTATGTAGCCTTTGCAAAATGTCAACTAGATTGGTGTAAAGGTAACCAAAAATATTTAAAACCGTGCCGTTTAAAAACATGATACTAGATTAAGTTTTTTAATCCGTAACTGAGCCTATGGCGCTCAGTTTTGCAGAGCCATAAGGCTCAGAAAAACTGAGCTTATAGCGCTCTGTTTTTCCGAGCTTATCGGCTCAGCAAAGTTGAGCGTATAGCGCTCAGTTTGCTAAGCCATAAGCTCAGAAAAACTGAGCCTATGGCTCAGGTTATAAGAGCCGTAAGGCTCAGTTTTGTTGAGCCTTATGGCTCAGTAAAACTGAGCCTATAGCGCTCAGTTTTGCTGAGCCTAAAAGCTCAGAAAAAATGAGCCTATAGCACTCAGTTTTTCCGGGCTTATCGGCTCAAGAAAACTGAGCCTATAGCGCTCAGTTTTTCCGAGCTTATCGGCTCAGCAAAACTGAGCCTATAGCGCTCAGTTTTGCTGAGCCATAAGCTCAGAAAAACTGAGCCTATGGCTCAGGTTAACTAAGGCTCAGCAAAACTGAGCGCTATAGGCTCAGTTTTTCCGAGCTTATCGGCTCAGAAAAACTGAGTCTATAACGCTCAGTTTTGCTGAGCCGTAAGGCTCAGAAAAGCTGAGCCGTAAGGCTCAGAAAAACTGAGCCTATAGCGCTCAGTTTTTCCGAGCTTATCGGCTCAGAAAAACTGAGCCTATAGCTCTCAGTTTTTCCGAGCTTATCGACTTAGCAAAACTGAGCCTATAGCGCTCAGTTTTGCTGAGCCGTAAGTATTAGAAAAACTGAGCCTATAGCGCTCAGATTTTCCGAGCTTATCGGCTCAGAAAAACTGAGCCTATAGCGCCCAGTTTTTCCGAGCTTATCGGCTCAGCAATATTGAGCCTATAGCGCTCAGTTTTGCTGAGCCATAAGCTCAGAAAAAATGAGCCTATGGCTCAGGTTAACTGATCCTATGGCTTTGTTTTGCTGAGCCGTAAGGCTCAGAAAAACTGAGCCAATAGCACTTAGTTTTGCTGAGCCGTAAGGCTCAGAAAAACTGAACCTATAGCGCTCAGTTTTTCCGAGCTTATCGGCTCAGAAAAACTGAGCCTATAGCGCTCAGTTTTGCTAAGCCATAAGCTCAGAAAAACTGAGCCTATGGCTCAGGTTAACTGAGCCGTAAAAACTGAGCCTATAGCGCTCAGTTTTTCCAAGCTTATCGGCTCAGAAAAACTGAGCCTATAGCACTCAGTTTTGCTGAGCCATAAGCTCATAAAAACTGAGCCTATGGCTCAGGTTAACTGAGCCGCAAGGTTCAGTTTTTCTGAGCCTGTGGCTCAGCAAAACTGAGCCTTTTGGCTCAGAAAACAGAGCTGTATGGCTCAGTTTTGCTGAGCCTTATGGCTCAGAAAAACTGAGTCGTAGCCATTTGGTATCATTTAGTCACTCTGAAATTTTCTGTTGTACGAGATGCAAATTCATGTTTTTCGATATGGCAAAAGAATTCGTTTGAAAAGACATACCTTAACTAGTGTAATGGTACTCTGAGTATAATTCACTTGAAAAATATAACCAACTACTGACAAGATGTGAATTCATATACCGCACTACTATAACCTGAACTGTTCTAAGGGAATTCAGTTCAAAACCCCGATATGATAATTCAATAAAAAAGGATCTAAACTGAATATCCTAAGTTTGTTCTGATATGAATAGTTAACATTTATAGACAACGTGCATTGCAGTTTTAAACAAGTGCATTGCAGTTTTTTTATAAATATGTGCAGTTTTTTTTTTAAACAAGTGCATTGCAGTTTTTCTAAAAAAACAGTGCAGTTTTTGTAGAAAAAACAGTGTAGTTTTTTATGCATTTATGTATAGCTCAAATTAAAGTATTTATTCTATATTTTTCTTTGATAGGACCAAAAGGTAAAATTTGAAATTTATGTCTAACTCAAGTTCAAGAGAGTGGATTAAAAGTCCATATAGAAATACTAAAGAATACAAGAAAGGCGTTCGAGACTTCATTATTTTTGCGAAGAATCACTCATCCCGCGATGTTGAAATTTGCACATGCCCTTGTATTAAATGCAAGAACTCTAAAAAGCTCTCACTGGAAAACATTGAGAAACACTTAATCATTCATGGTATGATTAAAACATATAATAGGTGGTTTTTCCATGGAGAGATGAGCAACAACAACTCAGGGATGAATCATACAAAAAATATTATTCCAGATCCTCATATCCAAGATCAAATTCAAACCGACCAATTTGTAGAGGGGGGTCTTAGAAATCTCATAGACGATGCTTTTGGAATGCATAATATGCCACAACCTAGCGGTGAAGAAGAAGTTCAATAGACAAACGATTATCATACTTACTTTGAAGAGAAGCAAAAAAAATATGCAGACAAAGCAAATGAAAAACTTTATTCTTCTTGCGAAGAGGGGATTACAACGTTAGGTGTAATTGTTGAGCTTCTGAACCTTAAAAAAGAATTTAACTAGTCGGGAAATAGTGTGATTGAGTTGTTGAAGCGATTAAAATGTTGGCTTCCAAAAGAAAATAATTTACCTGACAAGTATCCCACGATGAAGAAAATAATAAAGGATTTGGGAATGGATGTGAAGCATAAACATGCTTGTGTCAATGATTGTATATTATTTTGGAAAGAAAATGTTGATGCGAAAGAATGTCCTGTGTGCCATAAAACAAGGTACAAAACAAAAACAAAAGTGTTAGGGGAGGTAAAATTGACGAAAGAACCAAGAAAAGTTTTAAGATACTTTCCTATAAGTCCAAGATTAAGTAGATTGTACACTATACCATGGATAGCTCGTAAAATGCAATGGCACAAGAAAGCTACACCATCTTGGAATTCCTTGCGACATCCTATAGATTCAACTGAATGGAGATCAGTCAAAAGTCGGTGGCCAGAATTTGCTATTGAAGGACGCAATGTTTGGCTTGGTATTTCTACGGATGGGTTTAATCCAAATGGCGTTCTCTCCAATAGTTATAGTTGTTGGCCTGTTTATATGATACCTTATAACCTACCCCCTTCGTTATGTATGAAATCACAATTTCAAATGTTGAGTATTTTAATTCCTGGACCAAAAGCACCAAGTCAGGACATTAATGTATACTTGGAACCTCTTGTCGATGAGTTAAAACATCTTTGGGATGAAGGAGCGTCCGTTTTTGACACAGACAAGCAAGAATTTTTCAATATGAAAGCAATATTAATATGGGGAATTCATGATTTACCAGCTTTTGTTAACTTATCTGGCTGTGTGACTCATGGTTATAAGGCGTGTCCTGTCTGTGCTACCCAGACAGAATTAGAGTACATCGGCAACAAGATCATCTATTCAAAATATAGAAGGTTTCTGAAGAATGATCATCCATATAGAGCATTAAAACACGGATGGTATAGGGATGTTGAATATAAAGAGCCTCCAACTTGACTAAGAGGCTCGTCTAAAAGCTTTAGCGTATCAAATATATTCATGGCAAAATACCACCAAGCAAAAAGAGATTGATTTCTGAAGCTTATGATAATGTAGATTGTCTTGTCGATGAGGAAGGAAGGCCGGCATGGTATAAGAAGTCAAATTTTTTTGACTTGGATTATTGGAGCAGTCATAAAGTTCGTCATATTATTGATGTGATGCATACTGAAAAAAATGTTATTGAACATCTCATCAATTTTATGTTTAACAAAGGAAAGCAATCTTCTAAACTTGCATTTGATAAGGATCACAAGTTGCAATGTTGTCGAGTTCTTAAAGATGCAAAACTTCCATCATGTCTTGCAACAAAGTTACACGGTCTTATATGTCTTCAACAACTTGATTTGCAAATTAAAAAGACATATGATTATCATATTCTCATCCAATACTTGCTTCCTATCATGGTTCAACATGCATATCCAATGTTTCGTGAGTTAAGACGAGCGCTTTTACAAGTAAGCTTGTACTTCAACATAATATGTTCAAAAGTTCTTGTTCGAGAACATGTGCAAGAGGCTAAAGATATGATTGTTGAAGCATTATTTGTGTTGGCACACTATGTTTCAACAGATTTTTTTGATATAAGCATCCATTTGATGGTACATTTAGCAGATCAAACTCTGCTTTGTGGACCATCGACTTATATATGGATGTACCCATTTGAAAGGTAAATATTGTTTTTGCATTCAAATTATTTTACCTAAGGTTATGAAGTAAGTAACTGTAAGTATGCATATTAATTTTTGTGTGCTAGGGCTATGAAAGATTGCAAAAACATACCTAGTAACAAAAGGTATATAGAAGGATCAATTTCTGAAGCATACCTTGTTTCAGAATCAGTTCGATACGCAATGGAATATATGCCAAAATCACGTGATGGAAATCAAAGATCTAAACAAGCATCCTTTTTAGATGAGAATAGTGATGATATATATGAGTGTTCCATCATTGAAGGTAAACCGTTAAAATTATCTAGAGTGCAACGATCACAGATTCGACGATGGTTACTATTTAGAATTGATATACCGGAACGAGATGAATACTACAGGTCATACATTTTCACCTTTTTCAATACGTATATCACATTTAGTCAAGAATATATACATATTTATCACAATATTGAATTTGTAGTGCATACCGCTTATCTTTAGAAGACAGTCTTCGTGGTAAAAGGAAAACTATCACAAAAGCAGAAGTAGTAGTCCAATCTGAATTTGTTGATTGGCTATACAATAAGGTGTGATATATTTACTTGAGAGCAATGTATTTCTTCTTAACTAATGTTATTCTATTAATTTTGTAAATTCTTAACAGTTAGTGTACGAAAAATGCATGAACACAATATTATGGTTGTATGTCAATGGTCCAAAGTGGGAAGTCAAAACTTTTCTTAAGTATAGAGTGAACGGCTATACATTCTCTCCTCAACATTATGACGATAGCATTTCAACCCACGATAGTGGTGTCTGTATGGATTCGATCACCACATTTGTTGCAAGTTCAAAAGGTTTAAATCCTATGGATGATGATACTACTTGGTATGGTGTTATTAGAGAGATCAGGGAAGTTGATTACTATGATTTTCAATATGTGGTATTTTATTGTGATTGGGTGAATGTTGCAGATAAGTCAAATGGTTGTAAAGTTTGCCCGGATGCAAATTTGTTAATGGTAAACTTAAAGAAGCTCAAGAATACCGATGGAGAATATGATGAGCCTGCTATTCTTTCGTCCGAAGCAAGTCAAGTATTTTACATCATAAATACACAAAATTTCGACTGGTCCATTGTTCGACGCTCTCCTAAACGCATAATGGATAACATAGATGATTATGAAGTACCAACAACATATCAATCTATTTTGAAAGAACAACCAAATTTAGAACCATTATTGAAATGTATTCAATCGAAATCAACATGTTGATTGAAAATATGTTGCATGTATTTTGCTTGTTTTGATCATGCATTAACCTTTATTGAAGTATTGTTCAATTGTGTTGTGTTTTGAAATGTTTTATTTTCTTTTAGTGATGTCTTTTGAAACTATTGTCCGTTTGTTATGTTAATTCATGTCTTGCAAGTATCTTTCGTGTGTTATGTTAACTTTACATTTTGTTTGTTTTTTAATGTAGATTTTTCATTAAAATGACAAACGATTTTAGCCCAAATGCAAATTTAAGTACAACAGAGACTATTGAACCTCAGCCATCCAAAGGTAAAATGTACTTTATAACGGTTGGTGTTGAGAGTGTTGTAGGGGAAGATTCAGCTAAATGGAGTACACGTTGTGATGAGTTAATTCGTTGTCATATACCTGTTGGCTACAAAGAATGGAGGGCCGTAGATAGCTTCTACAAAGATAAACTATTGGAAGGGCTTCTGGTATTTTCACTCATATCAATTTCACCATCAGGTTTAAATTATGATATATTTGATTGTTTCATGATTTCTTTTTTTTCCTTTTCTCGTGATAGGAAGAATTTGACACGGATGTAGATCCTAGCATAGCTCGACCGTTATTAGAGAAAAATTTCCTACCGTACTATAGATCAATGAAGTCAACATTAAGAAAAAGTCTTCTTAAATTGATGACACTATGATTCCTAAACGCGTTGCCATTGATAGATGTCCAAATGATATAAATAGATTGTGGTAGGAAAAGTTCCTTGATATCGAGTATACGAATGAAAAGATGGAGTAATGTAAAAAAATGCCAAAAACAAAGCGGAAAACCAAATCACTCATACTCTAGGAAGGAAATCTTACCATAGAGTGCACCATGAAATGGTAATAAAATTATCTTTTGTAAATGGTTGTTTGTAGAATGTTATATTAATAATGTGTTGTCAACTTTGATATTTATTGTAGGTCTTAGCCAATCCAGAAGCAAATATTTCACGAACGACGATTTGGAAGGCTGGACAAAAAAGAAAATCGGGAGAAGTACTACCATGTGCCTCTGAAACATATGTAGGTTTGCATATTTGTTCAAAACTCAGTTTTGTAAGGCTCAGTTTTGCATAAAAGAAAAACTCAGTTTTGTAAATGATTTTCTTCTTAGTCTAATACATAACAATATGAATCATGTTTAAACTATGGGAAGGGCCTATAGCGCTCAGTTTTGCTGAGCCATAAGCTCAGAAAAACTGAGCCTATGGCTCAGGTTAACTGAGCCTATAGCGCTCAGTTTTTCCGAGCTTATCGGCTCAGAAAACTGAGCCTATAGCACTCAGTTTTGCTAAGCCATAAGCTCGGAAAAACTGATCCTGTGGCTCAGGTTAACTGAGCCGTAAGGCTCAGTTTTTCTTTCTGAGCCATAAGGCTCAGCAAAACTGAGCCTATAACGCTCAGTTTTTCCGAGCTTATCGGCTCAGAAAAACTGAGCCTATAGCGCTCAGTTTTGTTGAGCCATAAGCTCAGAAAAACTGAGCCTATGGCTCAGGTTAACTGAGCCTATAGCGCTCAGTTTTTCTGAGCTTATCGGCTCAGAAAAAATGAGCCTATAGCGCTTAGTTTTGCTGAGCCATAAGCTCAGAAAAACTGAGCCTATGGCTTAGGTTAACTGAGCCGTAAGTCTCAGTTTTGCTGTGCCTTATGGCTTAGCAAAATTGAGCCTATTGCGCTCAGTTTTTCCGAGCTTATCGGCTCAGAAAAACTAGGCCTATAGCGCCCAGTTTTGCTGAGCCATAAGCTCAGAACTGAGCCGTAAGGCTCATCTTTGCTGAGCCTTATGGCTCAGCAAAACTGAGGCTATAGCGCTCAGTTTTTCCGAGCTTATCAGATAAGAAAAACTGAGCCTATAGCGCTCTGTTTTGCTGAGCCATAAGCTCAGAAAAACTGAGCCTATGGCTCAGTTTTTCTGAGCCTGTGGCTCAGCAAAACTGAGCCTTGTGGCTCAGAAAAACAGAGTCGTAGCCGTTTGGCATTATTTAGTCACTCCAAAATTTTCTGTCGTGCAAGACGTAAATTCATGTTTTTCTGTTTTTAACAAGAAACCAAAATTTTCAATTTAATGTGATATTCATTGCAGGCTCTTCTATAGGCAGCGGAAGAAAAGAGAAAATTAAATGGTAGTTCTAATGGTGCAGTAGATGATCTTGATAATGATCCAGTTGCTGAAGTTTTTGGTTCTGATAGGAAGAAAAATTATTGTCGAGCAATTAGTTCTACTTCTTCTATAAAACAAGTAAAGGTGGCTCGAGTTATAAAAGCTGTAACTGATAAAAAACAAACCGTGGATTTGTCCGTTTGGAAATTGGAGATAGAAAGGCAAGTAGCTACTCAAGTTAATAATGCCATCAATTCAATTACTTCAACTTTTATAAAATTTATACCTAATTTGCAAGAAAAACTTGTTGCAAGTCCTTCCACTCCTCGTACAGAAGGTGATTCTAATTTAGGGGATCCTCCTATAAATAATAATGTAACCGTTACTCCAAACGTGTCACTTAATGATCTTCATTCATCTGCAATGGAAAAGAAATACGTAATGCTATTGTCACATGATCTTGAGACGGAGGTAACAAAAGGTTATGTTGGAACACAAACAATTTGTCATTTTAGGAAAGTGGTACCGAATATAGAGAAAGTAATTTGGGTTGTTGAAGTTCTTGAACCGGATGCACTAATTTATGATGGTCCTCAAAATGGACTGTACAAGTTATGTGAATTTTCAGATGGAGGCTTCGTTATATGGGCAGAGTTTCGTATTCGGTATTTGTAGAATCTCATTTATGTGTTGAATTTAGCAAACTAATTATGTATTGAATTTGAATCTTAATTATGTATTGTGCTTATTTATTGTTAATTGATATTCTATGTCGTTATGTGATTATGAATGTTATCTATTAGTATGCATTGAGTTTAATATTAGTGTTTGATTCATATTAAATATCGTCTATATTATCATCATGTTGGTTATTAATTGACTATTAATGTTAGAATATGCGAGTTGTGAATACATATTTCTGTTATTATTAAAATATATATTTCTTTTGAATTAAAATTTTGTAACATGTATAGGCATTGCAAACAAATATATTGCAACATGTATAAGCGTTGAGCACAAAAATCTTACAACGCTGATAAGTGTTGGTAAAGAAAATCTACCAACGCTTATAAGCGTTGTTAAAAAATATCTACCAATGCTTATAAGCGTTGTTAAAGAAAATCTACCAACGCTTATAAGCGTTGCTAAAGAAAATCTACCAACGCTTATAAGCATTGGTACTAAATTGCCACCCCCTTATAGCAACTCTTATAAGCGTTATGGAAATTGTTTGTGACTGTTATACTCGTTGGGAATCACCTGTTTTGGTGTAGTGGTCAAAGCCGCTAACTACTCATGCTGACATTATTGACATGAGGATAGGGTCTTTTGATTTTCCCTATACGTTATTTTTTTTAGGAGATTAATCATATGTTCGTATCTAAGATTTCATAAACAATTTATCTTGTTTGACCAAATGCTAGAACAAAGACTAACCAATAAATACGAACCTATTAATTAAAAATGTAATATTTCATATCATCGGTTCATTTCATTATATTCAATCATTTACACCGATAAGTCACTTGGACCAATTTGAACCGCTCCCTTTCATTTTACAATCTCATATTAATGGGATTATTATTCAATTTATGTTATAGACATCATTCTCATGCATGAAAAAGTCTGTAAATTTTATCTTATTTTGATGGTGAACCAACTCTCTTATAATCAAGCTCAGGACTCTGGTGTGTGTTCAGCAGTTGTAAAAATTCTAACTCACAGGGATGTTACCCAAAAATCAAATTAAGTTTCAAGGATTATAAAACTGAATCTTATAAATAAACCAAAAAATCTACTAACTTAGATACCAAATTAAGGCCGAATTCAAACATTCATTAACCCAATTGTCGTGTGGTTCCAAAAGGGAATTGAATGGAATGAACGTATTTGACTATAGAAAACTCTTAATTGACGTACAATGAAACCACATGAAATGTTAGTACATCACTACACCAAAACAGGCGATTCCCAACGAGTATAACCGTTGCAAACAATTTCCACAATGCTTATAAGCGTTGCTATGAGGGGGTGGCAATTTAGTACCAACGCTTATAAGCGTTGGTAGATTTTCTTTAGTAATGCTTATAAGCATTGGTAGATTTTCTTTAACAACGCTTATAAGCGTTGGTAGATTTTTTTTAACAACACTTATAAGCGTTGGTAGATTTTCTTTACCAACACTTATAAGCGTTGTAAGATTTTTGTGCGCAACGCTTATACATGTTGCAATATATTGGTTTGCAACGCCTATACGTGTTACAAAATTTTAATTCACAAGAAATATAAATTTTAATAATAACAGAAATATGTATTCACAACTCACATATTCTAACATTAATAGTCAATTAATAACCAACATGATGATAATATAGACGATATTTAATATAAATCAAAAACTAATATTAAACTCAATGCATACTAATAAATAACATTCATAATCACATAACGACATAGAATATCAGTTAACAATAAACAAGCACAATACATAATTAAGATTCAAATTCAATACATAATTAGTTTGCTAAATTCAAAACATAAATGAGATTCTACAAATACCGAATACGAAACTTTGCCCATATAACGAAGCCTCCATCTGAAAATTCACATAACTTGTATAGTCCATTTTGAGGACCATCATAAATTAGTGCATCCGGTTCAAGAACTTCAACAACCCAAATTACTTTCTCTATATTCGGTACCACTATCCTAAAATGACAAATTGTTTGTGTTCCAAGATAATCTTTTGCTACCTCCATCTCAAGATCATGTGACAATAGCATTACGTATTTCTTTTCCATTGTAGATGAATGAAGATCATTCAGTGACACGTTTGGAGTAACGTTTACATTATTATTTATAGCAGGATCCCCTAAATTAGAATCACCTTCTGTACGAGGAGTGGAAGGACTTGCAACAAGTTTTTCTTGCAAATTAGGTATAAATTTCATAAAAGTTGAAGTAATTGAATTGATGGCGTTATTAACTTGAGTAGCTACTTGCCTTTCTATCTCCAATTTCAGACGGACAAATCGACGACTTGTTTTTTTATCAGTTACAGCTTTTACAGCTCGAGCCACCTTTACTTGTTTTATAGAAGAAGTAGAACTAATTGCTCGACAATAATTTTTCTTCCTATCAGAACCAAGAACTTCTGCAATTGGATCATTATCAAGATTATCTACTGCACCATTAGAACTACCATCTAATTTTATCTTTTCTTACGCTACCTCTAGAAGTGCCTGCATTTAATGAATATCACATTAAATTGAAAATTTCGGTTTCTTGTTTAAAACAGAAAAACATGAATTTACATCTCGCACAACAGAAAATTTCGGAGTGACTTAATAATACCAAATGGCTACGACTCAATTTTTTTGAGCCATAAGGCTCAGCAAAACTGAGCCATACGGCTCAGCAAAACTGAGCCATACGGCTCAGTTTTCTGAGCCACAAGGCTCATTTTTGCAAAGTCACAGGCTCAGAAAAACTGAGCCTTGCGGCTCAGTTAACCTGAGCCATAGGCTCAGTTTTTCTGAGCTTATGGTTCAACAAAACTGAGGGCTATAGGCTCAGTTTTTCTGAGATGATAAGCTCGGAAAAACTGAGCGCTATAGGCTCAGTTTTTCTGAGCCTTACTGCTCAGTTAACCTGAGCCATAGGCTCAATATTTCTGAGCTTACGGCTCAGCAAAACTGAGCGCTATAGGCCCAGTTTTTCTGAGCCGATAAGCTCGGAAAAACTGAGTGCTATAGGCTCAATTTTGCTGAGCCTTATGGCTCAGCAAAACTGAGACATACGGCTCAGTTAACCAGAGCCATAGGCTCAGTTTTTCTGAGCTTATGGCTCAGCAAAAGTGAGCGCTATAGGCTCAGTTTTTTTGAGCCGATAAGCTCGGAAAAACTGAGCGTTGTAGGCTCGGTTTTGCTGAGCTATAAGGCTCAGCAAAACTGAGCCTTACGGCTCAGTTAACCTGAGCCATAGGCTCAGTTTTTCTGAGCTTATGGCTCAGCAAAACTGAGTGCTATAGGCTCAGTTTTTCTAAGCCGATAAGCACGGAAAAACTGAGCGCTATAGGCTCAGTTAACCTAAGCCATAGGCTCAGTTTTTCTGAGCTTATGGCTCAGCAAAACTGAGCGCTATAGGCTCAGTTTTTCTGAGCCGATAAGCTCAGAAAAACTGAGCGTTATAGGCTCAGTTTTGCTGAGCCTTACGGCTCAGAAAAACTGAGTCATAGACTCGGTTTTTCTGAGCTTATGGCTCAGCAAAACTGAGCGCTATAGGCTCAGTTTTTTTAAGCCTTACGGCTCAGAAAAAATGAGCCATAGGCTCAGTTTTTCTAAGCCATAAGGCTCAGCAAAGCTGAGCCATAGGCTCAGTTTTTCTGAGCTTATGGTTCAGCAAAACTGAGTGCTATAGGCCCTTCCCATAGTTTAAACTTGATTCATATTGTTATGTATTAGACTAAGAAGAAAATCATTTACAAAACTGAGTTTTTCTTTTATGCAAAACTGAGCCTTACAAAACTGAGTTTTGAACAAATATGCAAACCTACATATGTTTCCGCGGCACATGATAGTACTTCACCCGATTTTCTTTTATGTCCAGCCTTCCAAATCGTCGTTCATGAAATATTTGCTTCTGGATTGGCAAAGACCTACAATAAATATCAAACTTGACAACACATTATTAATATAACATTCTACAAACAACCATTTACAAAAGATAATTTTATTACCATTTCGTGGTGCACTCTATGGTAAGGTTTACTTCCTAGCGTATGAGTGATTTGGTTTTTCGCTTTGTTTTTGGCAATTTTTTACATTGCTCCATCTTTTCATTCATATACTCGATATGAAGGAACTTTTCCCACCACACTCTATCTATATCATTTGGACATCTATCAATGGCAACACGTTTAGGAATCATAGTTTCGTCAACTTTAAGAAGACTTTTTCTTAATGCTGACTTCATTGATCTATAGTACGATGGGAAATTTCTCTCTAATAACGGTCGAGCTATGCTAGGATCTACATCCATGTCATATTCTTCCTATCATGAGAAAAGAAAAAAAAAGAAATCATGAAACAATCAAATATATCATAATTTAAACTTGATGGTGAAATTGATATGAGTGAAAATACCAAAAGCCCTTCCCATAGTTTATCTTTGTAGAAGCTATCTACGGCCCTCCATTCTTTGTAGCCAATGAGTATATGACAATGAATTAACTCACCACAACGTGTACTCCATTTAGCTGAATCTTCCCCTACTGCACCCTCAACACCAACCATTATAAAGTACCTTTTACCTTTGGATGGTTGAGGTTCAATAGTCTCTGTTGTACTTAAATTTGCATTTGCACTAAAATCGTTTGTCATTTTAATGAAAAATCTACATTAAAAAACAAACAAAATATAAAGTTAACATAACACATGAAAGATACTTGCAAGACATGAATTAACATAACAAACTGACAATAGTTTCAAATGACAGCAATAAAAGAAAATCATACATTTCAAAACACAACACAATTGAACAATACATCAATAAAGGTTAATGCATGATCAAAACAAGCAAAATACATGCAACATATTTTCAATCAACATGTTGATTTCGGTTGAATACATTTCAATAATGGTTCTAAATTTGGTTGTTCTTTCAAAATAGATTGATATGTTGTTGGTACTTCATAATCATCTATGTTATCCATTATTCGTTTAGGAGAGCGTCGAACAATGGACCAGTCGAAATTTTGTGTATTTATGATGTAAAATACTTGACTTGCTTCGGACGCAAGAATAGCAGGCTCATCATATTCTCCATTGGTATTCTTGAGCTTCTTAAAGTTTACCATTAACAAATTTGTATCCGGGCAAACTCTACAACCATTTGTCTTATCTACAACATTCGCCCAATCACAGTAAAATACCACATGTTGAAAATCATAGTAATCAACTTCCATGATCTCTCTAATAACACCATACCAAGTAGTACCATCATTTATAGGATTTATATCTTTTGAACTTGCAACAAATGTAGTGATCGCATCCATACAGACACCACTATCTTGCTTTGAAATGCTATCGTCATAATGTTGAGGAGAGAATGTATAGCCGTTAACTCTATACTTAAGAAAAGTTTTGACTTCCCCCTTTGGACCATTGACATACAACCATAACATTGTGTTCATGCATTTTTTGTCCACTAACTGTTAAAAATTAACAAAATTAATAGAATAACATTAGTTAAGAAGAAATACATTGCTCTCAAGTAAATATATCACACCTTATTGTATAGCCAATCAACAAATTCAGATTGGACTACTACTTCTGCTTGTGATAGTTTTCCTTTTACCACGAAGACCGTCTTCTAAAGATAAGCGGTATGCACTACAAATTCAATATTGTGATAAATATGTATATATTCTTGACTAAATGTGATATACGTATTGAAAAAGGTGAAAATGTATGACCTGTAGTATTCATCTCGTTCCGGTATATCAATTCTAAATAGTAACCATCGTCGAATCTGTGATCGTTGCACTCTAGATAATTTTAACGGTTTACCTTCAATGATGGAACGCTCATATATATCATCACTATTCTCATCTAAAAAGGATGCTTGTTTAGAGCTATGATTTCCATCACGTGGATTTGGCATATATTCCATTGCGTATCGAACTGATTCTGAAATAAGGTATGCTTCAGAAATTGATCCTTCTATATACCTTTTGTTACTAGGTATGTTTTTGCAATCTTTCATAGCCCTAGCACACAAAAATTAATATGCATACTTACAGTTACTTACTTCATAACCTTAGGTAAAATAATTTGAATGCAAAAACAATATTTATCTTTCAAATGGATACATCCATATATAAGTCGATGGTCCACAAAGCAGAGCATGATCTGCTAAATGTACCATCAAATGGATGCTTATATCAAAAAAATCCGTTGAAATATAGTGTGCCAACACACATAATGCTTCAACAATCATATCTTTAGCCGCTTGCACATGTTCTCGAACAAGAACTTTTGAACATATTATGTTGAAGTACAAGCTTACTTGTAAAAGCGCTCGTCTTAACTCACGACACTTTGGATATGCATGTTGAACCATGATAGGAAGAATGTATTGGATGAGAATATGATAATCATATGTCTTTTTAATTTGCAAACCGGGTGGTTGAAGACATATAAGACCGTGTAACTTAGTTGCAAGACATGATGGAAGTTTTGCATCTTTAAGAACTCGACAACATTGCAACTTGTGATCCTTATCAAATGCAAGTTTAGAAGATTGCTTTCCTTTGTTAAACATAAAATTGATGAGATGTTCAATAACATTTTTTTCAGTATGCATTACATCAATAGCATGACGAACTTTATGACTGCTCCAATAATCGAAGTCAAACAAAATTGACTTCTTATACCGTGCTGGCCTTCCTTCCTCATCGACAAGACAAACTACATTATCATAAGCTTCAAAAATCAATCTCTTTTTGCTGGGTGGTATTTTGCCACGAATATATTTGATACGCTCAAGCTTTTCTAAAAGAGACGAGCCTCTTAGCCGAGTTGGAGGCTCTTTATATTCAACATCCCTATACCATCCGTGTTTTAATGCTCTATATGGATGATCATTCTTCAGAAACCTTCTACATTTTGAATAGATGATCTTGTTGCCGATGTACTCTGATTCTGTCTCGGTAGCAAAAGACAGTACACGCCTTATAACCATGAGTCACATAGCCAGATAAGTTAACAAAAGCTGGTAAATCATGAATTCCCCATAGTAATATTGCTTTCATATTGAAAAATTCTTGCTTGTCTGTGTCAGAAATGGACGCTCCTTCATCCCAAAGATGTTTTAATTCATCAACAAGAGGTTCCTAGTATACATCAATGTCCTGACTTGGTGCTTTTGGTCCAGGAATTAAAATACTCAACATTTGAAATTGTGATTTCATACACAACGAAGGGGGTAGGTTATAAGGTATCATATAAACAGGCCAACCACTATAACTATCGGAGAGAACGCCATTTGGATCAAACCCATCCGTAGAAATACCAAGCCAAACATTGCGTCCTTCAATAGCAAATTCTGGCCACCGACTTTTGACTGATCTCCATTCAGCTGAGTCTATAGGATGTCGCATGGAATTCCAAGATGGTGTAGCTTTCTTGTGCCATTGCATTTTACGAGCTATCCATGGTATAGTGTACAATCTACTTAATCTTGGACTTATAGGAAAGTATCTTAAAACTTTTCTTGGTTCTTTCATCAATTTGACCTCCCCTAACACTGTTTTTTTTGTTTTGTACCTTGTTTTATGGCAAATAAGACATTCTTTCGCATCAACAATTTCTTTCCAAAATAATATACAATCATTGACACAAGCATGTATATGTTTCACCTCCATTCCCAAATCCTTTATTATTTTCCTCATCGTGGGATACTTGTCAGGTAAATTTTTTTTCTTTTGGAAGCCAACGTTTTAATCGCTTCAACAACTCAGTCACACTATTTCCCGACCAGTTAAATTCTTTTTTAAGGGTCTGAAGCTCAACATTTACACTTAACGTTGTAATCCCCTCTTCGCAAGAAGAATAAAGTTTTTCATTTGCTTTATCTGCATATTTTTTGTGCTTCTCTTCAAAGTAAGTATGATAATCGTCTGTATTTGTCTGTTGAACTTCCTCTTCACCACTAGCTTGTGGCATATTATGCACTCCAAAAGCATCGTATATGAGATTTCTAAGACCCCCCTCTACAAATTGGTCGGTTTGAATTTGATCTTGGATATGAGGAATTGAAATAATATTTTTTGTATGATTCATCCCCAAGTTTTTGTTTCTCATCTCTCCATGGAAAAACCACCTATTATATGTTTTAATCATACCATGAATGATTAAGTGTTTCTCAACATTTTCCAGTGAGAGCTTTTTAGAGTTCTTGCACTTAATACAAGGGCAGGTGCAAATTTCAACATCGCGGGATGAGTGATTCTTCACAAAACTAATGAAGTCTCGAACGCCTTTCTTGTATTCTTCAGTATTTCTATACGGACTTTTAATCCACTCCCTTGAACTTGAGTTAGACATAAATTTCAAATTTTACCTTTTGGACCTATCAAAGAAAAATATAGAATAAATACTTTAATTTGAGCTATACATAAATGCATAAAAATCTGCACTGTTTTTTTTCTACAAAAACTGCACTGTTTTTTCTACAAAAAACTGCACTGTTTTTTTAGAAAAACTGCAATGCACTTGTTTCAAAAAAACTGCACATATTTATAAAAAAACTGCAATGCACTTGTTTAAAACTGCAATGCACGATGTCTATAAATGTTAGCTATTCATATCAGAACAAACTTAGGATATTCAGTTTAGATCGTTTTTTATTCAATTATCAAATCAGGGTTCTGAACTGAATTCCCTTAGAACAGTTCAGATTATTGTAGTGCGGTATATGAATTCACATCTTGTCAGTAGTTGGTTATATTTTTCAAGTGAATTATACTCAGAGTACTATTACACTAGTTAAAATAAATCTTTTCAAATGAATTCTTTTGCCATATCGAAAAACATGAATTTGCATCTCGCACAACAGAAAATTTCAGAGTGACTAAATAATACCAAACGGCTACGACTCAGCTTTTCTAAGCCATAAGGCTCAGCAAAACTGAGCCATACGGCTCAGTTTTCTGAGACACAAGGCTCAGTTATGCTGAGCCATAGGCTAAGAAAACCTGAGCCTTACGGCTCAGTTAACCTGAGCCAAAGGCACAGTTTTTCTGAGCTTATGGCTCAGCAAAACTGAGCGATGTAGGCTTATTTTTTCTGAGTCGATAAGCTCGGAAAAACTGAGCGCAATAGGCTCAGTTTTTCTGAGCCTTACAGCTCAGTTAACCTGAGCCATAGGCTCAGTTTTTCTAAGCTTATGGCTCAGCAAAACTGAGCGCTATAGGCTCATTTTTTCTGAGCTTATAGCTCTGCAAAACTGAGCGCTATAGGTTCAGTTTAGGCTCAGTTTTGTGGAGCCGATAAGCTTGAAAAAACAGAGCGCTATAGGCTCTGTTTTTCTGAGCCGATAAGCTCGGAAAAACTGAGCGCCATAGACTCAGTTTTTCTGAGCCGATAAGCTCGGAAAAACTGAGCGCTATAGGCTCAGTTTTTCTGAGCCTTACTACTTAGTTAACCTGAGCCATAGGCTCAGTTTTTCTGAGCTTATGGCTCAGCAAAACTGAGTGCTATAGGCTCAGTTTTTATGAGCTTATGGCTCAGCAAAACTGAGCGCTATAGGCTCAGTATTGCTGAGCCAATAAGCTCGGAAAAACAAAGTGCTATAGGCTCAGTTTTTCTGAGCCGGTAAGCTCGGAAAAACTGAGCGCTATAGGCTCAGTTTTTCTGAGCCGATAAGCTCCGAAAAACAGAGCGCTATAGGCTCAGTTTTTCTAAGCCTTACGGCTCAGCAAAACTGAGCGCTATAGGCTCAGTTAACCTGAGCCATAAGCCCAGTTTTTCTAAGCTTATGGGTCAGCAAAACTGAGCGCTATAGGCTCAGTTTTGCTGAGCCGATAAGCTCGGAAAAACTGAGCGTTATAGGCTCAGTTTTTCAGAGCCTTACGGCTCAGCAAAATTGAGCCATAGGCTCAGCAAAACTGAGCCTTACGGCTCAGTTAACCTTAGCCATAGGCTCAGTTTTTCTGAGCTTATGGCTCAGCAAAACTGAGTGTTATAGGCTCAGTTTTGCTGAGCCGATAAGCTCGGAAAAACTGAGCGCTATAGGCTCAGTTTTGCTGAGCCGATAAGCTCGGAAAAACTGAGCGTTGTAGGCTCAGTTTTTCTGAGCCTTATGGCTCAGCAAAACTGAGCGCCATAGGCTCAGTTACAGATTAAAACACTTAATCTAATATCATGCTTTTAAACGGCACGGTTTTAAATATTTTTTGTTACCTTAACACCAATCTAGTTGACATTTTGCAAAGGCTACGTAGTTTAGTATGCCAATAGGAAAACAACATCTTCTACTCTGAGGCTTGTCGTTTTCTTTACGAAGCAAAATACATTTTGATTCATGTCACTGTTTTAAAAACTTTTTTCTCCCATTTTGGGAAATTCTTTTTTCTTTATTGCAAAATTTTCATATATTCAGCAATATTTACATTTTGCAAAAGACATCTACAAACGGTTAGACAAACATGATGCAGAGATGGAGGGAATCAATGGAAAAAATGAACTCTTGATGCATGGAATCAAAACAAATAATAGTTTAAATGAGGAGTGGATGGGTGAAAAAATTGCTGGAGCCAAAAAAGAATGAAATACAATTTCCTAAGATTGCTGCAACCAAAAAATTGCTGCAGCCAAATAATAGTTCAAATCGAATACAATTTCCTAAGATTCATGTTTGCATGATTAGCCTTTGAGCACTTATGCCAGTCTCAGACAGATCAAATGTGCATGATGTCAAATATATGCCAATTTTGTATGCATCAGAATTTATGGCATATAAGTCTTGAGCAAATAAATGATAAATTCATTATATGTTTAATTCAGTTTCGTATATATAATTTCCCAAGAGTCAAGTTTATTGGATTTCACAAAATACTTAGTTTTCAGCATGTATAAACTTTCAAGGGTATCTGTAGAGCTTCAACAAGTTTATTGGATTTTATAAATATATGCCAAACATGTCAATATAAAACATATTGGTTCTGAGCTTTTAATGTGTGACTTTCATACATGAAACAAGTATGGCTTTGGGTAAAGATGTGGGCTTAGGAGTCATATGCATCAGGTTTTCAATACATTCCCTTTTTGTATGAATCAGATTTTGAATATATGTATGCATGCATGAATATAGTTTACAGGTATGTATATAAAATTTCTAAATGTACAGCTTCGTATACTATGAGTTTAAAGATTCACGGCTTCATTTATATATATTGACATGAGTCCATTTATATAAAAGAACTTTTGTGTTTATACAAAAGTCAGGTGTTAACAGTTTATCAATTTATCATAGCAAACAAAATATAAAGTAACTTATGATAGTAACTTATGTTCATATATTGTTATATATTAGACTAAGAAGAAAATCATTTACAAAACTTAGTTTTTCTTTTATGAAAAATTGAGCCTTACAAAACTGAGTTTTGAACATATATATATGTATATATATATATATATGTATATATATATATATATATATATATATATTCCACATATACAGACATGAAACTGAATTTAATTATTCCACATATACATTCAAAGAGCAAGAAGCAATAATTAAAACCAATGAAATATGAAAGCTACAATGATAAAATGTTTTGGTGACTTAAATTTTCAAAATATAAAACATAAACAAACTTGCTTTGATGACTTAGATATACCAATACATGTACCCAAAAACTCTTCTTAAGCATACATGACTTGAATGGAAAAAAAATCAGTCAAGCTGTTTTTCAAAATGGGAACATACTAAGATAGAAGGAAAACAACTGAATGTCATAATCGTGATAATTTAACTAATTAAATTGTAAAAAATGACACCCTTTGTCAAATATAAATCAACTGTCAAAAAACAGTCATTTATTCGTCTTAAAATGGGAGCATGTAAGACAAAGTGAAAAAGATATGAACATGCACAAGAAGTCATTATAATTTACCAAATGGTACAAAAAATGACACTCTTTGTAGTTATATCCTAGATGCAACACTAAGCTGCAAAACAAATAAACTTACTACAAACTGAGTTATAGATTATTGTGAATACAGAAGAACTAACTAACACATAGAAAACAGATGAAGAGTCTAGCAATAAAGAAAGTTATGTGGGAACAATAAGCATTCAACTTGTAGCTCTATCCAACTTCTGCTTAGTGCATACAATTGAAAATTTTGTTCAAATAGCACAAACCTACTCAACAGTAATATAAGGCAAGTGTAAAAGGATTGGCTCTCAGCGCATACTTAATTAAACAAAGTACAGATATGAGCTAATTAATTAGAGTAATTAAACATTAGACAGGCGCAAGTGTGCTCACAGACTGAGGTGTTACCAGATAATATTTACTTTGACCAAACATTAGTTTACATACAGCTAAATCTAACATCACTGCAAAATAAATACTTACAGTATGCATCCAAATGTAAAGACTACCACAGATCTGAAAGGAAGATGGCAGCGGACTTTGAGTACCTACAAAAAATAAGCAGCTGCTACTCATTAGGCACTGA